>CM019168.2:16923363-18123363 GCA_009739505.2 Apolygus lucorum | reverse complement strand
GCAAGACTTGTTACAAGATAGTTCTCGACAGAATAGCTCACTTTCCGAACGTTGTTACGATTTTGTCTGTCCTAAGACTCTCAAGGTACTTCCTTTCATGCAGTATGAAGAAATTGGCAGTTGTTGATTCACCGAGTTTTAGCTACCTACCTAGAATATTCTGGTGGCATCTTGTGTTCTTTCTGTTTCAATCCGTATCAGGGAGCGAAGTATTGGGTGACTAACTGAAGGATAAGCAAGTCATTACTTTCAAGTATATTTTTTATTCCTGGAGGCCATTTTCCCATGAATAAATAGATCTTATTTAAAAAGTATTAGTTAAATAATAATACTACTTAAAAACTTTATTAGATAATACGTCATTATAATTGATCCTATGGTCCACAAGTCCACTTTAGGCTTGTTTAAAACAAATTTGATATCTTATAATACATTAATTATATATTATTATTGATTATTATTATCTTAGATTAGTATATATATATGTACATGATACGTGATAACAAATGTATCATTATATTTAGGAACCAATAATGAGGATTGAAATGAACACTATGTCAATGAATGGTGATATTCCAGCTCCAGTCTTCAACTCATAACTGAGGGCTTCTCTTCGGTTTGAGGCTTCTTCACTTGCCTCTTCCCCAGGAGTACTCAACGCGTCCTCCGACTTTGGCGTTCCAAGCGCCGTCTCCGCGACCTCCGAAGTTCCTGTCGGCGCCGCCGACGCCCTGAACCTTGAGGTTGCCGTTGTCGTAGAAAGTAGGCCTCTTTTCGACTTTGAGGTTGACTCCGCTGTCACCGGCTGGCTTAGCTTGCCAATCCTTCAAGGGCTGTAAACAACAAAACAGGTGTTACAATTGTTTGCTTATTATTTCCTACAGTAATATCTCACAGGAAAATCATAAGTAACCAGCAAGGAGAGTATAAGAGGTGAGGTCTTCCGTTAGGACATCATCACCAGCCCTGAGAGATGAGTACTCTGACGGCTTGATGTCCTTAACATTGAAAGAACTCTCTTCCTCTACTCGACTGGTTACAAAACTCTGAGAAGCAGAATCGGAAAAACTTGCACCAAATAAGACAATTTTGTGTGATATTCCTAAATTTTTTGCCAATCAAAAATACGGTTTTTAAGGAAAGATTTTACCCCGTTTATGTTATAATTCATTTGTCCCAAAATTTTCGCCAGGTAATGCCACAACTGTATTGTATAGGTATTCATATATTTTTGCTGATCCTGAATATACCTACAGCAGGTAACGTTTAGGCAACGTCAATTTCTTTCGAAACTTTCAATCACTTTCTTCAAAACCCCAAATTTGTAGTTTTTAACAAAGAGTAAGGCCTTGTTTACGTCGCAATTTATTCGTTTCAAAATTGAGACCAACAGCTAATGAGTTCTTATGCATGATTTTCTGAAAATGTGCAATTCGTGCATCTGGCCTCTTTTCGACCTGAAATGTACGTTCCAGTCATTGGGAAAAATATAACTATTCAGCTCCGTTTGTTCTGGAATGGAGGCAATATTATCCAAAGAAGATTTACAAGTAGTTAAACAAAAAATTAAAAATATCTTGGTTTCGCTCCCCCACTAATTTTTTACTCATAACATTTTTTTACCATAATGAAAGGTACACCTGCGTGAAAAGTGAACGCACTGTACCAATAAGTTAAATGAATTTTGGAAGCTCGAAATCACCTTTTATCATTGAAATTTTCGAAAGTGAAATCAGTCCATCTTCATACGACCATCTTTATACTCTTGAAACTATCGAGCTCAATTGTAGATGTTATGATTTTCAACTTCTGTTTTATAGGCCTCGTGCGTTGCAAAAGGTTATCGAAACTGTTTGATACTTTAACAGTGACCCAACGGCAAGTATTCATCACCATTGGTCAGCTCCTCGGTCAAGCTATTACATCGTTCAAACGAGGCTTCAGTATTCGAGTAGGTAAGTACTTACCTTTGGTTCGGGAGCGTGCCATTTGAGGTCCACTCGGGGATTCTTGACCTTATTATCAGACAGGGCGCTGGCTACGCAGCCCAGGACGACGAGACAAACAATGACCTTCATTTTGGGATTATCTGGAATTAAATGAAATAAATCAGTATTGCTGATTCAAGTCTGATACTGATAACTAGCATCTATGAAATATACCCACTTATTACAGCGGAATTATCACAATTATTGTCATACTTAACTAAGCAATCTGCAATTATTTTAGGGTGAGAGGCAGGATTAATTATGTAAAATTTCATACATATCCCATCTAGGTAGGTATACATGGTGGATACAACCGAGTGTGACAAAAAATTAAATTACATACGAGTATAAAGTGGAGCAGATTGTCACAACCACACGGTTGACTCAATCCGTTGTCAAGATATTTGTCAACTTTTTTTGTTGAGAAAATCATGTTTTTCCGTGTAACTTTGTGTATATTTTTGACTAGTGCATCATCCTTGTTGAAAAGCATCTAGTAAGAAGTACAATACCATCTCAGAAAATGGCAATTTAAAAAAATGTAAAATTTGGGGAAAATTTGAAATTTTACCACTTTTTCTAAAGAAATGCAAGTTGTCAAATTACCCAAAAACTATAAAATTTAATCAGCTTTCTAATGGTGCACTCAACTTTGCGAATATTTTCAAATTTGACGGTGTTATTGCGTCTAGAATATGATGAACATTATCTTCTTCAAGTATACCGATATCACCACAATCAAGAATCTCTACCTGCATTTTGAAAGTCCGTTATACCTACATTTTGACTCACTACCTATTTATTTACCTACCTACTATTATTATTAATATATCAGAGGTGAATCATTAATTCGATGTACCCCTATTAAACTATTTAATTCCTAATTTTTTTAAACCTTGTTATCTGACCCACCTTTGCATTATTATTCATAGACCTCAACGCCCACTTCGCTTAGGGTCACGTTTTTTGGCTTTCCACTCATGATTTCTCAATGAATACCTAGAGTATTTAAAGAAAAGTGAATTACTGTTAGATAAGTCATGAAACGGAAGAGGTTTTAAAAGATTTGTCAGCTCTTAGGCCTGCTTTTACCGTCGCAGGTGTTTTTCAAAATTGTCAGAACGTTGAAATTTTAAAAAATTTTTATTGTTTGAGTAGAGAATACAGGCAGTTTATTGTTATTTTTGTCGAGAAAATCTTATAGGAAATTTAATGTACATACCAAAACTGCCGTTTAACGTTGAGCACAGTTGTTTTAAGGAGGAAACATTTGGATTTTTATGGAGGAAAACATGGTTTTTCACTATTTGAAAAACTTCGAAAAATCATCTCGGTAACGGATTGAACTATGGTTGGTGGCACTTTGCTCCAATTTCACCTAAAATTTTTTGTTGCACTCGGTCGTATCCGCCCTGTATACTTCACGTGATATATTTTTATATAAAATGCTTCCGTGATAATATTCCTCTAAATGTGTCAGCGATATCCCCAAAAAGTCATGTTCATAATGATAGTAGCGACTGTGATGTTAATTCTGATTTTGAGGAAATCGAAAGTTTGTTTTGCTTTGTTTTATGTGAGGCAGATTGCATTAATTTGTGATACTTACAGTTGGTTGATCGAGGAGGGTATGTGTTGATTGTAGATGTTAGCGCAAGACTGTGCTCTCTGGAGTGAAATCGCAGGGTTTTATAGCGGAGGAGACCAACAACTCTGTGTTTTACAGACTCGAGATGGTCAAATCCTGGGGAAGGCCAGACACCGCCCGTGTCTCGATATCTGCTCCTAATCGTCTATTCCACAGACTCCCGTTGTGTTGACGAACATGCAAATCCATCGAGCGGAGTGATAAGATCTTACGTAAATAAGAAACTGTGAATAACCAAGATGCGATCATAAATTGCACAATTGCATGGGTTTTCCGGTATCGTGAGATTTGAAGGAGGTTTGAAGGAGAAGTTAGATACTACGTTGAAAACAGTTCTGCCGAAGGAATGTAGCACATAGATTTCTCTTATAAAAATTATGATTTGTCATATTCTGTGAAAATTGACACTAATTAAGCTGTTTCGTCTCAAGTTAATATAAATCATCTCCAAAAACTAAAAATAACTAGATAATAGACCAATTGATTAGAAACAGTCTGCCAAGTGGGTGTGGCACATAGCTTCCTCGTATCCATAATCCGATTGTATAGATGATCTGATGAGTAGTATTAAATCTCAAAACATCAATCCTTACACTATCCTCATAGGGGACCACCTACTCGCTAATCTGAACACTCCTGAGAAATTTCGTCGAAACGGGATGAAAAATGAAGAAGTTATGGCTGTTACAAGTAATTCACGTTGCGCATGCGCAGCAAATACTATTAGTCTGGGGGAGATGATTCTCGTAGGGGACCATCTACACGCCAATCTGAGTAGTCCTAGAAAATTTCATCAAATTCGGATGAAAAATGTAGGTAAGTGTTATGGCTGTTACAAGGATTTTACGTTTGAGTATGCGCAGAAGCTACTGTCAATTTTAAGGCCCCCTTTCCAGAGCAACGAAACCCTATGAATCAAAATGTCTAACGTGTCAAAATTTCGTATGCATCACAAAGTTTAAGGTACCTACCAGAATATCCAATGAATCAAAATGTCTAACCAATCAAATTACGCAACAACTTAAATGTGCGACGTATTTAATTATCAAATGTATCAAAATGTCCATAGTATCCCTACAACGTATCAAAATAAACATTTTTCCAAACCTCATCGTAAATCGAGGGGTGCAGTCACTTAAGTAGTAATTATTAAAATTGTACTAATAATAGTGAACATGATTTTGGGTTTTTTACCAGAAAAATATCCCTCCGTTTCCAAATTCTCGGGTAGCATTTTGGTTTTTAATAAGAGGGAGATTTTTTTTTATCCACAGGTACCTCGATGTTAAATTTCTTCTCCAGTAGGCAATCTTCTTGGTGAGAATCAAAGTTTATTCTCTGAGTTGTCCGTGTATCATAATTTTGTCCGCCCTGTACAACGAGCAGAGTGGCGCAGTGGAAGCGTGCTGGGCCCATAACCCAGAGGTCCGTGGATCGAAACCACGCTCTGCTAGGAAAATTTTTTGCTCCTATACGACAACACTCAAGGAGTGAATCAAAATAGGAATTATCCTATTCATTAACCTCTGAGATTCTATCGAAGAGTATTCTTGAAGCTTAAAAAAGTTTGAGTTTTAGTGTTTCTGAAAATTTATCTTCAACAATTTTGGCTCTGTCTGTCTGCGTTGGACAACATCGGTTTTTCGGGCAAATCTTATAAATGTATAAATATAGCAAATGTATAAATAAAAATATTGAAATGTATTTAATGGGATTTCAGCAAAATGCCGTATGGGTTCCCTGAATAGTCTTCAACGTGTAGACCAAATACTATTTTCGTGAAAGAGAATCCCTTTGATCTCCAATTTTGGTTTATTATTTTCAATAATAAGCCTTTGGAATCGAGCAAGAAAAAAAGATTTTTAACCCCCCCTCAAAATTTGATGTTTTACGTTTCAAGGTACGTAGAATACGAAAATCGAATAAAAAAATTTCCGTCCGTCCGCCGTACGCCGTCCGCCGTACGCGGCACTTTTCTTAGCAACACTGGACCGATTTGGTTCAAATTTGGTATATGGGCTCCATTTGGGGTCTAGTTGTGCCGCGAAGCTTTTGGTTGATGTAGGTCACTTCTAAGGGGTGAAAATTAAGGGTTGAAATTTTCAAGAGTGCCCTAGCTCGAAAACTCTAGAAATAAAGGTATCGTTTTTTCACCAATTTTAAATAGTATTGAATTTTTAAAAATTTTTGAGACCACCCGGAGCTCTGTAGGACAAACCGTTCGGTCCCTACGAGTACTTGAAGGTTTTCCTTCGATAAAACAGAATCATGAGTGTGAATCGCAAAAGAGGTCTAATCTCCATTCAAATTTTATCGGACTAAAATGCGATCGCTGTTCATTTCTTCGATTTGTATACAGTTTTGCCTTCTGCGTAACCAGTAATCAAATTTCCTTATGAAGCTTTCTATATTTCCAATCGAGTGTGAAGCGTTTAGTTCTTTCTAATAAACTTGATTGTGAAGGTGTGAAGCCAGTATGGTGTGGTAGGTAGTTCCTAGCTGGTAGGTAAAAGAAAGTTGGTAGGTAAAAAAAATGTTGATGGGTAAAAAACGCTGCAAATCATTGCTCAAAGGCTTCTTCACTCTTCAGATCACTGATCAGCTGAGTGAGCTCCGAAGCCATTTTCAATCCTATTGAATGGAAGTGCTCTTCCAGGTGTCTCCAGCATTCGAGGAGATCTTCTTCACTCTTCAGATCACTGATCAGCTGAGTGAGCTCCAAAGCCATTTTTACTCCTATTGAATGGAAGTGCTCTTCCAGGCGTCTCCAGCATTCGAGAAGATCTTCTTCACTCTTCAGATCAGTGATCAGCTGAGTAAGCTCCAAAACCATTTTTACTCCTATTGAATGGAAGTGCTCTTCCAGGCGTCTCCAGCATTCGAGGAGATCTTCTTCACTCCTCAGATCACTGATCAGCTGAGTGAGCTCCACAGCCATTTTCAATCCTATTGAACGCAGGAAGCTGAAATTTGAGAGGGAATGTCAAGGGAGAATACAGATGGTGGTAGGTGCTAGTGATCTATACAGAAGGGTGATCTATACAGAAAATAATAAACCTTTGAGCAATGATTTGCAGCGTTTTCATTTCTAATCGTCCAAAATCGCCCAATTTGGATGGTTGCCCTTTTTTACGCTCATTGAATATTTTGTATAAATTTCGTTGCGTTGGGATCAGTAGGATCCTGTGTCCGGAAAAAAAATGAGAAAAACGTCTAAATCTTTGATCCGATGTTGATGACATTTTCAGGCATCGCGTTTTTTGATGCTTCGTTTGATGCGTTCTCTTCGTTGTAGTTACGTACTAGTCTGACCATGCTCAAAACATAACTCACTTTATTTTCCTACACATTACATGGATTTCTGACGATGTAATTACCCGATTGTACTTAAATTTTCTTAGTAATCCAATCAATAGGGAAATTCTGAGAAAAATAAAAATAAGAAAAAACTTGGAAAAATCAACTTAATTTACAACTTAATCTTGTATTGTTGGTTCTAAAAGTAAGAAACCAGCAACTTGATCGTAAATTTCATGTTCCATATCTGGTAATTTAGCGTTACCTATCAAAGCTCTGATGAACGTATTAATATTTTACTATATTTCCACTGATTATTCTAAACTAATATAATTTCCGAGCTAAAAACACTTCAAATTATTACCCAACGGTTTATTTTTTTCTGTAAAGTTCACCCTTCAAATACCTTTAAGGACAAGGGGTAGGTGGAGAGGGAGGGAAAGGGTTTGAGTCCTTATGGCTCGAAGGACTCACGAGTTCTGATAAATTTCATATTAAATCCGTTGATCTTCTTTGTGGCATCATTCGTTTCTTAGAAACGAACACTACCTTAAATTGATGGAATAACGTTTTGGAACCACCATCATTTAGGTAATTAATTATATTAAAAAAAGAAAGTATCCATTGGGTAACAAGTAGGTAATATCAGTTGAAACCTATCCTACTACAGAGAAACTGATAGTTTTCGACAAATCTCATGTATTCCATTGTGATTATAATATACTCCAGTTCATTGAGGGCTGTCAGAAACCCGTCTTTGAAAGGGCAAACAACCACTTGGAAATTGCGAATCCAACTACTAGGCAACAATGTACCTCAATCTGGTGGCCCTTTCATCTGGAGCTGCCTCGACACAATGCTCCCTCAACCGCCCTTTTACCCTCTCGCGTCACAATCACTGCAATCATGGGCCCTTCGGAGGTGAGAATGTCTGTAATTTGAGAATCATCCCGGCACAAGACACGTTGTATATGGCCGTTCGTACAACTATTCAATATGCTGTGATAGCTTTAATGATTTTTGGCACTTGAAATTTCAGTATGATTTATTAGTAGCTCCAAAAACGTGATTGTTGTGTACTTATCGGAATTCAACCTTCCATTTTTCCGACTAGGTAATACATTATGCCGACATTGTTTACAACTAGACAGATTTTAGTGTACAAAAACAAGCGGTGCTGAGAACCGCTTTTAACCAGGTTAAATTAAGCCAGGACTTCCCGCAAAAAAAGAACCGTTGTTGTTTTATTTTGAAATAATTTGCTGCTCTGTTTCGTGGATTTGGTTTTTGGATAAGCAAAATGATTAGCAGAGCGTGGTTTCGATCCACGGACCTCTGGGTTATGGGCCCAGCACGCTTCCACTGCGCCACTCTGCTTTCTTGGGATCGAGGGGGTAAACTTCACCCTCTCGAGGGTAGTTCACCCCTTAGGCTTTGGGTCAGGCGGTTCAGAAAAGAGTGGATAGAATGTAGGCCATGCCCGCCAGCTGAAATCTACGCCGTTAGTCAACATACTGGCTTCACTTTGAGTCCTTAGTCAATATACTGCCCAACCTACTTGGCAGACATTATTACTTCCTTACCAGCCCGTAGAAATGATTAGAACAGGCACAAGCAATTCAACTCGTTTCCAAGTTTTCATTTGCTGGGATTCACATATTCGATAGAAACAGAATGTAGAAGATTATACTGAACATCTCCCGAAAAAGTAGATAAACATAAAATATAATTTTTACTATAAATATTGCAGTAGCTCAGTTGTTGTAAATTTAAAAGAAAATGGATTTTGAAAGTTAATGCTAGTACCTATGTTTATAACGTGAACATGCCTAAATGTGTTTTTAACGAGTAAAAGTATATCTGGTACTTACCTACATCCTGAAACTTAGGAATCATAATCTCATTTAAGAACTTAATGTTCAATAGAATAGGAACAGTAGATAAGTACTTCTGAATAATCAGAATTTGGAAGAAATACTTTTTTTTTAAATTTGGACATTTGATCAATTAAGGTAAATAAAATTATCACAATCCATCATCGTCTTTGAAATGTCATCGAAATCTGACCACAATTTCGAATAATGTTATTCTCCTAGATTATTTCCACACGATTTTTGCTCACTTTGCTGTTATGGTTATACTCAGCTGGGCGCTCCAATCTCGTCCTATCACTCATGAGCCAATTTTTTTTGTCGAAACGAATAAGTACCGCATATGGTGAAAATGATCAAGATCTGTCTTCAGCAACAACATTCAGTTCTGCAACTAAGTAAGTATTTTCCTCAACAAAAATTGATATCCAAGAAATAATAATAATATGATTTTATCCAACAAAATTTACGTCATTTTTAAAAAACGCTGCAAATCATTACCCAAAGGTTTATTATTTTGTGTACAGCTCACCCTTCTGTATATATCCCTCCCTACCAACCGTAGGTACCTACAACCTACAAGGGCATTTTTGAAAATTTCAAGCCTTCATTTCCATTTGGTTGGTGGTTGGGGTTCAAATTTTCAAAAATGCCCTAGTAGGTAGTAGGTACCTACCTACGGTTGGTAGGGAGGGATCCATACAGAAGGGTGATCTATACAGAAAATAAAAATCTTTGGGCAATGGTTTGCAGCGTTTTTTTACCTACCAACCGTTGGTAGGTACTACCCTAACTTGTCTCCATTACTCTGTGGTACTACCTACCTCACCATGCTGCCTTCACACCGTCACAATCAAGTTTATTAGGAAGAACTAAACGCTCCACACTCGATTCGGAAAATAGGGAGCTTCATATGGAAATTTGATTACTGGTTGCTCAGAAAGCAAAACTGAATACAAATCGAAGAAATGAACTGCGATCGCATTTTAGTCAGATAAAATTTGAACGGAGATTTGGCCTCTTTTGTGATTCACACTCGTGATTCTGTTTTATCGAAGGAAAACCCTTAAGTACTCGTAGGGTTTGTCCTGCAGATCTCCGGGTGGTCTAAATTTTTTTTAAATTCAATACTATATAAAATTGGTGAAAAAACGATACTTTTATTTCGAGAGTTTTCAAGCTAGGGCACTCTTGAAAATTTCAACCCTCAATTTTCACCCCTTAGAAGTGACCCACATCAACCAAAAGCTTTGCGGCACAACTAGACCCCAAATGGAGCCCATATACCAAATTTGAACCAGATCGGTCCAGGGTTGTTAAAAAAAGTGCCCCGTACGGCGGACGGACGGAAAATTTTTGATTCGATTTTCGGATTCTACGTATCTTGAAAAATAAAACATCAAATTTTGAGGGGGTTAAAATTTGTTTTCTTGCTCGATTCCAATGGCTTATTATTGAAAATAATAAACCAAAATGGCTTTTTGAAAAATTGTTGGTAACTTATTACAAAATTCGATGGAATCAAGTTTTCTGTCTATATATAAAGGCAGGTACTATTAATTGAAAATTGCAAATAAGGTTTATTTTTTTGGTTTCAAATCATAAATATAAATGCCATGCTACATGAAGCACTTATAATATACGAACTATTTTTGTAGTGTTGTATTCTTATTTTTCTTCGTGACATTTTTAGTGGCAGGCTTTACAGTTTCAGATTTTGTTTGCAACTTGTCCCCGACAGTTGGTTCGGCTGTAGAGATCTGGGCAGCTGACTTACTACGGAACGTTTTCGCTGAAGAGGGTTTAGAAGTCCGTTTAGTTGAGGGTTGTCTTGTAATATGTGGTTCTCCTGAAGGGGAAGCCACTTTACCAGTTGAATCAGCAGTATTCTGCTTAGATGGAAGAGGTTTTGCAGGAGTGACTCCATCAACATCCCGCATACCAGGAGCCTTTTTCTGCGAAGAAACTTTAAGTTTCGTAGTGCTCTGCTTTATAAGCTTGACGGTTTTTGGGAGTTGAATGATTTTGGTAGTAATTTTTGACTCTGCGGAGGGTGATGGCTTGCGAGTGGCTACAGCTGGGGGTATTGTGGTGGGTTCGGTGGTCCCACCAGTTTTATTGCAGTCGAATTTCTGGGGAATGCTGACGATTTTGTCTTCTTCTCCTTGCACTGTGACCAACTCGAAGGTGATCAGACACTTTAGGTTATTAGTTTTGACGTCATTCGGAAAGCGACCGACGAATTTGATGCTGAATAACTGTACAGATGAAGTGAAGGGCTCCGGTAACACCTGCAACAATGAGGTAATTTAGTTCGGTAGTTGAAATTATTTCGCCAAACAAAAGATTAGTCTCTACTTGATGAGATGATTAACAACGAATATAAAAAAGATGCAATTGTGGATGTTGAACATTGTATGTGATGGGGCATAATTTCGGTAGAGAGGAGAAATTATATCGTGATGATCTCACGCTATTGAACCTCACTTAGTATCGATAAACATAGAAAACATTTAGGGATCTGGTCCCATCATTTCGACTTTTTATTGTTCTTGCATACGTGACGAGTGTTTCTGCTGATTGCAATTAGTTATCATCCTGGAGTCCAATCCCAACGGTTTGTTAGGTGGTCAGTACTTAATATTTCAAAATCAGGAAATTTGGAGCATAGGATGAACTTGGAAAATATAGTAGTGGTAACGAAGTGGCCTTCAATATTCCTCCACCACTACCAGTCACTTTAATAGGTAGATATCTTTTATTTGGCTCAGAAAAAACAGTTCTTTCCACAGAAACTTCTATTTAATATTCTTTCAACTGGTCTTACGAGTATGTTTGACCGTTTGTTTTTCCTCGTCGTCATATTTAGTAGGTATTACATTAACATACTACCTACTCATTGTAATACTAAAACCAACTTACTACTTACCAACAGCCATTAGCTGAACTGGTTCCCGTGAGATCTACGGGATCGGGAGATTATCTGAATTGGAGACCGCTCGTGCACAGGTCTCACAAGTATCACAGTTCCTGATAATTTTTCGAGTTGGGCCGTTGGTAAACCCCGCTCGACTTGATAGGGTGAGGCAATAAGTAGCCATCAGTAAAATCATCAGAACCAATTCTGATCTTCCCTTTATGGAAGACAGCTGATGACGTCCGCGACGCCAGGAATGGCAGTTGGACGATGATTCAACCTGAGATGGGTTGTTTACTTTACTTTTACTACATAACTAACTTGGGTACTACTTGAACTCTGAGAATCTGTCGGTACACGTAACAATTACATCGCATGGACAATTGTCGGTATAAATAGAGATACCACTCCAAGCAAAGTTAAAAAATGCATCCCTCAGACTGAACATCTGTACATTTCCGCCCAGAAACTGATTTGTCAAGGAACTAAAATTGTTCACAAAACTCTGTAATGCAAAATAAGAAAGAAAATTTAGATTTGGAGGACTCTATTTTGATCTGGCGAGCAAATGCAGTGGAAGCCAAAGAGCATATAACTGTATAGAAATTAAAATAGAAATATATACAAATAGGACTAACCGCACGCTTGATTTTGGCGTTGAACAAATCATTAACCACCATGGTGTTCACATTTTCTCCGAAGAGCTTCATGTGAGACTTTGCTAAGGCTGAAATCACCATGTCTTTGTACGCATTCATTTCAGTAGCAGTCGCCAAGTGAGGAGGGAGCTTTTCTTTGATGTAACCAATTTGCTTTCCGATGGATTTTGTCGGCTGTTGAGGAGGGTTTTCCGGAAGGGTCTGGCGGTACGACAAAGGCATTCCCTCCACCTGAAACATACAAGAAAAAATGGTACAGGTAAAATACAATTTATACTGGACTTAGATTCCATTCGAATAAAAAAGCATGGTTAATAAACCTCCAATTCACGAAAATATATAGGAACATGGAAAAATACATGGTCTACACTACACAATTACGCAAACTTATCGGAACAATTCGCACAATATAGTCATGGTAATATTGCACAGTTGGATTTCATAAGGGATTGTCCAGGGTCAATTTTGTCAAGTATTAATCCTGAATTATACTAACTTACAACGTACCAGTTTTGAGCATGCCAGAAAACAGATGCAGGACAGAGCAAAGATTGACTCCCCAATCATATTCGGAGCAGGCCACTGATGGCTTTGGAATGCTTTCCAACTTCGAGAACTATTGAAAATGATTCTATTCACAGAATCTTCTTTAAGATCCAATAATAGGCAGCTTTCAATTAACCTGATGTCATTAAATTTTACCGCCTATCAATCTAATTCTGAAAGGGAAGGGACGAACGGAAAATGACTGTGCTGAAAATGTTCCTCCATCATCTCAATATCCATCTTGTAAATTATATTTTGTTTCGACAAAATTTTCTATTCACCGTTAATTCTCTTTATCGCACTTTTGGTGGTTGCCCTGCGAGTTGAAGTTAATTTGCATTCCGACAATAATTAACAAGCCCACTAAAATTGGTCTTCAATGTAAAAAGATATTTGGTAGGTACCTCGTAACTATTTTATTCCCACCGAAACTACCTATTTACGTAAATGATATACCGCAAGGATAAATTGCTACTCATCTTGAATTGTGTGAGTGGCAATTGTGATGTCACAGGATGGATGAATGAATTTCCTTTTCATTTAAAATTATTGAAGAAGGAGTTCAATTTTCATCAACCATTCTCTAAACGAAATGAGTTTTGCGATAGATCAATTATTATTTACCTATTGCGTTATTCCTAACATACAATAACGACTGACAAAATTCGATCATGTTTATGCTTTTGTTTTATTATTTTCAATAATAAACCTTTGGAATTGACCAAGAAAAAAAATTTAACCCCCATCAAAATTTGTTGGTTTACGTTGCAAGGTACATAGAATCCGTAAATTGAATAAAATACATACTAAAATAAAAGTTATCAGCTTTGCGTCCTCAACAATAGTAATCAAATTTCATAATGAAGGCACCCGAAACTCTTTATATCTTCAAATTGAGTGTGAAGAGTCCATTTTTCTTCAAAATAAACTTGATTTTAAAGCGAAAATATTGTTAGTAGGTAGCGACAAAGCTGTGATCTTTCCAGAAAAGTGATCTATACATAGAAATAATAAACCTTTGTGTAATAATTTGCAGAGTTCTTTTTTTTCAACGCTAACTCCATGATGCAACAAAATCAATAAGTAGAGACACGAAGCGCCAAGCTATTTTTCAAGGTCGTTAGAAGTGAATTACCTGAGTATGATGAATTTACTATTTCAGAACGATGGTAATGACATCATTTCGCCAATAATCAACGAGTCATCTAGTGATTAATTTATGTCCAGAATTGAACGGATAATCCTTCTCATTGCTTCGTTTTCAGTATTTATTTTGTTAAAGTGGGGAGTGAGAGTAAGTATTTACCCTGTTACTAGTGGTTTTTATTTTTACGACATAAAAACCTTCAGGATGGTTCAAAAATCAAATCAAGAATGGTAGCTTTTCGGATTGGACCAATTGCCAGAATGGGACAGGAAAAAGTTCTAACCCTATTTTGGAAATACTAAGCCAGTCCAAGAGATCTGAATTTCGAACCAGTTATCCCACTTAGTTCCATAAGTGTCCGATCAAAAAAGCCTTAGGACACTGGTCCAATACATTAAGATTTCTCCATGCCCTCCTTGAACCAGTTTCCCCAGGTTGACATTGTGCACGTTTTTCACGGCTTCTGTTTCTTTCTATATTGAGTAGAATATGATTCTCAGATCGTAGGAGCCTTTGAAAGTAGATGGGAACGTCGATGGCAACTCGTAGTCGATAATAGTACAGACTACTACATATCCCTTGTCAGAAAAAAACCATGCAGGATGAGCAATATTGGGGAGTACAAGTACACAAGATTTTAGGAGACAAGACAGTAGAATGTAGGAAGCTACCTACATTCAATACCTTCTCAAGAACAAAGAAAAAGTCTGTCAATTAGATGTGGCTCATTGTTTCCTTGTATCCATTGCACAATGATATAAATGAACCGACGTATAGTGTATAAACAAAACTTCAATCTCCAAGTATCTACCACCACCCTCCAAATTTGATGATGAGATGATGCTGTTTATGAGTCATTTTCCCGGAAAGGGCCAATCGTTGTCCAGAGAAGATTCCGAATGCCCATTTATGATTTAGGCGTTAAAAAAAAATTCTCCATAAACTATCAACTTTGTTCTACTTCGGGCAATCAGGTTTTCTTCTTATATTTTTAATTAATTAATTAAGCGTCCCACTGTGTGTTCTTTTGTCGAAATTCAATCAGTAGGTATGGTGTGCGGTTAATCCCTGATTTTTGGCAGAACTTGAGTCGAACTTTAAGTTTTCTGAAATCTTGGTATACCGATTGTCCCTTTCTAGGAAAATGACCCTTATAGAACTATCCGGAGTCCTAATCACATAATCTCTGAAAAATTCTATAGAAATTGAGTGTAAGCTGTTGAAGGTATGCTTATTAAGGATTTCACGTAGAAAAAGTACCGTAGACACTATCCCTGAAAATGTCATCCAATTCGGTTATAAAGTGTTGAATTCATGGTTCTTACAAGGACTTTACATTAATGTGTACTGAGGCTGTAAATCAAAGGGCGATTGATTTCAAAAAGGACAATTTAAACCCCAACCCGCACAATCTAAGCAAATTTCATCAAAAACTGACAGTAATTATTTTTTCCCGGTACAAGGGTTCACAGACACACAGACTGACTGAAATATAGACTCAAAACCAAAATTGTTTAGGAACCATATTTTCTCGACCTATTAGATGAATACAAAGCAGGTGCCTATCACTTTATTAGTGAGGGGGTATAATGAAATTATGATATTTTCCTTGAGACTGACTGGGAAGAACTGTAATCTTTGCAAGTGTACCTACAACAGTAGTGTATAAGTACAAACCAGAATTTGTTAATACACAAAGTTGAAACCATGGAGTTGAAACACCATGTTCTGAATTCCACACCATTCTACCCCCTCCCCCTCTGTTAATTATGTTGCCGACTATCAGGTGCATGGTGGTCGTATGTAATACGACTTGTAAAATCTCACAATCGATTGAAAATTTCCTTACTTACTTTGATGGTCGATTTTAAAAAAAATTTACCTCAAAAGCAGAAGGGCACGCCAAAAGAAAAGTAAAATAAATAAAGTTTCATACGAAATGAGGTGGTCGCCCTGGACGACCCTACGCCAACTCGAGGAATTTGGGAAGTTGAACAAGGTAGGAAGAGATGTGTGGAAGAGAGTGCCCCTATAAAATGACCACCAGTTATGTCGGAATACATTCATACACGAGCCCCGGAACACACGGGTGGTGATACCGTGGAGCCCAACCGCCGAGATGACAATGTCTTGGCCATGATTTAGATGACATCAGCTGCCTCTCCTTTTAACTCGGATATCGCTTGCGTTAAAGCACACCTGTCATATCTGTTATATTTCAAATCACATTTCACATCGTTACTTTGGTGCAAACACTACATAAGACCAGTCACTTTTAATCGGTTATGAAACTCGTAACCCAAAATGATAAACCTAAAGTTGATTAGCTCAGCTTCGATTATCCATTACAATATAGTATGTACAGGTAGTTACTATAAATAAGGAGCCGGGTACGGTGTTTATGTCGGCTGAACCGTAAATGGTCAGTCCAATTTAGTTTCCAACCATTTCACAATTACCAACCCCCCAGGCTCTATAGATCACTGTAATGGCTCCAGCGCTCCTCTCTGGCGAGGACTTGGGTCAGACTATAGTGCATAGCTGGGAGCCCGACGTTATTATATCTGTTACCCAATGGAACAGTCGCCGGCCCTTCCATTCAACGATATAATCGCCCTGAAATAGATGTAAGCAAAGGGATCGATGGGGAAGGGGCGAGGAGAAGTGTGGTCGGTAATTCGCGTTCAGGGGTGCGTATATTATGGGCTGCGAGTAAAACTTGGATATTCCACATATCGCTTCACATTCTGCGTTAGAGCCAAGTCTGATTTCTATCTCATCGTGTTGTAGAAATCTCACGCCTCGCGACGGTAATCATATTATTACTAGCCAAGCAGTCGTGCGTTGGACGGACCCACATGTTGGGGTTTTGTTAATATCTAATGTTCTCCGCGTCATAAAATTACGTTGTTTGGGATCGGGTAGACACAACTGTATGCCAGGGTGTTATTACTCAACGATTGTAGGAATTCAGAGTACTGCAGTCTAAAAAGCTTGGTGCTTGGGAAACTGGTCAAATATAGAACCCAAATGGGTTGCTGATGATATTTACTCCGTTACTGCTTTGGATCAGTTTCACCCTTGCTATAGAAACTCTCTTATTCAAAAAACCCATTTTAGGATTTACCTCTCAACCAGTTTCACCCCTTCTGTCGTCGACTAAGTTCTCTTCTTCTTCTCCTCTACCTGTACCTTAACTCTCTTACAATCTTCACTTCCAAATTCTCATTCAACTCCAGCTCATTCTATGCTCATGCTTTTCAGTCTATATTCTCAGAATCTTTCTCGAATAGAAAACTCGTCTATCTCGTTTGCACAGTTTATGATTCTTTCTTTATTTCAAACCCAAACGTTCAACACCTTGAATTAAAACATTTTTTTCAAACTAATAATGGTGCGTAAAAGTGTAACATCAAATCCTCGAATCTGACGACACACTCTCCTTGATTGAGTTGATACCTATTCAATCAAAAGGGTAGCTGGTCCAAAAAATGTCCCTATTCGGATTGGGGCAGTTTCTTCACTGGAGGGAGAGGGATTGGTTCAAAGAGCATGAAAGTGAAGTGTCTCATTCAATACCTATCTTGAAACAATTTTACCTCAAATTAATCGCTTTATGGCTGGTATCGAGCATATTCTACAAGGTGGTGAAAACCCTCTTATGAGCATGTAGTCACCGTTTGGATAAGCCTGTTTTGCTCATAGTGGAGGAATGGAAGAGTAATGCTTTTATATGCTCAATGATCTGATCAATAGGAACTTCGATATATGTGAAAAAAAAAAAAAAAAAAAAAAAAAATTGTACAGATCTGTTCGTTAACGGGTCTGGTAGTCATGCTAGTTGTCTCTTTTAGAAAACGCTTGGGTACGAGTCTGCAACACATTGGGACATTTCATGCCGTTAGTTCCCAAGTGACAACAAAACAAGCGGTTTACTTCATCCATTAATAATGTTAATAAATATAAAATGTCGTATAAATGCCAAGAACAAGTACGAAGGAAATGCATGATAAATCGAGAGCTTTTCAACGAATGGTGAACAATTTCTATCCGTTTAAAACTAAAGAAATTTAATTTCCCCAGAAACGGCTTGGTTGTATGTGAAAATCATCAGAAATCAACTGTAACTCTGTGCCAAAGTAAATACATAAAATGTCAAAAAAAGGAAATCGGAAATCTTTTTTTGAGTTGTCGAAAAAAAATACAATCCCAAAGTATGTTATAATATAATATACTTAAAAACATAATATGTATGTAATATGTATGTATATATTATATATATGAACATGAAACATAATATAATGTACTTGAAAACATATAATACTGGAAAACATACCTATTATGTTTTCCAGTGTAGTTTTAAAATATAACTGACGTAGGACATTTAGTAAGAAACCAAAATATGAAAGTAAAATCTATTCGCGAAACACAAGAATGAATAATTTATTCAATCAATAATTCATAACAATCAATAATTGATCAATAATTGATTGACCAGTCAATTATTGACTGGTAAGTAGTGAACAGTTCAACAATTCACTCTTAATTCATTCCTCCACTCAAGTTCATTCGAGATCCTGCAATTATTCTTGATTACAGCAAAAGCTGTCCATCCATCTTCAGATGCATGATTCACTAATGTTGGGAATTCATTCATTTCAATGATCTTCCATGGACTCTTTATGATTGGAGATTTCCCATTGTACCCATCTTGTATGGCGTCTCCTGTTTCAATTTTGGTACACGATTACAACGTTCTTTATCGACGTTATTCTTCGTCCTCTATTAATAGGCATCCTCCTTTCGCCAGAAGCTTTCTCATTAAGAATATTACTAGAGAACCATTACTACATCATGTCAATAATGAACCGTCCGCTGGAAAGAGCTGAGATGGACTTAAGGGCTTGAAATATGGAGGACATCCAATTCCTGCACAGACAAGACCTGTTGAGATGTTGTATAGCTGCTTCCATATTCACCTTCCAACTACCAGAACTCGCTGGATAGGAAGCCAAGAATTATTCGATTCAACGAATTTTATGTTCTATCATACCATTGCAGCAGTGTGGTATGGAGAAGTTGTCGACAGCCAGAGAGCATGTTCCTCAGCAAATTTGTTCACTATACGCTTTACCTTGTCTATATTTACGAGGAAAACTGGGAAGATAATTCAAAACTGATGGTTGGTTGTCACAAAGTATGTTATACTGACTTATCAAGATGCGTGCCATTAACATCCTCTACACCGTTACATCATACTTTTTCCCTGAGGTATGAAATGTCCGTTTAACGGTTTAACCCCGGACCGAACTAAAAGATGCGTGGCGCATCTTGACGTCATAATGACTCTCCAATGATAATGAGCTGCGTTCCTCACAGAGATTGGCGGCGCAGAAGGATAGGTAATCTCAGACTCGGATATATGCGAGAACCGAGCCCCCTAGGGGATATACCTGTACTCAGGAACGTAGCTATACAACCTCCTCGATAATTTTTTTCTCCTCGTCGTTTCCTCGCGAGCCAGTCCGAGACTTAAAAGTTCAAACGTGTTTTTCCCTTCCCGGTTGAGCATCAGGTGAAATATCTCCTTCTGACCGTCGATTATCAACGATGAGGCTGTACGGTGCATCCAAACGTTCTCTAATGAAGGGTGAGAACAACTGTTCGCCGCAACCTGAAATCTTACTGAAAGGCGTTTTCGTGCGGTAATATTCACGTGGTCCGTATTGGCATACCAGCCAATAAGCCTAATGGAGGAGAGTGCCATAATGTGGAATAGTCTCGTAAAATTGCGATAGCTATATCAAAGATCGCATGTTCCCTGCTGGAGCGGCCTCATTTATTTCACAGATGACCTCTTTTGCCGTCAACTTGAAACAAACTTTTTAGAGACGGCATATTCTCATATTTCTAGTAAATACACACGATACCTGCGTTTCACATTGATTATTTTGCTTCGGGGACCTAACGATGTCCCTGCTTCACTATCTATAACTCTCTCTATCACTATCTATAACCATCTTCACTATAACACAAAACGCTGCAAATCATTGCCCAAAGATTTATTATTCTCTGTATAGATCGCCCTTCTGTATAGATCACTGGTTCTCCATCAATAGCACCTACCACCATCTGTATTCTCCCTTGACCCAAATTTCAGATTCCTGCGTTCAATAGGATTGAAAATGGCTTCGGAGCTCACTCAGCTGATCAGTGCTCTTCCAGGCGTCTCCAGCATTCGAGAAGATCTTCTTCACTCTTCAGATCACTGATCAGCTGAGTGAGCTCCGAAGCCATTTTCAATCCTATTGAACGCAGGAAGCTGAAATTTGAGAGGGAAGGGCAAGGGAGAGAACAGATGGTGGTAGGTGCTATTGATGGAGAACCAGTGATCTATACAGAAGAAAAAAATTTTTTACCTACCAACTTTTTTTTTACCTACCACACCATACTGTGGTATCAATCAGTATGGTTACAAACAGTATGGTTACAATCAAGTTTATTAGAAAGAACTAAACGTTTCACACTCGATTCGAAAAATAGAGAGCTTTATATGGAAATTTGATTACTGGTTGCTCAGAAAGCAAAATTGAATACAAATCGAAGAAACGAACAGCAACGCGTTTTGGTTAGCTAAAAATTCAATGGAGATTAGACCTCTTTTGTGATTCACACTCGTGTTTCTGTTTTATCGAAGGAAAACCGTTAAGTACTCGTGGGGAGCAAACGGTTTGTCCTGCAGAGCTCCGGGTGGTCTCAAAAAATTTTAAAAATTCAATACTATTTAAAATTTGTGAAAAAACGATACCTTTATTTCGAGAGTTTTCGAGCTAGGGCACTCTTGAAAATTTCAACCCCTTAGAAGTGACTGACATCAACCAAAAGCTTTGCGGCACAACTTGACCCCAAATGGAGCCCATTTACCAAATTTGAACCAAATCGGTCCAGTGTTGCTAAGTGCCGCGTACGGCGTACGACGGACGGACGGGAAATTTTGTATTCGATTTTCTGATTCTACGTACCTTGAAACGTGAAACATCAAAGTTTGAGGGGGGGGGGGAGGGGGGGTTTAAAATTTTTTTTCTTGCTCGATTCCAAAGGCTTATTATTGAAAATAATAAACCAAAATAATAATGATAAAGAAAAAATTAGTCCACTAAAATCCATGTCAGTATAATTTCTACACTGGAATGCCTCCCTGCCTCGGACATTCGTTTGATGAATAATGATTAGGCTCTTCTTCATATCGATTGCTGCTCAATCGATACAGAAATATCGATTGTCTCCGTTGGCTATCTCGTTTTATAACGGCTCCCGGCGGGGAGGCATGTTAATTTTCAACGGTCGTCCTTCCCCCCTCCTGCAAACCAGCAGTTAGGTAACCGACCAGTTAATTGGCGATTGAAATTTGATTAAGAACCGGATCAAGAGGAGCCCCGCCGAAGTTCATTATGGAGACTCGTTTTCAGAGGAATAGAATGAATCCGGTATAATTTACAATCGTTATGAACCCGCCGGAGCCTCATCTTTTTGCGTTTTCCCGCTTTAAAAGGGAATTTCATCCTTCATAAATTACCATTTGACGCCAAATACGGGGGGATGGCTCGAGGTGTTTGAAGTCTTTACGATTCAGAACCTAACGGAACTTCTTATGAAAAACCATTATTCCGGAAACGGCTTATTTTTAATTTTTCTGTTGTGAAGAAATTTATACTTATAAAGGTGGTAAACTTGAACCTATGCATTTGGGGCAGAATAAGGAGATGAATTTAAATTATTTTCCCCGTGCAACACTGACCGTATTTCAAAATTTGGATCACCCAAGGGAATGTACTATCTTAGTGAGAACTTCAGTAGGAAACTGTGTTCCAAGATTAGCTCCAACAGAAAGTATAGATGAGTTCACAGATCAGTAAAGTTGAAAACTGGGCTCCTAAACGTCTGAGTTAAGATCTAGCTCATAGGCCAATAAATTCTAAAATTGGTTGAGCTCCTTCGTCAAAAAAATAAAATTTTGTGAAACGGACGGCTTCATTTTGGGTATTATGCTAAGCTCTTGGTTATTATTAGTCATTTCCTGTATTTATTTCCAAGGTGTAATTATTGAAGTGCCAGTTTTTCATAAATATAAAGTAGTGAAGATTAACTGATCAAAACTTTTCTGTGAGAATTGTGGCAATTCTCGATAAGGTGTTATCAACTTTTGCCAGTGCTTTGGACTTAACTAAGCCATTCGTTGTTTAGAGTATCTCTCGCCGTTTCCGTTACTTATTATTTTGCCAGATCATAGAGCTTGTTAAAACCGACCAGTACAGGGAAAAATCTGACATTATCAACTTTTGATAGACCAGCCTTTATTTCTCCAAGTAGTAAGTTCAAATAAGCGAGAAAATTATCCTTTTTCACAGAAGGTGAGCTTGGTCGGAACAAACTGCTTCTCACTAATCTGTTCCTCCTGGTGATGGAATTGTTGTTAGAATTTGGGCGGACGGGCGCGTTGGTTTCGCGTTCAGCTCCAAGGAACCGCGACGGAGCCTGGTTTTATACGTGCGGACAAAAGATCCATTAGGAAGCAGCAGTGGACCTGAGGCTAATAAGGGAGTTGATTGGGTTAAAACACAGCCTTGGGTGATTGTCCGTACAAAACGAGAGAAAAAGAACAACTGTGGGTGAAAAACGACGTGAATAGGCGGGGAGAATAATCGAGGAATTGAAGTAGCCCAATTAACAAACGTAACGTGGATGTACTTAATAAAAAGAACTTGTTGGTGTAACAATGATTGATTGTATTAATGAGCAAAACCAATGATAGAAATACTCCAACATAAGAGTTGATTTTTACGACCATGGATTCACCAAACCGATTCATATGAATACAATTGAAGACCCAAGGGGAAGAATGCACTAAGTCCAATTTTTTTCGAAACTGAGATTTAGATGCCATCTGTTAGATGTGGACTTTTGTTTTAACTAGAAACATAAATTTATAAACGTTATATGAATCGAATTAAATCATAAAATTGAAGGAAAATTGAAGGAAAAAAGAAAAGGAAAGAAAATTCATTGAAAAAAAAGTTTGTTTTTCTAATTCTGGAAAAAATTTCAAATTGGACTTAGTGCGTTCTTCCCCTTGGGTCTTCAATTATTATCTACGTACCGTATTGGAGAATCCGTCGTAACCAGCAAATCGAGTACTCGACTTTTTAAATCGGAGGAATATCTCAGCTTCGTCCATATTTACAGCTGCTTTGGCAGTATTTAATTTACGCATAAATTGAGGGCTTTTCAACGAGTGGCGAACCCAGTTAGGTGATGGCTAAAGATTGTTCCATGCTTCAAAAAATCGTCGTATCGCGACTCACCGAAAAGAGAACCTCCTCCTACGCGCCTACGGCGGTTTTGAAGTCGGTCAAAAATACCTAGTAATTGTAGAGGCTCACCAGGTTTTTTCTAGTAGGAAAGTAATAGTAGGGAAAGTACGGGAAAAAGAGTACTTAGACTGAAACTAGGAAACAATCTCCTACGATCGGTCAGAGCGAGCTCGAGGGCTTGTGCGCGAAGCCATATTTTACAGCAAAAATCCCAAATATCAAGAAACTACAAATTTCAACTTGAATAGTTTTTAAAATTTTTTGTCATATATTTTGAGTAACTGAGTATATGCTGTGGACACCAGTCGGTCTCAGTCCAGCTCTGCTAGCCACCGAGCAAAAACCCCTTGGTAATTTCCTTGGCTAACGGCCGCGCAGGGCCCCACCGGTCCGCGGGGGTCATTGCCTCACGCCAAGTCTTTTGGGCAGCCCAAACTCCTGGGCCTCTCTTCATCAAGAGTGGGAGGGAAAATTACACCTCTACTCGTGATTTCCTACTTCGCTCTATAGATTTATTGGTTCCATAGTGTTAATTATAACCCGGCAGCAGGGTTTTTTTTCGGATGGAGGTGTCGTGTCTGAGATGAAAAATTTGAATATTTTTCTAATGGAAGAAACCATTTGGTAGACCTGGTGTTCAGGAGGATTTCAAATTAATCCTTCATAACCGCTTCAAATGCAACATAAATTAATTCATCATCACCAAGAATACAATAATATTGTATTCTTGCTAACATATTATGTAATAATATAACATAATGATGAGAATATTATTCTCATCATTGAACTCCGTATTTGAAACGATTAAAACCTAGGAATTGAATTGAACTACAATTTTAGGCTCAGAAGTCGTGGAGGTTTGAAGTAAAGAAGCAAGTAAGAAAGTAAGTTTGTTAGTGTTTTGGTTTATTATTTTCAATAACGAACCTTTGGAATCGAGCAAGAAAATTATTGTTTGACCTCCCTCAAAATTTAACGGTTTACGTTTCAAGGTAGGACGTAGAATCCAAAAATCGAATAATATGCGTATGCGGCACTTTCCTTAGTTACCGTGGAACGATTTTGATGAAATTTGGTATATAGGGTTTATTCGGGGTCTAGTTGTGCCGCGAAGCATTTGGTTGTCATCTAAGGAGGTCAAAAAATGCCCTAGGTCAAAAACTCTCGGTGTTGTTTTTTCACAGATTAAAATTAGAATTAAATTTTTAGAATCGAATGAGACCGCCCTGAGCTCTGTAGGACTTATAGGTTGGACTTGAAATAAATCAGTAACATGAATGTGTGTCGCAAAATATTGTTCACTGGCGGAAATAGGCCTAATATCTTATCAAATTTTGCTGGAATCAAATTTCGTTTCGATAGCGACTTTATTGCTAGAAGGAAGTATCAATGGAAAAGCCGCGTTCTATGGGTGATCTATACAGCAAAATAATAAACCATTAATGAATAAATCAGAGTTTTTCTGTAGAGTTCTCACCCACCATACTGAAAATACACGTTCTGCACTCGTCTTTTATTGTACGGATATCTCTCTCAACTTGAGAATAATTACGTTTCTGTTGAATTCGCTCAGCGACTCCATCATCTTTCTGAAGCGTGAGTGGAGAAAAATTATGATCTTCACCCCGAAACAGAAGGGTTCGGAACCGTTCGTGACACCCGGTTGTTCGTCATAACCAGCGAGTGGGGATTTGGGCCTCAATCAATCACTGCGGATCCCATTACAACGCTCTCCAGAGCTGCCGACCACCCGCGCCTTCCCATCAGCGAACGTCGTTCGGAAACAACAAAGTCTGCCGACGACGGAGGATCTCCCAGCTACGAAATGGAGATGCCACGAAATAACCATCAGCCAGTCATGTTGGTGGGGACGTGAGGTAGCTATAACTACAGAAGATCTCAATTAGTGGTCATAATCCGCAAAAATCATTAAAAAATAAGTAATTTGTTAACTTAACTGTAATTTGTACAAAACAATATCCCAAATGAAGTACAATACATTATTTTCAGGAATCAAATAAAAGAACGTCTCACGAGTTGGACGGGCAGCATAGCTTCATCACGTAAGTATATCGTTATTGAGCACAGATACCATCATAGTACAGCATTATAAAGATAGGTACCTACCATTGCACAATTTGTCAACATGAAACTAGATTTTCACGATCATTTTGATGGTTTCAGAAAACCATCAAACTTCAACTCAGAAGTTGAAAGCTACAACACGACCGTGGATACACCGTGGCATCCATGGTCTCGCAGAATTGCTGGATTCTGTACTGGCTTCACTAACGCTCTGTCAATTATGTCGATACCATGAGCATCAAAGGATTCCCCCAGGTAAGTCCATCGAACGCAGGAGGTATGTGACGCTGCCCTCAGCCACTGATGACTTATCGGCTGGCATCACAAGTCGACACCCTCTTAGTATTAAAGGTATATAGTCGGAATTCTTGAGATTGGAATTCAGCCCCGCTGTCTTCAAGGCGTCGTTGAATCTGAGCCAAGCTTAGCCCTAGATGTGGCGATCAGCACATCATCATTTTCATAAGCCAATGAAGACCAACGCCTTCCAACTTGGATATTTTCAACCCTATTGGGGAGCGCCAACAGGACATGTTGGCCATGTACAATACATGTACATAACTGTATTGAAGAGGGCTGAGGACAGGGGATAGCCCTCCCTCATGCCCCTTGCTTATGGATCCATGGGCCTGTCCCAAAGCACCAGCACCGTGGTTTCTAAGATTGGATCATGATGAGATAACGTGCATTTTTGTAAGACTCAGCCCCATGGTTCCCTCCAAATTCGAGCTCAATCGAGCACACGGACCGTGAGAAATTGACATTAAACATTTGTTTGACAAAATTCATAGGGAACCGTCTCTAGACTTACCTACCTGCATCAACGCCAAAAACGTTTCAAAAATCGGGCCACGATTTTGAGTTGTAAAGGGTATGTCCCGTGCAAGGAAGACAGTAGTTCAAAAAGATCTGAAACGCAAATTTTGATTTTGAAGGATTCACTCATTTAAAGCCTCCATTCATAAGTGATGAAGCATGTTTGTATATGGATGCTGTCTGATTGCTTTTTTTGAGGCTTGCTGTTAGAAAATGTACCAAAATTCTGTCAAAAAAGGAAGTTTCATAAATTTACTCCTAAAGGTGTTTCGATTTATTGATTATCGATTTGCCTAATGGTAAAATGAAATTACTCGGATAACAACCGCTGACTAAGGTAACTTTACCTGAATTTCGTGATTACTACCAAAGCTTTGACGAAATTAACAGAAGAAACGGCAGAACACTATAAGAAGGAGATGGCGGGCCAAGAGGTTTCGGTAATTGCCTGTGAAGAGGGCAATCCCCTCGCGGTACACACCTACCTCAACACATTCCTCCACATTGAGCTAGCGGTCCCACGATTCTCCGCCCTCTCATCTACCCCCGCTGGATGGTGACTCTGCAACCTTACCAAATAACTCAATTGCCAGGGTTGAAAGGATTTTTTTTCTTTGAAAAATAGAAAAGAATCCCCAAAATTACAGACCTACAACTTTCTTTTAAAAATATTTTTTAATATTAGTAGTACTAGTAGAGGTCACAGTAGAAATATGGCAGAGAGGGTTGACTGTAGAGAATTTCGTGTCAGAATAGTGGTTTGGGCGAGTTAGGCTTCTGATGGACATTTTTTAAATAACTGAATTGAAATTATTTTACAAAATTATGAAATCTGGTTAAAAAGTAACTGACATTATTAAGTTTGAATAAGGATTTTTTTTCTCTATAAATACAAAAGAAACTCCAAAATTAAGTACCGACCTACAACTTTCTTTTGAAAATATTTTTTAAATATCAATTAAATTTAAATATTACAGTATACTGCGGCTCTTACAGTGGTGGTCACAGTAGAAATCAGGCCGGAAGAGTTGACTATAGAGAATTTCGTACCAGAATGGTGGTTTGGGGGTGTCAGGCTTCTGATGACAATTTTTTACAAAATTGAATTAAAATTAATATTACAAAATGGTACTTAAAATCTGATTAACAAATAACTGACATTAATAATAATGAATTTTCATTTATAATATATTAAAATTTTAATTTAGTGAGATTCAAACAAAATTTGCATTCTGATGACCAAAATTGCAGGTATTACTTAACTTTCCCCTAAATCTTTTTCAACCACTACCTATGCATAAGTAGCACTTCAGGTTCTAAACTCGGAAAAAATATTTAAGGAAATTCAAATTTGCAATAGGTACCTACTTAACTGTCATTTTTATCTCCTAAACTCATTTCATTCAGTAATTGGTAAGAGTAATCTACGATAGGTAGGTAGTAAGTACCTATGGTTGGGAGGTAAAAAAAAGTGACAATCGCAAAGCTGTGATCTTTGCAGACGAGTGATCTATACAGGATTTTCTAAATATTTAAAGAACCATGTTTTATTTAGAATGCATTAAAAAATCTCAATATAAAAAAAAATCGCGGTTTTTGGACTCTTCAGACGTTCAAATCTATCAATAAAGGAACCTAATTTTTGGTGCATGGCGACTAGACTTGGTAGGTATAGGTACCTAATTGAGGCAGAGTTGAATTCATAATAAATTATAGTAGGTGTACTTATTTATTATGTTACCTGCCTGCAGGAAGAAATCTCTATCTCTGAGCTGCAGTCCGCCACCAGACAGAGAGCTCAACGCTCTCTCCACTTGGCGGTCGGGTTTTAGAAGTTCTATCTGTACTCGGAAGAGAGCTCTAGTGTAAAGTTGACCGCTTGGGGCCCGCTTAGCTTCAAACAGACAGAAAATTATTTCGTATACCTAATATATGAAATAATTTTCTTTCTCTGAAGAAGTGTGTCATAATATGACGACCGTGATTCACACGACACACTTCCTCAGAGGATGGCACCATCAATGAAAAAGAGGTAAGGACAAGCAGCCCAATAAGACCTGAAATAAGTTGAATGTTGTTTGGTTTTTTTCAATCCTTCAATTTTAGGTTTAGTTGAAAGTAAGTCGTCAATAGCTAAACTTATGGTTGATTTTCTCATGATATTGCGGCAATTTATACTATACATTCGGATAGTACCTATCTATAACTTTATTTCTGCTTTTAAGTCGGTGAATCCCTTAGGCTGGACGTCGACTGGACGCGATTTCGAGCGAAGGGAGAACAAGCGAAAAGGCGATATTTGGCGCGAACAGTTCGCCTGATTTCAAACAGCGGGGTTTAAGTGGGATCCCATCCACTGCGAGCGTTAGTTTCGCGCGAGTTTGGGCAAACTAACGCGAAGGCGAAAATTTTCAATCTAGTTTGAATTCAGACGGGCGTGATCGGCGATATTCGGCATGGATGTTGAAAAATTAATTGTTCTGGTGCAGGAGAGACCCGCAATATGGGACCAAAAGCTGCCCCAATACCATATGCGGAACGTACAGCAGCAATTGTGGGAAGAAATTGGAAAAGATTTTTTGTATTTTCACTCATCCGAAAATAATTGAAAAATTTCTCTGGCGACAAGTCTTGCTGTAAATTGGCCCATTCTCCACACTGTCTCCTCTGCAAAAAAGGTCTTTCACTCACTCTTCTCTTACGCCAATTCTTCTTCCTCGTCTTCTTCTCACCATATTCGGAGACTCCAATGCATACAATTGTATTAAACGCTCTGCAAGTGGCATTGTTCACCTCAGCAACACAATAAAAATCCAAAACAACAAAATCCCGAAAATGAACTGAAGCGTTTTTAGCCTGAGTTCGCGTATAGTGGATGGGCTTCCTTCGCGCGAAGCTGGGAACTGACGAACGAGTGCGTATTCGCGCGAACGGCTTTTCGCGCGAAATCGCGTTCAGTGGACGTCCAGCCTTACGTGTATTTTTTCTTGCACAACTTGCAAACTTAGGATTTACAGGAGTATTTTAGTATGAGCCGTTCCTATTGTATTGTATTGTGTAGTGTGTTGTATTGTTGTATTGTATGGACCATCATGAGTATGAGCCGTTGCTCACGAGATACCTATCCCCGTCGTCAGGTGATGGATAATTACCGATATTGGCAAAGCCGTGTTCTTTGCTGGCTAGCGTAAGAAATATACAGAGAGATAATAAACCGATGCGTATTAATTTTCAGCGTTTTTCACATGTGCCTACGTGGCCACTACTGATTGGATAATAATTATCTCACATTTAGATGGTAGTTTAGGGCTGGGATCAAGAAGAATGCACATCAATATCATAATTATTATGATATCGATGTGCATTCTTCTTGGTCCCAGCCCTAAACTACCATCTAAATGCGAGCAAAATCGTGCCATTGGTCGCATCAACCTCGAAAATGTCATCAAAATCTGACCAAGATATCGAGTACTCAGACAAATAGACCGACAGAAGGTCTTAAAACGTGTGATGTCGATGATGTAATTGAACACTCGAGAATTTTCTGGAGCTTGAAAAACCAGAAACACTACTCTATCCTTGGATATTTTATGCAATCACTGTGATCTCCTTTCCGACCATTTGATCCCACTTTAAAATGCGTCTTCTTGAAGTACCTACTTGGTATCAAAATACCCTTCAACGAGTTTTGCATTCAATTTACTGCAAAATTCGATGAAATTTGATACATAAGTGCGATTCAAAAATTGGATTTTCGTAGATTGCTAATAATATTTTATTGCTAGGCTCTTGGGTGTCGATATTGTCCGTCGAAATTCTATGATTTTCCACTCCACAACTCGTAACTTCGAAATGAAGAAAAATGCAATGAGGTCATGTTCTGAACGAAACGTTTAGTACAGTTGGATCAGAATAATCACCCTGAGTGTAGAATAACAAAACCTCTTGTAGATGGTTTACTTCTTCAAGCCAAGTACCCTTTATTTCTCACAACAAACGTTGTAATTCGATCACATCATTGTAAAGAGTTTGTACTCTATTAGTTCTTTTTACTGCTTTTGGACAAATTAATGTTGCTATTCTTGTCTAAATGGGCAAGTAATTACACTTAAGGCAACATCATGCAGGTGACCTATCTAATAAAATTTCACAAAGACATGAAAAAGTTCTGGGGTGATATCAGTAGAGGGGGATGTTTGGGGAGGGGCTGACAAGTATTTGTGCATATTACGATATAGGTACAGTACAACCCGATTTTGTCCATTACAGACACATTCTTTGATATAATCCTGGAAAAACTTTTGTCAAGTTTTGCGCTAAGCAAGTATGATAGCTTATGGGTGTACATAATTAGTCGATATTTCTCTATTATACATATATCACACGAATTTTCAAAATGAAGTTCATACCTGCTCGTAGTTTTCGAATCGGCCACCGTTAACTCTAACCGAAATCACCTCTCAATAAATTATGTTTTATTCGCAACCCCAACTACCTTCCAAGTAGCAGCAAAAGCTGTCAAATGGACTGTAATAAAACGGTATCTCAAGATAATCACGTTCGAGCCTGCGCAAAAGTTGCTATTGGTCCAACAACCCTTTGTTAGGGCTAACCCTTAAAATGACATCAAAATCGATCTTGATTTTATACAGATTTTTCCGTGACAATGGAATGGCTTGATAGAAATAGTCTTTCATGAAAATTTCTAAAATAATCTATACTTACTAACATGAAAATATTGTTCTCTGTGTGTCTGTGTAGTACACTCAAACCTGAAACCCAATCTTTCGGTTAATCATCTTATTATCTACCTACCACAATTTTTAGGATGTCTACAATTACACCAAATTTGGTTTGTACGATTCCTATTAATTTATACGTGGGATTATTGGTTCAAAAATATTGGAAAATAATTCTGTTCGAAATAATTTTGGAATTGAAAATAATTTTATCCGAAAAAAAGAAAGTTCTCCGAAATCAAAATTTCTACTCGTGTTTTACGATTCAGACCTTCCTGAAAAATTTTGGTTCCGTGTCTGACTGTTTGTGTGTCTATCTGTCTGTCATGGAATCCTTACCACAGCCGTAACTTCTACAATTTACATCAGATTTCGATGAAATTATCAGGGATTGAGTGTCGATAGCTAAATTGAGGTATTTGGCAAACCAATCCGAATTAAAAAACACATACTTACTTCGTAGTATTAATTGATGTTTAAATTTTGTCCAAATAATGTTTTTGTATTTTTGGTTTTTATTCATTTATGAGAAAACTTTGATGGGCACTAGCTATAATCAGCTTCAATTCCGGTTTCAATTTGGAGCTGATTACATTTTCTTCAAATTCCTCTCTCTTTATTTTTTTAAAAAATGATTCGTTTTGCTACTTAAATGCCACAAAATTGACAAGAAAATTTTACCTTTTGAAAGAAAAAAAACAACGTATTTTGGTTTATTATTTCCAATAATAAGCCTTTGGAATCGAGCAAGAAAAAAAAATTTTAACCCCCCTCAAAATTTGATGTTTTACGTTTTAAGGTACGTAGAATCCGAAATTCAACCTACAATGATCATGTTGCTCCCAAACGGATGAAAATTTAACCTATTTTGAAAAGTTATCGGAACTTGATATTATTGAAATTATTACGGTTTGGAAATTTCAGTTGAAAAAACTGAAAAAGGTGCAAAAATTCCACGGTTTTTATCAATTAATCAAGGTTTTTGAACTTATAAGTTTGGGAATAAACAACCCTTAGGAGTAATAACATTTATAAAAATCGTACATACCCTCGCGTTTACTATGTTCGATGTATTCATTGTTGTTAAGGTCGATCAAAAATCAGTTGAAATCTCTTTTACAATATTCATTTAATCAAAATCCAAGAATGGGTTTTTTTTTGCCACATCGTGTCTTCATTCCAACATTCCGGATTTTCCCAAAGGTCAGCAGAAATTCCGGTTTTCCTCCAGAGACGGCGTCGAGGCCAAAAACCACCCCTCGTAGGAGGAAACGTCGGGAAACTCGCTGAAAATCATCAGAGGAGGACGAGTGGGGGATCCGATATAAGACGAGACCACCCCTTCTCAATTCTCCATTCCGACTGCAGCTCTGGTCTCTACTTGCTGAACGGTTACCAGGTACGTTACGAGTCAAAATTAAACGGAGTGATAATAAATTGACACCTGAGAATAATTTTAACATTTGAGTAAAACAGAACACTTCTAGTTGACTTAGTATTACCTAACATATCAAAACATCATTTGATTCTTGTCAGATCCATTATTTTATAGGTAGCCGAATGATAAGGTAACCATCATACAAAATCTCGTTTCATAGCGTTACAACCCTACATTTCGATTTTGAAATGAGTTTTTCCTAATTTTCCATTGGGTTATTCTCCTAGGTATTTCGGTCTAATAAAATTTATATGAACCACGACGTGATACATGTTCATTTAAATCTTGATTGAATGATTTGCAATAGACTATGAGTTATGTGATAGAAAATGAGGTCGCAATCAGTATTACAGGAATATTTTTCACGCTTTTCTCAGTAAATGGAATTTTTATCTATGAATTACATGTTTTTGGATTAGGCTGAGTAATGTAGTGCTATTCATTCAGGTCACTCCAAGAAATTTTATTAAAGATGGATAATAATTCAAAAACTTGAACTTGATGGAGACCAAGATTCATGTCCTAGTTAAAACGGTGCAAATTATTACACAATGGTTTATTATTTTTTATTTTTCTATATAGGTCACTCGTCTGCAAAGCCACCAACCATCCAACATGAAGAAAAATATCGATCGCATTTCGGTCAGCTAAAATTTGAACGGAGATTAGGCCTCTTTTGCGATTAACACTCGTGTTTCTGATTTATCGTACGTCAAACCCTTAAATTCTCGTAGGGAGCGAAAAATTTGTCCTACAGGGCTCCGCGTGGTCTCAAAAAATTTTAAAAATTCTATAGAATCTTAAATTGAAGGAAAACAATGCCTTTATATCAAAATTTATTGAGTTAGGGCGTTTTCAAAATTTCAAAATTCATTTTTGAACCCTTAGAAGTGACTTACATCAACCACAATCTTCGGCGCACAACTAGACCCCAAATGGAGCCTACATACCAAATGTCATCAAAATCTGTCAATGCTAAGTGGCAAAAGTGCCGCGTACGGCGCACGGCGGACGGACGGCCAAATTTTTATTCGATTTTTGGATTCTGCGTACCTTGAAACATAAACCATCAAATGTTGAGGGGTGTTAAACAATTTTTTTTCTTGGTCGATTCCAAAGGTTCATTATTGAAAATGATAAACCAAAATCATCCGTATTTTTGAAATAAAATTTTGAGGGTCTAAATTGGTACCTACTTTATTAGTGCACAGAATGTTACAAATATAGTATAGATCGTAGATTTGGACCATCTACGGGCGAACCCAGGCACACATGCACAAACCTTGAACTGTGATTTCATACTTTGACGTTCGGGAGAAAGAATTGAAGAGAAACGGGCAGATCGACGGAGCAAATGGCTCTGAAAAGCAAAATGCGAGTGAAACCTTCGATTTTGAATTGTTACTTTCCCATCCGATTTTCCGATACACGAATTCGAAGCTTCCCTCTCTTCTGTAAAGGAAGAACAAAAATGGACGAAAAATGTAGACAAATGAATAATGGTTTCTTTTGAGATCAGAATAATTTAGGAAAATTCAGCCACTTGCTTACTATCTCTGAATCATGTTCTTGGACCCGGAGTGCACCTGAGATTTTGAAAGAGCAATTAACTCGAATGGTCCTGTTTATTTCCCTAGCCACATCTGCGCTATTGGAAGCTCTCGAGAAAATTGGGCCATTTCTTAAACGTGGAGATTTGGTCGTTTCTTAAGATTAGTTAGGATGGTCAGTCCTTGTTTAGGTACTTCACTTTTTCGGGGGTAATATCCAAATTGAAAATCCATTTAATCTTCCCTTGAATTTGCGTTTGAGCTGCAGGTCAAAAACATCTTCCAAGTTTGTGTTCTATCGCATCGTCATTCAGAATAATGAGGACATAAATAGGATTTATTTTTGCAAAAAATTTTGAATTCTAGGACGACATAAATTTCATCATCAAATTGATGATTTAATCGAACAAAGTGGAACAAAATGGAAACTATTCGTGTGAATATTTCGATTTAGTAGGTGGTAGTGAGAAAACAGAAATGCTGCAAATTATTACACAAAGGTTTATTATTTTTCTCTATAGATCACTCGTATGCAAAGAACACGGCTTTGTCATTGTTACCACCAACCGACATGAAGAAAAATCGCATTTCGGTCAGCTAAAATTTGAACGGAGGTTAGGACTCTTTTGCGATTCACACTCGTGTTTCTGATTTATAGTCATTCCAACCCTTAAATTCTCGTAGAGAGCGAACGGCTTGTCCTACAAGGCTCCGCGTGGTCTCTAAAAATTCTAAAAATTCAATAATATCTTAAATTGATGAAAAAACAATACCTTTACATCAAAATTTTTCGAGTTAGGGCGTTTTCAAAATTTCAATCCTTATTTTTCGACCCTTAGAACTGACCTACATCAACCGAAAGCTTCGGGGCACCACTAGACCCCAAATGGAGCCCATATACAAAATTTCATCAAAATCGGTCAATGCTAAGTGACGAAAGTGCCGCGGACGGACGGCCAAACTCTTATTCGATTTTTGGATTCTGCGTACCTTGAAACGTAAACCAACAAATTTTGAGGGGGGGGGGGGGGGGGCTAAAAAACATGTTTTCCTAATCGATTCCAAAGGTTCATTATTGAAAATAATAAACCAAAAGTGAGTCGTCCAAAATCAGAATTGTCACTCGCATTTTGCGTTATAAAGCTTTTTGATTTTGAATGTTCTTAATTGGTCGGAAATAACGGTTCGATGTTGATATGATCATCATATTGAACATACATGACATATTTTGTTGTGAAATGAATATGTACAATCATGTGTAGTTATAATTGAAACAAAACATGTTGTTTTGATATGTGTATCAACTTCCTGATTGGTTTGTAACACATTCAGTAAATTTTTTTGTAAAATCACAGTCTAGGGTTCTGATGTTTCCCTTAAGCAATATAAATACTCAAAAATTATACTAAAAAATCGGAATTTGAAGTATGAGATCTACTGTCCAATGCTGAGTATGTTAGATATTGCGCTTTGTAACTTTTCAAATTAATGTTGTTTTTTGTTGTAATAATTTCTGCATACTTCAATATCAATCTATTTTAAAGAAGTATCTTGAATTTGTAAACTCGTAGGGCCGACAATGAAAAATGTTGAGGTCCTTGATTCAAGATGATTTCTTTCAGTTGTACTTATGTGATTTTATTTGGACAAAGATCAAGTACACAAGTAAGACTGCTTCTTATACCACAACATTTTAAGGTTAAAAAAAGACTTGTAACCCAATAAACGGAATAGCATTATCAAGATGAAACTAAGTTTTTATATCTAATCATGTCACCATAACCTGGCACCATCGAAATTAATGTTTGTTTAAATTTTGATTTCATGACGATAAAAGAAATACCCGAAATTTATATAGCCGTCATGACAAGAGCCGGTTTTGATACCTCACACCATAAAAATAAATATTTCCCTTTGATCTGAATTTAGGATGGAATTTAGTCTCATGGGTTTTTCTTCACTCCTAGATCGATAGTTCCAAAGTGAAGTCATTATTCAACAACTTAAATCAAGTAAACGTGCACTTAGTGCCTATAGAGCTGCAGATCGAGGTTCATGTGGTGCATTCATGTTAGTTCAAAGCCAGGTTAGACGTTCTGTTGACCAAGTGCCTCAATCAACCAATAGCTCACGTTATCACCTCGAGCAATGCAATCTGATTCCTTGTCTTTGATCTCAAAGCAAGATTGCGAGGTGAATCGTGCAACTTCACAAGACAATGCCAAATTAAATTTTACAGAACTTACGTTGGTTATTCAACTTTATAAACACGTCTGATTTAAGGTAAAAGAAAAGAACGAGAAGGTACCCAAAAATAGGTTCAAATACTTGGAAACTACTATGTCGATTGTTTTTATGAAATTATAAAAACCAACGCTACAGCGAGTGTTACCATTGTTACTTTTAACTTCTAATGATCTTCAAAAGGCGTTGTAGGTACCTACCTTCAGTGGTGCTTTGGTATACCTCTGGTGTTGAAATTACAAAATATGTTTCAAACTTTTAAAATATGAAATTACTAGAATTTGATCTGAAGAAAAATGTGAACTGGTTTTATTAAATGTAACACCTGTTGTTCTGACCAACAACTAGCTCGTCATAAAATAATAAAAATAAATTGTAGTGGAAGTATCACAACTACCCCCCTCCACTGATAAAAAAGAAAAGTAGGGTCTTGAAAACGAACAGGGGGTTTAACATGCCTTCCTCGCAAAGTGGATTTTCGTTGGATTATTCAAGGCTCTTGTCTTCTTGGATTCCTGTCCTGATCTTGCGTGGCCAACAACTAACTCATCATAAAACAATAAAAATAAATTGTAGTGGAAATACCACAATGCTCTCTGTGATGAACGGATGAGAAGATATCGAATGAAACCTTTCACGAATTGAATCAAATTTTCCAAAAATTGAATTAGATTTTTCCCAAATTGAACTAGACTTTTCTAAAATCGAGTTAAACTTTTAGTAAATTGAATTAGACAATGGGCAAATCTGTTGTTTTAGTCAACAAAATGTGTTCAACTTCAACAAAATGTCTAATTGTAAACACAATCACTTACTTACATGATGGAACCCTAAAAGTTTAAAGTTTAACTCATCATGTGCTGCATGAGGTTAATCTGACGATTAATTGAAGATTATTTATTAATTAATAACAAAACTGAATTTTCAACGTATCCATCTACAGTTGTCATGAAATTTTAAGGGGCTATCAGTCGGTCGCCGTTCGTTCTTCGTTCCGGGTTAGTATTTCACGAAATCGAAGGCGCAAAAACTTAAACAGTTGTACCTAAATTTGAAATTTTAAAGGATTTTAGAAATTCATTAGTGCACGGCTCTAGAGAATTGAAAAACTGGAATATTGCCGCTGGAATCATCAAATCGAACAATAATTGCGAGAGAAAAACGCTGCAAATTATTACACAATGGTTTAGGTATTATTTTTTATTTTTCTATATGGATCACTCGTCTACAAAGCCACCAACCATCCAACATGAAGAAAAACATCGATCCCATTTTGGTCAGCTTTAATATGAACGGAGATTAAGCCTATTTTGCGATTCACACTCGTGTTTCTGATTTATTGTACGTCCAAACTTTAAATTCTCATAGTGAGCGAACGGTTTGTCCTACAGAGCTCCGGGTGGTCTCAAAAAATTCTAAAAATTCTATAGAATCTTAAATTGAAGGAAAAACAATACCTTTATATCATTTTTGAGTTAGGGCGTTTTCTACATTTCAAAATTGATTTTGGAACCCTTAGAAGTGACCTACCTCAACCAAAATCTTCGGGGCACAACTAGACCCCAGAAGGAGCCTACATACCAAATTTCATCAAAATCGGTCATTGCTAAGTGGCAAAAGTGCCTCGTACGGCGTACGGATGGCCAAATTTTTATTCGATTTTTGGATTCTACGTACCTTGAAACGTAAACCATCAAATTTTGAGGTGGTGTTAAAATTTTTTTTTCTTGGTCGATTCCAAAGGTTCATTATTGAAAATAATAAACCAATAAGGGAAAACCCGTTTAGTCAGTTTGGTATTTCGCGAAATACTGACCCGGAACGAGGAACGAACGGCGACCGACTGAGACCCCCTTAGTTTATAGGAACTAGATAAAGACTCCTAAAGACTAGTGTTATTAATAAATATAAATAGTTTACCTTCAGATTGATCTCGTGAGGTGCTGCAGCATGTTTATTTCTACACTTTCAGTGTCCGTTCCATCACTTTCACGATTTGTATTAATTTATAATTCGTTGAAGTTGAAGAACAGATTGATTTTATCGGATGTCATCTCGAAAAGAGTCTGGTTGCGATCGATTTGTCACGACCTACATTTCGAGTTCAAGGGCCGCGATTTGTATGTTGACCCTCGAAGGCAAAACTCTAGAGCATTTTTGAGGTTTCGTAATTCGTCGATTTTCGTTGGCGTTAGCAGAAAAGCCTTGTTGGCGGGTTGTAAACCCTTTCAGTGTTTCCGATTCGAGCGGACCTGGAGTTCACAGAAAGTAATGTTGACCGTGGTTCTGACTCGGGACAATGATTCGTGATCGATTGAATTCCGAAAGCAGCTCAAATCGGTATGTATAATTAGTCGTAGATTTTATGTTTTGTTACTTGAATAGTGTTATTTATTGAGACAATAATACATTATTGCTAGAGAATTAAGAAGCGTTAATGCTGCGTTATGTCCCCCAATCGTTATGTCCCAAAATCGTGATAAAATGAACAAGAGCTATTTTAAAAATGTGAACCCATCGAAAACACCTAATTCCTTACTCATTTTGGCTATATACAATTGAGTTCTATTCTACTATTCTACCCACTTTTGGAAGTTACCGTACTGAAACATACCAGTACTGTTGTGATGCTATGTAAGTCATCATCGATATTGTTTTCAATGACCAAGACCACAACATTGCTCTCTTCAATAGTGGCAATATCTTCTGGCTGGTTCTGTGTGTGCTTCTATCTGGTTCTAGATCATTGTCATTGCAAGGAAATTCATTATTCTTTTAGTTCTCCCGTGTCCACCCGTGTCCAACAATCTCGTTCAATATAACTTCAAGTTCATCTCAAGTTTTTGCAGGAAAGCCTCATCGGGGAAATTTTCATGTCGGAATTCTCTTGATCCGAAGATAGCCCAAGCTTCGGAACGAGAATTACGACGTCCCCCCCCCCCCCACCTACTGGACCCTATCAGTGGCTTATTATTTTGAAAGCTAACAAAACAATGAGATCATACAAAGAAAAACGCTAGCCAAATAAGATCCTCCCACCATTCATGGAGTATTGAAGCAGTAGCCCCATCATCCTGAGGTATCCAAAAAGACACTTTTGAAAAATCGTATTTTTTTTTCTATTTGTAGATACTTTTAGCTACAACTCATATTTTTCCAACATCTTGAGTTGTACAAAATTCAAAAATAAATTCAGCAGAACATTAATAATAAGGTATCTGAACTATTCCATGAAACTTACCTTTGCTGAAACTTACTTGTTCGTGGTAGAGAAGGGTCTGATCTTATCACAATATCTCAGAAATCGATGTTTCTCCCGCGTTTTCTTAGACAATTGAGTTGAAGTATCAAGGTAGTTAGACAACAAAATATTGGTTTTGGATTAAAATTGGATAAATAGTGTTGCAGAAAGCTTAAAAATCAGACTTCCTAAAGATTCCTCTGGACAAGGGCTCACAACGTTCATTAATCAGCGAGATACTTATTAGCTATCATTATCGTGCATTCCAAATCTTACGATTAAATTTTTTTGAAAATGAGAATTTTTTGAAATTGGTAGTGTTTATTGTTTATTGTGTTTTGTAGTTTGAAAAAGAGGACGAATCTTAAAATCTGAAAATGATATCGTTTAACCACTACTGATGCGGGAAAGTTCATTCCCTTATAAATTCATGAATCATTAAAAACAGACAAAGAAGTCGTATACTGGTTTATTCGGTGCTTACCTGAACAAGTTGAATTTTTAGTATGATGACATTCGAATGGTGAATGATTTGATGAATGATGATTCGAGGGCGAAATGGTTAACAAGTTTCTAAGGAAGACTTAAAATCTTGAAAAAAATAAATAAAATTACGTTTTATAAAAGTTCTACGTATTTAAAATACCCGATCCCCAAAAATTTCGTTTCACATTTGAATGTTGCAGCTGACACACAAAAATGGACGTTGAAGATTATAGGAAGCGAGGTGAGTGCTCCAAACAATTCAATTACTAATTACTATGAATGTGGTATTATACCTATATTGGAGAATTGATTATTAACAACATTGAATCATGAAGCCCAAAGTAGTTTTAATGACTCCATGTTCTGATTCTATTCTGACTCTATGTTTTTTTGATGAATTCAATGAAATTGGTATTGGACTTTGAATTTGGCTAGGAATTTACTCGGAAAAAGGAATTGAGATTGTGAAGAGTGTCCGATATTGTTGAACAGACGAAGATGAGAGGTTGATTACGCCGGCGCGATACTGATACAATGATGTGGTTGTGGTAGTTAGGATGACCCTCCCCGGCGGAGCCACTCCGATTGTCAAATTACCAAAATAGTTTGAACCGTCTGATTTCGCCTTAGCGGAAAAATTGTCAGGTGGCTCTCTTGACGCTCAATACCGGGTACTATAGGAACGAAAGCTGTGTGTTCAACAAAATTTTTATCATCTCCATGATTGGTATATCCCCTGATAATTTGGCCATATAATAACTGAACTCGGAAAAACTTCAACATCTTACAAAAATGTTGAAAGCTAGGGAAAACAGTCCTCTGATGAAAACATTTGTCGGACATTCAAGGAATTCCAGCTCTGAATTTAAAGTAACCTGAGCTCCATTACCATTATTTACTTTCCTCCCACACTCGAAAGAATAAAGTACGAAGAATTCTGGCTTTTATTCGCTCTGGAGATAAATTCATCTGGGATTTCGATGACGTCCCGTGTTACAGCCTGGTTGAGCAGTGAGACAAATTATCAAAGGAGGCTGACGTCATTGTTTGCTAGAGCATAATGAGATCCACCTGCCCTCAGGTCGACAAAAAATACACCCCACTCTAAAACAGATCTTCTGAGCTCGTGGAGATTTCCTAAGGCCACCTTTGGCCGATTCCAACGAAGGAGGTCCCTGAGTTTGGTAGGTATTGGAACGGTTTTTTCTTTTCCCCTCATCTCCAGAGTTAATTGTAGTTGACACGTCAAGAGTACTGGTAAACGTCTCTCTTAAACCCATTTACCAAGTGCAGTCTCTGTCAATTCATCCAGTTAAATGGACAGAGTGCCTCGTGAAAGAAATGCAATTATCGCCAAGAGCCAACGTGGACCTGGGGATCCGGATTGGTCAATAATACTATTTACTTGATCCAAAGAACTCTATCGATGCTAAGGTTGGACAACCGTTGGTTGCCAACTACTACATTTAACTTTGTGTATGTAGGTAACTAGTTGGTGTGAAAACAATAGATTTTACAGTAGAGAAGTACCTACCATTATTAACCCTCTAAATTGGAACATGATTTTTACATTAAAAGTTTTTGAAGTGACCAATAAACTATAGAGATCTGTTTAACTTAAAATGTGTGTAAGAAAGTAGGAATTGATGTTTGAGGAAGATCATGTTTGCATCTGCGAAGATGCTACTACCAGTATTCGTTCAATGAAGATGAATTTAAATGAAACCATCTTGGGACTAATCTACCCAAGCCCTGAAAATGAAAAACATAGTAACTGAATTCGTACAATCATATAACGTCAGGCAGCCAGACTGGCAGGCAGATCCAAAGTTGTTCGGAAAGCTCTAAAACGCAAAATGTGATAACAGAATTGTTAATTTCGGGGGACCAAATTTATTTTGACTCGCTGCATCAACTATTTGTATTAAATACAAATAGTTGATGCAGCGAGTCAAAATAATTTTAAAATGTTTAAAAACAATTTCACCGCTACAATAGGTATTTCACGTTAAAATAAACATCATGGTAATTACATAAGCGCATTTAGCGAAAAGCAGTCATATTCTTCTCGGACCCCGGACATTAAGAGTGCGGGATAAGATTGAATTGGCTTGTTCCTGGAAGTTGATGGTGGGTGGATTGTGAACCTTTTTGGCCGACTCTTCTCAGTTCAGCTCCAAGTCCCACGGAACCCACTTGCCAAAGCATTGGCAAGTCTCTGAGTAGCTTCAGCATTAAATGCAGACCAGATAAAGGTCCCATGCCAGGAAACCGTTGCTGTATGTTGGCAAGTTCTGCTGCCGCCTCAAGCCATACTGGCCATCCTTTACGACTAGCAATTATGGGCAGAGTTATGGTAGGCTTACCTAGTACGTACCATTGATAATCAAAGCAAGAAACAACTGGACAATACGAAGCTCTCCTACCTCCAGTAGTGAGGTAGGAACCACAAAAACCTTATTTAATCCTACTTGTTATTGATATTTTAACGATCGTGTTGGCAGTTTTAAACTGAAGAACATCAACTAAAGACCTATTATAAAATGTATTTCCCATTGCACATGTCGATCATGTGCTCTTACTATGATCCATTTTCAATTAAATTCATGTGCAACAATAGTAGAGTCAACTACCCTCCGAATTTGTACCAAATCGGGCAATTCATTCCTATTTCACTCTGCCGAGTTACTTTCGACCTATTTCCTTTCAAATGATCTTATTGAGACCCTAAACCACTGCTCGAAGTCAATATACAGGCTCAAGGGAAGGAACCCCTCACACACCATGAAACTCCTCGCATCGGCAACTCGACACTCCTGTTCTTTACCCTATACGAGTTTTTCTTCTCTTTTCGTTTTTATAAGAGGAAGAAAAAGGAAAACAAGGGCTTGATTCCGTTTTATTCCTCTCAGTAAGCCTTAAATTTTATGAGGCGATCCAGGCTTTATTAGCTTCCTCGACCCAGCGCGACACTCTTTCAATTGCTATCGAATACTACGAGTACTATCTTAGCCCGATCTGGCTTAATAGTACTATGGGTTTTTCTGTTTTTCAATTCGACATTTACTCAACACTTCCTAGACCTTTTTTCATGGCTACCTAATGTTTTCCGAAGGCGTAATTTATCGAAAATTTGCCTTTCATATGCGTGTGTTTCCTACCATAATTTCCCTCAACACCGAAATGTTTCCTCTTTTTCACTGGCACTTTTTTCATGGTAGAGAGGATTAAGATCATTAAAGTGATAATATTGTCGACTTTTCATTTTATTTAATCGACTTCTTCTGTAAAAAAATTAATAGATAAAATTAAAAAAATTAATTTAATAGATAAATCAATAATTTGTGCATGAGTATTGTGGCAAATAACTATTTTAGTGTTGGTCCAGTAACGCTTACTCTTTATTATAGGCAATTATTAGTTGAGAAAGTTATAGGTTTTAGCCACTTAAGGTTAGGCGATAGCTACATTCGGGTGGGTAATAAGAATATTTGTGTAGCTTGTAGCCACATTCGATAAGGTCTAATGTATTCAGTATTTCAGTGGATACCTACCTACCAGTTAAAGTGGAATATTGGGCGGTTTAATTTTGGATCCCTGGTGGTATTTTTCTCCGTGATTTTGTTTTCCAGGTAAAGAGATGGTGGACTACATAGCAAACTACCTCGAAGGCATTCGGGATAGAAGGGTGTTCCCTGACGTTCGTCCTGGGTACATGAGAGACCTCGTGCCAGGAGAGGCCCCCACCGAGCCAGAATCCTGGGATGACATCGTCTCCGATGTTGAAAGAGTCATCATGCCAGGGGTATGCTAAGAATACGATAAGTAAGCAAAGAATACGATACTCTTGAAGATATGCAGAACAACGATATTGTATGGGTGAATTACGTTATTACGGAGTATTTTTTTTTTTTGGATGGAAGCCGGGCTTGAACTGTGAAACTAGAGAATATCTTGGACCTCCCAAAACCTCTCTCCTGGTCTCCATGACAATCCGAACCATCCCTAGCTCAGTTTTATGCTTTTTGAATTCAATTCCAGTTTGGACCCTTCAAGTCATGAGATACTAAACATAGAGATACGATGTACAGGTTAGTATCACATTCTCGACAGGCGCTCAAACCACTTGAATCCTAGCAAATAGCTTCTACACTTTCAACAGCTTCAGAAGCTGTTTTGAAATGCTATATTGTGAGTTGTTTTATGTTTAATGGGTACATACTAGAATCTAGTATGTACCCATTAAACATCAAACAACTCACAATATAGCATTTCAAAATCTGAGGCAATAAGAATGGGACGAGTAAACATAAGTAAACATCGTTATCTATTCTAAAAACATTGACAATTGTTTTATGGGGAAAAGCTCTCAAATGTTCCAAGTAAATTATTTTCTGTTTCCAAATACTTTGTACATACAAATTTAGGGATTTGATGTCTTTAAGGGATCATGTCCATTGTCGATAAAAACTATCGTAAAGCCGCGTTCAAATAAGTCTTTTAGGTAGATTTTCAGAACTTAACAATTTACAATAATTTAAAAAAAAAACTTGAAATTTGATTATAGTTGATCTTCTGGAAATATTTAATTAACATTTATCATTCACGTCCAGGTAACCCATTGGCAAAGTCCTCACATGCACGCCTACTTCCCCGCTCTCAACTCATATCCATCGCTGCTCGGTGACATGCTTGCAGATGCCATAAATTGCCTTGGATTCACATGGGTAAGCTGGTCGGTGTTATCTAGAAGAATGCATATAAATAGTTTTGTCTAAGAAGTTGTGAAAACGCCTAGCAAGTTGGAAGGCAGTGTAAAACATATTGTTTAGTAATGCATGCATTCCAGGGGACGTCCCATTGGATAAGCATTAGATCAGTTTAACCAGTTGTTAAGTGGTAAAACTGTTTCACTCGATGTAATTTATTTATTACTTTAGGCAAGAAATACTGACCCCCCCCCACCATTATCCACCTTAACATTTCTAGCGGCATGGGAGCCTCGAATCTGAAGAGCATTTTAAAATCCATGATCTACGATACCCAACATACGAATTCGAGTTCACCCCCCCCCCCCACACCACCTCCCAACGCCAACAATGGTGCCAGTCTGGCACCAAAGCAGAAATACGTCGTAACATTGAACTTTCATCTGTTAGTTTTGGTAGGCAGTCCGTCAAAGTTCACATCCGTATTCAAGGTGAAGCACAAAAAAAACAGAAAAAAAAAAATACGAAATATGCGGTTTATGGTGTCCTGGCACCATGGTGGCACCACTATTAGTTCCATGGCGGTACAGAGAATAATTCATGAAAATCCGGAGGTATAATGAGAATTTTTCCTCAATTTCAAAGCTTGGGTACAATTAGTAAGCAGTAAAGGAACCGAAATGTTGAAAAATCGGATATTTTGTGAATATTATCCCCCCACTCATCCCCTCCCCTTGTGAATTTTGGTACTCTGGTAAAATCATGTACAACTCGGAAGTTATTTGAGTCAAACAAAAAAAGAAACACGCAAATCGGTTGGAAATTGAGGCCTGGGCAGGTTTTACAAGAATATGCACGCAAACGCACGTTTTTTAAGCATTAACCCCCCCTTTCCCCCTCTTGAAAAGCAAAATCCGAAATTCCGGCGCCGTAGTGCACAACTAGATAGTTTTCCGCGTCGAAGAAAAAAAGAACCACGAAAATTGGTTGAGAACTGAGGCCTGGGCAGAGTACACAAGATTATGCCCCAAAATGCACGTTTTTTGAGCATTAACCCCCCCTTTCCCCCCCTTAAAAGGCAAAATTCGAAATTCCGGCGACGTAGTGCACAACTAGATAGTTTTCCGCGACGAACAAAAAAAGAACCAGGAAAATCGGTTGAGAACTAAGGCCTGTGCAGAGTACACAAGATTTTGTTACACACACACACACACACACACACACACACACACACACACACATACACACACACACACACACACACACAGACATACACCTATGGTTTTTTTCGCGGATTTGGATTCAGAATGGTCTAAAACGGATTACTGTGTGGTTATTTTTTTTTTCTGTTGAGTGTTGTCCAACTTCACCCCAGATCGATCGCATAAGGACGCCCAAGTCTTACTGTGGGACGTCCTAAAAAAAACTAATAATCAAAAATAAAATCATAAAATGAAAAAATGTAAAATAATAAACAAATTCACAAGATAGAATTATATGAAAATTATCCAAATCACCTAATTTCATTTATTGATAATAAAAAAAATAAAATCATCAAAAGAAGTCTGCCAAGTGGTGTGGCACGTAGCTTCCTTGTTTTCATAATCCGAATGTATAGATGATCCTCAAAACATCAATATCTAAGTACCTTCCACTACCCTCATGGGGGACCATCTACATGCTAATCTGAACAATCCTGAGAAATTTCCTCAAAATCGGATGGAAAATGTAGAAGTTATGTCTGTTTCAAGGAATTCACGTTTGCGCATGCGCAGCAACTACTGTTATTCTAGGGGAGATAATTTTCATAGGATTTTTTCTACACACCAATCTGAACAATCCTAGAAAATTTCATCAAATTCGAATGAAAAAGGTAAGTGTTATGGCTGTTGCAACGATTTTACGTTTGCGCATGCGCAGAGGCTACTGTCGATGTTAAAGCCCTGATTTTCATAGGGGACCGCCTACAACCTAATCCGCATAATCCCTGAAAATTTCATCGAAATCAGATGAGAATTGTAGAAGTTATGGCTGTGGCAAGGATTTCATGACAGACACACAGACAGACAGACACCGAACCAAAATCGTTCAGGAAGGTCTAAAACGTAAAACTCGAGAGGAAATTTCAATTTTGGAGAACTTTTTTTTCAACCTTGAATAGTGAAAACAAAGCTTCCGCTACCTCCGTTGACTCGGAAGCAGAATACTTTTTATGGTAACAACAGAAAAATAATATTTTAGTGATTCAACGTATAAAAAAATTGAAATAAAAACTTTGAGTGGCGTGTTACTCTTCAAGACATTTTATGAATTAGGTATACAAATATGTTGAGTATGTTTCTGTTCTATGAGTAAATATAGATAGCTGCTTCCCGAAGGTGAAGAATAAGTCTCAATCATTGTGGTACGTTAATAAATCAGCATATTTTCGAAAATTTTGGTACTGTGATAACTTCCTATGTCTAGTGGGTTCTTACAAGAGGTACTGTTGTAGGAAATATTCAATTTGCGTTTATGCGAAATGGTAATTCTCACTGGAAATCTCAATAACAGATTTTTTTAATTATAATAAATATTTTTCAAAATGCGACTTTTTTTTTTTTTTGGAGATAATTACATTTTGGCCTAATTTTGGTTTTTATAAACTCTGCGATCTCATTACCAATGTAATCTAAAATAAACTTGACTTTCTCTCTCTCAATTAATTTGTAACCTGTTCTTGTCATCCTAGGCTTCAAGTCCTGCTTGTACGGAGTTGGAAATGATCGTGCTCGATTGGTTAGGCCAAATGATCGGGTTACCCAAAGAATTTCTACACTACGAATCCAACGGAAACGGCGGAGGCGTTATTCAGGTTAATATTCCTTGGTTTATTCTATGAAATTATAAAGTTTACGGTAGGTATTCATAATTACTACAGTGTCTTAGTATTAACTTTCTACTCCAAACATACAAATCTGAAAACATTCAACTTCAACATAACGTTTAAGACGTTCCTTGTACACATTTGAGGTACAGTTATCAGGAAGGTACACCTACCTACTTATTACTTATAAGTGTGTTCCAATTCTCCCGCTGGTTAATTAGTTAACATCGATTTTCATCTTCTATTGACAGACTACTGCAAGTGAATCAACTCTAGTTTGCCTCCTTGCTGCAAGAACAGAAGCCATCCGGAAGTACAAAGAGACTGACGACGATTTGGAAGATGCTGAAATCAATAGCCGACTTGTAGCTTATTGTTCAGACCAGGTAGGTCAAATTTCAGTTTGGAGTTGTGAATATGGAATATGGAATATTGGAATATGGATGAATTCAAGTATTCGTTATTCAAAATAAAGAGAAATAGTATGAAACTGAGATTTCAGAATATAATCATGTACATTGCAAAGTTCAAGCTTCACAATTCAGCATAAGAATGATTAGTTAACTTCTCTTTTTTAATTGATTGAGTTTTTACTATTGTTCAAGATACGTTTAACTTGAAAATAAAATAAGAATGTGACTAAAATGGGTGATTAAGACTAGTAATCTCTTTTGCACCAGGTGCTTCTAACTCACTCTGATATGAATTGACAAGTTCAGTAGGTGTCACTTCCCCTCGTAATTAGTATATAAATATTTTAATTTTGGTTATTCAGGCTCACTCCTCTGTTGAAAAAGCTGGACTTATCGCATTAGTCAAGATGAGGTACGTGGAAAGCGATGAAAATCTTTCACTGAGATCGGATCGTCTTGTTGAAGCTGTAGAGCGAGATCGCAACAAAGGATTGATACCGTTCTGCGTGAGTATTCACTATTCCTACCTGATCCCTCTGTCTTCATCTTTCTTTACCACTACACAACTGGTTTACGCGTATTTGGTCACATTTCGACCTATTTCGCTTTGTTGTAAAGGAAGTGCGAGGTCTTATCGAACGATCAACTTAAGTCAAATCAGAATTCCGTGATTGGAATCCTATCAAGACAGACATGTCAGACCTGGGGATGTTTAGATGATTTTCTATCAATTGCATAATGTTTCAAAAAGATCACGTTCAAGACTAGAAATATACGTAATGTCATAAATATACTTAAAAAATGTCACATCTCAATAATTTATTGTTTAGTTGTGCCAGAGATCCGAGATCTCCTCAAATCAATCATAAGGCACCTCCTCTAGGAAGCATCATTAGAGAAGCAGAATTTTCCTTTCTTCTCACCCTAGACTGGTGAAAATTGCAGGGTATTTTCCAGGTAGAAGTTAGTAGAATGGCGAAGCTGCTGCTACAGACTGTCCTCTTAGATTGATATTGATATCTGCCAAAAATGTCATCACCTGATCACTCAGTATTGAACTGCTCCTAGACGTGGGCGAATAGAATTCTATAATTAATGTTTTAATCTTCGCCAACGTCTGAGGTTTCTCAGCACAAATTTCCGTCAATACCTCGTTGTGTAGGGATGTCGCCAATAAACACTTCTTCAGCCCCCTTTATATTAACAATAATAATCTCTTTATCAAAAATCCTTTTACAAGGCAATAATGCATCCAAGTAGTAAGGTAAGAGGTAGCTCGTTTCGATTACAAGCGGAGCGGGGCTGCCCCCGGCCCTGCTCGGGCCCGCCCACCATGGTGGTGTCCCGTATCACAAAGCAAACCATCACCTCAAACCCAGGCTCCCGGGCAGCTCCAGACCCGCGACCATCCACCAAGGAGACCACCCCCGGACGAGGCCAAAGCCACCCAAGCCAGTATCGCATTATCAGAGTTACTTAGTTAAGTTAAAATCAACACTTCAATCATTCATCTAACGTAACAAAAATATCTTATTAATAGTCAACATTCACATAATAACAAGGTTCAAAGTCAGCCCTTCAATAACACAGAGAAATAGGCAATAGTCAATATCATAAAATAATCAATTAAATAGAATAAAAACAAATAATGACTAGATTGTGACTTTTTCGTAATGACTTGATAATATAAAATGAACCTCAGAGAAACTAAGTGACTAGATGATTGACTTACAGACTAGCGTATCATTCTTGCTTACACATATTCCATAGCACCTCATACCTAGTTCATAAAAGCAAGCGTGAGTACTGTTATAAATTTCCTCCGCTGCCGATAGATATTCATACTTACTTGGCTAAACTACATCTACTTGAATATAACACCCATGTCACACAGTTGAATAGTTTACATGTTTATCTCTCTCATATCACTTTTGAAGTATTCTTTGATGCTGTAGAAAGTATTCAACGTCAGGAATTTCTTGAGCACTCGTTCAAATTGCATGTATTTCAACTCCCTGATCTTCAATGGGATTGTGTTGTAGAGCTTTAAAGATGTGTACTGGTTCTACTGGTTCTGAGTTAGAGATAGTCTATTAGAGGGCAGGTCCATCTGGTTCTTATCATTATATAGATATGAGCGAGAGTCACCTCTGACAGGAAAGTCACTGAGCTTGACATACTTGACGGAGATGAAGATGTAATGATTTGACTGTCATGACTGTAATGATTTTAAGCCGCTTGAAGAGTGGCCTACAATGCTCATAATAACCTAAGTTACTGATTATACGTTTTTTTTTTTTTTTTGTACCCGCAGTATACGCATTATTGAGCTGCAGTTTCCCCAGACATGTAGAGCATAAGCACACTTTGCGTGAAACATTCCAAAATATATCTACTCCTATTCCATCTTGTAACCTTGTATTAATAAAGTTCGTCGCATCACATTTTTTTGCCATTTTGGTTTATTATTTTCAATAATGAACCTTTGGAATCGACCAAGAAAATTTTTTTCAACACCCCCTGAAAATTTGATGGTTTACGTTTCAAGGTACGTAGAATCCAAAAAACAAATAAAAATTTGGCCGTCCGTCCGCCGTACGCGGCACTTTTGCCACTTAGCATTGACCGATTTTGATGAAATTTGATATGTAGGCTCCATTTGGGGTCTAGTTGTGCCCAGAAGATTTTGGTTGATGTAGGTCACTTCTAAGGGTTCCAAAATCAATTTTGAAATTTTGAAAACGCCCTAACTCAAAAAATTTTGATATGAAGGTATTGTTTTTCCTTCAATTTAAGATTCTATAGAATTTTTAGAGACCACCCGGAGCTCTGAAGGACAAACCGTTCGCTCACTACGAGAATTTAAAGTTTGGACGTACGATAAATCAGAAACACGAGTGTGAATCGCAAAAGAGGCCTAATCTCCGTTCAAATTAAAGCTGACCGAAATGCGATCGATGTTTTTCTTCATGATGGATGGTTGGTGGCTTTGCAGACGAGTGATCTATATAGAAAAATAAAAAATAATAAACCATTGTGTGATAATTTGCAGCGTTTTTTAACAATTTATCAGCAAGGATGACATTAGTTGCATCCGTAACTATTGGGTTCAAAAATACAGGAGATATTTCATTTTAGATTCGCATGGACGATTGTTTTTATTGGGATTTTTTACTTCATTCATCGTCACGCAGACTTTTTGAAAGTTGAGGAATATTTCTGCTAATTCATGAATAGGAGAGTGGAGTGAGGAATAGTTTCTGTTGAAATGCCTATGAAAAGCCTCACTTGTATTTGTTTCTCGACGTGGCCGAATCTGTGCGAAGAAATGAAAGTGAAAATGTGGATGTCTGCTGAATGCAGGTTGGTCGTGGTATTGCTGGGTGGAGTTTATGATGGATTGATGGAATTCCAGCTCCCCCTTCTCTAACACCAAGAAGAACTGAAGGAACTGCAAAAGAAAATATTAATTTTCTCACTTTGTAACTACAAGTATTGGTTCGACTAAGACGAAAGTAATTTATTTCGGATACTTAGATAGATAAGATAGATAAAGTGTATATTTGAGCTTCAGAAACAACAAACAGAAAAGGTATAACAGGTACACATTACGCCTTGGAAAAAAACCGTTAGGCGGGAGAAGGCCTCGAGACATAAATGAGAACAGATTAGTCAGTAAAACAAAGAAGACCAAAATTATGTATATAAATTATCAATGTTGTTATTTTAATAAATTCTTATTACAACCTTTCTCCGTCATAACTCAAGTGCATTGCTTACAAGTTCAATCATTGTTCTAAAATTCAATTACCTAGTATGTTTAAATATTCGACTTTATACTTTATATTTTTATACTTTTATAAGCATGCATTTTTTATTGTATTCAATGAGGACCATTACAGGCAACTGGTAGATTTTTTAAAAAATATTTCTTAAAAATTAATAAACAATGCAATGGCGGTATATACAAAATATTTCCTGAGAACGCTTATTATTCACAAATGGTTGTAACCATTAAACTCCGCTACTAGTAGTCTTCAGTAGGACCACGCTGCTTTGTAGTAGCCAATCAGTGCAGCGTAACGATCTCCGTTCAGCAAATCGATGACCTCACAAGTCGACAGATGTGGCTTCCCCAAAAAAGTACTCCTTAAATCACACAGGATGGCGCATCTTCCCAGAAAGTGCTCTGTAGTTTTATGCTCCCCGAGGTTGCACATCGAACAGAGCTGCACGGCGGTCTGGTCCCACGGTCGGCAATTGAGGTTCAGAAGCTCTCCTCGTAATCTTATGATTACCTTCATGTCTTCGAAACTTAGATCCGAGGTAGTATAGGTGGCATTTTTCTCCAACTTTTTGTATAGCAAGTGGTATTGAGCACTATTAGAGTTTTCAATCATAGTCAGTCGAATTTTACTTTTCACCCTTTCCTTCTTTTCCTATCTCGGCTGTCATTTTTTTCCAAGAGGCTACGCTACTTGTTTCAAACAAAACATTATGGCTGTCAGCCAACCTGCGCCATTCCGCCGCTCAACCAACGCGCTCCCTCAGACAAAGCTCAGCCGTCTTCCTTGTCCATCTACTCTTTGGCACCGCCATGACATTCGAGATATATCTGGCGTTTACCGCCAATGTATGGGGAAAGATGTGTTCCACTCCTGTTTCAAGGAATAACACATAATTTGGGGTATTCTTCGGAAGGCAGAAAAGTTTCTTTAGGAAGTATCTTTGTATTTTCTCCAGCTCGTCAAACATTGAACAGCCCCAAACCTGCGCAGAGTAACAAACGGACGCTCTCAGTACAGCCTCAAAGATTCTGTACTTCATAGGGAGCGTGATGTCGCCTGATGCAAGTAGATTGTACCACACCGAATTTATTGCAAATTTCGCCACCTTGAATTTCTGTTTGAAGTGTGTCTGGAGTGAAAGGTTATACCTGAGTGTCATACCAAGGTAAGTATATTCATCCGTGGTGGTGATTTTATTCCCATCAAGTGTCCAGCTTTCACTTTTGGCTAGTTTGCCTCCTCTTGGACGAAATACTAGGACCTTAGATTTGTCCAAATTGATAGAGAGATTCCATTGTTTGACATATCTGCTCAAATCCACAATCATCATCTGGAGTACCTGAGGAGAATCTGCTAAGAGAACTAAGTCGTCAGCAAAGAGCAAAATTCTGACTCGCAGGTCACCGACCCTGATGCCTCCTCTCAATTCGCCCTCCAAATCATTCACATAGATAGAAAATAGCGTAGGGCTAAGTGTACAGCCCTGCCTTACACCCATGGATGTCTCAAAGAACGCAGAAAGCCGTCCATCAGATTTCACACAAGTTCGGGTCCCCTCATACAGGGCAGCTATTGCATTGGTGAATTTTGTAGAAATGCCCATATTATAAAGCTTGTAAAGTAAGGCTATCAAACGCGGCCCGGAAGTCCACGAAAAAACAGTAGGTTTTTTTACTTTGTTCTAGACGAAATTGTACAATATTGGTTAGTATAAACAGGTTGTCGTGGGTAGCGTAACCTCGCCTGAAACCAGCCTGCCCCTCATAGATGGCATTTTCCTGCTCGAGCCACTAGACCAATCTCTCATTCAAAAGTCCAGTATAAAGTTTCATACTTGCATCCAGTAGTGCGATTCCCCTGTAGTTTGATGTCATGCTTGGATCTCCCTTCTTGAAGATTGTGAAGATTACAGACTCCAAAAAGCCCCGTGGGAGAGGATCAGCGCAAAAAAACCTATTGAAAGTTTCCAGCAGAAGTGTTAAGAAGCTCTCTGTTGAGTGTTTGTAATGCTCATAAGGGATCCCATCAAGACCAGGGGCCTTTCCCAGCTTGGCTTTGCCCAAAACTCTCTTGAGATCTCCCATACTAAAATCAGCATCCAGGAATGGGTTTTCAATGAATGAAGCAGCATACATTACTGATGGACTCGTCTGCGGAGGGTTGTATAATGCTGAGAAATGGACGACCCAGTCGTCTAACGGGATATTTACTTTGGGTACAAAGTTTAAGATTTTGTGCTTGGCTACCAGAGACCAGAACTCACGGCCATCTCTCGCCCCACATATCTCCAATGCCACAGACTTTTTCTGTTCGATTTTTTTGAGAGCACGATGTTCTTTGTAGTCCTTCACACTTTGCCTATACTGGCGCACAATGATGTCCGAGTCTGTGTCTCGCATGAGGTTCAGCAGAGCAAATACACGACGACGCCGCTTGACAAAGCTTAGATCGTACCATGGTTGCTTAGGTATCTCAGATTGACATCTTCTACGGACACAGGAGTCTGAGCCTTTTATTATGCATGAGCATAGTTCGGGCAGCGTTGGGTGGCAAAGGTTCCCCACATGTAGATGCAGTTTCTTTTGATAATCCTGGAGCAAATCCGATCTCCACGTCAACGCTACTACTACTTCTCCCTGTCCAGCAGAAATCGCCTCCACCGGTGCAAACGAATTAAGCTCTATAATTTGGGGAAAGTGGTCGGAAAAGAATACCAAGTCCACCCTGTATGTACAGAGGCATTCCAATGCTGAAATTGATGTCAGTGAATAATCAATTGTAGACCTTCCCCTTCCTCCTATGAAAGTGAATTCACCCCTCTCATCCCCTGGAGTCCGGCCATTTAGCACCACAAGTCCCTGATTATCACAGAGGTTACTCAGTTTCGCGCCTCTCCTATCTTTGGTCATATCCTTGGATTTACGTCTTGGGTTTATACCTGGCAGGCTTTCAGCCGCTTCTGTTGGTAGACTCTGCAAATCCCCCATTCTAGCATTCCAATCCCAGGTGAGCAACAAATTCAGAGTGTTATGAGAAACCAAAAGTTCCTCGATTTCACGGAACTGGTCATCCCAGGTAGTCTCCTTCATATAAACAGGTACTATATGCAGAATCTGTGACGCTCCGAGTTGGATTATATCAGTGTTATCGACTTTATTGAATTTAGCCATGAATCTATTCTTTTGTCTTTTGATTCCGAACAAATTTCCTCCACTGGCACGGCCAAACTTTGACACTCGGATAGCTGGTTGCCATAAAGTGAAAAAATCTCCGAAGTATTTTTTATAAGAATCTATTTCCCAGCTTTCAACATGTGTTTCATATAATAGGATAACATCAAAATGTTTTAGATATATCATGAATTCGTGATTCTCGATGCATCTTCTCAAGCCATTAATATTATACGAGATTATATTTATTTTAGGTGTTTCAAAATTTGTATTGTTGGGCTGGTTTTGTGTAATTGGTGGGCAGTTCAGAACATTACCTACTCCAAGCATCTCTCGTTTATTCTCCTCTAGTCATTTGGTGCCACTGTTTACTTTGTGACTCCTATACTTTGTGACTCCACTCTCAATGCTTCAATCAGGGCCGACAGATCTACCCGATGGCGTCCATTGATCTCCTCCACACCATTCCGTCCATCCCGCATCCTGAGCCCACATCCCGCGTCCCACCTGTAACACTCTCCATTCAGTATTTCGGATACTTATTTATATGATTAAATATTGACTATTATCTACGTTTTCTACAAACTAGCTGCATGCTCGTTCTGTGATATAACGGTGAAATGTGAGCCAAGTCACCGGCTAATGAGGGGAAGACGAACTGGGTCTTTATCTAAGACAGGAACATCTGCGCCCCCTAATTGCATCCCCAGGGCCTTTCGGCAATAAGCTGATTGGCTGCTAATAAGTTGGAACAAATAGAGGCTTTCGCGCTGATTGCTTCTTTTTCTGGAAAATCTTCCCTCGAGGAGAAAATAAATGTATGAACCTAAATTCGCCAATTCTTCCCCCTTGAACAGCTCATAGAGCTACCTACTTCGTGGAACGTGGGAAAAAATTAATGCTCGATTGAGAAGTTTCACTCTCATTTTATAAATTGTCGCCTACCTACTTATAACACTGCCAATTGTGAGTGTCTGTTTGTGTAAACTTCTCTCCATTGTTTGTCCTGGGTTGCTGAAAATCCGTAAATAGTGTCTTGGAAAACTATGAAAGTTATTGAAAGGAATGCAATGGAGTCATCTTGTAGAAATTGGAGACCATTTTGCTTCCTCACTACCGAAGGTAGGGAAGCTTTGTATTCGTGAAAGAAGTGGAAAAAAAAATGTCCTCCAAAATCAAAATTTCCACTTGCTTTTTGCATTTTAGAGCTTCCCGAACAATTTTGGTTCCGTGTCTGTCTGTCTGTCGGTCTGTCTGTGGTCAATCCTTGTCCCGGGCAAAACTATACTAACCTGTGGTCCGATTTTGATGAAATTTTCAGGGATTGTGCAGGTTAGGTCCTAGACGGTCCCCTATCAATTTCAGCACCTTCGGACCAATAGGAGCGAGTGCGCATGCGCAAACGTGAATTTCCTGGAACCTCGGTTTCTCGGTTTCTAATGAACCGATTTCGCTCAAATTTGGAGGTTAGTTAGGGACTAACTTCTAAGAGACACCCTATAAGTTTCAATCAAATTGGTCAAGCAATAGCCGCTGCGCATGCGCAAACTTTAAATTTATTGTTACAACCAAAACTCCGCAACTATTCAACCAATTTCGATGAAATTTTCAGGGATTGTGTGGGTTAGGTCCTAGACGGTGGACCGCTAATATTTTGGTATTCAATAACTCTTTGAATCATATTTTTTTCGCCAACTGATTCTATACGTCCATGTTACAATGAGTGAGGAAGCTATACTGCCCACCCAACTTGGCAGACGTTTTACATACCCTAGCGGTTACTGTGTTCTATTAGTGATTCAATTTAAAAATCGGTGCCGATCCAATCTTTGTGTACAGTCTGTCAGTTGCGTGCAGATATATTGTTAAAGCAATGAAAATGCCCGAACATCGTTTTCCGTTTTTGATAACCCGTGAAACTGACTGCAGGAATGACTCCCGGTATCGATCACTGAGGGAGCTAGCAGTAAGGTATGGCTGTACTTTTGTGGGGGAAGTGTCAGTGTTGTCCTTCTGGCTGCACCGGATGGTAGCACTGGTAGAGGCGGTTTGTGCATCATGGATTGATGATATCCATCCAGAAGCCCCATATACCCCTGCTAGATTTTAACGTGAGGCCGGCGTATTTGCTCGACCAAGCCCCTGGGCACCCGTTGTGGGTTCGACTCTGGGTATTGAAGTTCAGAGGTGCACTCCTTGTTCTCAATGATGGTCCGTATCGGAGATCAGAGAGCTCACGCCGAACCTGCTCTCTCCGTAACATCGGCTGGACACTGATAACATCATTCGACTCCTGGATAACGGAAAGTGTTGGTTGAAAGTAGCCCGGTATAACCATAAGTGTCGGTAATGTCGATCGAAACTCATTGAAGAGTTCAACTGCGATTAGATTAGTGTTAAGTAGATATAGTAGTGATATAATATACAGTTTATTTAAAATTTAGTACTATTCAAAATGTGCTCAAATGAATGACCACAAATACTCTCGTATTGGACTTCCATGCTTACCATGTTTCCATTTTGTTAGTACTGATACACCAGTTTTTTGTATGAGATTATCTCTTGTCAATAAACATGTTTTCTTCTTCTTCTATTGGTGTAAAAATGAACCCTGCTCGTCTTGATTACAGCTTATAGCGACACTAGGAACTACTGGAGCCTGCGCGTTCGATTGTATAGAAGAGCTCGGGCCCATTTGTGAGTACTAACCAAATGAAAGTTAGGTAAATGTGTGATTGGTAAAATCATTGATTTAATGGCTAGTTGCATTATTCAGATAATCGATTTCTTCTCAAATATTGACGAAGCATTGAAATCGCGGCGTAGGTGAAACCCAAAATTGGCTGAGAATACCAGAAAACAATTCATTCAAAATATGTGCATGTCGATTTAATACCTTGATAAAACCGTTATTTCTACAGTATAACTGTTTTCTCTTATTCAAGTACTTGAATATTTAATTTTTTTTAAATGAAAATTTTGTTTAGGCGAATCTGAAGGGATGTGGTTACACGTCGATGCCGCGTACGCTGGTACAGCTCTCATCTGCCCGGAATACCGACACTGGCTTAGAGGCGTCGAATACGTCTCTTCCCTAGCTTTCAACCCGTCAAAATGGATGATGGTACATTTTGATTGTACTGCGATGTGGTGAGTACATTGTTTGTACTATTACAGTACTATCGTACAGAAGTAGAGCAAAATTAAGTCGAGCGCCTCCACTCTCTGGGAGTTGTCCACGAAATCCAGTCAGAGTAGCCACCAGTTTTCTCCACAAGCCATTTCAAGACATGGGCAAACAAAATATATCGTATTTATAAGACCTTATGTTAAATACAATTTAGCGGGTAGAGACTACATGGTTACCTGTATTTGCTCTCCGTTCATACGAAAATGAAATTGTATTTCAGGGTGAGGAATGCAAAAGCGGTCCACAGAACCTTTACCGTTGATCCCCTTTACCTTCAACATGAAAACACAGGTCTGTAAGAGAAGTATGCTGAAATAATACCTCCTGGTAATCAATGAATTTTCGTTCATTGTTTTCAATAATGAACCTTTGGAATTGAAAAAGAAAAATTTTACGTTCGTCCGTATGTACTTTCCCATGGAACAATTTTGAAGAAATTTGGTTTATGGGCTCCATTCGGGTTTTAGTTGTGCCGCAAAGCTTTTGGTTCGTCTAAGGTTTGAAAAAATGTAAAACAAAAACTTGTCGACAAATTTCAAAGTACAGATGTTGTTTTAACACAGAATGTGTTTTTGCGATGACCTACCGAAGAAAAATCGTCACGAAAAAGCGACAGAAAACGCTCCAAATTATTACACAATGGTTTATTATTTTTCTATAGATCACTCGTCTGCAAAGCTACCAACCATCCAACATAAAGAAAAACATCGATCGTATTTCGGTCAGCTTTAATTTGAACGGAGATTAGGCCTCTTTTGCGATTCACACTCGTGTTTCTGATTTCTCGTACGTCCAAACTTTAAATTCTCGTAGCGAGCGAACGGTTCGTCCTACAGAGCTCCGCGTGGTCTCAAAAAATTCTAAAAATTCTATAGAATTTTAAATTGAAGGAAAAACAATACCTTTATTTCGAAATTTTTTGAGTTTCAAAATTTCAAAATTCATTTTGGAACCCTTAGACGTAACCTACATTAACCAAAATCTTCGGGGCACAACTAGACCCCAAATGGAGCCTACATACCAAATTTCATCAAAATCGGTCAATGCTAAGTGGCAAAAGTGCCGCGTACGGCGGACGGCGGACGGCGGACGGCGTACGGCGGACGGCGGACGGCGGACGGCGGACGGACGGTCAAATTTTTATTCGATTTTTTAATTCTACGTACCTTGAAACGTAAACCAACAAATTATGAGGGGGTGTTAAAAAAATTTTTTTCTTGGTCGATTCCAAAGGTTCATTATTGAAAATAATAAACCAAAAACCGTTACGCGCCTTTTATAATGATTTTCACGTGCAACCAAGCCGTTGGTAAGGAAATAGAACTCCCGCAGTGTTCATTGCACAGAAATTGTTCACCATTCGTTGGAAAGCTCTCAATTTATATAGTATTTTTCTTGTAGTTACATATTTATTTATATAACATTTATAGGGTTTTAGACCGAATTAAATGTCTAACAATTATTTATTTTATTATTGCCAAAGACTCCACATTTATTATTGTTGTTTTTTATTTAACGGATGACTAGAATCGCAAAAACACATTCTGTGTTCCTGTGATTTCATACAGAGTATGGAAAAAGATATAAACCGGGGGGTGCAGGGGGGCGGAGCCCCCCGCCGAGGCGCAAAGCGCCGAGTTTTTTAATTTTTATAAATTTCCAAAGTTTAAAAAAATTAATGACACTACTCGGAGCTCTGTGGCAACAACCGTTCGAAATGAGGATAATTAATTACCTAATTAATGAATGTTCCATGAAGTTTTTTCATCAATTTAAGGTAGTGTTCAATTTTCAATCAACGATCAACCATAAATACGCTTTTATTGTGAAATTTATCAGAACACTCGGGCCTTGTGATCCTACCCTATACCACCACTTATCCTGATCCTTGGAAGGTAGTTGAAAGTTTTCATGTAAGATCGTCTGCGTTACTCTGTGTGTTGGCCGAACTAAGAGTCAGAAACACGTGTGTGAATCGCACATAAACTTTCTATGAAGGAAGTGAGAAAAAATTCAGCTCCTGAGATGCGATCTTCTTACGTTTTTTCGAGCAGGATTTTACGACGAGTGAACTTGAAAACGGGTAAAATTCAAGTCAAGTTGATCTTTATAAAGAAGATGTATAAACCGTTGTGAAATAATTTACAGCGTTTTAATAATCCATAATGTAGTCGACATCCATTTCTGATAACATTGTATTTTCAGGTCTCGCAATAGATTTTATGGTGAGTTGAACTGGCAACTTGGTACCATTATTTCATTGCCAACTTATAAAAAATTTTAAATATTAGGAAAACAAAATTTGTATTTAATATTAATCGGAAATGATCTCAGATTTTCCATGGTTTCACAAAGTTTATCTTTTTTGTTAGATACTCGTAATATAAGAGGTAAGTTTGGCTACAAGCTAGAAATTTGTAGATTCATTAAAATTTACACTCTGAAATGTTTGTAAGAATTGATTATTCAATTTTGTCCAATTTGACTTCATAACACGAATTTTTGTATAATTTCAGCATTGGCAAATTCCGTTGAGTAAAAGGTTCAGAGCGTTGAAACTATGGTTTGTCATCAGAAATTATGGCATCACAGGACTTCAGAAACACATTAGAGAGGTATTTGAACACTCTTCTTTGTATTTATGAAGTAAATTAAATTGTTTTAATGGTATCGCATGTTACTGTAATGCGGTAGGGAAAGTATCTGGTTTTTTATTGATTTAATTTTAACATCGAGTTCCCAGGTAATCAAAGTAGTAATTCATAGAACCAGATATTGTTTTTTAGTTATTCTGAGAGACCGGTCAAAAATAGGTGTTATTTCCTTGGGTTATCTTCATATATGAAGATATATAACGCTATGTATAGATATAGACGCTATATTCAGCGTTCTAAACTTTGATAGTGTTCTTTAGAGAGCCTTGAGTCTCTCTTCCATTAACATAGTTTATGTAACTTCATTGATGTTGCAGTATGGGAACTATTTCTGGAGTGTTAGATAGCTTTGATAGTTTTCTTCTTCGTGTCTAGTTGTGCCCCGAATCTTTTGGTTAATGTTGGTCACTTCTAAGGGTTGAAATTTTGCAAACTAGCTCAGAAAATTTCGATTTAAAGGTTTTTTTCCATCTATTTAAGGTAGTATTGAATTTTTAGAATTTTTAGAGACCACGCGGAGCTCTGTAGAACAAACCGTTCGCTCCCTACAAGAACTTAAGGGTTGGGCTTACGATAAATCAGAAACACGAGTGTGAATCGTAAAAGAGGCCTAATCTCCGTTCAAATTTTAGCTGACCAAAATGGGATCGCTGTAGGTACGTGGTAGGCTGGTGGTGACAATGGCAAAGCCGAGTTCTTTGCAGTCGAGTGATCTATATAGAAAAATAATAAACCTTTGTGTAATAATTTGCAGCGTTTTCGGATCGTGTTACTCTTTACCAAATACCCTTTTGCATTCCACTTATATAGTTAATTCTTGGGAGTTTTCTACATTTTATCGCAAATAGGGCGTGCGGTTGGCCCAGAAGTTCGAAGCTCTCGTCCGGGCTGATTCGAGATTCCAAGTGCCCGTCAAAAGGCATTTAGGACTCGTCGTATTCAGGATAGTCGGCGACAACATCCTGACCGAGAGACTCCTGAAGAGACTCAACTCCAGAGGGAATCTTCACTGCGTCCCTGCTTCTCTCAAGGGTGAGCCACATTCATTTATATGGGTAAGGCAAGTAGTTCGATGCCTCGCACGAAGCGTTTTTAAAAGCTCTGACAGTAAAGAGTGATGTTTGCCGTGCCCAATCAGATAGTCAGTTGTTGATTTTACGAAGCTATGGTGAAGTCACTTGGTTGTGATTTGTACGAGTGAGAAATCTGTGAGACTTGTAACGTTTGTCTGTAACCTTAGGAGGTAACCTTTGCTTTACGGCCTGCAGTTTGTTTTTCCGAAGTCCTCTCTTACTCAAAATCAAAATATCCCATTAAAGTAACAAATCAGACCATCAAAATAATCCTGTTTCTAAAACAGATTCAATTACATATTGTCGTACGAATAATTCGTTAAAAAATAAGGTACTTTTCCCCCTGTAGGTACTGTAACCCCTCCCACCAGTCGATCTTCAACACACCCATTCCTTCTTACTTACATTACATATTTACGTCAAATTCGTCACAATTTCAAGCCGTGGGAAGAAATCATATTTTTAAAAAACAAGGAAAAAAAATTACCGTGTCTTTAGAAGCTGCCGATGCCGGTGAGGATTTGTTGAAACAAATTGGTTTGATTGCCTTCACGTAAATTCGCACAAATAGGTATCGAGTATTGAATTAGCTTTTGACATTATTATTCACGTTCCTTATCTCCTGACCTTTGTGAAGAGATGTTTGTAAACCAACAGATTCATCGGAAAGGTATTGGACCCAAGCAAGCGCGCAGTGCCCATGGCCAATGACTATATCCCCTTGTTTTCTCAAGAATCCATAGATGTCTCTTAACTCCCTAAAACTGAGCGTAATTAATTTATTAAAATGTGAAAAGGAATCGTTACCGTTGACTGGAAACATCGGGCAGGCGTGAAACAGTCGCGAAAGTTGTGATACAGACCGGGGGGGGGGGGGGATACAGAAAAGTACCAAAAATAACTTATTGGTTCATTACAAATCTCATCTGCCTATGAGTGATAACCTCAAATTTCCACAGGTCTTTCAGACGAGTTCTTGATTTTTCAGGTCAGTACGTAATCAGGTTTACAGTCACATCTCAAAGAACGACAGTTGACGACATAGTAAAAGACTGGCTGGAGATCAAATCCACTGCAACATCAGTCCTCGCTGAGTTTGAAGACTCTCGTCCTAGAACGAAAGTACCATTAGCAGGTGATGTTACTTATATTGTCAGGAATCTGTAGGTACATAAGACTTATTTTCTCAGTAGAAGTTCTCTACAAATAAATGTCATGCATGAAAATCTAGTTTTGGTTTCATTTTGTTCACAACCAACAACTACAAGTTTTGGTTGTTGATCCTGGGGTTTTTCAACCATCTTCCTTTTGCAACTCATGTATTTCATAACTAACAATAGATTTCCCAACTATTATGAAAGAAGTATGGATGGAAACGTATGATTTGTCTGTGTTAACCAAATAAAGGAAATGTGTAGAAAGAACATTATTGTACAATTGTTTTGCATGAAAATGTTTGCTCCATTTTGCTTATATGTGGTAACTTCACGGCTTTTCGGTTGATTTGGCTTCCGAATCTTATTCAAGCACCTTATACCACCTATTACTTCCGAGTCTATCAAGGTAGCGGAAGCTTTGTTTTCACTTTTCAAGCTTGAAAAAAAAAGTTCTCCAAAATCGAAATTTCCACTCGCGTTTTACGTATTAGAACGATTATGGTTCCGTGTCTGTCATGAAATCCTTGTAACGGGCATAAATATACGAAGTTATTGTCCGATTTCGATGACATTTTCAGGGATTGTGTGGATTAAGTTGTAGATGGTCCCCTATGAAAATTATTACCTCCGGACTGATAGTAGCCACTGCGCATGCGCAAACGTGAATTCCTTGTAACAGCCATAACTTTCACATTTTCTATCCGATTTTAATGAAATTTTCAGGGAATATGCGGACTAAGTTGTAGATGGTCCCGAATGAAAATCAAGGCCTTAAAATTGACAGTAGTCCCTGCTCATGAGCAAACGTAAAATCCTTGTAACAGCCATAACACTTACCTTTTTCATCAAAATTTGATGAAATTTTCTAGGATTGTTCAGATTGGCGTGTAGATGGTCTCCTATGAAGATCATCTCCCAGTAACAGATCAATTCCTAGTAACAGCCATAACTTCTACATTTTCTATCTGATTTCGACGAAATTTCTCAGGATTGTTCAGATTAGCGTGAGATGGTCCCTTATTGTAGCGGAAGGTACTTAGAGATTGATGTTTTGAGATCAACTACTTTGCATCGGATCATCTATATAATCGGGTATTGGATTCACGGAAGCTCATTTGGTAGACGTTTTATCATTCATCAGCAGTTATACAGTCATAATTTAACTTCCTATTTCAATAACCTTAATTACTATTTCTAGGCTTTCAACATTTTCAGCTTATTATGCAAAAACTCCGTTTCTTCCAGATTTGATCTCAATTATTTTCGCTCGAAATTCACATATTATGAGTTCACTTTATATTTCCACAATTTTTATGCAATAGAACTGTTGATCTATTGGAAATCAGACATTCTTGTAGGTAGGTACTTATATAATATATAAGTACCTATTATGTATGTATAAGTACCTATTATGTACTATAAGTACATAATATGTACATAATATTATTATGTACGATGCTTCTCTTCAAATTTACTTTCACTCCAGGTGAGTACCTGCTCATTTATGAATTCCATTGAACTATCTTTACGATCGTAATATGAGTGATTAAGTATGTTGAAATTTGTATCATAATGTTTGCTTCATGTACAGAAACCAAGGAAAGGAATGAGCTGTTTGGATCAAGCTTACTCTTGGCCAATTCTCCAATGTCCCCCAAAATCGTCAACGGCAGCTACGTGGCCATTTTCGATAACATAATCCCCGATTGGACGAAGGGTTGGTCCTTTTTGGGGAACATTCACAAAGGAAGCCCAGGTGAGCCTTTACATGTTTAGATGCTGAAATTAATTTTTTAATAAAGATTTAAGTATAAGTAATATGAGTAGTTGATAGGTCAATAGTTACTGTACTACCAATCTTAGGCTATATGTAGGCAAGTCTGTGATAATGCTCTGCTGGGATAGTTATAGTCGTAGCTGTCAAATTTCATCTTCATCTTCAGAAGATATTTGTAAAAAGGGACTTTCTCCCAGATATTTCCACAGACCCCAACTATGTAGGTATTGTACGGCAGAACTTTACATTGAATGCGAAACACTCAATTTATCAATAATTCACAGCTCGAAGGAAGATGTTCCAAGGAAAACAATACTCGTTGGATTCAAGACTGGATCTTGTGCAGTACTGCGTTGGAATTACTGGCCCCAAGTTGGCAACTTGCTCAGAAGTCCGAGCTGGATCCGATCCAACACCTCAAGAATCCGAAGATACTGGTGAGAATATTAACTCTTGAGTAACATAACGCTCATCCAAATGGGCATTTGGATCACTCTACTTGAAGTTTACTGAGTTGGTGTAAAAACCCCCAAAATTGTTCCATCCGTTTAAAAGTTCCATATTCCGCGCAATATTCTATAATACAGTACGGCCCCTCAAGCTTACATCATAAACTCTGCATTGCAGATTTTGACACACCTCAACGTGACCTTCGGACATTTTGACACATCTCAACGCAACGATAGGAGATTTTGATACACCTTAACTCATTGATTGATTTGATTTTGCGCCTTATCGGATGAGCCATTTTCTAGTAGTTGGATGTGCATAAGACGAACATATTGCTATGTTTATATAAAGTAGTATTGAAATATATTCGCTCGAATGGTATCATTTTGTTATGATTTCACTTGGGTACTCTGGAAGAGAGCCAATTGCCACACTTGGCAAAATTCACTCGATTTTCTTGTTCTTAAAATCTTTTGTTCCGTTTTCTCTTCCATACGTTCGAACTCCATCAATTTCCAGCAGAAGTGAATTTCACAGTTCTAGAATAAAAATTATGTGAAATTCAAAGGACTTCAAAACGGGTATCGCCTTAGCAAGGTGGAGTTATTTTCCAACATTGCGTGAAAATACCTCCATGCATATTCCTCACTGTTAATGATGTGATTTCTTGTATCTCACATTATTCATCATAATCACCGTTTCTTCGTTCGGTTCTCTAACCACACATCAAATTTTCCTAAAAGCTCGGTACTTAAACAAAATTAGAAACAATAAACATATTTAAAACACATTTCGTTTAATTTTAGATGGAGAAGCTCTCAATGGGAACGAAGAGAGTAAAATTCGCTCAAAGTCGGTCGACGGGGCGGATAATGTGTTTGAAAATGAAGAGGACGCCGAAGCCGAGACTCCAGCCGCACCTCGAGTGTGTCTCAAATGTGGGCACTTGTGCTCACAAAACAATTAGGATCGGCAAGATGTATGATTTTCGTATACATTCCGATATTAAGCTCGTTTATCAATAATTGGATTGAACTTCACATTTCAAACGACTTCAGGTCCCAGTAAAATTAGGGCATTAATCCAGTCGGTCGCCGTTCGTTCCTCTTTCCGGGTTATCCAGCGGCAATCTTTTAGTTTTTCAATTCCGTTGGTTGATGTACTAATGAATTTTGAAAATCCTTGAAAATTTCAAAATTAGGTAAAATCTTTTAACTTTGAGGGCCGGAACGAGGAATGAACGGCGACCGACTGAGATCCATCTAGTGAATGATATCACTATGCTCTTCATTACTACTGGATGTCCTTGTTTTCAGGTCAAAAATGAGTTGAAATTCGACTTGCTTTCTTTACCAATTTTGAATTCCCTCAAGTATCTTACAACCCGAAATGCTAACTTTGATGATGAATTAATAATTTCACAGTTCTAATTACACCTTTTCCTTCTAAGTAGCTTATTTGTGTTCTGAAAATAGGATTTTCGTGTTGGTCGGAACACCTAGATATATAAAAGACTATCTTTAGAGCGCCAGTACTATAATTTTCCCAAGTAGGCTACATTGCTGACATTGTCACTGAACTTTGAGGCGCCCTATGGCCATCTCATGTGCTCGCAAATAAAATATAAATTTACGACGGTCTCTGAAATTTGTTACTTAATTTTGTATTAGTTAAACTGAAACAATAGTTACGTACTTCACAAGGTAAAAGTACTTTTACATCAGTAAAATTTAAATTGTTATATTGTTACAAATGAGTTGATTGAATTCCAAAATTTTGTTTGTTTGTGTTATTGGTGCTCCTTTAACGTTGATTGTGTGTCAATACACAAAGATACCTCCCAAAACTTATTCTCTTAATAATTATTCATAAAATGTTGATAATCACAATGTGAGGAAATTTTAAAAAATATAGGTACTAATTTATCTCCTATCCACACTTTGATTTTGATCCAAGAAACTAAATACATATGAAGAGATTTCGAGCTGATACTAATAGAATAGGCTTTCGAATGAAAAATTGTAATTGAAAAAATTAAATTAATTTTCGCGGGTTAGGAACCTTGATTGTTGTATGAGCATTCTACATGATCCAGTGGAGAGGGGATCTGGAAGCGAGGTAGTCGAATAAAATATTTCCCTCACCCCAACAAAGCAAGGTTTACTGGGAAAGGACCAAAACTTCGAAATGTTATGCTATAAAACCCCATTTACCTGACAAAAAGTCTTAATCATGTTCCAAAGTATCTTCTGTTACCTATGAGAATACATAGAACTAAGTTCTTTCTACCTTCTAGCTGTAAGTGTATAGATGGTACCATAGTAATATAGTTTGTAATGTAATTTTATCTATCCCTTCAAAAAATGAACTTACTTCTAAAATAATATAATAGCTTCTTACTCAGAAAATATAATTATTATTCACGTACTTCAGTACGATTCAAAAATATTGACATTAATATATCCCAAGGCATGACAAAATAATATACATATGTTCTAAATGTTAATGTCAGTACTCTCCTATGATTTCGAATGAAAAATAATAGCGTAATATATAAATGGCGGTTTTCTTATTTTTTCTTTGGGAAAACATTCGCTTAGACCTTAGACCAATAAATTAGTGATACACTGGAGTGTGTTTGTGGAACTCTGGTCTTGTCCAATACTTTTACAAAGTGTTACTTATTTTACAATGCGTTATAAGACAATTTCATTGTGGTTGTTGATGTCCTGTTGTATATAATAATAGAATGAGGTAGTAGTTAGTTATTGGATTACTAGAGATTTTGAAATAACGTAAATTATGACGGTCAAATGAGGGGTTCCATGCTGGTGGAGCCTCCATCCATTTCTTGGAAAATTAGTTACAGGGACTCTAATGTTTTGTTAATGAAATTGGTGGAAATTTGTTAATTTCTTAACTTTATATTTCTTTGGACTTTGTATTTAGATACCAAATCCAAATGTATGATGTTTAGAAACAGTATTTTCAGTTTTGAATTTTTGATTTTTTAAAGTAATCTATTTTGGATTTTGTTTAGTCGGACCAGAAGTAGATAATCCTATTCTTTAACACGAATGAATACTCTCGTTAAAATTTGATAAGGTTTGGGTTTGTTATACGAGTAATATTACTACCTTCTATTATTGTTTCTGAGTAATTGGAGAAATTTGGAGAAAAAAAGAAGAAAAAGATTGGAAGAAAAAATTGGAGAAATTGGAGTAATTGGAGAAATCAGTGCCAAAATTCGTGGCAATCATGAAATAGGTAGGTTGGGGGAGTAATTGAGACTCGGATTTCCTTGTTTCGTCTTTAAGCCAGATTATTCTGTTTTCTTCCTTCTAAAGTTATTATTAATTGGATAGATAATTATTGTTGAGCTTCAGAGGGGCTTCCATTAAGTTATGAGGGGTCGAGATGTGCATCTGCGCCCTCTACCTAAGAGGTAAAAACTTTCTTAAATTTGTCATGCAGGTTTTGCCCCAAATGAACTTGATTTTTTTACATGTGCACTCGAGCAATTAATCTTACAGTACCGAACCCTACTTATTCGGGTATGTAATGCAGCGATAATTAAAAATGAATCCTGAAATTAATATAGGTTCCTATATGAGCAATTTCTCCTGCTTACGTTTATAGTAGTACCTACTGATACTCATAGTCCTCCTCCTAACTTAATAGAAGCTTATCCTAAATTGACTAGTCTCTCTCCAAACACACATTCTATCAATTGTATTGTACTTAACAACCACTTTGATGGCTCTTATGATAGGATCAATGAAAAGCAAGATTGGATTTACCTTGGGCTTTTACCGAAGCAAATTGGCTCTTGCATTTATAGTATTGATCCATATACCTCTAATAATTTAATGGGAGCTCCTCCAAAACTGATTCCATTGTAACTAGCAAGTCGAGTACAGGAGGCGAGCGCTTTCGATGTAAGGACATCATCTTCAGGCCATCGAGAGAGTACTAAAGTTTGTCAGTCCGTCTTTATATAGTCTGGGTGAAAGGGAGGTGAAAGGATCAGGAAGGAAAGGAGGGGGCCACGTGGTAACGAGATCCAAAGCAATGGATACACGAACAAAACCATAGACAAACTACTCCGACAATACAATACCAAACAGAACAACCCACAAACACGAATGTTACATGTGAAGATTCAGCGGCGGTTCGTGTTTGTGGGTTGTTCTGTTTGGTATTGTATGTATACACTGGACCAGAGACCTATAAACTCACCAATATTTTCCAGAAGGAAGGACTTTTGACCACATTCAAAACTGACAACTCACTGAAAAACCAATTGGACTCTTTGCAGCTGTAAACACACGTACATTGGACAAACAGGACGCAACTTAAAAACAAGACACACCGAACACATGAGATCTTTCCGACTCAACACTAGACTGAATCCGACCATGGAAATGAATTATCCAACATAAAAAACTGCATGACAATTCTCCACCCACAACAGAAAGGACGACGACTGAACGTACTTGAAAACATAGAAACATACAAACTACGAAAATTTAACGGACGTATAATATACAAAAACCTACTTGACACTGCCTCAGAAACTATATTCAAACCACTCGACAAACTCATCCAAAAACGAAAAACCCCCACAGACGGATTTACTGACATCCTGAACAGCAAAAGACAACGAACAGAACATACTACCATAACTCCTTACAAACGCAAACAGCACCCTAATGACTCCCTTAACTTCCTGACAACCAAACGACCTAGGATCTCATAATTTCAAACAATAAATAATAAGTAATCAACTAACAAAAAAAAAAATATATATAAAAGACACTACCTAAGTTAGAAGTAGATATAAGTACTAAATAATTTAGCAATACGTTAGTTATGTTAAGCTATTTCATAATATATTCGTAGTTTGGAATAGAAGATCACGTGGTTACCACGTGGTGAATGCACTCACTCACTCACTCACTGCCTGGGGTTGTCATTGGGAAAACAGTTTCAGGCACAGATGGCTTATACTCTCCCTCTTTCGAGGCCCCTTTATTTAAAAAAGAGGATTCCGCCGGCTACCCCACGTTGGAGTCAGTAGATCTTCCGCTTAGATCTGCGAATTTGTTATCCTCTTCCAGGAAATTTCGCGTAAAGATGCGCTTCCACAATGTGGTGACCAAATGCTTCCGTTCTGGATCTCCAGAAGCGGTCGCATCTGCATAGGAAGTGTTCAACGGAGTCCTCTTCCTGTTCACATGGGCACATCGGTGAAATTCGATTGTCACCTACGACGACTCTACGAAAGTCGTAATGCCCCGTTAGAATGCCTATCATTAGCCTGATGGTATTTCGACTTTTGGAAGTCAGCCATAAGGCTTGTTTGGGATCATGGTGAATGTACAATTAGCCAATAGGATTAGTTTTATCTCTCCCTTTCACTTGACACGACAGACAAACAACTTTTCACCACGTGGTCTCGGTTATCTTTCCTTTCTGATTCTTTCACCTCCCTTTCACCCAGACTATTTAAATAGAACTACGGACTGACAAACTTTAATACTCTCTCGACGGCCTGAAGATGATGTCCTTACATCGAAAGCGCTTGCATCCTGCACTCGACTTGCTGGTTACGACAGACTCTTCAATACGGTACGTAGATAATAATTGCATTCTTATAAGTAGCGGAACTAACCCTATTCATTTAATACTAAACAATGATAATCTATCCTATTTAATACTAACTTTTAATGGAAGAAACCCGATTACGCTGGCTTAGCTGAACACCCTGTAGACCAGACCGGAAATGGGAAGGAACTGTATTATCACAAAAAAATTCTGACAATACTAAAGTTCTGACGATGCTATGAAAGCGACACTAGACAAACAAACATAAAACGAGGAAAGCGAAATCACAATTCCCTCAACTTACCCATCTCACAAATAAACGCTAAGACACAATGATTAATGAATTATTAACCTTTATTTCAAGTACTGGCCCCATGTTATTGAACGCCTCAGTAGTTCAAACAAGGAGGTTAATTCGTTTAACTAGTATAGTTATTTTTGTTGTGTAGACAATAAGAAGTGTAATTTATGACCGACAGGTACATAAAATATTCCAAGTACTGTTTAAATGTTTACATAATTCTAGTCTTAAAATAATGGTATTATGATGTTTGTTAAAACTGGGTACCAACCTGGGAAACTACTTAATTAATTTAATTTGTCATATCCACGCATGCCGCTTGTTGTCTGTTGTAAATAAATAGTTATGTAATTTCAGAATATACATTTTGTTATTTACGATCAAATGATACGAGTCTAGATTACTTAGGTAGGTAGAGATTTTCAACATTGAGGGTGGTAACCTCAGTCAGCAGGTCTCAGTTGGATTGAACTTTTACGGCACTTCCTCAACAAGTCGTTATCTCAATGCACCTAATTCATCGGACTTATCAATTTTATCCCTTGTCCAGATAAGCTTAAGTAGATTAGTACCAATGTATTACCTATTAAGTATTTCGTGCACAAAATAATGGCACACATTGGCAAGTTCTGATTTTGTACCTATACACGGAAGACAGTTGTAGTAAGTGATCGCTTTACATACCAATGTGTTCACAAAATTTTAGGTAGGTATTGAAGAACAGGTATAACAGGTACCTATAACAAAATTCCTCCTTTGGTATATTTTATGTATATTTGGTTGATTTACATCTGCCAATTAATTTATTTCTATAATCGAGATGTTGGGTTTCTCCTTGATGACGTGAATTGGCAAACCTAGTCTGTCCGGTCGGCTCTCGTAGGTTCTCATTAGAATCCACCTCAGGGGGTCGACATAGCTATCATGACAAATGGGCTTCCAGGGACTAAACTGTGACATCATTAAGTAGCCGTCGGTTGACATTGGAATTAAGAATTCGGATCAAACGAATCCCAGTGGCCACGTCCAGAAACTTGTCCCCGGCACAGTTACAGTAAGTAACTGCTTATTGACGACGCTACACAGTAGATTACTCACTAACAAGAGTACTGAGGTTACAAACAATAGCCTTATTTTATGAAAAATTATTAATCCATTCTAAATTACTGCCTAAAAAATGTTGAATTGTGACATTGGAACCATTTTAGCACTAGTGTGGCAACAAAACTAGGTAGGTAAGATGGATTGTTGAATTTAACAAAAAAATTATTACTACGAATGTGGCCCAATTGTTCTACAACAGTTGGACCGATTTCAAAGTAAGCAAACTCTCGAATACCTGTATTTTCTCTTGTTATTTTTTTTTTGGATGGTCTGACTAGTAGTGACCTTTTAAAGCAGCCTGCAGGTAAGATCAAGTCTGCTTCAAACATCAGTTTGGCGTTGAGCTCAATACTAATTTGATGCCAGTAACTAGAAAATGTATGCAGGCTAGCCCATATTTGGCCAATGTTGCGTATACGCAACGTTATCTTTGAGGATTTTTCATCTCTTACTTCATAAATAAATTACCTTATTTTCCAATTGCAATCCATTATCTAGAAGCAGAACTAACTTCGAAAATATCCTAACAAAGCCCGTTGAGACTTTTGCCCAACTAGGATAATTCTGAAGTTAGTAAATTTCTATCGTTCCAAATTCAGCTATTTCAGTTCCTGTTTTGGTCCACTTGCTGCTCATCAGGATCCATAATACCCCCATACCTTAGTCGTTCGGGATCTCCAGATTATAAGGACACTTCAATAATTGTCATATTTTACTTCAGAAGATGGGAAGATTCAAAAACGCGGTAACGTTGCATGAGCGCAACGTTGGCGGAAAGTGAGGTCAGGCCTCTTGGGCTGCAGCCCGAGGTGGAAGGCAGGAGTGCTAATGTTTTGATGCACTTTCGGACAGAAACCATTTTGCTAAGCATTTGGGCCAAATCTTCAGGGGGAGGAGATGTTTTCAGGTCGGTTTCCGCAAGAGTTTTCTACTTCTTGCTTTGTTTTCTTCCGGGCCAGAGTGATGAGTAATTCAAAGAAAAAAATATCCGCGTGGACACTGGCGGGAATCCAGGAAATATTTCTAAATGACATTCTTGATGAAGAAGCGAATGAAGTTGATGCCCCCTTTTCTCTCACCTGAACGGCAAATTTTTGCAATTTGCGATATTCGCTGCTCATCTATCAATCCACGAAGAAATGGACCCTTATTTCGGACGTCGTACTGCCAAACAATTCATCCGAGGCTAGCCTGTAAGGTTTGACTTCGAATTATGGTGTTTGTGCTCCTCACATGGGTATTTGTTCCAGTGTTTGCCATACGCTGTGAGTTGGCCTACTTCAGCATTTCGTGGACTTACATGACAATGGCATCGCTAACTATAGGATCCGAATCAAAGGGGAAAAAATGGTGGTAGCCCTTGTTCATAAATGCCGTTGACAGCTGTTTGGTAAACGCATGAAAAATATATTGAATTGTGAACGACAAAAAAATATCGAAGATCGAATTTTGCTCAGCAGTCACCATTTAACTTTTAACCATTTGTCCTGGAGACTTGAGATTCAAATGTATCAATTTTAAATATAACAGAGTGATAAAGATACATCAAATCGCCTGGAGGTCGGTTTCGTAGACTGGAGTGTGGTTTTTAGGGGTATGCGTAAAAAGGCACATTTGCTAAAACGGACCACGTTTTGAGATGGGCTAAGCTGAATAACATAAAATCTATAGTATGTACCGAAGAAATTATGTGAGTAATAGTTGAAGAAAATAACATTTTAAATAAAATGAGACCAATTTCAAGTCTCTAGGACAAATAGTTACTATGTTATGAGGAAAAAAAGAATATTTTTATGAAAAGAAGTGTTTTTCTGACCTTCAACCTCGATGCGGCGCGGGTTAATGTTAACCGATCGACCTAAAACTTTGGGAATCTCATTCTCTAGTCAAATGGCATTGACTTGTTCATAAATGCCGTTGACAGCTGTTTGGTAAACGCATGAAAAATCCATCGAATTGTGAACGACAAAAAAATATCGAAGATCGAATTTTGCTCAGCAGTCACCATTTAACTTACAAAATTCAAGGAAGAGGAAGCCTCAGGAGGTGTAGATTCAGAGTCAGAGGAAGGATTTCAGCAGAGGGGCCGCAGTGCCAGCAAATTAATCGATAATTTTACAAAATCTGATGGCAAAGGCCACCTCATAATTCGGAGCAACCCAACTGTATGGAAAAGATGTCGAAACTGCAATAATCCAAAGATTTATAAGTGTGAAAAATGTGATATTCACCTTCACCCGGACTGTTTCAAACAATTTCACGTGTGATCCCACTTCCTGCCATTGTTGCGTAAACGCAACAATTGCTATTTTCTAATTGAAGTACATGTAAAATATTTTGCTGCGTTTAATATGTTCTAAACATCCAATTAAAGAGTTTTTCAGAAAAAAAATTTAATTTTTATGTTTTTTCTACCAATGGCCGAAAATGGGCTAGCACGTATAGTTCACGCATCGCTTCACCACGCCAAAGATAAAAACTTGATGAGTAGAAGTAACCAAGAGATCAATTACTCTGACTTACCTGGTTATTTCAAGGAAACAACCTGTACCCTTTACCTGTTGAGGCGTCGAATTCAGATGGCTGCTATGAAAAACGATAATGTGCACTTTTCGACGGAAAACTCATGTGTGAGTCATGTTTTACATTAGTAAGAGCTAATACGAAGGTGAGTGTACGAATTAAATTACTCTTGACGAGGAAATGGAAACCGGAAATGGGAAATGGGAATGGGTTTCACCCATTTCAATAAAAATGGAGTTAATGAACTTATTGTATTTCCACGATAGTAATGAGTTATAAAATTATTTATTATTACAAAGTGAAATTATTTATATCGTAGTTATTTTTTAGGGAGAGAGTGCTAAGCATACGCCTTTCAGACTATGAGTCACACTCATTTTTCCCTTATCAATTTCTCAGGTAATTAAAAACTGGATTACCTACTTACAATAATTTAAACATTTCCAAAAATTAAAATTTCTTAAAGATATAATCTTTTTTCAAATTTGTTAAAATCTTGTTTAATTTAAAGATTTTTAAATTTATTTTTTCGTTAAAAATTGTAGGTATTTTACGTTATTATTTATTCAAAAGTTATTACTTGCTAGACAAATTTGAAAGAATAAATTCGGCAAGGTGGAACAATGTTGGAGATGGTTTGGCAAAAATGTGTGCTATTTTATTGACCGACTTCAACGCGCCAAAGGCGCGCGAAAGAGGAGGTACTCAATTCGGGTTGTCGTGCATTCATTAATATAAAATCATGAATCATTCGACTCATAATTTTAAAATATATTATAAAATAAAATATTATATTATTAAATTTATTTTTAATATAAAATAAAATCATGATTCATCAATGTCATGCATTCGAGCATTCATTAATACAAAAAAATGTGTGCTATTTTATTTTATATTAATGAATGATCGACTGGTAGGTACGAGGTGCTCATCTCACGGGATTGACCATATAACCCTGTTTTTCCGTTAGCTAGTAGTTATGTACTGATGTCTTATAATTACGTAGAAATATCGCAACAGGTACACATTAAGAAATGAACCGGAGTTCTTGTCAATTCCAGGTGCTTTTGCTTGTTAAAACACTACTTGGAGATTAATAGCTCCATTCATGGGTCTGCAATATTGAAATTAGAGTTGGTACAAGTTGGAATGTTTCGTTCCGTAGGCGTACAGCGATTCTAGTTTTTGTTGCGCCTGAGGACCGAACCGCAAAGGAACTTGCTCCACAAACTCTCCTGACGATAATTTCCTCAACACAATGTGCTATTAGTTGATCGAAGTTTGGTTTCCATATGAAAATTTTATTTACCAAATAATCTACTATAGGGGAGTTTTAAACGTTGTAACCAGCAATCCTCAAACCATTAACTGCAGAGATCTACTTATTGAGGAGAGTAATATTCCAACCTTGAAGGAATCCGTAGTTACCTAACACAAATTAGTTGTGTACCATTAGAGCGGAGTAACTATAACTCTGGAGCTTCTATTACGCAAAACCAAGAAGAATGAACGGTCTTGGAGGAGGAAAACCCTTTTGCGTCGTTTCAAAATTGTATTTTCAAATCATTATGATTTCTGTATAAATAAGGAATAGTAGAGACAAATTTTGTAGGGTTTAGAGGATTCCTGATATACCATAGGACTTTTCTTAGTAGGTAAATGAATGAATGAACGAATGGGGATGGAAATGGGAATCGACGAATGTAAGGTTTTTGGCAAATTTGTTACTTCGAAAGTTCTTGTAGACTGTTACCTGGAGCCCCAGTGCGGCGTTCAATTCATCAGCAATCAGCAGAGGGAGTCCAGACGGCGAACAGAAACGTTAGAGAGTTGGTAACCAGGAAGGTAGGTGGTTTAGATGTTCACATGAAAATGGGTGATTCCACTAAAAGTGGCGAAATTGTGTCTCTTTTATTTTTCTTGGAGGTTATTAGTAGTACTGCAACGGGGAATAAACATTGAGTAGAGAACCATGTTTCCCAGACTATCAATGTTTTCATTTTTGAAATAGACGATTAGCAAGGCTAGGAAAAATAGCGGATTAGCCTCAATGTCATTCCCCTAGTATGACCGCTTCCCTAGGTGCACTAATTCTCCAAGTAACCACAGTTGTTCAGTTTGAGATTCCAGGAAACTAAAAAGGCTCATATAATCATCAAGTGGTCTGCAATCACCTTTGTCACTTAGATTTCAGGTCCATAGTTTGTGAACGTAGCATCAGGAATCGTGTGTCTCACAGGTTTTGAGTCATTCCCCTGTAAAATCTTGCAATTCAGTAGAGCGGAGAGTACTAAGATTAGAGGCATTAAAAAAAAAAAAAAAAAAAAATTGTAGCTCTGCTACTCATGAACTACAAGTGTTGTGAGACCTGCGGGAGTAGATCAACCATCAGATTCTTGGTGAGTATTTTTATTTTATGTCCTTCCCCTGTGGGCCATAACTTAGTTGTTTCACGGAATATAATTTTTCTTCTTGCGCCATTGTTTAGATAAGCTGCTGAGCTTTCAGTCATAATTTTACTGTATTTTAAATATTCACCTAAAAGGGGAAACCGTTAGAAAAACTGTGTTAAAAAAATGGCCACTCATAATAAAAATGACCTATTCTTTTCAGAACCTCTGGCAATTTGCATTACTTACATAATGTTAACACCCTTACAGACTAAATGGCGCCAAAAAGAGAACGAGAGAGGAAGAGATGTGGATGAAGAGAGAGGAGGAACGAGCGAGATAATAGCCCATCAAACATGAATGCGATCTGCTTGTTCGAAATTGATATTGTTGAATGGGTAATGGAAGTTGATTGTAAAAGTTTTATGTTATGTTGAATACATGATTTTGAAACAATTTTGTCATTCTTTTGAAACACTGATTTCTGATAACGGGGGTGTACTCCCCTCTGGGTGAAAAAACTGTACTGCTGGTAAGTAGGTTTCATTCTTACAAGGGAAAAGAACATTTAACCAATGGAAAACACTCAATAATTTGCCAAAGACACAACCACTTTTTTTTAGCCCAGAATTCGCCAATTTTAGTGGAATCACCCAGATCTGAGGTCGGCAACTATACTCGCGGATTATACGATGTATTTTGAAATGTAACTTGATTTTGAAATGAAATTTGGAAAGATGAAAACGAATTGAAATCTTAGTAGAAGAACCGTGAACGATGGCGGGTGAAAAAACAAGGGGAAGAAGAGACTACGAGAGAAGAGAAATTGGGGGAGGGAGAGTTGGCACAGCCATCAGAATCAGAACAGTGTTGCCTCAACAAGTAGTGTAGGTACAATTATTTTTCATAGGTGGTGTATTTTTGCAGACGGGTGATCTATAAAGCAAAATAATAAACAGTGCTATAATTTGCAGTTTTATGTACGTTCGCTTATCGAATGAATTAGGAATATTTTCAAATTTAATAGCTTATATGCAGTAACTTCGATCAAAAAATCAACCCTAGCACCTGCTCATTTGCCTTTTGGCTTCTTCATCGTATTTCGTAAAATACTAATACCATCACCTATGGTTTTTTGACCTTGGGAAACCATGGATAGTGCATATTCACCGTATATTTTGGTTTTCAAAAGGAATAAATAAGACGAACGAATCGACTTACATGTAATACTGTGCAAGTCGGTAAATGACATTGAAAGTAATAGTTAGTGTTAGAATGGTTTTCCACATCTGCAATCGATAAGTCTCGGAACTTCTTGGTTCAGGGTCGCTCCTCCAAAACAGCTAATGGTCGATTTGCCTTACCGATAAAGGAAACTCAACCCGATTCTTTCACAACTCTTAAAGGCCTTCAGATCGCCCTCCACAGTGAGTCCGCCACATACCTAACAGAGGGTCATCTGACAAAATCGTTATTGTGACTTACAGAATTCGTCAACTGTTTACAGAAATAACTCGTGTTTCGACAGAGGTCTTGCCAAGTTATTTTCGATGTAATTGATCGAACGTCCCACTGTGAAAGGAGGGAATGAAGATGAAGACGAATAGAATGGGAGGGAAGAATAAGAATAAAATCATCAAAACATTCACAGATTTATTCATTGTTGAGCTGAAGTTCCTTCTCACAGCCAGTATATTAAACCAATAAGACATTCCAGGAAACGTGTGAAGGTAAGCTCGATGCAGAATGCAGTGGCAGTGAAAGTTGTGGACGTCAAGTTATTTGTTCGAATACTTGGTCAGTATGAGGGCAAACTTGTTCATAGCCTTCATAGACTCAGTGATACTTGCTTCGTAGAGATTCGTATTAGACGTTGAAAATACCCATACAATACATAGTCAAATCAATCCATACCTACTTAAGTAATAGTCAAATTTTTCGGTGACAGAAGGTTGCAAAAATGTAAAGATAACATGAAACAAGTCGGTGTGGCATATAGCTTCCTCGTATCTATAACCCGTTTGAATAGATGATCCGATGCATAGTAGTTAATCTCAAAACATCAATCTCTAAGAACATTCCACTAACCTAATAGAGAACCATCTACACGCCAATCTGAAAAGTCCTGAGAAATTTCGTCGAAATCGGATGGAAAATGTAGAAGTTATGGCTGTTACAAGGAATTCACGTTTGCGCACGCGCAGCAACTAATATTAGTCTGGGGGAGATGTTTTTCATAGGGGAGCGTCTTCACGCCAATCCGCACAATCCCTGAAAATGTCATCGAAATCGGATGAGGAAAGTAGAAGTTATTACTGTGGCAAGGATTTCTTGACAGACTCACAGACAGACAGACATGGAACCAAAATTGTTCAGGAAGGTCTAAAACGTAAAACACTAGTGGAAATTTCGATTATGGAGAACACCAGTGGCGGCTCCTGCCCTGAACTCAGGGGGTGCATGGAGATCAGGAAAAGCTATGGAGAAGGGACAGAATAGGTGCTCTTCTCTGCCAAATAGAAATTTCAACGATATGTAAATGGGATAAATCATGGTAACTTTTCCATCTTAAAATTGCAAACGGTACTAAATACGCAGGTGCAATAGACACGAAAAATAATTTTCTCTAGTGGTTAACAGAAATTCTGAAATAGTTAATCATCAAAGGTCTAAACCCAAGAAATGCGTCCATCTTATTGCAAAGCTGAAATGTGTATTTGCCCGTGACGATTCAAAACATCGTCCAACTTGGAAGAAAAATTAACGATGATTTGAGAATATTATTATAAATATTATTTGGCATTAAACTTACGGTACGAATCTGCACGATTTTTAAATTTTAATGTCTGCTGGAGTCCAGGTAGAGACGGCAAGGGGCGGCCAGTTTCTGGAATGTTGCACTTTTCCACGACCGACAAACACGAATAGTTTACGTTAATGTAATGCACCGAATTATTCATAGTACCTACAACACTCCTAAATAATCACAATACTTTGAACAAAACGGTGGACCTAAAACGAAAAACGGGAAATGCCCTTATCAGTTCTGTTTGTTTACGATGAGGAAACCAGTGAGCCAGGAAGACAAAATAATAAAATTGGAAATTCACTCACTCACACACCCCGAGTGCACATCCTCCGTACTGCTCCTCAAGGTCACATTTCTTGCTCTCTGGTTGGTCAATCTCACGAGCAAACCTCCATATAATCACGTGACCCTAGTCAAGAACAGCGCATAAAACTGGATTTGCGCGAACCGCCGCTGATTTTTCAGAAAAGAGGGAGCTCCCCGCCACTGTTTTCGCGCGTAGATTCAACTAGCACAGTACCTACGATTGTGTCTTCTGTCACTAGCTAACTTACTCTTCAAACCCAGAGAAACCTTTCTGCCAACTCACTAACTCAAAAATATCAACGGAATAAATTACATCGTTGTTGGTAGCACTGCTTTCCTTTCAAAATTGTTCTCATGCGATTCAAATTACGTCACCTCAACAGGCATTTTTACGTTTGGGAAAAAACTCTGCACTCGTTATATTTACAATGCCTGTAAGCCAGTACTACCAGCAAGTGTCCTATTTTGCATTTTTCATAGGTTAAACGTCATCTGAAAAGTAGCCCAATAACTTCACTGTGTTAACAAGTTCTGAACGAGAAGAAGTTTAATACATCGGGGTAATTAATTCAATGGTATTTTTGTGTTGGTAAGAATTTACTCGTGCCGCATACTTTTACTTATTAAATTACATTTAACCTTCGAAGCGTATCTAAAGTGGATGAAACTCAAAATCTAAATTTGCAGATACGTTTCTCTTACAAGGTACCGACAATGCAATCAGGTAACTTGCTTCCGAGTGTACCAAGATTTTCACTTTTCAAGGTTGAAAAAAAAAAAAAAAAAAAACAACAAGTGGGTGTGGTGCATAGCTTCCTCGTATTCATAACCCGATTGTATTGATGATCCGATGCATAGTAGTTAATCTCAAAACATCAATTTATAAGTACCTTCCACTACCCTCGTAGGGGACTCTACACGTCAACTGGCACTATCTCTTAATATTGTTGGAATATGTAGAAGTTAAGGCTGTAACAAGAAAATATACTTATTTATGCGCAGTGGCTACTATCAGTCTGGGGGCGATGATTTTCATAGGGGACCATCAACAATCTAATCATAGCAATCTAATTCGCACAATCCCTGAAAATTTTCATCTAAATCGGATGAGAATTGTAGAAGTTATCGCTGTGGCAAGGATTTCATGACATTTACACAGACAGACAGACAGTGGAACGCGAGTGGAAATTTTGATTTTGGAGAGCTTTTTTTTCAACCTTGAAAAGTGAAAACAAAGCTTCAGCCACCTTGGTAGACTCGGAAGCAGAATTTTCTTCACAATCAAAATTCCCTCTTTCGTTTTTGTTTCAGACCTTCCTGAACAATCTTGGTGCAGTGTCTATCTGTCATGAATTCCTTGCCACAGCCTCATCATTCCTTCTACAATGCTCATCTGATTTCGATGAAATTTTCGGTGATTGTGCGGGTTGGCTTGTTGATGGTCACCATATGAAAATCATTACCCCTGGACTGATAGTAGCCGCTGCGCATGCGCAAACGTGAAACACTTGCCACAGCCATAACGCCTACATTTTCCAAATAATTTCGACGAAATTTTTCAGGATTGTTCAGATTGGCGTGTAGATGGTCCCCTATGAAGGTAGTGGAATGTTCTTAGAGATTGATATTTTGAGATTAACTGCTATGCATCGGATCATCTATACAATCGGGTTATGGATACAAGGAGCTAAGTGCCACACCCACTTGGCAGAGGTTTTGATTCTGAGTCGGTCTATCTGTAATGAAATCCTTGTAATGGGTACAACTATGTGATGTTATTGTCTAATTTCTATGACGTTTTCAGGTATTGTGCGTGTTTTTGTGTGAATAGTCCCCTATGGAAATCATGGCCCCGGAATTTACAGTAGCCTCTGCGCATGCGCAAACGTAAAATCCTTGTAACAGACATAAGACCTACATTTTTCAGCCGAAAATTGTGAAAATTTTCGGGATAATTCAGATTTGCACGTAGATAATCCCTTATGAAAATCATCGTCCCGGAACAGATAGTAGCTGCTGCGCATGCGCAAACATGAAGTTCATTGTAACAGACGTAACTTGTACATTTTGACATGTAGACTCTGGAAGCTATGAGCCAGTTGGCCACTCCCCAGAATTTTTTGTTTTAATCGTCATATTTCAACGATATAATCGTAGTCTTTGTTTTGTGACCGTGGAGTACTAATTACCTACTTTTATTTCTATGTACCTACTAGGTATAGTAAAATAAATAGGAAATCTCAAATATCCATTAAATTAATGATTTATGACGTATTAGGCTCAATGGCAGGAGTGCAAATAGCGGAGCAGACAATGGAACAACTATCGGGAAGTCCTTATTGACCATACGAATTCAACGCACACTGTTCCTGAGTTAATTTCCATCGCGTTCTTTTTGTCTGGTCGTCCCTCGATGTTGTCTTAGTCAAATAGCTTACCTAATGGGTGTTTGCGTGACTACTCACACGCGGTAGTACTTAGCCCAGGAATGGTATCTAACTCGAAGACGGCTGCCCAAGTATAATTTCAGAGGGGTAGAATGCAACTTTTCTGCTTCCTTATTAAAACAACAACAGTGCAACATTTCCGCTTTCCTTCTCGGATAGTTTTGATTTCGTTCTGCAATTCGAAAAACAATTTGAGTCCATCAAAATCAAAATTTCACTCATATTTGACATTTCAGAACCTTTCGAACAATCTCAACATCGTCTGTCAGTCTACACTATAGAAATATGGTCCTATATGAAGTTATCGCCATTCGGTTTCGCCCAATTCAGGTCGACTATGGAGAGCAGTTGGGGACTGTCACTAAGATCGTTTGTAAATTTTAGTTCGAGTAGAATCAACGGCACAAGTAAAATAGCTCTTTATTATTGAACAAATATGATTAAATAATTGTCATTGTTCTATTGTTGCATAAAAGCTTTTTCAGGGGTAAGCTACGTCTAAGAATTTTAACTCGTAGGTTTGTTGGGCACAACCCAAAATGTCAATTTTGTAATGAAATTTTGATTGTTTTCGTATAACAGGTAACACATTCTCCCCAACCTTGAATATTCGTTATACAGGGTGTCTACACTCAAGATGGGCATAACTTCAGGGTTCGATTCTACAAGGTATTTCCAACAAAAAATGTCTCCTAGCAATTATTCTTAGCCCACTCAAATATCCTTTTTTTCACTTTAAAGTTTTTTTTCGCGTTTTCGACTTCACGGCACTAATATGGTCATAACTTCCCTTATTTCTCCTGAAAATTCAAATCTGACTCACCGTTAGAAAGAGCGTCAAATTCCCAAGCTACCTAGTGCAAAATCAAAATACTTCAGCAATAAAATAGTTTAAAAAAATCAAGTCAGAAAGCAAACTTTAAAATTTTTTTTGAAACTTGACTTTCTTCGACCAACGTTTTCACTCTAAATCCCTGCCCATTTCGATGGGCGCTCTTCGGAGAAAACATACTCAAATTGTCAGCTTTCCAACGGTCTATCAATTTTTCTGTTCAACATTCAAAAAGGAAGAGTAAATGAAGTTTGAATGTCAAAAAACGTGTGTTTTACAAGCAAATCCAGTGTTTCAAGCCGGTTTATGGTCCCCCTCGATCTCAAAATGGCTTGACGATTTTGGTATCATTTTCTATGTAAATATTCAAGCTGAATCCAATAGTGATACTTCCAAATGATTCCGACTGCTAGAAAGAGGATTTTTCGAAGAAAAACTTCGTTTTTCGTACATAAAATTTAGCAGGGATTTAGAGTGAAAACGTTGGTCGAAGAAAGTCAAGTTTCAAAGAAAATTTTAAAGTTTGCTTTTTGACTTGATTTTTTGAAACTATTTTATTGCTGAAAGATTTTGATTGTGCACTAGGTAGCTTGGGAATTTGTCGCTCTTTCTAACGGTGTAGTCAGATTTGAATTTTCAGGAGAAATAAGGGAAGTTACGACCATATCAGTGCCGTGAAGTCGAAAACGCGAAAAAAACTTTAAAGTGAAAAAAACGGATCATGGTCATTCACTTGGGTTTGGTTGAGTGATGCACGATCATTTTATATATTTTTTAAGCCAAGTAAACCTTTTTTCTACCGCCTACCGTCATCTAAATGTGGAATTTTGAAGGCGTTGCACGTTTGCGTGCGTGGGTCTGGCTGTGAACGGATAGGTGCTCTTAGCTATTCTGCATAACAATGAGGCCTCAGGATGGAGGATCGGCTGGACGAATTGTTGAAATACCAACATATACCAGGATCTGCTCGCACCACGGAAATGGACCCTTTAAATATATTGAAAAATACCTTTATTGAATGTGAAAAATAAAAGTTCAGTCAAATATCGTCAATTTTGAGGGACTTACATTAGTAGATACAAATCATCATCAGTGCATGCCATTGTTTTACATACATACATTGTTTTAAAAACTACTCAAACTGTTCTGAATTTCTATCATCCGTAGAACAGGAGCTCAACAGTTACTCAGCTGATCTTACTACATCTCAATCACTTCTATCGCTCTCAAATGTACCTTAGTTGTGCGATAAACTCCGTGGAAAATGATGTAGCGTTTCAAGATTACAACTTTACTACAAAATAATCTACAACATTGTTTTGGAGTTATCAGCCCGATGCTTACAACTCAATTTCTGGGATGACTCAGCACCTCACCCAAAACCGCCTTGAGTGAAATCTCATCTTTAGCCGAGTCATTCTGGAACTCGCTCTTCACGGTCATAATCACGACATTCTTCTTCTGTTTTACTTTTACAGGGCATATGGTTTAATAATGGAATCTGTAAATGTTTTTGCCTACTTTCTTGATGAACGGTAATTGAGGGTGCATTAAATTTTGAAATTACCGGCTTAATTGTACGTTTGGAATATAGCAATTTCGTTCATACTCGGGTTTTGGGGCCTTGGTTTTATTTCCTAGTGGAAGTTTCAATGAATAATTCAAAAAATTGATTCCTGATCGAGGTGAACTTTCTGAGGCTTGAGGTACTGATCCGGGTAGGGAACGGTAAAATGTCAGATCACTGTAAATTGTCCGCTGATTATAGGGGTGGCTCTTACGAGTTGTTTGTGGGCAGGAGGAAATAATATCCAAAGAAGATAGAGGAAAGGGTAGTGTTGATTAAGCCCTTTATTATTACATATCAAGAAAAGGTATAGTCTAGTGACTCCCTTCTACTCTCTCGCGCTAACATTTATGTTTAACAAGACAGGGCTGCCGTGTTTTTTCAGCTTCTTATTGCTTATAGGAAACATGTAGGGTAAAGGACCCGAACTCCGACACCCGAAGAAAATTTGTCCAAATTATGTTCAAAGTATTGAAGGTTTAGTGGTGACCTACAACGGTTTTAATTTAGTAATTTATAAATCTGACTCCAATATGCAAAATGGGCGGAAATATTTGAGAGAGAAAATTTATTTTTGTAACGCAATTTGAAAATTAGAACTGACAACTTTTTGAATCTTGAAACTTGACTTTTGTCTGACTGACAACGAAATTTCTTGAATTCAAAAAACAGTAACCAAAAATCCAACAGGTGTAAAAACACAAAAATAAACTGTAGTAACCACTGTAGTATAATAGTTATTTTCAAAGAAAATGAGATCATAATTGGTTCAAAATTGTAGTAAATTGTTCAAAATTGATCGGGTCTTCAATATTTATACTTGAATCTCAAGTGTCTTTTTGCTCCTAATTACAACACCTTCAGAGAAAGATGTTCCTAATGCAAGTACCCAAAATATTTATTTGTTATTCCTAAAAAAAAAATCTTCCAAAATCATCGGAAATTTATAAGAAGCTCTTAATTAACACACATTTAAAGTGTAGTGAAGCCATCATGTTCCTAAACTATCAGTACCACAAGGTAGAACAGCGAGAGTAAATAAAAACCTAGTATCCTACATTACTCTCTGAGTACCTTACACTGCGCTCATAGGGGACCATCCACACGCCAACCTTCTGATTTGCTGTCAAATGAACAGACTAGGCTTGAATTTTAGCTATAATTTGAAGCGTTATTTTTATATAGTTAGGATGTCAAAATAAGGAGCATTGTCGTAATTTGGGTCCTTCACCCTATCTCTTAGGCAATCTGGAACGAAGTTCAACTTTTCACCTGTGCTCAGCGGGTTCAGAATGGTTCTCTGCGGAATATCGTTTTGTGAGACCAACAGAGGCTAATTTGGCTCACCCACCTCATTCTCAGATGTCCTGGGATTTGAGGCCTACAACAGTACTTTTGGTCCTACATCTTGAATGAGTTGGCATTTAAGCATCACTACCTACATACGTATAATCACAAATGAAAATCTGACAATAATCCTACCATTACTGATCTTTGGATTGCCACAGTATGACGTAGGTAGGAGAGAAACCCTCCTATTTGGTGCTTTAATTCCGAAGTAGCACAGTGTGACGATGCCAATTCAACTAAATATTCCAGAAGCACTCCTAATAGGCCACTTATGTTGGCGGAGTCATATCCTGGAAAATTGGATCGTAGTATCTGACGTTCGTTTAAACCTCCAGGGTTGGGTGGAAAAGAATGAATATTGGATAAGGATCTCATGGGACGATCGTGATGGCCGTTCAGTTCTTTGAATCACTCCTCCCGAATAAATTAAAGCGAATTGATCAGAACTGTATGGGAATACCTTTGTCGGAATACCATAAAGGAAAACCCTCCCAATTATATGAGTATCGAGATGCAACATCAGTAATTATGCTTACGTAAGAAACAGTACAGGTTTTCTCTAAATACTAGCTGCTTTACCTATTGACAACAAGAAATTGACAATCAGATACTCTAGCGCAAAATTGTTTAGGTAGACAAAACTGTAAAAAATTATAGTTAGACCAACAAGCTTGACAGATAATTATGAAGTGAAATTTGGTATCTATCTCAATAATTTATATCTGACAAATTAAGGGTTAGTATTCTAAACTCCTACTTCAAAGCGTTCGCCTTATGCTCTATAAGAAAAAACCTCGTATCCCTAACCCGATTGCATACTGCCGTCCAAAGCTAAAACGTCCTAAATCCATTTTTTCACTTTTAGCGATAGGGACATGTTCTTGTAGAGCTCGATCAGCCGCATCATTTGTGCTAGCCTAGAACGTCCTAAGTCGATGGGAAAGTAGAGAAAAATCACTTTGTCCTAAGTCAATTTAAGGAGTTTTGCTAGTCATCCCAGGCTAAAATGTCTTAAGTAAGGCGTGCTGGGCTAAAATGTCATTCAAGGAAAAAAATCATGTGGACATAGGACAGTCTAGTTTAGTAGCAGTAGATCATAGGACGCCAAAGCTTTGTACGAATCATTTAGTTCTGTGACCTGAACTTGCTTAAACGAAGAGAAACAGTACCTACCTACTCGGGGACGTTTTTGGGAACACCCTTTATAATATACTACATTTCAATTTTTTAAATCAATGAAACTTTTTGAAAATAAAAATATGCTTTTGAAGCTAATACCTACTGATTTCTCAAAATGTTTATTTCATCACTCAAAATACCATAAACATAGGATATTTTAGCCTTGCATCAGAGTCAAGCTGTCCTAAGTCCTGGGTTGCTAGGCTAAAGCGTCCTGTGTCCTTCCATTGGGCTTAAATTAATTACCCAAATTATATTCTTTCTGTGCTTGTCAATGGAGTTCAAAATAAAGAAACATATTTGTGGGTGTTTCGTGAAAAAAAAGGTTCTTCTATCTGCAACGAGACGAATGGCGCAGGCAACTTCACAAAACCTCGCTTTTCTCAAAATGCAAAAAATGGACTTAGGACGTTCTTCTTTTGGACGGCAGCATAATCTCAAAACATCAATCTCTAAGTAACTTGCACTAACCTCATAGAAACTCTACACATCAACCGGCACAATCTCTGAATATTGTTGAAAAACGTCTGCCAAGTTGGTGTGGCACATAGCTTCCTCATATTCATAACCCGATTATATATCTATATTGTATAGATTGTATAGATGATCCGATACATAGCAGTTAATCTCAAAACAACAATCTCTAAGTACCTTCCACTTCCCTCATAGGGAACCATGTACACGCCAATCTGAACAATCCTGAGAAATTTCGTCGAAATCGGATGGAGTGAAGAAGTTATGGCTGTTACAAGTAATTCACATCTGCGTATGCGCAGCAGCTACTTTCAGTTCGTGGGTGATGATTTTCATAGGGGATTGTCTACACGCCAACCCGCACAATCCCTGAAAATTACATCGAAATCGGATGAAAATTGTAGAAGTTATGGCTGTTTCAATGATTTCATGACAGACACGGAACCAAAATTGTTCAGGAAGGCCTAAAACGTAAAACGCGAGTGGAAATTTTGATTTTGAAGAACATTTTTTTTTCAACCTTGAAAAGTGAAAACAAAGCTTCTGCTACCCTTGGTAAACTCGGAAGCAACATTCTCCCAAGTTATCATTGTTTGCCTTTGAAGCTTTGTCGATTTTCGAAATCAAGCAGATATGGGTTCAAGGTGATAAGATGGATGTTTGAATTTTAAAGTAACTGTTAGGACATTGTTCAAGGAGATCTCAACAATAGATGAGCTAATCCTTGAGTGGGTCGATTGATACTGCCCAATTTATTTATTATTCTCTCTCCTGACTGATGATTTGAGTAGGTAGCTAAGTCATAGATATCTCCAAATTGCAGCTTGTCGTGCAATATCTGTGATCCATGAAAAATGAGTAAGGTGGGATTTTGATTGAATCATGGCTAACAACGTGTTGGGCAGTTGTTTTGGCGAAAACAGTGGTTTTCCTCAGATCTTACTCAAACTACCGCTGTTCTGACCTCTTCTAATTCCCTTGCGACATTCGCCCTTCGCCCCAAAGTGCAGTCGCGTCGCCCACCGGAATCCAGGCTGCTTCAAGGTGACGATGTTTCAAACCGGTAAAAACTTCAAGTCAACTTCGCGACCTTTCGATTTGGCCCACCTGGTTGTGCCACCGGTGTTTAGCATTCTTTCTAATCATGCTTCTTTTTTTCTGCTGAGTGTAGTTTTTTGCGACACTTGAGATTCTTCGAGATCGAAACATCTTCTCGTCAGTTTCTATAAAAGGTTCTGAATGACGAAATAGTCATTACTAAGAAACTTGGTGCCTAAACGTTTTCACAATCTTCTTCTTTTAATAACCAGTTGGAGATAGAGTACAACTTTCGCCAAATTAGGCAGTATTGCTTACTCGCTTACATGGTCTTATAATTATTTGGCTGGTCTATTCCTATCGATATAATATCAACTGCATAACTCACAGAAATCCATTTGGTATCGTTGGAATCTTCGAGTAACACCTTAAATTTATGTATTCTCAAGTATTTAGGGAACGTTATTTAGGTTGATAATAATAATTATTATTGTTATAATAATTATTATTATAACAATTATTGTTGGGCTCCATATTTAATATTAATTCGTGAATAGTTTTTGCCTAGCAACCGAAAGAGTAATGGCAATTTTATAAATAAATCAAAAAAGGCTGTCAAGTGGGTGCGGCATATAGCTTCCTCGTATCCATAACCCAATTTTATGGACGATCAGATTGATTTTAACTAATCTCAAAACACCAATCTCTAAGTACCTTGCATTAGTACTCTTAGGGGACCATCTACACGTCAACCCGCACAATCTCTGAAAATTCGATCGAATTCGGGAGGAATAGGTAGAAGTTATGGCTGTTATGAGGAAATCCACATTCGCTTATGCGCGGTGGCTACTATCAGTGTTCCGGGGCGATGATTTTCATAGGGCACCTTCTCGATCCGCACAATCCCTGAAAATTTCATCGAAATTGGACTTTAACAAACTTTGTTTAGTTTTGGCTGTTACAAGGATTTCATGACAGACAGACAGACATGGAGCCAAAATTGTTCAGGAAGGCCTGAAACGTAAAGCGCGAGTGGAAGTTTTGATTTTGAAGAACATTTTATTTTTAATCTTGAAAAGTGAAAACAAAGCTTCCGCTATCTCGGTACACTCGAAAGCAAAATATAGAAGAGTTGGGTACGTGGGTGAATTTCCATAATTTCACATAATATGACATTGAATTGTGGGATAACCACAATATATTGAGCCAATGCAGCTATATTTCTTGAACTGATGAACAATTTTGAATTCATCTTCTGGCGTCGTTTTCCCAGTAATATTTTTTCCAAGTCATCCTATTTCACCTTGAATATCCGTTTCATAGCGACCATCACAGATAATTACGTTTGTCACTAGACAAGGTGTTCTATTATTTTTGTACCATCATGCATGAAGTAAAGTTCCAAGATCAGGAAGTAGATTCTAAATATCATTATTTGCGCTAAGGGGACATTTTTCTACATTTTTACTGCATGCACAGGAGGTCTGCCTGCACTTGTGTCGCAACTGCGAGAATTATTTGGTTTTCAAATGATTTCCTAAATTTTACGTTTGACTACTTCAGTATTTCACTGTCCAAATTCTCATGGATTCGGTAAATTTCAGGTACATGTGTTGAGAAGAATAAAGTTATTGTGTCTGTAAACTTCAACGGAAAATTTTTCTTTCTACAGGGTGTAGAACTAACTGGTCTGCCATACTGTAACTAATTTGCAACATAAAACGTCTCTTAGCAATTTTTTTGAACGCTTTGTTTCCGAGTTATTTTAATTTTAAACTTTTTTCCCGTGATTTTGGCTTTACGTCATCAAATCGGTCATAACTCCTTTTACTAGGTGTAATAATTACAATTTGAAAATACCGATAGAGAGAGCATTCAATTTCCAATCGAATAGATGCCTCACCTTGTTTTTGAGTCAAGGTTTAAGACATGAAAAAACCCTCCGAAAAGAGAATTGTACATAATTTGGGAAACCTTGACTTTTTCCAATCGCGAATTGAACTACGAGAACCAATATTTTTATTCAAGTTGCAAGAAAGGTAAAAACTGCGTCAAAATCTCAGCTTTTCTTTGGATAATCAAAAATATTTTACAAAAAAATTTAAACGAGAAATTTGGATTTTTTCAACGAAATCAGCGCTCCGGCTAGTCGATCTGAGGGGTCGGCGCCGCAGTAGACTGTGAAGCCTCCGGAAACAGGAGGCAGGAGCGCTGATTTCATTGAAAAAATGCACGTTTTTCCTCCGTCAAACACAAATTTCTTCTCTAAATTTGTTTGTAAAATATTTTTTGATTATACCATTGGAAAGCTGCAATTTTGATGCAGTTTTTACCGTTTTTTATGTTGAAAAAATATTGGTTCTTGTAGTTCAATTTGCGATTGAAATAATTCGAGGCTTCCCCAATTACGTAAAATTCTCTTTTCGTAGGACTTTTTCATGCCTCAAACCATGACTCAAAAAGAAGGTGAGGGATCTATCCAACAGGAAATTTAATGCACTTTCGAACGGCATCCTCAAATTGTAATTATTACAGCTAACTGAAGGAGTTATGACCAGATTAACTACTTGAGGTCAAAATCACGAAAAAAAAGTTTCAAATTGAAATAACTCGGAATCGAAGCCTTTACAAATGAAAATTTCAACCCCAACCGCCAACCAAATGGAAATGAAGGGTTAAATTTTCTGCCCTACTAGATAGTAGGTACTTAGAGTTGGTAGGGAGGGTTCTATACAGAAGGGTGATCTATACAGAAAATAATAAACCTTTGGACAATGATTTGCAGCGTTTTTTTTACCTACCTACTTTTTTTCACCTTTTTTTTTTACCTACCAACGTTTTTTTACCTACCAACCATTGTTAGGTACTACCTACCACACCATACTGCCTTCACACCTTCACAATCACGTTTATTAGAAAGAACTAAACGCTTCACACTCGATTTGAAATAGACAGCTTCATATGGAAATTTGATTACTGGTAGCTCAGAAAGCGAAACTGAATACAAATCGAAGAAATGAACAGTTTAGTCAGATAAAATTTGAACAGAGATTAGACCTCTTTTGTGATTCACACTCGTGATTCTGTTTTATCGAAGGAAAACCCTTAAGTACCTACTCGTAGGGACCGAACGGTTTGTCCTGCAGAGCTCCGGGTGGTCTCAAAATTTTTTAAAAATTCAATACTATTTAAAATTGGTGAAAGACGATATTTTCATTTCGAGTGTTTTCGAGCTAGGGCACTCTTGAAAATTTCAACCCTTAATTTTCACCCCTTAGAAGTGACTGGCGTCAAATTTCACACTAAATCACCAGAGGGGGCGAGTAGGGGGATAATATTCACAGAATATCCGATTTTTCAATATTTCGGTTCCTTTATAGCTTACTTACAGTACCCAAGCTTTATAGCTTACTTACAGTACCCAAGCTTTATAGCTTACTTACAGTACCCAAGCTTTATAGCTTACTTACAGTACCCAAGCTTTATAGCTTACTTACAGTACCCAAATTGAGGAAAATCCCTCATTATACCTCTGGATTTTCATGAATTATTCTCTGTACCACCATGGAACTAATTATTAGTTTTATGCGGTTTATGGTGTTCTGGCATCATGGTGGCACCACTATTATAGTGGTGCCACCATGATGCCAGAACACCATAAACCGCATATTTCGAGGGTTTTTTTGTTGCGTTTCACCTTGAATACGAAAATGAACTAATATATGAAAGTTCAACGTTACGACGTATCTCTGCTTTGGTGCCAGACTGGCACCATTGGTGAGGGGGGGGGGGGTTGAACTCGAATTCGCATGTTGGGTATCGAAGATCATGGATTTCAAAATGCTCTTCAAATTCGAGGCTCCCATGCCGCTAGAAGTGTTATGATGGATTATGGTGAGGGGGGGGACCGCTATTTTTTGCCTAAGATTCTTAGTAAATCACATCGAGTTAACAGTTTAATCGCTTACCAACTTGTTTAAATTGACCTAATGCTTATTCAATGGGACGTCTCCTGGAATTCATGCATCACTAAACTATATGTTTTGATTTATTATTAACTTTATTGATGTCGGATGGTGAATTTGCTTGAACTTGTTTTGATAGTGTGTTTATGTCCAGCTTCTGTTGCCTAAGTTTGCTCATTGTATTTTTTCAGGCCCTGATGAAGGAAATACACTTTCCGAAAGCTAGGCGATAACAGTGTTTTTCTGCATGGTCCAGTCCCGATATTTGACAATTTATTCATCCAATCTAAGGGGTTCTTATCCAGTCCGAACCACGAGATTCTATTGGGAGATGGACTGAAATAATATTGCTGCATTTGAATCTTCGCATTCCTTAATCCCATGACTTCTCAAAAAAAAAGCCTTACCATGCTTTCGCGTTATGATTCAATACTCAGAGCTGTTGGTAGTGATGTAAAATATCATGAGCACACGATAATCGATTAATTTAATGGAACCCGCTCAGTCAAAAGATAGATTTGGAGTATGATCTCCCATACAGACGCGACCGAACGACGCGCATTATTACTTGAGTCCTTACCAATAGGATATGAATCGTCTACCTCTCTATCTTAATCACCAGTGTTGTGTTGTTATTGGGAGTCGAGGTGATATTTTAGTGCCTGATGATACCATGTACTCCGGATGTGGTTGTTATTAAATCAATACCTACCTATTAGGTATGAATCCCCTGGAAGACTTCAGATTCAAGAAGGTTGAAGTAGGTTGATAAGCGCACAAAGTTGATGCCTATAATTGTTCGTGTAATTTATACGATTGCCAAACAGTCACGTTTTCAACAATATCCGAGTTTTGATCGTTAATCAAGAATTTTGAATTGCATAGGAAGACGATATTATCTCTCACGCTAAATACGTCAAACACAAACTCACTTCATTCGTAGGCAGGTCGTGAATCACAGAATTAGTCGTGAAATACCTTAAATGGGCATCTAGATAGACAGCTAAATGAGCTATTGCTCAGATTTTCTACGCCTTCTCTTCTTCATGAGAAACCTCCACCTTGCCCAAGGTCGAAATTCAGTCATTTGTTTGGATTTACTTATTTGCTTTTATTCTTGGCAGCGCTGAAGCAACAGGTTACAAAAAGTCGTAATTACATTCCGTTTTTCTAGTCAACTTTATTGTCTAATATTACATTATAGTTTTCTGTTCTGTTTTCCTTCAAAGCGACTCCGTTTGAAGTCCTCCAAGTCAGGTTATGCCTGCACGGGGGTGCCTCGAACTGAAAACTGGTTTTCACCCGCATGGGAATGATTGTGAATGAGTTTCGGCATTCTCGTAGGATTCTCGTGCTAACCTCTCTATTGAGCTTACGGGAATTTGAGTAATATAATTCCGACTGGAATGTGGAATCGTGTAAGAACCGCTAGACCTAATATTGTGATATGGGATTTCAAAGAAAGATCCTTCCTCTAGATAGATGCAAAATTGTTTGGATCTTGCTGTGTTTGTAGTTGCTAAGATCCTTGATAACTCATACAAAAGCACTGCAAATTATTACAAAAAGGTTTATTATTTTTCTATATAGATCACTCGTCTACAAAGAACACGGCATTGCAATTGTCACCATCGACCAACTCTAGAATCTAACTACCTACCACGTACCTACTTCACAATCAAGTTCATTTGGAAGAAATAAACGCTTCACACTCAGTTCGAAAAAACAGGGAGTTGAGGTTGCCCTAATTATCAGGAAATTTGATTACTGATTGCTAAGGACGCAAAACTGAGTACAATAAGAAACGAACAACAATCGCATTTTGGTCAGCTAAAATTTGAAAGGATAATAGGCCTCTTTTGCGATTCACGCTCGTGTTTCTGATTTAAAAAATCACCCCTTAAGTTCTCGTAGGGTGGTATTGAAAAATTCTAAAATTCAATACTATTTAAAATTAGTGAGAAAACTTTACCTTTATTTCGGGAGTTTTCGAGCTAGGGCACTATTGAAAATTTCAACCCTTAATTTTCACCTCTTAGAAGTAATTGTCGTCAACCAAAAGCTTCGGCAGTGGAAAATTGTTTATTCGATTTTCGGATTCTACGTGCCTTGAAACGTAAACCAACAAATTTTGAGGAGGGTTAAAACATTAATTTTCTTGGTCGATACCAAAATTGGGTTTGTTGTGATCAAATTTGAACCGAAGAAAACAGACCCCTAAACATCTGTGACCCCCCCCCCCCCATAACCTCACTGTACTGATTCACGTACAACAACAAAGGACAAAAGTGATCATCAAGTATCCTGGATTCTCTCATAAACTATCGATGTTCCCTCGATAATTGGTGATTTGTTGTGTTTGTTGCCTGCATTCTCATTATGGTCGAAATTCGGCCAACAGAAAGACATAATTGAAACTTATCAGATGATGGTTTCAACATTTATTGAATTTTTTCATTTGAATTTTACTGAAGTTGGACCTCTAATTATTATCGTACCAGGCACGTTCCATCACAGACGTCACAACGTCGAATTTTCTACTTCTGACTTGTTTATTGAGATGTTTCGTACGGTTTTCATAAAGCAGTGTTTACGTGTAGGAAGAAGAAAGTGGGAGAGGAAAGAATCGAGGTGACAGAAATGTTTGTTTCAACTTATTTGAATGTAAGAATTCTTACTTCCAAGGCTGGAACAGCAGACTCCACCTCGAGACGTATCTCATCCGCCCGTGGGTACATCTCAGCTACCAATCTAGATAGGTCTCAAACATGTCTCACAAAGGGGTCTCATAAGATCAATTAAGTTACAACGTCTTTGTAATGTACTTAGTAATATGTAATTCCAGGCGTTTTAAAGGCATCAGTGAGCCGTTTTTTTTCTGCAAAAGATAAGACCCATGGCAGACCTTAAATTTCAATCCCCCCGAATTTTGATCCGCCCAGGTCAGGGCCTTTTCCACTACATCACTACTACTTAACTTATTTCACCAAGCTACCACAAAAATGTGTTTCAAATGCCATGGTATAATCAACATATCAAAACATATCAACTACAAACTTGATTAACGAAGACTAGATCATCCGTTTCCTGTCGATCCTAGAATAAAGCGTGGAGTCGGGAAAAACGAATACAAATTACCATTAAAAGCTGAATTAAAACGTAGCAGATCTCTATAACAAGTTTTCGAGTGATTCATTATGAATCCATCACCCACCACATGGGAAAATCAATTTCCTTGGAACTTGTTAATTCAGTTCACCTTCGATCAACTTGCGTAAATTGAAGGCGATTTTGGTTTATTATTTTCAATAATAAGCCTTTGGAATCGAGCAAGAAAAAAAAAATTTTAACCCCCCCTCAAAATTAGATGTTTTACGTTTCAAGGTACGTAGAATACGAAAATCGAATAAAAAAATTTCCGTCCGTCCGCCGTACGCCGTACGCCGTACGCGGCACTTTTCTTAGCAACACTGGACCGATTTGGTTCAAATTTGGTATATGGGCTCCATTTGGGGTCTAGTTGTGCCGCGAAGCTTTTGGTTGATGTAGGTCACTTCTAAGGGGTGAAAATTAAGGGTTGAAAATTTCAAGAGAGCCCTAGCTCGAAAACTCTCGAAATAAAGGTATCGTTTTTTCACCAATTTAAAATAGTATTGAATTTTTAAAAATTTTTGAGACCACCCGGAGCTCTGTAGGACAAACCGTTCGGTCCCTACGAGTACTTGAAGGTTTTCCTTCGATAAAACAGAATCATGAGTGTGAATCGCAAAAGAGGTCTAATCTCCATTCAAGTTTTATCGGACTAAAATGCGATCGCTGTTCATTTCTTCGATTTGTTTACAGTTTTGCCTTCTGCGTAACCAGTAATCAAATTTCCATATGAAGCTTTCTATTTTTCCAATCGAGTGTGAAGCGATTAGTTCTTTCTAATAAACTTGATTGTGAAGGTGTGAAGCCAGTATGGTGTGGTAGGTAGTACCTAGCTGGTAGGTTAAAAAAAGTTGGTAGGTAAAAAAAATGTTGGTGGGTAAAAAACGATCATTGCTCAAAGGCTTCTTCACTCTTCAGATCACTGATCAGCTGAGTGAGCTCCGAATCCATTTTCAATCCTATTGAATGGAAGTGCTCTTCCAGGCGTCTCCAGCATTCGAGGAGATCTTCTTCACTCCTCAGATCACTGATCAGCTGAGTGAGCTCCGAAGCCATTTTCAATCCAATTGAATGGAAGTGCTCTTCCAGGCGTCTCCAGCATTCGAGAAGATCTTCTTCACTCCTCAGATCACTGATCAGCTGAGTGAGCTCCGAAGCCATTTTCAATCCAATTGAATGGAAGTGCTCTTCCAGGCGTCTCCAGCATTCGAGGAGATCTTCTTCACTCCTCACATCACAGATCAGCTGAGTGAGCTCCGAAGCCATTTTCAATCCTATTGAATGGAAGTGCTCTTCCAGACGTCTTCAGCATTCGAGGAGCTCTTCTTCACTCTTCAGATAACTGATCAGCTGAGTGAGCTCCGAAGTCATTTTCAATCCTATTGAACGCAGGAAGCTGAAATTTGAGAGGGAAGGTCAAGGGAGAATATAGATGATGGTAGGTGCTATTGATGGAGAACCAGTGATCTATACAGAAAGGTGATCTATACAGAAAATAATAAACCTTTGAGCAATGATTCGCAGCGTTTTGAAATAAATTTGACATAAGTAAATATGTTTTTTGGCTGGGGGTCAAGAAATTTTTTGCGACACTTTTTTTTGCCAAAAAAAATTCAACGCGATAAGTAAACATAGTCATAGCTACATATCATTAGCTACGAAGCAAGGTCTCTAGAATACTGCAATATGTGCGATCGGAGTTTTGTTTTAGAAAAAACTCGGCGCTCCGCGCCTCGCCAGGGGGCAAGCCCCCTGGACCCCCGGTTACCTCTATTTACATACTTCGGACGAAATTATTGAAACACAGAATGTGTTTAAGCGCACGCGTTTCACATAAGTTCGCTACTTTCCTCACACTAAATCAGAATCAGAATCACCAGGTTACACGATCCTTAGTTCCGTATCATCGATATCCATGTTGTCGTCCCAGATTTCGTTAGCTTTATTTCTAGTTAGTCCATGGCTAAAACACATTCTGTGTTAAAAATTGTGTTTATTGATAGAAACGATCGATTTATTGCTTTTCCGTCTAAGGGAGAAATTTCATGGCGTTTCTTGAAAATTTGTTTCTCTCAAGAACCGGCGCTCAAAGTTTAAGAGTTGTACCTAAATATGAAATTTTCAAGGATATTCGAAATTCATTAGCGCATCTACCTAGGGAATTGAAAAACTAAAAGATTTTTTTGGAATCATCAAAATCGACCTGTATTAGCCGGCGAAAAGTGAGAAAACCCGTTTATTCACTAACTGAGTTCGATGATTCCAGCGACAATCTTCAAGTTTTTAAATTCTCTAAGTAGGCGCACTAATGAATTTAGAAAATCCTTGAAAATATCAAAAAGGAACAATTTAAGGGGGTTTCAGTCAAACCTGGACAATGCCTGGACGAATAATACAAATTGACCATTATACAAAAGACCAGTTCGACGAAAATAAAATTCTCTGTTGAGGTGAAATCGGGGGCCCACTTCTTCGAGTTTACATCCATCGGTAATCATTTAAATGATCGAAGTACATTCCTACCGTTCAGAGCAAGGCGGCAGCCACTTTGTTCCACTAGGATTCTTCAAGGAAGGTACTTGAGTCTGAAGAAATACTGGAGTATTGCGCTCATAGCTGCTCACGATGATGAGGATGTGTCATAACTCAATAGGTAGGTAATGAAAGGAATCAGCAAAACAAAACGAATGAATTGACATGAACGGGAAAACTCGGAACAAACCACAGGAATCAGCAAAATAAAAAACGAAAAAAAAACGAAGGAATTCGAAAAACTGGACCGAAAATCTGACACTGATAAAGATACACAAGGCGGAAATCTACTAATAGCAAGCGCAGGAGGGAAGGGATTTCATTAATCTCGTTCGTCACTTCAAGCTGAACTCAGTTAGCTAAACTCGATAATCTCAAACGAGGTTTAACTATGATTTGGGTTGGTGAAAGACGCTTGCCATCTTGCCGGGTTTGTTCCTTCAGATCAACTATGAAGGCGTTTAGCTAAACGCGTTTAGAACAACTTTTGGTGAAAGTGGGCCTTATTTATCTTTTGCTTCCTCACTACCGAAGGTAGGGAAGCTTTGTATTCGTAAAAGAAGTGAAAAAAAAAGTCCTCCAAAATCAAAATTTCCACTTGCTTTTTGCGTTTTAGAGCTTCCCGAACAATTTTGGTTCCGTGTCTGTCGGTCTGTCTGTGGTCAATCCTTGTCCCGGGCAAAACTATACTAACCTGTGGTCCGATTTTGATGAAATTTTCAGGGATTGTGCGGGTAAGGTCCTAGACGGTTTCCTATCAATTTCAGCACCTTCGGACCAATAGGAGCGAGTGCGCATGCGCAAACGTGAATTTCCTGGAACCTCGGTTTCTCGGGTTCTAATGAACCGATTTTGCTCAAATTTGGAGGTTAGTTAGGGACTAACTTCTAAGAGACACCCTATAAGTTTCAATCAAATTGGTCAAGCTATAGCCGCTGCGCATGCGCGAACTTTAAATTTATTGTTACAACCAAAACTCCGCAACTATTCAAACAATTTCGATGAAATTTTCAGGGATTGGGTGGCAACCCTATCCCGCATATTGTCGCCAATATTTTGGTATTCAATAACTCTTTGAATCATAATTTTTTCGCCAACTGATTCTATACGTCCATGTTACAATGAGTGAGGAAGCTATACTGCCCACCCAACTTGGCAGACGTTTTTTTTTCATTCTAATGACGTCAAGCCCATGACCAGACATAATCTGGCTTATTGGTTTCTTCAGATTTTTAAATCTGTCCTCAACAATTTTCTTTATCCGCATTGCGAATTGCAACAACCACAGGAACCCCCAAAACCATAGTTACCTCTCATTCCAAATCACTGGTTCATTGTGTATTTTTTGACGAAATTTTGACTTCTTAGGGCTGTCAAAAATTCTGGCTAACGAACACGTCCTTCCATTTGTAATTAAGAACGATTTCGCACAAACTTAAACTTATTGCAAAATAATTGCTCAAGTTATCGTCCAGCAGTGTATATGATTTTTAGAGGCGAATCAGGAGTCGTGTTAGAATATTCCAAAACGGATTTCAATGAATTTAGTTAATCATTTCCTAAAATGTCATTATATTTTATGTTTTCGGAACGTTTCTAAGTGGGCACTTCGAAGTCTCCCTTTTGAAAACTTTGCTTTTTTTCATCCTCTTGAGTGCAGGGACAAATATTTAAGATCGGAATTTCTTGCATAATGTTTGAAGAAGCCAGAGGAAACACTGGTGTATACAAGATCATGCATACGTGCGGTAATTCGTTTTGTCCTTTATCTTGGTATGAGATAAAACATAATGAGATATAATCTATTATATTGTTGCTAGAAATCATACAAAAGCTCACTCTGTGTTACATTGTTCATCTCTCGATAAGATCAGCGAAAAAAATCGGTGGTCTAACCCTATACTTATGGTTAAGGATGTAAAGTCACTCGGAGGATTGGGTTTGAAAGGATGTGAAGTCACCTGGCTATTAGTGGACGTTTTTGTCCTCTGAAGCGCGTGACTGCTCCCTCGACCTTGCTTGCGCTATCACGACTGTGCTCTCCTGGGTGCCAGGGCGTATCTCAGCAAAGAGAAATCCTTGGGACGAGACGTTCTTAGAGGAAATCGACCGGAGACGGCGTTGATTTTGAATCCCCGGAAGTGTACCTGGTCATTTGTGGTCTTATAAAATCACTATTCTTATAAATAATAAATGTACGAGTCACTCAAGCTTGGTATCTTTACCCAATTACCAATTTTGACGAATTTTGACGAAGCGGAGCTACCCAGGTGAGCGTCTCTGCCAGGGTCCGCATATATACAGTTTGCTTTTTGTTTTGTTATCCTCCTTCCATTTTTCCTCCCATCATTCATGGTCTTTAGGACCATGAGCAGTAGTTGGAACACTTTGGACTTTGTTTACATTCAAAATTCGACATTACTGTGCGGGGGGAGGAAGGGGACATTTCTCCATCCAGATGGTTCAATTACCGCTTGCTTTTTCCTACAAACGTGTCGTAATTCTTCTGATTTATTTATTTTTTGTGTCAAATTTCCACATCAAATTATTATTCTTATATCAAGTCGAAGTTTGTGTTGAAGTTGAAGTATTTTTATTTTCACCTCATTTTTGGAACAAAAATAATTGGAATATAAAACAATTCTGGATATTTTTACATGGTTGAATACTAGGTATATATTTTAACAAACATTATCTCAAAATTTGGTGAAATTTGAACGAAAATGCAAAATAAATCAGGACAGGGGAGTTGTCTCAGTCCTAGCGGGCCCTTTAAATCCAGGACTATAGAGCCGCCTGGGCATTTAAAAGGCAGGAGCTAAAAGATTAGGGCTCGAGGGTTTTGGTTATTACCAGCCACTTGTTAGGGGTGAAAAAAAGGTTTGTGATTTCGAAACGCCCTAGCTCGAAAACTCTTGATAAAGAGTATTTTTTTTCCGCGATTCATTCTAGCGACGATTTATAAGAATTTTTCGGCCCCACCGAGCTCCTTGGGACCAATCGTTCGCCTAATGATTAATTAAAACCAAATTACCGAGCCTTCAGGAGGTTTTTTCATCAATTTAACATAGTGTTTAATTCCTAGAAATTAATGACTCCACACTGACGATCAAGGGCGTCAAGGGGTCCGGATAGCCGTGCTCGTTCGCCCACGCGTTTCTGGGTCCGAGATACGAACGGAGGGTCCTTGCTGGAGGAGCGTGAGTTCAAATCTCGGGTGCCGGGCGCGTTTTCGACCGTTCGCGGTTCGCCGCCCTCCTCGTCACAACCCAGGGCGGTGAGGCAATGGGAAGCCATGAGCGAAATCATCAGAAAGAATTCTGATCTACATCAATCAGAATGCGTTCTGATAATTTCGCATTAGACAGAACTTGGCATGTTGGCCTTCTGTTCAAACTCCGCCAGCACCTACCGAAAAACCTGTTTTCTGTGGTCAAACACTACTTACAGGGCAGGACGTTCGTGGTCTCAATCCAGAACCATAATCAACACCAAGGTTAATTCAAGCTGGAGTGGCACAAGGAATTGGATTTAGTCTACGCTACGTCACATGAGGACTCTGAAATTGCTACCGAGAATCTTCAACAGATGCTTAACGTACTGGGACAATGGTGCACGGAATGGAGGATAGAAATAAACATTGAAAAATCTAGCGTTGTTACATACAACTACAAAAGAAATTGTACAAATCCAGAACTCCACTATCTTGGACAGCAGATACCTACCAAAACCTCCCATACATATCTCGGAGTTATTTTGGACAAACGATTAACATTTCATGACCATATCGGCGAAATTATAGAGAAAGTAAAAAACCGGGTTGCACAGTTGAGATATTCTCTTAGAAGTCCGCATTTATCCATTCAAATCAAATTAATATTTTACAAAACCCTGGTCCGACCCATCTGGACGTACGGCTTGGCAGTCTGGGGTACCTGCTCCAAATCAGAATTCAGGAGGATAGAGCAGCAACAAAATGGAATTTTACAACGTCGAATCGTGCAAGCTCCTCCACTCGTGAGGAACGAAACATTATATCACGACCTTCAGCTAGAGCTTCCAATCGACATCCTGAAAGGATGCTGCAGCTCCTTCGTTCAACTCAACATAGACAACTATAACCCTTTAGTTAATGGAGGCTTTCAAACGCCAGAAATCAGAAGACTCTCCCACCCACGTCACATCATGGACATCGTTCAGCAGTGATTAACTACAACCATGTCAGTAGATAATAAATTATGATGTAAACAATGAATGTATGTACACCATTTCAATGAAGTATATTGTAAAATGATCTCAGTCAATAAACAATTAAAAAAAAAAAAAAATCTGATCTTCCCTTTGGAAGGTGATGACGTCCGAAACAGTATCCGATGACAGTAGGACGAATATTCAATCTGAAATGGTTGTTTACTTTACTTTTTTTAAAACTTTTACACTGAAGATCAAAAATGGTTTAATGCGTGTTTATTGAGAAATTTATTACCACGTTGGTGCCTGTCAGGCTTGTGGGGGCCCGAACCCCCTCCCGCGGCCAAACCTGTGCCTGATCCTTAGAAGGCAGATCTCTCGCAAGGTTGGTTAAGTGGTGTTGGACGATTGATGAGTCAGAAACTAAGTATGAATTTCACATGAACGTTCGCTGATAAAAATTAGCCAAATTTCACCTGGAAAATTCGATCTTTTATCGTTTGTTCGAATCGAATTTCATGTAACTCACTTGTGCTTTCTTATCAATCAAGAATCCAATCAATTTTGGGATAGCAACGGTTAGCTGCCAGGACCTTTCCGTCAAAATAAACCTGACTTTTAATCTGCATCATAATGTATTATGATTTGAAGGTTGAAAAAGCCGCGTTGTTCTCAGACGGATGATCTTTACAGAAAAACAATAAATCGTTGTGTAATTATCGACCCTTGTTCAGCCTCGTTCTCGAGGAATATCCGATGATCGACGGCGAGTTTCGAATAATCTCACTGATTTCAGAAGTGATGAAGTAATAGCCTCTTGGTGTAAACATCGATACCTTAATGCACCAAAGAGCTATGTCCATCCATCTTCCACATTTTTCTTTTTTATTAATTTCAGAAAAACTCAAATTCAACAAAACTATTATTGACCTTCTTATAATAAGCCATTATTTTAGGAATTGTGAACTGGTGATAATTTGTTTTGCGTTTTCCTCAAAACTCCGTTTTTGGACATAGCGCCTTTGTGCTTTGAGGTATCGATATAAACAAGTCCTTCAACTTCGCTTTTAAATTTTCTTCGCAGCTGTCCTCTAAAACTCTGGGTTGCATCCTTTTTTTGCGGTTTGTCCCAATGTGGACCCGGTTCCAGTCGATCCGAAGAAGACCTGGTTCCTGCCATCCTGGAGAGTCCTCCGGGTAAGTCGCCCTTGACGTCACCAAACCCGCTCCCGTGACTCCTCGGCAGCTCTCCGGCTGAAGACGTCCCCCGCTCGACTCTCCCGCCACTGACCTCTGGAGGGGCGCTGGGTCGCTGCGAGTTCCCTCTGATGCCTTCCCTTTCGTAGTTCATTCTGTCGCGTGTGGTCCTTCGAGAGTTTCGCGTCTGTTCTAATCCGAGTCTTTTTTTTGTAGTTCATCAGTTCCGTAGCACGGTTCTTTTTTTCAATGATACCGCTGTTGCTCGCGTTGCTGATACCGGCGTTTGCCGCTGGGCGAGCGGGAAGCGACTTCAACAGCTCGTTCCTTCTTCTCCACGATGATCTGGTCGATTCCCGTACGTATTAATACATCATACTTCCCAATGTCATGAGAGATATCGCACAACATGATCACCTCCAAGACAAATTTGAGCTTTCCCATAAAATTTTTTAAAATCTTTAAAATGGTTGAAAAAAAAAATGCCTAACATGATCTACTTTTAACTTTTTAAAAATCCAAATTGATGATTAAAAATATTAGAACACGCAAACTTTAAGCGGTAAGTTTTGTTTTAAAAAGGAAAATAAATATGTAAAAATTGCTGAAATACCTAACTTCCAATTTAAAACTAAAAAAATAAATAAATTGAGTTTTTTAAAATTTAATCTTATGCAAAATTTGAAATGGTCCTAGGTGCCAACAACATCATATTTCAACAATTCTACGACTTGCTAAACAAAGAGAACCTTAATCTTCCCCAAGACATGGTTCAAATGAGATAAAGACACATTTTACAAAATTTCGTAAAACTTTGTATGTTCAAAATAATAATTAAATAATATTTTTGTTTTGTTTTGGTAATAATTACTAGAATTTTGTTAACCCTAATGGGACCATGGTGTCACTAGTGACACTGAAAACATCTTGGGAATTCCTGAGCTGTCCCAAGGTGTCACCAGATTAACAAGATTTAAATTAAAATTTAAAAATTAATGAACATAGCTGAAATGTTTTGGACCATTTTTGTAAGCTAGTAGAAGTCAAAAAATTATGTTATGAAAAAAAAATTTCGACAATTTTTTTTGGATTCTTAAATTTTTCTTGCCATAACTCTGTATTGAGACTTTTAATAGCTCACGAAAATTCCGTTGTCCAACAAATTAACAATTGCAATTTAACGTTGCACATTTAATGTTGCGTTACAGTGACTGTGGAGTTTCTGGGATGTTTTCGGTGACACCGGTGATACCATGGTCCAATTAGGGATAACAAAACATTACAATATCAAACATTTAATTTAAAATGTAATTCAATTTTGTTGTCAAAAAAGGAAAATGTTTAAAACAAATAAATTTAGAAGTAAAAACGTTTTACTATTGGAAATTGATGGTGTGGAACTTAATTTAAAAAACTTAATCTTCCAAGAAGCACGAAATCTCAATACAAAATTTAATATGTAACAAATTTCACAAGTTAAAAGAAAATATTGATACTTATTTTAAAAGCTTAAGTTTCAAGAGTTTCGGGGGAATATAGAAGAGGCCGCATTTCTGAAACGGAAAGAAAGTACTTAATTTTTTTTTAGTAACGTTAGAATTGTACAAAAAATTGTTACGGAAAATTGATATTTAAGATAGTTGATTGGTATTGTAATATATTGATTTATATGGAAATTAATCACATAAATTATTACTATAATCCAAAGATAAGATGAAAACCATTAATTGGATATCACTAATGCTCAACGTTCTTAAATTTGAATTTTAAGTTCGAATTTGAAAATTTTTGGAACGAAGTAATCGGGAATTTTAATATTTTTTTATAAAATGGAAAGTGTTAAACAGAATTTGAATGCTCGATCCTCCCTCAACTTGATTATTAAGTTGATTAAGTATGCGTGTATGCAGCCATTATTAATATGTTTTCTTGATATTAATGGTATTGCATAAAATGATCATTTTCGATATCGCACCTTAGAATCACGATTGTAAATATTTATACAACATGATGCAACAAGATAGAGGCTGGTTTGAAAGGTGGGTAGTAGTCAGGTCGGCGTGGGTGGGAAGTTGGGGGCTGGACCATTATAGGGACTTGGTCCACCTCGCTAATTCTTCACGTACTCATAGTTATTCTAAAGCTATTCAAAAAGGCGAAGTACTTGTCATTAAAACATTTAGGCATACGGTTGAGGTTTGTCCAATCTATGCGTTAATTTGAGAATATTGTTTTGGGTGTTGCAAATTTACTGCACTGTATTGACCAATATTTTCTGATGGAAGGAATAAGCGTCAAGCAGTAGGTACCTAAGTAATTTTGATGGAAGACATTTAAACTAGATTATAAGAAATTTATTCTCTAATATACGCGTACAAGAGATAATAAACGCTTCTTTTGAATTTATTATTATTTATTTCATTTTATTTATTTTATATATTGCAGTTTCTATACCTTTTAAAACAACTAGTAGACATCGATGTAGAAGTGCAGTAACTAGAAAAAAATAAATAACACGATGGCGATGTACATAAGTTTAAGCTAAAAACGAGTTAAACAAAAAGGCGTAAGATGGACATAATTTATCACCGAATCATGCAGGTACGAGTACTCAACCAAACTATTAGGATCCAAGAATGATTAATAGAGTCAACTCTGGTCATTATTGAAATCGGATTCCAAAGTTCGATTTGAGGTCGCTATCCTCCTGATGAGTTGAGCACATTCGTGAGAAGTGTGTACGAATAGTGTGTTCGCGAGATCTGATTGCCTGGGGTCCCCATTAGTAAGTCGTGATTCATAATCTGAGTGGAGTTCCGGATATTGTTTTTCAAGTGGATTCAAACGTATGTGACTTTTGGTTTGTTGGAATGGTACCTATTGTGAGTTGCTCATAATAAGGAGGATTTTCACAAGTAAACAAAAAAAGAAAACGTATTTTCCAAAATATAATATATTTATATTTTATTAAATAAAATATAATATATAATATATTTATTTATATATATATATATTATATAACTATGGGTATTTGAAAAAGAAAAAAGAATCAAAATCCTACTTCCCATTACGGTTTGCCCGCCATCATGTAACTGGAGGGCTGTCTTGCTTCCTCCTTTGCACATCTTCTAGAGTGAAACACTGTTGTTGTTGATAAAGTTCGTACCTACGGAAACTTCTCTAGGGTAACCTGACGATGAGAGTCTAGCCCCCAACAATCCTTGTCGGGTTTCAGCGCTACCTCCCGCCACTTCAACGAACTACCGTTCCTGATTACCATTACTACCATTCTAAAGATTGTTGTCTCATAATCTTCGTCGTTTCTCATATTTCTATAACATGAACCAGTGACGATTTTGGAGATCAGCTTTGAAATTGAATGACTTTAGGCACGTTTCGCGACATAAAACGACACTTGGCATCATTTTCACGTCCATAACTGTTCACAGAGAAAACAAAGAGAAACGAAAACGATTACGAGACAACAATCTTTAGAATGGTAGTTATGGTAGTCAGGAATGGTACTTCGTTGAAGTAGCCGGAGGTAGCGCTGAAACCTGACAAGGATTGTTGGGGCAAGACTCTCATAACCTGACGTGCCCTGAAAATGTAATAAACATCGGGTAAGATATTAAGTAGTTACCCAAAACAAAGATTGCCCATAGGCAGAAACGGAACTAAAGTCGTTCAAAAAACTCTGATTTCGGTTTATTATTTTCTGAATGTGGCACTTTGCACACTTTTGGCACATTCATGGAATGATTTTCATGGAATTTGGTATACATCGGGTCCGTTTGAGGTCTAGTTGTGCCCCGAAGCGTTTGGTTATTGCGAGTCACATCTGAGGGGTTGAAATTGTCAAAACACCCTTGCTCAAAAATTGTCAAAATAAAATTATAGTTTTTTCATTAATCTAAAATTGTGAAGATTTTTTAGAATCGAATGAAACTTTTTGGAGCTCAGTAGGACCAACCGTTCACTTCCTAAGTTGATAATTAAAACCAGGTAGATTTAATTCATTAATGAATGTTCACTGATTACATAAGGGTCACTCATAAATTTCATTCTGATCGGATCACTGTTAGCCACTGCGCATGCGTCAGCGTGAAATCTTTTGTAGGCATAACTTCTACAGTTTCCTCCCTCCTTACCTCCTCATCAACTGGTGTTCGTCAGAAATGGAGAGACACATGTGAGAGTTTCGGGTGAGGATCTTCCTCCCTTATTCCCCTCTAACGGTTTTCTAGCTAAATCTAGAAGAGTAAAGAAAAAATCTCAAATGTCAAATCCTGATTCAAGTTGTTCCTAAGAATATGATTTTACCGGGGATAAACATCTGGAAAGGGTTATATTAAGTGTAGGAGGAGGGGTTTATTTAGGTAACGATCGTGTTGATCGATGGGAAAACCTTGTTCTTTGCAGATGGTTGATCTATATATACAGAAAAATAATAAACCGTCGTATAATTATTTGCTGCACGAATAAAATTGCATCTATGTTTGATAATGAGTCAGCAAAAACCACGTGACTACACGGGCGCCTATATTTACCTAGTTGAAGTTTTGACAACTATCGAACACAATCCTTATTATGACTAAAATTGTAGCGAACTATGGAATGAAAATCGATAAACCAGGAAAAAATACCTTCCAACCTTGAGCAAACCTCATATTTACCTATGAACTGGTATTAATGGAACTTCAAGGCTAGAGAAGAGGGAGAGAGCACTATGATATAACCCATTAATATAAAGTGACCAAGAAATATTGTCGTCGTTTCTTAAAAAATCTCTAAGAATCGGTGTAGTCTTCCGACTCACAAACCGTCCAAAATATTCAGACTCAAGAGATAAAGAGAAAAATCAAGAGATTTTTGTTGGTGAGGTGGGTAAAACGGCGATCACGTTGGGATCAAGAGCGATCTTTGCAGTGAAGAAAAACACGCCGGACTCTCACCTTTTGCCATTTTTTTTCCTTGCTAAAAATCAGGTTTTACATTGAGAGCGCGCGGAATCTTTCAAACAAAAACCCCCTGCACCGTTTTATGAAAGTGGTTTTAGCGGTTTTTGAATTGCGTTTCTGGGGTACTAAATTACGGTGGAAACTCATCAAATGCAAATTTCGGTATCTTTTTTCTGTTGCTTCTCGATTCCTAGTAGGTGGTACCTACCGCGTTCCATCAGGACAAAGTGCTTTCTTTATAAGCTGTAAAATTTTGGGTTGAGTCTTGAACCTTAAATTGTTTCGTGCTATAAAATGGTTCTATTTCATAATTTGGTTTTAGCGATCAAGGCGCAGTATGGAGTTAATTTGTGCAGAATAATTGTCGATTCATTCCATGATATGATCATGTATTGAATTGATAAGGTTGAATTTTCTTCCGGCTGCTATTCCTGAGGTCGTGGACATCATCACTTGTCTTCCAAAGGGAAGACCAGACTTGGTTCTGATGATTTCGCTTAAGGCTAATTGTCTCAACCCGTTAAGTGGAGGAGGGGTTCACCAACGGCCTAACTCGAAAAATTATTAGAGACTGCGATCACGTCAGTGGTCACCAATCCAAATAATCTCTAGAGCCGACTTGCCTTAACTTCAGTGATATCACGGAACCTGGTTCATTAAACGATCTGACGACCGTTGGTTAATACCGTAGAGTACCTATATGTTATTATAGTTAAGTGAATAGTTCTGATTCGCTATGATACAGTCTTTTGTGAGATGTTGATAGTTTCCTAAACTCACAAAAATCCACACAATAAAAAAACGTCTGCCAAGTGGGTGTGGTACACAGCTTCCCCGTTTTCATATCCCGATTGTTTAGATGATCCGATGCGTAGTAGTTAATCTCAAAATATCAATATCTAAGTACCTTCCACTACCCTCATAGGGGACTATCTACACGTCAATCTGAACAATACTGAGAAACTTCGTCGAAATTGAATGGAAAATGTAGAAGTTATGGCTGTTACAAGGAATTCGCGTTTGCGCATGCGCAGCAACTACTATTCGTCTGGGGATGATGATTTTCATAGGGGACTGTCTACACGCCAATCCGAACAATCCTAGACAATTTCATAAAATTCGAATGAAAAATATAAGTGTTACGGCTGTTACAAGGGTTTACGTTTGCGCATGCGCAGAGGCTACTGTCAATTTTGAGACCTTGATTTTCATAGGTGATCATCTACACGCGAACCCGCACAATCCCTGAAAATTTCATCGAATATCGGACAATAACTTCGTATAGTTATGTCCGTTACAAGGATTTCATGACAGATACACAGACACGCAGACAGACAGACTGACAGACACGGGACCAGTATCGTTCAAGATGGCCTAAAACGTAAAATGCGAGTGGAAATCTCTATTTGGAGAACTTTTTTTTTCAACCTTGAAAAGTGAAAACAAACCTTCCGCTACCTTGGTAGACTCGGAAGCAATAAACAATAAAATAAAATAATAATTTATGATAATAATAAAAATAAAATAAAATGTTCCCAATCGTGTTAATTATTCACTTTTTCTCACACATGTGGAGTATTGAGTAACGAGTGGTTAGTGTGTTCCATTGGGCATAGCCAATAGAACTGTCTCTCCACATTCATACGAAATCAGTCTTGTAGATTGCAAAAAATAAAACGACAATGAAATTTTTACAAAGCCTTGGAGCTCATGAACCCAGAAAATTACATAAAACTTGGATTTAGCATAGTCATGCTCGGAACAAGGAGACAACGGGACAGATGGACAAATAGGGTGACAAGGAACCTAAGTTGTTCTAATAGGTAAGAAACGCCAATTGAATGCATATTGAAATTTGGATTTTTGATTACGAATTTCCTGACCTCTGCTTGAATACAACTTTCCTCACTTTTGATAGTGAGGAATTATAATTAAATAATGTTTACAATCAAAAAACGGAAGGAACTCGTACGAAACAGTGGAAATGTGAGGTTTTGAACTTGACACTCGAGGGGTGGCTAATTTGTGCCATTTCATAGTAAGATAGACAACGCCTAGTTATTACTGGTGCCACGCGAGCGAAGCAAGAGGGAGTGTAGGTCATGTGAAACCTCAAGTGCAATATTCCCAGTTCTCAGCCTGATTAGTGCGTTTGCTTCACCTCCGTCCGTCCCCTCTAGCCTACTACTCATAATTAGCTAGTGCTCGCTTGAAGCATTCCGGTGTAATCCATTTCTCGTTCATAACACTCCGAGAATATTAAAATTTTCGTCAATTAAATCGAGCAGATCTAAGGCAACTCTTTGACGATGTCAGCAGCCCTTCAACCAAGTCAAAATCGCAGCTTTCATGATACGTTAAACATATGAGATACCGTTATCTCAACCCCCCTTCACAAACCAATTTGCTAATAACACAGGGTCTGATGAATCCATTCTTTTGGGGTTGTTATATAGGAATTTAAAATATAATAAAGCTTATAAACTGAACAAATATTCAATTTAAACGTTTTAGATATATCAATCAGAATTTTCTTCAGAAAAATTCTCACCAGTCTCACCAATTTCGAGTTCTAAGTTGAATGAGTCTTACCCGAGACATCGATCACAATCAATCACAAACGAACAGACCAATGTCACAATCAGGGAGTAAACTATGAAGGGTAGATACTATGATACTATATGATATTATCATATTATAATATCCATATTATCATATGATAATATGGATATTATATTATAATATGGATATTATCGCATGATAATATCCATATTATGGATACTGGTAATATGTGGATACCATAAAGGATGGATGATATAAAGTGCGAACCTACGATATGATATCACGAGAGAATCGGGTTGTGAACTCTGAGAGAGCGGTTGGGGTCTGAATATGAGTGAATAGTTGTTATGAGCTCCCATAAAACAAGGGTCCATTTATGTAAATTTATTTGTTTTAACCCCGAAGCTATGGTCGTTTCAAACGGTCAATTGTCATTCGCAAAATTGTATTATTGGTCATTATATTGATGCTTTCTGCCCAGTATTCCCTCCCGCCACAGAATGGACTTCTGAATTTACGAGTATGTTAGGTCCCACGTTCTTTTAAGAAATTTAATCCTCTTTCAACTAAACTACTCTTTGTGCTTGAAATTGATAATACTGTCATTAGTCTTTCGCAAGGAAGTACAACCAAAATAAAAAGAGTTGAACCGAATCTCCACGATGTTAATTTTTTTTTAAAGGAGAACAACCATTAAGCAATTTAAAAAAAGTAATAATCGAAAGACTTTGTTCTCCTTTAAAAAAAAATTAACATCGTGGAGATTCGGTTCAACTCTTTTTATCAACACTTAGTGTTGACAACCTCTCTCGTAAAACCGCCTTGCTAGATGAACGGAGTGGCATCCACGTATTTAGTTGAAATTTCCGTCCGATCCTATTCAGATATAGAAAGACCGTGGGGAAACTAATTCCGTTTTTAATCGGCCCCATCTTATTGTTCAAATTAATTGGTTTCCCGATTAGAATCCTTGACAGTGATATCCCACTTCCAGCATCCTCGAGGCTCGTCGGGAACTTCCTGCAAACTTCTAGCGAGTCCTTAGTAAGGACTCCTTACGCCTCTCGAGGGTTATCCGTCTAGCATGGTTGAAGGAAGGAGGAAAATGCTCAAGATGTAACTAACACGTCCATGTGCAGACATTCCTCGCATTCTTGAGTTCTATGATCGACAGTACCTGATGTACTGTCACAAAGGAAGACCCGATTGGAGTAACACAGAAATTCCTTAACAATTATGTTTAGGTCGATGGTCGATTATGACATTTCACATCGAGAATGATCGAAATTATGTCTGTCCCAGTTCAAAGGTGTTACATGACTCCCAGAAAGATTTAGCTTCCTCTGTTACTGCGTGTAGGGTTAGGACCGGCAAGGTCCCTTAAGAATCTTATCGCCGATGGACCAGTAGTTTGGTGCGCGAATGTTCAAACGTTGAGATGCTCTCGAGATATCTCGAGAGATATATCTTATCGATTCCAACAGATTCAATCAGTAAGATCTGCGCCATCTGTGGAAAAGCGACAAATATTGTGCATTTCAGTCAATGAACCCAAGTAAAATACCGAAAAATTATGATGCCCCAAATTTTTTGGCTCCTTTTAAAAGTGTTGCTTAGTAAAATACTTGTTATTTTTGAGAATATATCCATCAAACATGCAGCATGACTTATTGAGAGACTTACCACATTCAATTATTCTATTGGATTTGAACTATGAACATTTTGTCGATTTTGCGCTCAACGTGAATACATTAATTGCTTCCGAGTCTACCATGGTAGCGGAAGATTTGTTTTCAAGTTAGGTTGTAGATGGTCCCCAATGAAAATCAAGGCCTTAAAATTGACAATAGCTTCAACAGCTTCAACTTCTTGTAACAGGCATAACACTTACATTTTTCATCCGAATTTGATGAAATTTTCTAGGATTATTCAGATTGGCGTGAAGATGGTCCCCTATGAAAATCATCTCCCCCAGACTAATAGTAGTTGCTGCGCATCCGCAAACGCAAATTCCTGGTAACAGCCATAACTTCTACATTTTCTATCCGATTTCGACGAAATTTCTCAGGATTGTTCAGATTAGCGCGTAGATGGTCCCCTATGAGGGTAGTGGAAGGTGCTTAGGGATTGATGTTTTGAGATTAACTGCTATGCCTCACTTGGCTTGGCAGACGTTTTTCTACTCGTAGCTGTTTCAGAACAGACCAGAAATTCAGAAATTCTTTGTACTTGCTCAAATTTTGCCATTGGATATTCGAGATGTAGAAGAGTTGAAAAACTACATCATGATCTAATTTTGAAAATTTCAAAAAATTTATCCTTTTTTAAAACAAAAATGCATTTATGGAAGCTGGGGAATTTTTGATTTTTGATTTTCGAATTCTATGTAGTGTAGAAAAGAGTTATCTATCATTTTGAGGAGGGTGGTTAATATAGTTTTTTCGTACTAAACTCCAAAGTGGAATAACAAACCAAAATCCATTTTGCCAAATTTTCGTTGTTATTTACGTTGTTGCTTAGATTTCACGGTCGTTACCTACACAAACAGCTCAAGTTAGCTGACGCAAAGAAGCGAGAAGACAAGGCCTCTCGGTGGATGCACAAATGACAAAACTGAGAGAAAGTGATGGCCTTGCACTAGTAGACAATCGTGTGTCTCGTATTGCATTTTCAATTGCATTGGAAGTTCAATCTTTTCCAGATAACACTTAGATCATATCTAGTTGTCGGAATTACGAAATATTCATTCGGTTTAAGTCGGCGGAATCGAAAATGATTGCTTTATTTTGCAAATAAATACTGCTACTACTTAGAATTCACGTCAATCAATGTCATTTGAAACACATAAATTTACATTTGAAACACCCTTTGTGAACTGAGCAGAATTAGGGGCGCAAAAAATTGTATCCTTGATGAAAATGATGTCCCCTCATGTCTGTTACTATACCGTACATTCTTAAACTTCATAACATTGAAGCATCATTCATCCACTGGTATTATGAATTGACAAATACGGAGAGCCTCCCGATGAGGCTCGTGTCTTCAACTCAAACGACGTCCCATCAAAAAAGCGACAGTAACGCCAGGTGGAAGATGAGCAGAATTCAAGTCATTTGATGTTGAAGCACTCAGTCACTACCAACGCGTTTTTTCATGGGGATGTTTTATGGCTCTTCATTTGTCGTCACGTAGGTACTGCATTACTTCACAAGACATAGTACGAGTAGTTCGATCACAATGAAACATTTTTTGTGAGAGACTCCGCACAACTTTCCCTATCAATAATGGAATTTGTTACTTCTGTTGCAATACTGGTTTATAACCTTGGATGACTATTTGGAAACTTTGGGCCGTTGAATTGAGAAAGAATATCAATATTAAAAGAAAAACTGTTATGTCATCGAAACTTGAAAATTATTTTCAGTTTAGGTTGGGCGTTTTTCAGTCTAGATTCATGGATAAATCGTGGATAATTACTCGATTCTCTGTCATTGAACTTTTTAAACGTTGAAAATCCCCATTTGGAAATACCAAGGTTTTCCAAAGTTACATCAGAAAATAGATCGAATTATTTGGTCGACCGATGAGACGAAACAAGCCTGAAATTTCGGGAAAATAGTTTTCATACCTTCGGTTTTCTTTTTGACGGACATCAAAACCGCCGAAGGTGTGAAGAACGAGATACTGAGGGGTTTCAAAAACGTGTTTAAAACGTATTTCTATACAGCTTGGCCTAGAAAAGGGTAAGAAACGTTGAACTGCGAAATATCCAATGAAATAGGAGAACTCTTACACTAATATGAAGCTAAAATTGATTCATTTCATTGGTATAAGAATATGATACAATATTTTTTTTAAAATCATAAATTTCAAAATTTTCTAATTTTTTCAATTTTGAAGATTTTACAATTAATAAAAATATCACAGTTTTGCAATTCTCACAATTACGTACTAAATTATTTCAAATTTTAAGGCAATGTTCTTCCTACCTGTATGCATGTCTGCTGTAAATTTTGTCCAAGCCGGTCGAATAGAAAAATATTGAAAAATAACCAAAAATCTTTTTAATGTAGAAAAATGGGTCATTTCCATGTTCTATGTTCCGACTAAGCAAAGCCGATCTAATCCGAATTTTCACACGTTCCCCTTCCATATATGAACTAACATTTGAGCCAAGGGTTTTGAGAAAAAAACAGTTTGTTGATTTTTCAACCAAAGTAAACAAAACTAAAAAAGTGGCTTTCCAATCTAAGCATGATTTTTTGGGATACAAGAATCTGTCTCCACGAGATGAGAGTTAAGAACGAAATTTCATTGGCTCCGTCCCTAGAAAACATCTTTCAAAATTTTCTAAAAATTATAACTCATCAACCAGCCATCCGATTTTAATTTTATTTTTACCAAACTGATCAGAATTTTGAGTAGTTTTATTAAAAAATAAGAACAGAAAAATCGATTTTTAAACTTTTTTTTGGACTGCTCTCCTCAACGTTGCATTTATTATAACGCGCCATTTATTACAACGCACTCAAATATGATTATTAATATTGATACTAATAAATAAACTGTGCATGAATAGCCGTTGAAACTTATATGGAAATCCTAATGTTTCTCTTTAGTATGAACTCTTGCAAAGCAAACGAGTTCTGAAACATCGATTAACATTCTAGGTGTTTGAACGACATTAACAATGTCCTTTGTTCTCGCACTTCGGAAATCAATCTTACACCCAATAACGATTGCTCAATTCACACAGTTGAATTAATTTGTAGGATTGTGATAGCGGAATCGGGCTGTATCTCAATATGAAGTGAAAGCGTCGAAGCACCACGCTGGAACGACGCTACTATTGATAATCTCTTCCTTCACAATAGTGAGAAACACTTGTCTATCTGCTTAGGTGATACTTATCAAGCGGAAACTCGTCCATTAGTCGTATTATTATGTTCTTGCAATAATGAAATGTAGATAAGTACTTTCCGATTTGATTCATCAAAGCAGTAGATCACACGATTTCATAATTTCTTCATGACGAGTTTTCATGGATGACTGCTAGGATGAGTTATGAATACGAACTGTCAATTAGGAACAGGTTTTGTCTCACAATGTCTGAGTACACGTAACTGCATTTTGTGTCTTCAAGTGAAGGTTTCCTTAGCATAAATTTTATTCAGTTACTGTTCCTTACAAATGTCTGATAAATACAAATTTGACTACTAGGTTATAAAAATCAAGAAATAATATCAAACATGGTGACGATTTTTTAGCATGGAAAATGCTTTAGCCTTGACCTAACTGGCAAAAAGTGTTACGTTTCTCAGGAACCGTAACTAGGAGCGGTATCGAGTCACGAAATTTTGCTTAGTCGTTGATACGGAACTAAGAATCGTGTAACCTATGCGATATGGATGTTTCAAATAATGTTGTAATCTCAATACAACTATAAAATACCTTCCTATCTGGAGACTGATTTTTTAAAAGGCTATCGAAATTGCAGAATAGGTTTGATCGCATTATTCCAAATAAAAAAATTAAATTGAACAGAATAAGAAAGTGCGGCTAAAGCATGTTCCATGTTTCTGAAATTTTAGCCGTAGACTCTAGGTGATGAACATTCGGGGATCAGGAGGCTTGCACCCTGTCGAGGCCCAAGGGCCGAGTTTTAGCGAATTTTCAAAGAAAATGAAGCTATTGCAATGGTCTCAAGATTTTTGGAATGGACTTTTTTGATTTTTTTTTCACTGAAATCCGTTTTGGAACATTCTGAAACGATCCATTAAGTTTTTCCAAAAATCATGTATATACCTTATACATGTGTCACTCCGCGCGATAACTTGAGTAATTGTCTAGCAAAAATGTTTTAGTTTTCGCCAAAATGTTCGTAACAACAAACAAAAGACGAGTTCGTTAGCCAGAAATTTTGGACAACCCTAAGGGGTCCAAATTTCAAAAATAGTACAAAAAAGTCCAAAAAGGGGTTTTCTCGGTTTTTGTGGTTATTACCTTCACAATAATTGTAATATATCGTATATTCGGGTTCAGCACAAAATTTATGATACTGATGCACCTTCCAAAAATGAAAATTGCCCAAAAATTAAAAAATTACCTCTATAATATATAATTTTTAAAATTTTTGCACAATTTGTCGTAAGTACCTAGAAAAGCAGTAGCCGTGCAGGTGCTCTTCGTGGAGACGAGTATAACATGAATATGGACTCCTAAAATCTTCAAAGTATACCCTGTGCATACAGTATGTTGGTATGGTATACTGAAAATCGAGAAAAACCAAGAATGGTTTTAAAAAAACTTTCTAAAAGAAATTGCAACACCATTGTTCCTTTTCTTAACCATACCTTCAACTGAAAGATTTCTTTGAAAATTCGCTCATTAATTCATGCTGCATAAATAGACTTTTTTTAAAGGAATGTCTTGTTTGCAGAAAATTTTTGGATTGACCCCGGCAATACGATGTACTCATATCAAAAACGCTGCAAATTATTACACAACGGTTTATTATTTTTATATAGATCACTCGTCTACAAAATCACCAACCATCCAATATGAAGAGAAAAATAAGAAAAAAATCAAGAAAAGAAAAAAAAAAAAAAAAAAAAAAAAATCACCAACCATTGATCGCATTTCGGTCAGCTCTAATATGAACGGAGATTAGGCCTCTTTTGCGATTCACACTCGTGTTTGGATTTATATATATATATATATTTCAATATAAACCCTTAAATTTTAGTAGGGAGCGAACGGTTTGTCCTACAGAGCTCCGCGTGGTCTCAAAAAATTCTAAAAATTCCATAGAATCTTAATTTGAAGGAAAAACAATACCTTTATATCGAAATTTTTTGAGTTAGGGCGTTTTCAAAATTTCAAAATTGATTTTGGAACCCTTAGGAGTGACCTACATCAACCAAAAGCTTCGGGGCACAACTAGACCCCAAATGGAGCCTACATACCAAATTTCATCAAAATCGGTCAATGCTAAGTGGCAAAAGTGCCGCGTACGGTGGACGGACGGCCAAATTTTTATTCGATTTTTGGATTCTACATAGGTACGTACCTTGAAACGTAAACCATCAAATTTTGAGGGGGTGTTAAAATTTTTTTTTTCTTGGTCGATTCCAAAGGTTCATTATTGAAAATAATAAACCAAAATGGGAAATAAAGTATTGAAAGTTGATATTTTGAATCTATTTTTACTGAAATCAATTGAAGTTATTGGTAAGTACTAAATAATTCTTGTTCATTGCAACCTGAAGTCGAAATAACGATTTTACGACAGTTAATCTTGCAAATCACGATTCAAAATCGATTTTAGGGGATTTTTCTTTTCAAATCCCATTTTCACGATTGTGAATTATGTCGCCAGAATAATATTTATCGAGTTTCGAAGAGGTGCGGCGCGGTTGACGCTTGAAAAGGACTCTTGGAAATTTATTACCTGTTATTGCAACCACGTTGAAGGCATCCAACTGGCACCCTATGATACATTACAATGGAATGAAGATTTATAGAGATAGAAACCTAGCGTGTTGAAAAATGAATAATGGAAAATGCATTTTTTTTGCAAGTTGTGGGAATCTATTTATCTGTATGCATTTCAATAACATTCCAGCGATGTACTTCAGAATGATTATTATTGGTAGTAATCAGTAATTATCCTGACATTGGTAGATATTAAATTGCTTTCATTGCAGTTATTTTCTGTTGATGATGTATTGAGAGGTCTGATATAGAAAACGACACCTCTGATTTGTGATCCATTGGGAATCCGCATGCAGTGTTTTGAGTTGGTTTTTTTAAAGGTGAGGCAAAAGTTATGAATCAGTTTTGAATGACTTTGAAGGAAAACTTCTCTAGTTAGAGAAATGAACCTTTTCGGTTAACTATTTTCAATAACGAACCTTTGGAATCGAGCAAGAAAAATGTTGTTTAACCGCCCATCAAATGTTACTGTCATGTACTTCTTCATTTATGTTCAAAACCCTCAAGCTTACGATAAAAACTTTTGATATTAAGGTATTGTTTCTTCATCAATTTAGATTAGTATTGAATTTTTGACTCAAATGAGACCATCCAGAGTTGAAGTAGGGACAAATAATGAGTCAGAAACATGAGTGTGAATCGCAAACGAATTGGCCTACTGGCATGTAGGCCAAATTTCCGTTCAAAATTGAGCTGATAAAATGCGATCTTCTAAATAAGCAATACCCGAATTACGATTGATCAATTATTTCAACAGAATCAGTTCGGCTATTCAAGAAGTTATAAATTAGATAGTCCGATTCGTAGGAATTTTGGTTTGCGATGCTTTCGGTGGATCGTCCAAGGCCAAAACCCCACTATCTGTCCTAAATGGTCGAAATTGGTTGAAATCTGAATACATGCGTATCGACTTCTCAAGATACGAATACGATAACCGTAATATGGGATAATCAAAGCGCATATCTCCTAATAATTCAATCGACATTGTCCTAGTCTTGTCCGATACAAGGCGTTACAAATTACAGGATGAATGGTCTTGAATAAATTATTTCCACACTTCTCAGCCCATGCATGATTGTTAGTAGATTAGTCGAAGTTACCAAAATTAAAAGGATAATGACTATTTTTTCCTGAGTGTATCAAGGATCGAACTTTCTGATTCTACCTTGAATATTCAGGACATGGAAGGAGTATAATTATACTCGTCGGTAAGTTATTGTCGGGGATAAAGCAAAACTCGATTAAGCAATTCTTAATTTTGCTGCCGTTCTCATTGGATCTGGACTCTTAATCAGCAATACATCACACAGAACCAAACCTCTAATTCGAAATCAAAAAAGTTGAGCAGAACACTCAAAAGGAGATAATTTATTAAATATAAATACCCAGTGTTATGAAAGTAGAAACAGTTTGATCATTAGAGTTGTGTCGGTCAGGAGTGAACGTATTGAAAAGACCTTATCTTCAAAACGACCTTGTCTGAACTGAACGGGTTGCCAAAATTAACACGGTGATTCGTTCATCAACCCACCAATCGAGATTTCTGAAGAAATTCCGAAAACAACGGCAGAAGGCCAACAAAACAAATTAATTGCCCGCAACATGGATGTATAATGTATTTGTATACATCCATGTTTGTACATGGATCAAGAATGTGTGAAAATTACTTGGGAGTACATCATGGATTCTAGGTCCATGGAGTACATCAACAGAAAGGAGTGGTTTTCTATGGAAGTATCAACAACATTTTTACATGGAGGTATCAACGGAAAGGAGTGGTTTTCTTCCTTCATCCAACTTCCATCATCCAAGTGCAGTATTACGTCCGAATGAACTATGGACTAAAAAGAGAGTTGAATGAATCAACGAGCTAAAAGACAAAAACGAACGAATGATTCATTCGAATCGATGACCTGAAAGACAAAAAAGACTCAAAGACTGACTCATACGATTCGAATCAATCTTTCGTTCGTTTTTGTCTTTTAGCTCATTTGATTCATTCAAATCGCCTCCTCACTTACTCGGACTCGTTCGGTTTTTCGACTCAGCATTTTTTCGAGTCACGACCTGAATCTCATGGATCCTTATGGATGTTGTTTGTTTGATTCCAACTGGTTCGGTTTACCGACTCACTCGTTTCAATTTCACTGACATCGAATATGTTTTGTTTTAGCATCTTTGATCGATGTCTTGTTCCTCTTCCTATATCGATTACACAAGATAACAAAATTTAGGGGTGGTCTGGCTGCCTCGTTCTTTCACCGCTTTTCTTATGGTATTTGGTGCGCTGAATCCGAATCTGACGTCAGTTTTTTTTGTTTACGTCGGATTTTCAAGATATAGCTAGTTTTACTATTTTTCTAGTTCTCACTTTTCTTCATTTTTTAGTGAGCAGCAAACTCGCTCGTTTTTTGTGTGACTTCTGACCGGCTGGTTGTTAGTCTTGTGTTTGTGTTCTGATCGCTTCCTTTTAAATTCCAAATCCGAATTATTTGTTGGTTTCTGGACTCTTCGGTTAACCACTTTGGTAAGTGATCGTAATGTAAGAACTCTTTATTATTTTGCAATAAAAAAACCTTATTTATGAATTACTGTATTTTGGTAATTAGCGCATTTTCTTATTTTTCTATGAGGAAAAAAAGCGCTAGGATTGGGTATTGTTACAAAAGTATCGATACTGTATCGTATTCGAGTTGATATCCCATGCACCGTTTGGCTTGAGTGTCGATACTTTAGTGTCTCAAAATAACAACTTGACTGAATCATCAGGCAAAATATTTGTTTTATTCATTTCTTGCCATCAAGAGCCCAAGCTAAGTATATTATTGAACACTATTTCTCCATAATATTAATTAGTTTTATCAAAGACCCAACTGCTTCTCTACAAATCTACAAAGGTTCATTTCACTGATTGAGTTGGTATGTGAACGTAATGAACGGGTGAACGGATTCAAAAGACCTGGTCTCTGTAATGAGTGACCGTTTGGGATTCGAATCCGCCAAATGACCGTGTCTTACACACCCCTATTGATCATCGAAAACCTTAGACAAGGCTTTACTAAGCATAAATCCCAACATAGAATGAATTATAAAATTAAAACACGTGATTCAGAGCGGTTACAATGGTAACGGAATAACATCTTATACAACTACTGGTCGAGTCATAATAATTTCATTACATTTTCCCCCCTCTCAGTTTTCCAAACGTAGTCTCGTAAATACTTTGGGGGGTTCCTGATCCTCTCAGAACGTCGCGGAGCATCCATGGAAGGTTGAGTTTCCGTTGATGGCACTTGAGAGTCCTCTTGCACCAAAGGATCTGGTTTTGGAATCTCTAAGGCAGTTGTAACTGGGGAATAAAGTCACTCGCGATGAGATTGTGGAAAACCATTTTAATAAAAACGGAGTTGAGTAGAACGTTGTCTATTTCCACGAAAATAAGTTATTAAATTAATAAGTTAATTAATAATAAGTTAATTAAATGAGTTATTGTTTGTTACTGATGATGACCTAACCGTCGAAATCGATTTAACTTGTAACTCATTATTTTCGTGGAAATAGACAACGTTCTACTCAACTCCGTTTTTATTGTAACTGGGGCTTGAGTGTCATCCTGTTCGGGAACGTCAGCCTCATCTCCCATTGGGGCGAGGTTTGAAACTGTGGTTTCCCGGCCATCTGGCAAACGAACGTGGGAGTAATCTGGATTAGCTTCAAGTAAATCCATTCGACTATAATGACCTAGCTTACCACATTCCTTACACTTTTAATCTCCTGCTGGGCACTGGCTACGAAGATGCCGTCTGTACCCACAAAAGTAACATTTCATGGGCTTCACAGAGGTCATTACACAGTGCTTAGTAAATTGTTATGAAAGTAGAAACAGTTTGATCATCGAAAACCTTAGACAAGGCTTTGAATGAATTATAAAATTAGAACACGTAATTCAGAGCGGTTACAATGGTAACGGAACAACATCTTATACAACAACTGGCCGAGTCATAATAATTTCATTACACCCAGCCTATGAAGAGGTGTGGTCGAAAACTTTTGAAACCTCCTAACAATGTAAGGAAGGGCGATTAAAAATTGAAGATAACTGGGTTCAGTGGTTGAGCATTGTACAGCAACCGTTGCATCTATAGACGATAATCAAGTAACCAAAAGACACATAAAACTGAGAAACCTTCTCTTTCTAGATTTTGGGTGGTTTGAGTTAGGCCAAAAAGTGAGCAAAACTTTCAGTAAGCTGGAATCTCGCCTTTTGGTAATTTTGGTTTATTATTGGTTTATTATTTCTAATAATAAGCCTATGTGATCGTATCGCAAAAAATTTTTATAACCCCCCCTCAAACTTTGTCACTTTACGTTTCAAGGTGCGTAGAATCCAAATTTGCAATGTCCGTCCGCCGTCCCCCGTCCGCCGTCCGCCGTCCCCCGTCCGCCGTCCGCCGTCCGCGGCACTTTTCTTAGCAACACTGGACCGATTTGGTTCAAATTTGGTATATGGGCTCCATTTGGGGTCTAGTTGTGCCGCGAAGCTTTTGGTTGATGTAGGTCACTTCTAAGGGATGAGAATTAAGGGTTGCAATTTTCAAGAGTGCCCTACCTCGAAAACTCTCGAAATAAAGGTATCGTTTTTTCACCAATTTTAAATAGTATTGAATTTTTAAAAATTTTTGAGACCACCCGGAGCTCTGTAGGACAAACCGTTCGGTCCCTACGAGTACTTGAAGGTTTTCCTTCGATAAAACAGAATCATGAGTGTGAATCGCAAAAGAGGTCTAATCTCCATTCAAATTTTATCGGACTAAAATGCGATCGCTGTTCATTTCTTCGATTTGTATACAGTTTTGCCATCTGCGTAACCAGTAATCAAATTTCCATATGAAGCTTTCTATTTTTCCAATCGAGTGTGAAGCGTTTAGTTCTTTCTAATAAAATTGATTGTGAAGGTGTGAAGCCAGTATGGTGTGGTAGGTAGTACCTAGCTGGTAGGTAAAAAAAAGTTGGTAGGTAAAAAAAATGTTGGTGGGTAAAAAACGCTGCAAATCATTGCTCAAAGGCTTCTTCACTCTTCACATCACTGATCAGCTGAGTAAGCTCCGAAGCCATTTTCAATCCTATTGAATGGAAGTGCTCTTCCAGGCGTCTCCAGCATTCGAGGAAATCTTCTTCACTCCTCAGATCACTGATCAGCTGAGTGAGCTCCGAAGCCATTTTCAATCCTATTGAACGCAGGAAGCTGAAATTTGAGAGGGAAGGTCAAGGGAGAATACAGATGGTGGTAGGTGCTAATGATGGAGAACCAGTGATCTATACAGAAGGGTGATCTATACAGAAAATAATACACCTTTGAGCAATGATTTGCAGCGTTTCTAATAATAAGCCTATGTGATCGTATCGCAAAAAATTTTTATAACCCCCCTCAAACTTTGTCACTTTACGTTTCAAGGTGCGTAGAATCCAAATTTGCAATGTCCGTCCGCCGTCCCCCGTCCGCCGTCCGCGGCACTTTTCTTAGCAACACTGGACCGATTTGGTTCAAATTTGGTATATGGGCTCCATTTGGGATCTAGTTGTGCCGCGAAGCTTTTGGTTGATGTAGGTCACTTCTAAGGGGTGAAAATTAAGGGTTGAAATTTTCAAGAGTGCCCTAGCTCGAAAACTCTCGAAATAAAGGTATCGTTTTTTTCACCAATTTTAAATAGTATTGAATTTTTAAAAATTTTTGAGACCACCCGGAGCTCTGTAGGACAAACCGTTCGGTCCCTACGAGTACTTGAAGGTTTTCCTTCGATAAAACAGAATCTTGAGTGTGAATCGCAAAAGAGGTCCAATCTCCATTCAAATTTTATCGGACTAAAATGCGATCGCTGTTCATTTTTTCGATTTGTATACAGTTTTGCCTTCTGCGTAACCAGTAATCAAATTTCAATATGAAGCTTTCTATTTTTCCAATCGAGTGTGAAGCGTTTAGTTCTTTCTAATAAACTTGATTATGTAGGTGTGAAGCCAGTATGGTGTGGTAGGTAGTACCTAGCTGGTAGGTAAAAAAAAGTTGGTAGGTAAAAAACGCTGCAAATCATTGCTCAAAAGCTTCTTCATTCTTCAGATCACTGATCAGCTGAGAGAGCTCCGAAGCCATTTTCAATCCTATTGAATGAAAGTGCTCTTCCAGGCGTCTCCAGCATTCGAGGAGATCTTCTTCACTCCTCAGATCACTGATCACCTGAGTGAGCTCCAAGGCCATTTTCAATCCTATTCAAATCAGAAGGGTGATCTATACAGAAAATAATAAACCTTTGAGCAATGATTCGCAGCGTTTTCATTCTGAATTTCAAAATTACAGGTTTTGCAAGCAATATTTGAATTTGCGTAAAATCGGGCTTCTACGATTGCGAGAAATTGATTTCGAGGAAAATCACTTTCGTACGAAAACACACATTACAGTTGTTGAGATGGCAGTAGAATTCGTTGTGGACAGTCTTAGCCACATCCACGTTTGTGACCAGTTCGTATGATTCGGGTACCAAAGGTACTATGTTGGTCTGCTTTAGGCTGAAGGATAGTTTTCGGTGAACAGGTGTGTCTGTGAGGACGTGTGGACAACCTCAATACAATTCAACGTACCGTTTGCGTCCCATATATTAGAAACAGTTCAAGATGTTAGACTCTTCGGAATACCTAGATCCCTCAGGTACAGAGTTGAAACAAGACGCGTTTCAGTGAAGGCTGAAACACATCCAATAAGGGAACTGGTTGGGCAAGATAGTTACCATTCGAGCACTAATTATACATCATAGATATATTTAAAACAGAAGGCAAAATATAGAATTTCAGAGTTTTTTTTAGGCCCGCATCATGAAGAACGTACGCGGGAACGATCGGAGGTAAGCAAAGCGTGCAATACAGAGGAATTGCGGGCTTGCATAACCAGCTCTTCCCGGCGGAGGGCATCATCTTGATGATACGCGCTGTAATAATTGCGAAAACTCACCTCAAAACTCTCTTAAATTACTATTCTAAATTAATCTCTATTTTATAAACGCCTGACTTTATTGGGAAGCAGTCACAACCAAATTGAGGATGGATATCACTTCCAGCTTGTGTTGTGGTCGTTTGAAACTTGATAGGTGAAAAACTCTGGTGGGGGAAAATCGTGGAGGCCTATCGCAAGAGTGACCCAGATCATATGAAAACCGTACCTATCTGAAAAAAATTCGAGCGTCATCATATGAAGACGTCCATGTTGAACGTGTTAATAGCTAATTTCACAAGAATCATGGGAATGATATACAATTTTAAGATGATTATGTATACATACTAGTAATTACAATTGAGGCAGGGAATCAAAAACACTTCGGAAAATGCAAAAAGAAGTTTTGATTTTGAAGATCATAAATTGTTCAGATTTGCAGCATTTGCAGAGCCTTCTCACTTTCAGTAGTAGAGAACCAAATTCATATGGCTGTGTCAGAATCTATTTATAATTGCATAAACCTTTAACTATTTTTGACTGATCATCAAAAACTTGTATCAGCCAGGTAATTATCGTGGTATTCAACCAACACCCATCCGCGGCAATAGTGATCAAGTCAATTTTTCCAATATTCAGGTTTTAATGCAGATATCACTACTCAAGCCTCTTCTACACGCAAGTGTTATTATTCTCAATTTTCAAAATATAAAGGGCTCAAAGAACCCTTACAGTGTCCTCACCCATCCCTTTTCAACCCTATTTGCATCCTCCTGGCAGAAATGACCAAGAAATTAATTGACGTATCATTTGGTAATTTCTGCCAGTAAAAGGCGAGCGTCGCCAGTAGTTAACGATCAAATCAAGCGTCAAATAGTCACTTCTCCCGGCCAAAATATCATAAATCCGTTGGTTGAATTGAAGGCCGAAGTTACAAATTTGTATTATGTTAATACGTTGTAGGTCACCCACTTTAGGAACTCCAGTAGTTCACCCCACTATTTTGTTGGTTGATTCGGCTGGCTAAATTTTGGAACCAAGTAGATCCCAAATAGTGTCAATGTGCAAAATTTAAGATTTTTTAATTGTGAATAATAATGAACCTTTGGAATAGAACAACAAAAAATTTAATGTTTTTATTGATTTTACCTTGGAAGTTACTCAAGGGTAGTTAGAGGGGAGCGAATTTGACGGAATTTCGGAAGCTAGCGCGTCGAACCGATATCAACTGGGTAAACCGTAAATTAACTGAAGTCGAGACAATTTCACAGTGGAAATATTGAATTACCTATATTATTTCATTTTCAATTTTATTTTCTCTAATGAAGAATGTTGTGATGCCTACAAATTGTGTTTGATTTTCGGTGTTTTTCTGGAATACGAGGGTTAGCAAAAGTTACCTGAGGTACTTAATGTACCTTTATGATTATCATTTTGTACATTTAAGAGGTGAAATCAAGAGGAATAAAACTCATAAATCAGATCAAAACCGCGAATTTCTAGCGAGCAGCGCATTTGGTAACTTCTGCCAGCAAACTCCAAAAAGATAAATATAGAATCTTTGAAACGTTCTGCGGAAAGTTGTTTTTTTTTTGTCACTTGGTCACTTCTGTCACGCAACCCTCGATATATTTACTCTTCTCCTCTGCTTCGGTTGACTGTTAGAAATTTTCTGAATCGCGTTTGACGTCGATACCGCGGTAATTACGCTCGACGCGCTTTTCTCGGATTCTCAATCGACTACATCCGAGATCTGACCATTCATTTCAGATCAACAACTCGTCGTTTGCGGTTGTGATCTTGAACGTCGCCAGTTGTTGACAAAATAATCTCTTCTACGTGTCTCTCGGATCGAGCAGCATTGAAGCTCGCGAGCGTCCTTGACCCGTTGGCGCAGATTTTTTATGTAAACGGTCGGAATTGAAGAACAAGTGTTTGTCCTTAGTTTCACTGAAGTGATAAAAAGAATTTGACTGTTCTAAAAGGAACAAGACGTGTTATATGGTTTTAGGAAGTGACGGCTTCGCAAGGTGCATAAACAGAATATTGACGTATTGAAAATTCCTGGGAAGGTTGTAGGAAACTTATCGTTATGACGAAATGATCTTCAAACAACTCAACTGAGATGTGACAGAAGGCTCTTTCTTTGTGGCTTTGTATTGATTCCACAAATAGAATAAGATGAACATATAGAATCAACTAGGTGTAAAGATGCTCGAATATTATTATTGAGCATTAAAAAAATGTCCTAATACGGGGCTGGGATCATGATCATGTTGCTGGTCTTTTTTAATGTCATTGAACAGCCACTTTGTCCACTCGTTTGCGATTATGTAAAACAATCTACTTATTTGAAGGTACCTTAGACACTACTGAACGAATCAATATGAAATCAAAGTGTTTCCTTCTAAGGCCATACCTCTAACTGCTCTTCAAAGTTGAGTGGAATCGAGATACCAGATCGTGATAACGTTTTGGTTGAAGAAATCTTTAGGGACCATCTCGCGGCTACTCGCACCAACCCTGAAAATGTAGTCATCAATCAAAGACAGGACCTATTGACAGACACGAAACCAAAGTTGTTAAGAAAGCCCAGAAATACGAAATGAGAGTGGAAATTTTGGTTTTGGAGGAATGAGGAGGCAAGAAATGCGTCCATGAGATGGTAGTTTTTCCCTTACTTTGACAGATCTGCTCTTATTATCATACGTTTGGTCGACCCAGCCATGTACTCACCAATATTAAAATGTAAATCTTCTCTTCTGTAAGTTGTTTATTCCTTTACTCTCGTTTTCCATTTAACTTTCATTTTTCATCTTACTTTGGTCGCACTCGGAGGCTGAAACTAGTATTGGTCGTAGGAGTATCCTCGAGCTCCTTCATAAACCCACTCATGGTGTAGAAAACCCGTTTCAAAAGTCTTCGTAAACAAGATTTTTACGATGTGGACGGCATAAAAATTTGGAATGACTCAATATGTATGAAGGCGGAATTCCTTATCGAATCCTGAACCTTGGAATCGTGTTTGAAATATCCCTTCTCCCTTCCTTTATTTACAAGTAGGCCTTACGAATGAAAATCGAGGTAAGAACTCAAAAATCGATTGGCGACGGGAATAAGGTGATTCAGAGAATGATATAGGTTGTCGTGACCTCCTTCTAGATACAACTATATTTTTCAAGTAAAACGCAAATATTGTGGCATCTCGAGCAAACCCACATATTCACTAGTAACGGTCTAGACTAGAGGCGACAGCCTCCCTTCGTTTGTCGTCTATGTATAAAAAGGGAGCTCGAGGTTAACAACAGTAACCCATTTTAGTCCAATTCAATGACTTGCTAACTTCACGTCTTACCTCCAATCTACATGATCATTTAACGGTTTCGGGACGGGTGATTCATCCTACCTACCAAACCCACACAATTTAATGGTTTAACCTCTCACTCACATACGTCGCGTAACGGATATATATTTTTTTTAATTTTAAAGCTTTATTGCACTGAGTAAGTAAACTCATTAACAATATAAATCTGACTTATATTATTACAATACATTTTTCAGGAGCTAAGATACATGACTTTGTCCCGTGTGTCTCGAAACTATCACATTCACTTCCTACACAAGTTCATGAGGTTTTAGACGCTTAAGACGTCGAGTTAGATCTTGCACATCTAGGAGCTTTACAGCTTCCTCATTCACATGATCTTTCAGTCTGGCAATATGAGCCGTTGCTCTCTTTTTAATCACTTCATCCACTTGAAGTTGGCGGTGGAGTGCAACATTTCGGAAGTACCACGGCGCATTAGTGATACATCTTAGTACGGAGTTCTGGAAACGTTGGATGATCTGTCTATTGGTTGGAGCTGTGCAGCCCCACAACTGCACTCCTCACATCCAAACTGGCTTGAGTACCTAAGTATTCGATTGTACAGAAGCAGCTTGTTACCGATGGTCATGGTGGAACATCGGCCGATCAGCCACTACATCTTTCTAAATTTCAATGCGAGCTCAGTCCACTTCTTTTTGACATGTTTCTTCCACCTGAGCTTGGCATCTAACGTCATGCCCAGGTATTTGGCTTTATTTGCGTAGGGAATTGCCACGTTGTTGAGGAAAGTAGGGATATAGTTGATTTTACGGACTTGGCCTCATTCAATCTGATTCTCCATTTTGAAGTCCATTGGCTGATTTTGGAGGTGGATTTATTGAGTTTTGACATTGACTCAACAACGTTAACTGATATGGGTCAACTATCTCCATCCAATCTTTCTTTTTCTTCACAAGAGTAAATTCTAAGGAAAAGTCAAATTAGTTTTCAAAATTTTCCTTTTCATCAAATATACACTTTTTGAATGCAGTCAGTGATAGAGCCTTAACAACAGTAGTGAAATCTGAGTAACTCCTAGGGAGTCCAACGCAGATTTACAACAATATTATAACTAGGAAGTTTAGTTAGCCATCAGGCTTTTCCAGATGAAGTGAAATTATGCAGGGTGAGTATCGGAGGTGGGCCGATCAGCTGAAACCCTGCAATGTCATCAACGTTTTTTGTTGCCCATTCAGTGGGTTTTATTTCACGTTACCATAATATATGAGATTAAAAATTAAATACTGAGCCATTCAAATCACGTAATTGATGATTATGTTACGAAGACTATACTTATTTAGTTTTTTGCCTTCACAAAACACCACCATTAGCTCGTTTTGGGAGGCGTGGCGAATTTGTTTGGGTCTGTGTTTTTTGTTCCCATCCTCTACGACCTGCCTCAACATTACAATCATCACTCGTTTCGATAGAATATGAATTAGTGGGTCATTGGTCCAAGAGCAGACTTTCAAGGTTTAATCGATCAGGATAATACTCGGAGTATTTCATTCTGGTCTTTTCCAAATTTGCATTGGTAATTGTGATTGTGAAATGTCTTTGCTCCCTTCACAATGAAGAGCTTGATGGTATTATTAGTCATACAATGTGATTCTCTCAGGTGTTACTCCGAACATTAATCTTGCGATAAATAGACGAAACGAGCTCTTTAGGGAACAAGAATATAATATATTACATATTATGTTTCAACATACAATAATTTTAAAAAACATAAACTTAACCTAGATTCATGTAAAGCTTACAAGAGGAATTTTTTTCTATCCTTCCAAAGCTCCGATTGAAAGAATAACACCTGAAATGTGTGCTTGTGCAGAAACAATTGTCACTTTTAGACCATCTCAAGAATCCTAGTAAAGACACTATCACGTTTCATCTGGAGCCCCCTAATCATGAATGATTGAAAACTTTTACGAACAACTGAGAAATCAAAATGCCAAAGAACCCAAGACTGTACAGAGCATATTTCCTGGACAAATCAAACATTTGCGGAACAGAGTTTAAATAGCTATGAAGTTCAAAATTTGAGTACAATGTTTTATTTTGGTGGACCAAATTTTGGTTTATTATTTTCAATAATGAACCTTTGGAATCGACCAAAAAAAAACATTTTTAACCTGAAAATTAGTTGGTTTACGTTTCAAGTTACGTAGAATCCAAAAATCGAATAAAAATTTGGCCGTCCGTCCGCCGTACGCGGCACATTTCGTCACTTAGCACTGACCGATTTTGATGAAATTTGGTATGTAGGCTCCATTTGGGGTCTAGTTGTGCCCCGAAGCTTTTGGTTGATGTAGGTCACTTCTAAGGGTTGAAAAATAAGGTTTGAAATTTTGAAAACGCCTTAACTCATAAAATTGTGATATAAAGGTATTGTTTTTCCATGAATTTAAGATAGTAGTATAGAATGTTTAAGAATTTTTTGAGACCACCCTGTAGGACAAATCGTTCGCTTCCTACGAGAGGGTTGGACTCACGATAAATCAGAAACACGAGTGTCATTCGCAAAAGAGGCCTAAACTCCGTTCAAATTTTAGCTGACCGAAATGCGATCTATGTTTTTCTTCAAGTTAGGTGGTGGTAAGAATGGCAAAGCCGTGTTCTTTACAGACGAGTGATCTTCATAGAAAAAATAAACCTTCGTGTGATAATTTGCAGCGTTTTTATGATATTCCCTGCATGAACGAAAACCTCTACATTTCTTACATAGGAAGCAAAATGGCCCGAATGAGCTGTAGGAGTACGGAACTGTTGAATTTACATCGAACTAGAGATTCTATTGTTTAATTGATCCTTAATATTTCTGGTTTTACATTGTAAAATTGTTGCTCAAAACCTACTCGAATCCCTATTATGTCCTAACTCAAGACAGGTATGTGGCATAATACATAATAATTCAACTTGAAATAACGTTCATCATTGAATGGATGAAAATGATAGGAAATTTTCCTATCACTTGAAGGCACTCAAGGCAAATTGTTCATCTATATTACAGTTTGAAACACTGAGACAAATATAGTCAAATCGAACATGAAAATTGAGGTGCTCAGTGACTTAACACTTTTAAACGCTTAATTTACGCATGGGACCCATTTTGGACAAAGATGAAGTAACCCTCTCGGCGTAATAGTTCATCATCGTGGCCGACTTATGACTAAGGATACTGAGGGCTGAAGTTTCGGTAGCTGCTAAACTGACAACATTAATAATACATAATACACGGGACACTGATGTGTTTTTTGGCTTTTCAAAAGTGTGTGGAGACATTTAACTGTTTACCACCTACATATGTTACAGATATATGGAAAGAGATTTTGATTTGGATTCGACCTGTGTAACTTTCCAGAACTATTAAGTAACATACCATCGAAAACTTGGTCTAAATAACAAAACTGTAATACCGAATATTCAGATGTATTTGGCGATAAACTGAACTAAAGATAAACTAACATAAAAACGGCGTACGGCGGACGGACGGAAATTATTTTATTCGATTTTCGGATTCTACGTACCTTGAAACGTAAAACATCAAATTTTGAGGGGGGGTTGAAATTTTTTTTTTCTTGCTCGATTCCAAAGGCTTGTTATTGAAAATAATAAACCAAAACTGTACTTGTGGGTAATGAATGATAAGAGCTGCCTATGGATCCGTGTATAATATAAATACATAATATAATTTATCATAATAATATGGACACACATAATATAATATAAATTTATATCGACTCACACAATATAATATAAATTTATATGCACTCAACATGCACATAGGTTTATGAATTGTAGTTGTTGACTTGTTGATGACTTACTGCAACTACGTCCTTCCACTTGATTGTGATCAAAGTGTGTGGGTTTACGGTTTTAAATGACTCAAATCATGAAATGTTGAAGCTACGAATGACTGTTTCTTTTAGTAGTTTGGTCGATTCCTGCCTTCATTAATTTATAGCTTCCTTATTGCTTGCTTGCACCTATATAGTAGCTCAATGTTGTTCCAGTCCTCATTCTAAACCCACTTGCTACCTGACGGAATGGCTTTGTCATGTAATCTGCCAAAGTCTTTGTATGAAACATGGAGAAAGGAGATCCTGAAATTCAAAACTGATTTGAGATTAATTTAAAATAACAAACGAAAAAATTAACAGTTTTTTCCATAAATCTTTTTCTAATTAAAGTTTTATTTATCCAACTCTTAATTTTGAGTAATATAGGCAAAAAATATGAGAAAAAAAAGTTACGAAGTAGTTGTGGCAAGAGCTTCTGAACATAACACTCGTATAACAAGATTGAGTCGATCCGTTCATAATACGAGTAAGTCTACTAAAGTGCACTTCAATACTTCCCTCCCAACTCAAGCAAATTCGTTCTATTAGCTAGTGAAGACATTATGTATGGATTTTTTTAACGTTTGCCCATGTACAGTATATCCAATTACTCTGGCTGGAACGATCTACAACAGAAACTGCACATAATATCAGAATCAAATTAATGCAAATTTCCGGATACATACAAGAATTTGGTGCCTAGGAAGCGATATTCAATAATAATATTTTCGAATGAAGTGAGAAGTACTTATACTTAGTAGTAAATAACCAAATTATTATGGAAGTGAGAACCTAGTAGCGAATTCCTAGTGCCTGATCACCTTATTATTGCGCAAAAATCCACTATTTACTGTACTTGTTCTCATTTACCGTTCGAACGATGATTTCTCTGCCCTCGATCTGAAGGCCTTGCTCTGTACAAATGCTTGCCACTGCTTGAAACACCTCACAGACCAGAAATGTAGTTTTGTTAAGTTTCAGAAAAATCTTCGATAAGTCGTACTACAGTTTTCCATGTTGGAACACCGATCGATTTTCGGAATAGAGTATATGAATTCCACATATTGAATAATTATAAACACCTATACCCATTCACCACATCTCCGTCAATCAAGCAGGGGATGACGTGAGAGTGGATAGAACGATTCGTATCTGTGATATAGTTTAATTGAAGGTACCTACTAATTATAACTGTCTATATTCCATCGAAGAATCTGGATTGCATGAGCCAAGGACGGGAATTATAATCGTCTCCAGCAGATTTCTTCCGTGTATTTGTCGCTCGTTCTATGGCTATTTGCGGGATAACGGGTGTCCAGCCTGCACAGTGCTCTAACTATCTCAGCCATGAATGAATCGGCGTTGAATAAGTTTGAATGTTCATAAAATAAAGGAACGTCGTGAGTGGGAGAAGTAGTTATGTCAGAGTGGATTCTCAGTAGAATTGTATACAAATGCATCTAGTCAGTCTACCTAGGTAGCCAAAGCATTTCTTTCAATTTTCAATTTCAATTTCAAAAAATCAAAAAAATCCACAAAAATCAAAATTTCTACGAGCGTTTTAGGTTTTAGACCTTCCTTACAAAAATGTTGATCTTCCCTTTGGAAGACAGCTGATGACGTCAGCGACGCCAGGAATGGCAGTCGGACGAAAATCCATCCTGAGATGGTTGTTTACTTTACTTTTTAGACCTTCCTAAAGAATTTTCGCTCCTTGTCTGTTTATCATGAAATCCTAGTTATGGGCGAAACTGTGCGAAATTACTGTCCGATTTCGATGATATTTTCTGGCATTGTGTGGGTTCGGATCACCCATGGAAATCATGGCCCCGATAGAGAGCTGCCTCTGCACATGCGCAAACGTTACAAACTCCGTAACTTATTATCTCTCCATCCGACGTCATCGACGAATGTTCAGAGTTGTGCGGGTTGGCGTGTAGGCGGTTCCCAATGACGAGCAAGGTACTTAGAGATAGATATTATGAGATTATCTATCATCGGGTCATCAATAGAATCGGGCGGACAGCGGTGTGGCTACAGTCGGTGGGGCGTCGTTGTTTGCCAGTGGACTTTTGACCGAATTCTGCGGGGGTCGTGGGTTCAAGGCTCATCGCCCGCAGCGTGCGTTTTTTGGCGGCTGGGGCTCTCATCGCTCCCATCGTCCCAACCCATTGGTGAGGCAATGGGGAGCCATGAGCGAAATCATCAGAAAAATTTCTTTGGAAGACAGCTGGCAGAAATGGCAGTCGGACGAAAATCCAACCTGGAATGGTTATTTACTTTTGCTTCCTCACTACCGAAGGTAGGGAAGCTTTGTATTCGTGAAAGAAGTGAAAAAAAAAATGTCCTCCAAAATCAAAATTTCCACTTGCTTTTTGCGTTTTAGAGCTTCCCGAACAATTTTGGTTCCGTGTCTGTCTGTCTGTCTGTCTGTCGGTCTGTCGGTCTGTCGGTCTGTCTGTCTGTCTGTGGTCAATCCTTGTCCCGGGCAAAACTATACTAACCTGTGGTCCGATTTTGATGAAATTTTCAGGGATTGTGCGGGTTAGGTCCTAGACGGTCCCCTATAAATTTCAGCACCTTCGGATCAGCTGAGTGAGCTCCAAGGCCATTTTCTCTCCTGTTGAACGCAGGAAGCTGAAATTTGAGAGGCAGGGTCAATGGAGAATGCTGAAGGTGCCTGAGTGGTCACTGATCAGCTGAGTGAGCTCCAAGGCCATTTCCTCTCCTGTTTTTCGCCAACTGATTCTATACGTCCATGTTACAATGAGTGAGGAAGCTATACTGCCCACCCAACTTGGCAGACGTTTTTTTGCTTCCTCACAAACGAAGGTAGGGAAGCTTTGTATTCGTGAAAGAAGTGAAAAAAAAAATGTCCTCCAAAATCAAAATTTCCACTTGCCTTTGCGTTTTAGAGCTTCCCGAACAATTTTGGTTCCGTGTCTGTCTGTCTGTCGGTCTGTCTGTGGTCAATCCTTGTCCCGGGCAAAACTATACTAACCTGTGGTTCGATTTTGATGAAATTTTCAGGGATTGTGCGGGTTAGGTACTAGACGGTCCCCTATCAATTTCAGCACCTTCGGACCAATAGGAGCGAGTGCGCATGCGCAAACGTGAATTTCCTGGAACCTCGGTTTCTCGGTTTCTAATGAACCGATTTTGCTCAAATTTGGAGGTTAGTTAGGGACTAACTTCTAAGAGACACCCTATAAGTTTCAATCAAATTGGTCAAGCAATAGCCGCTGCGCATGCGCGAACTTTAAATTTATTGTTGTTTATTGAAATTTTCAGGGATTGTGTGGTTTAGGTCCTAGACGGTGGACCGCTAAATAAAATTCTACGTTGAAAATACAAAATATTATAAACTATAATACCTTATAAAAATTATAAAAATATTTTAAACATTAATACCTGCAACCCTATCCCGCATATTATCGCCAATATTTTGGTATTCAATAACTCTTTGAATCATAATTTTTTCGCCAACTGATTCTATACGTCCATGTTACAATGAGTGAGGAAGCTATACTGCCCACCCAACTTGGCAGACGTTTTTACTATACAATCGGGTTATGGATACGAGGAAGCTATGTGCCACACCCATTCGGAAGAATGTTTTTTGTTACTCGACTTTAAAGGTTCATTATTTTAAATGACAAAGAAACCACAAAACGGCATTATAATTTCATTGTGGTCTTATTAAGAGATTAATCCTTAATGCATTGCCAAATGTGAAAATATTTCAAAATTTAAACCTTGTCCGATTTTGATAAAATTTGAGGATTGATGTGTTAATCTACACGTTTCGATGTTGCTATTGAATCATCCTTAGCTGACGTTTTATAAATTGTGTACTAACTCGTTAGTTTTTATCATGTAGGAAGTGCAATGGACTGAATATAACTGTGAAATATGAAAGAAGAAGTTGTGGATTTCAGTCCTGCTAGAGCTAAATTTTTACTGTAGCGTGGTTGTCCCATAAACAGTTTTTCCAAAGAGCGCTCTGGAAGCTTTGCGCTCTGAAGTGTACTCAATACCCTCCGCGTTTATTTGCAAGAGAGTTGAGACAGATTTAATGAAGCGTCCTTTCTCTCTCTTGTGACCAATCAATTTTTTCCCACTTTTTTTCGGATCTTGAACAAAAGGCGACAAACCCTCAGCGATGCAACTACCAAGCTCGGGCGAAGATATCGCAAGGGGCAGATCGTCAGACCTTGAAATTCCTTTTAACCCGAACAGAATGGGACGGCCATCACTGTTCAGATTAGTAAAGGCTAATCGGACCCATTTGCATTATCGTTGTTGATGTTCTCTCCGTAAAATTACAATAAACTACGAAAATTTATGTTCGAGTGTGGGTTTTTGCCAAACGAATTTAACTTTTGCATCAACATAAATTAGTTTTGTGTTCACAACTATACTTTTGCAGATAAGCGACTGTCTACTTAGTCTTTAGGTATAATATATTACATTCAGCCTGAAAACAGGACAAACAATAGGTTTTTAAGGGTTACTTTTTTTGTTCAAAATTTTGACTTTGCAGATCAATTTGTGATTACATCTTAAGGGTATACTAAAATTTTTCTTAAATCGATTTTGCTTCCTCACTACCGAAGGTAGGGAAGCTTTGTATTCGTGAAAGAAGTGAAAAAAAAAATGTCCTCCAAAATCAAAATTTCCACTTGCTTTTTGCGTTTTAGAGCTTCCCGAACAATTTTGGTTCCGTGTCTGTCTGTCTGTCTGTCTGTCGGTCTGTCGGTCTGTCTGTAGTCAATCCTTGTCCCGGGCAAAACTATACTAACCTGTGGTTCGATTTTGATGAAATTTTCAGGGATTGTGCGGGTTAGGTACTAGACGGTCCCCTATCAATTTCAGCACCTTCGGACCAATAGGAGCGAGTGCGCATGCGCAAACGTGAATTTCCTGGAACCTCGGTTTCTCGGTTTCTAATGAACCGATTTTGCTCATATTCGGAGGTTAGTTAGGGACTAACTTCTAAGAGACACCCTATAAGTTTCAATCAAATTGGTCAAGCAATAGCTGCTGCGCATGTGCGAACTTTAAATTTATTGTTACAACCAAAACTCCGCAACTATTCAACCAATTTCGATGAAATTTTCAGGGATTGTGTGGGTTAGGTCCTAGACGGTGGACCGCTAAATAAAATTCTACGTTGAAAATACAAAATATTATAAACTATAATACCTTATAAAAATTATAAAAATATTATAAACATTAATACCTGCAACCCTATCCCGCATATTATCGCCAATATTTTGGTATTCAATAACTCTTTGAATCGTAATTTTTTCGCCAACTGATTCTATACGTCCATGTTACAATGAGTGAGGAAGCTATACTGCCCACCCAACTTGGCAGACGTTTTTTGTTGTACTAAAATAATTGGACAAAGGACTGAATAAAATGGCACAGCAAGAGAGCGATATTCAAATCCAAAGTGTGTTAAATAAATCAATAAAGTCATCAACTAATGTATGGCGACACCGTACCATGGTTCATCCCCTTTTGCTTCGGCGAAATCGTCCTCAATTCTTTTTCTGGCGACTCTCCTCCTTGTCCTGGCTTCTTTATTTTTTTCTTCCCGGAAGTTTCCCTTGAGAAGCTGATGCAGAGCTACTCGTAGATGCAGATCAAACTGAAGAACAACGGCTGTTTGATGGAGCCACCACATCTGCTTAGCTGGTTGAAGGCTGAGGATCAGATCCCGACTCAACAGGTTGACTTATTTAGTTTTTTTAAATTCTATCAAATCTCCCCATTCTGAAGAGTTTACCACACAAAAACTGCGAAATGAGCAAGGAAAAAAAACACGATGAGAGTATTAAACTGAAGTAAACAAACAACGAAATTGTCGCATGAAAACTCTAAAAAAACAACTTCTTCTGCTGAAACCTCCATATTCCTCATGTTAAATTATTCATTTTTACATTATGCGCCATTGCGGGTCATGTCGACCTTAAACAGTAGAGATGAGATGCGTGGAGGTGAAGTTTAAAAAAAAACTGGTCTCCTGAAAAATTTTTCCAACTTCATGTACCTTTTTCTCGTGAATGGTTCATCGTAGCTTCGTGACCCAAATTCTGACAAGTAGAGTAACAAAAGAGCGAAAAAATAAGTCGGGTGGTTTCGTCAAATCTGGCTTGGCTTGGCTGGTAGACATTTCTGTATGATAGAAAATCAGACTAAAAAAACACTATGTTTAATGCTCATATCAATATACTATCCGACTTATTTGAAGAACACAACCAGCAGTAGATGTAATAAAAATTTGAAAGAAACTGAACGGACAGCAACCTAGAAAAACGGACATGGAAATCGAAAAGTCGCCTATCCCGAATGGGGGTTACCCGGTGCCCTTATTGAGTAAACTACGAAATAGAACCTTCTAATGATGATAATACACTAAGTGCAAGTCATATAATATTTCTTGCCACTTTTATTTCCAAATAATTTCTTAATAAACCTTCAAGACTGTGGGGAACGAACGTTGATATTACAAAGCACTGCTTGGTATCCTTCTTTTCTAAAACCCATACCCTGCTAAATTGTTTGAAAAAAACAATGACTTAGTTTCAAGTTTACGAGGTATGATGTTTTAAAAATTTCATCTTCTAATTTTTACCCTTTAGAGTTAAACCTATAGGATAGGTTCATCTTAATATGTGAGTTAGTATAAGCGAAGAAGATTATAAGAATTAAAACTCGTCAACTTGCCACGTCGTTTTTAACACGTCAGAAGCTGTTGTAATAACATCACCCTGTCTGAACTAACTTATATGTTTACTGAGGCAACAGCACGTTAGAAATGGTAATGGGGGAGCAACCGGTGCTAAATGATTTCCTGTTGACGGAGTATTTGTTTTGATTTCTGGTGGCCCAGAACGTTAATTAGGAACCTCCCAAACTGTAGGCTCGTGTCCGGTGAAATCAACCAGAAAGGCAGAAGGCACCCAGAGTCGGTGCACTCATGTCAAGGGCCTGCGGACAAGGTCGCCACTTCCGAAGAGAGCTTCCAAAACGTTGCGCAAGATTCAGGTTGATTTAGTAGATGCACGTAAGCACTCCAGGGGTCAAACCTGAGTTGAACACCCGTAGAGTTTGAACGTGACGGCTTTATTCTCTTTCGATGAATGACAATGACTAAATATACTGCAGCATCACGGAAGTTCATAGAAAGATGTGTGCTACGAGGGACTGAAGATCATACCCATTTCCCTGATATACCACTAGATCGTAGTTTGGGACCAAGTACATGACGCAAACATCACCAGTAAATGGTATAATTTTCACCTTGGATCGAATGTGTCTTCGACATCAATCTTCTGATTCATCATCAATGCACGGTCAACAAAACTCATTCCTCCAAGCACAGACGCGAAAGCAGGACACACAACAAGTTGGTTCTTCACTAAACAGGTCCATTGGTTGTGATTCAGCCTTTTGGGCGTGATATAGCCATTAGCCCTAGCTAATACACGTATCAAAGTCAAGTTCAATACCGAGGTTATGAACTTTAATAATCAAAATCTGTTCTCACTTTATGCATTTAACATCTTTATTGAGGCGATGTAGAATGGTCTTCAATCAGCTTATCTCTGAGATATTAAGACTAATAATTATTATTGAGTCCACCAGCTAAACTGAACCATTGATTCAATCAATCAGCCGCAACTCCATTTTGCTTTATTATTATCAATAATGAATCATTAGGATCGAGCAAGAAAAAAAAATTCAACAAATTTTAAATCTTTCATTTTTAATAATTTTCCTGTATTTTTAACCGTGATTAAAATCTCGGAAACACTTGGAACTCTACGACAAGCAGATGGAATTGTTTATATGTAGTTTAAGCTCTAAGACCATGCCTTAAAGTAGAATGATCCGCTGGTAAAAGGATACTTATATAATCCAAGCTTGATGAAGAATGGAAGAAATGGTACTCTGGAAGAGGTTCCACGAATACAAGACTGGTAGAATTGAAGTGTCGAATACTGAGGAAAAAAGAACATTTGAAGAACTCCAAACAATCTATTGAAACACTTAGGATAAGCTGTCAAGTTCTTTCAGGAACTGATAAAATGAGCTCTTACTGCCCTCCAGGATTATTCAAATTTCCGTTTTATTCAGGGGATCCATGAACTAATCGTCTCAGGGATAGTTAGGAAAAATCGTACCTTCGTTCGACGTTATCCTCGTAAATTTTTCAACACCGTGAAGCACAGGTACGTACTTCATAGAGGGAAAGAAAGTAATGCTTAATGTCAAGGTGAGTCTACATAGTTAGCCTCATCTTGGGTAAGTCGTGTCTAGATAAAACCGATACGAAGGAAATACGCCACTCAAGGGAGTAAGAATGAATAATCACTGCAGTTTCAGCCGTCACGTTGGAATGTTGGAGCTAGGTGCAATCATCCAAATCTTACTGTAGCTACCGTGACTTGATATAACGGAAAGTTAGCCAAAACTGAGTCCAAAGCCAATAAAAACCACTAATAATTTACTGAAGAGGGACATCTGAGTTCAAAGTTAGGATTTCTCTCACTGATATCAAATTTCGTTCTGATGTCTTTCAATATAACAGAGCGTTGCAAAGAAAATATCCATCCCAGTTTGTGAAACCACTTGAAGAAGAACGTTCAGCTCAAATTCAGATGAAGTTGTGACCATATAAACTAAACTCTTAGTACCTACCTGATGTCTCAACACTGGAGCGAAATCTGATTCCACTTGAAAGAATCAACAGCTGGCGATCTTCTTGTTTTATTCAGGTCGCCATTTGAGCCAGCCGTCCAAACCTTGAAATAAATCAATGATCAAGCTCGACAACCTAGTTCCCATCTTCAACCTGAAGTTCCAGGGATTTCAAACCTGAATCCAGTCGCTTTAAGTATGAGCACCGTTGGTTATTATTTCGATCGGAATAACGATATTCGAATCATCTCCAGTTAGCAATTTTTATGTTCTACCTGCAGCCTTGATGTCACCTAATGTGCGTTTGCAGATGAGTATTCCCTGAACATTCTACTCAATACCGATCAATGGTATAAGAATTTTGTGCTCCAATTTTCCAATCACAATAATTACGGGAATCATAGCCATCTTGTAACGTGGTGTCAACCTAGATTCAAAACTTGAGTATGTAAATGCCTAATTTTCAAAAAAAAAACAAAAAAACAAAAAAATCAATTACTGCACTCACGATTGCCATTTCTAGGAGATTATCGACATGCTTCAGGATGTGACAAGAAAAACCTTGCCAAAAAATGATGGCCTCCTATTATATGCTCCACCAAAATCGTATTCAAGGGTTAGTATATTCACTCAAAAAAGTAGTAGGTCACCCAAAAAGAGCAACGTCAAGATTCATAAATATAGGTGATTCTCACTTACAAGAGAAGGGCTATAATATGAGTTACTAGGATAGCCCTAGAACGCAGTCTTATACGAGGGAAGTTATCTGGTGTAAATTGAGCACCGATTTCCATTCAGTTCTTCACATCTTGGCTGCGGTAAGGAAGAAGAGGAAGTGAGAGAAGCAGAGAGTTATGCAGCGCATCTCAATTTTTGAGGCCTGCTTGGTGTCCATATAATAATTAGACTCTTCAGCGCTCCTACGGGATATTCAGGAGAACTAGAACCCTTCACTCTATGGAAGTCACCTCAGAGAGTCACTTTGAAGCATAAGTATTAATATTACTGATGTAATTTTACTAGTCTTCTTGTATTTAAAGTCCACGTTCTTTCCGTCCCGTTGTGCGGTGTCTCTTGTAGATGGACATTAATAATATTATTATTTCACTATCTACAAAAATTCCAACTGAATATGTATTGAGTCATTCAACCTGTTCGTTCGTAATCTTGTACATTAACATATTCTTTGATATTACGAATTACCTAGATAAGTACAGGGGATCAGGATTTCCGCAATAATCAACAACTCATTCTTCCTATAGAAATATAAACAGACAGGTTCTGAATCCGGCCTTTCGCGGGTCATTTGTTTATTTTTCCTTCCCCTTAAAAGTTGACGATTGACCATTTGCAGTCATCAAGGTTTCTACGTCGAATTCCGCGTCTGTCAGTCTGGCTTACGTCTGCTTTGTGCTCAGCTCCTTTTTCTTCCATTCCGCCATCCTTCATCCAGTAGCGCTTTCTAGATTTTAAGTTGTGTGTGACATTGAACCTTCCCTTGTATGTAAGAAGAAAGACGAGGTTTTCTTCAAGGAGGTTGCCGGAGTGACTTGAAATGCGCGGCACGACCTCTGTCAGAGACGGGGTCGTTTCAACGGCTTGGCTCCTACTGTAAGCGGATTCGATGAAAGAAGCATCGCTTTTATCATGCCTAAGTATGATACTCGTAGCAGTTCTATCCAGTATTCTAACTGTCCTTTGTACGTACACCAACCTATTCAGAACTCTTCACGTGTTGGCCAGTTAGTATCATGGGTATCGGAGGACCCACATTTCCAGTATGAATACAATGACTTACCTACGTACGTACTCGTATGTATGTCCATCAAAGGAATAACATTTCAAACTACCATTCGCTTGGTTCGCACATTCAACGGCAATCATTTCAAAACAATCAACTCAATCAAACAATCATCTAAGCCGTTGCTGAACTGATATATCATATCAGTACAGTAATTGTATAATAAAAGCAGTAAATAAGATGATTTACATCCACATGGGTCACGAAAGACATGAATCTTCCAATTTTAATAATGTTGGTATTAGTTATTAAAATTTGAAATTAAAATTAGGTATGATCCGTAGCTGTAAATGTTATAAATATTATAAAAATAATAAGAGGTCGACTCGGTTCGGAAAATTCAAAAGAGTATTTTAAAATTGATAGTTCAACAGGTGTTAAATATGACGGGTGTTATGTAGGGGATCAAAGTGTATTATAATTTAGTAGTGACTTTAACACCAGCGAGCTGTTTGACTACAAGGAGAAACTGGAACACCAGTGGCCTGCTATGATTACAAGGGCCTGTCTGAGAACATTTCCACCTGACTGCTGCAAATAGTTCAATTTTTTTTTCTGAAACTACAAGCCAAAACCCGAACAGTAAGTCACATAATTTGCCTTTTTGCTATAATCATTCGTTCCCGAACTAAATACTAGTGTATATGGTTAACTACAGGCTTGTGCTCACTTCGTGAGCAATAATGGCAGAGTCAAAGCTTTACAACCGCGACAGCGTTACGTGAAATGTCATACCTTCGGTACTTGAGTAGACCAATTCCAAAACGAGCTAAAAGAATCCCAAATGAAACGGAGAAAAACGCAAAAAACTGCTACATTTTAAGGGGGTCTCAGTCGGTGGCCGTTCGTTCTCAGGATTTTTTTCCAAATTAAAGGCGTAAAAACTTGAAAAGTTGTACTTAAATTTGAAATATTAGAGGATTTTAGAAATTCATTAGTGCACGGCCCAAGGGAATTGAAAATCTGAAATATTGCCGCCCGAATCATCAAAATCGAACAATAATTGCCAAAGAGAAATGGGAAAAACTACTGAATAAACGGTTTTTCCCATATTTCTCTGGCAATTATTGTTCGATTTTGATGATTCTAGCGGCAATATTTCAGTTTTCCAATTTCCTAGGGCCTGTAGGCCTCTAGGGCCCCTAGGATTTCTGAAATCCTTTGAAATTTCAAATTTAGGTACAACTTTTTCGATCTCGTGAAATACTAACCCGGAACGAGGATTGAACGGCAACCGAATGAGACCCCCTCAACCTGACAGCCTGCATCCTTGGGGTTTTGTCTCAATGTTTCGAAAATTCACTAAATTCCTTATGCAAAATTTTATCATTTTTCTAGTGAGGAAAATTCAGTTATTTCAATTAGAAATGAGGAATTAGTGCGTTTTGGGATTTCAGATCGTTTTTAACAAACGTCATAACCTTACTTTCCTACTAACAATTTTTCCCTCTTTGCAATCGTACCAACCTGCCAAACAAAAAACCTGGATACAATAGAATTAAATTAAATAAATTCAGAAGAAAAGGGTAGAAAATTCTGAAAAAATAAGATTGAACGAAGCCTCCTTTATTTTTAGCGCGTTTTGCTATTGAACTACGCTCAGTAGCCATTGCCCTCAGGGCTTTTAGCGTGTTCTGCCCTGGGATGTTTTAGGCTCACTTTGGATTTGCGCATTTTGGGAGAGCACTCATACTTTCAAGGTACTCGTTTTTCAATGGGTTTTGCCTCGTTTTGACATTGAAAACCATCACAAGGATGTAGCTGTCGTCATTCTGAATCCAACGATACCGATAACTAATTTTGGTTTATTATTTTCAATAATGAACCTTTGGAATCGACCAAGAAAATTTCTTTTAACACCCCCTCAAAATTTGATGGTTTACGTTTCAAGGTACGTAGAATCCAAAAATCGAATAAAAATTTGGCCGTCCGTCCGCCGTACGCGGCACTTTTGTCACTTAGCGTTGACCGATTTTGATGAAATTTGGTATGTAAGCTCCATTTGGGGCTAGTTGTGCCCCGAAGATTTTGGTTGATGTAGGTCACTTCTAAGGGTTCCAAAATGAATTTATAAATTTTGAAAACGCCCTAACTCAAAAAATTTTGATATAAAGGTATTGTTTTTCCTTCAATTTAAGATTCTATAGAATTTTTAGGATTTTTTGAGACCACCCGGAGCTCTGTAGGACAAACCGTTCGCTCACTACGAGAATCTAAAGTTTGGACGTACGATAAATCAGAAACACGAGTGTGAATCGCAAAAGAGGCCTAAAATCCGTTAAATAAAGCTGACCGAAATGCGATCGATGTTTTTCTTCATGTTGGATGGTTGATGGCTTTGCAGACGAGTGATCTATGTAGAAAAATAATAAACTATTGTGTAATAATTGCAGCGTTTAAAAAAAAAATCGATTTAGCTATTTTTGGAACAACTGGCCTACTCACTTATAGGAGAACATGCCACGTTATGGCACGTGAACATACTCATGAGTATTGCTACCTTCTAATCATAGTGGTAACCGATGGATGAATCCCCCTCGGTTTCTGTCAAATTTCCCTTAGGTTATATAAAACATGAAAATCGTGTACCTATTTTGATATTTTCTAGGAATTGAAGTTAAGGAATTGATTGATTTTATTTTTGATTGATTTTAAAACATTGATTTTAAAACAACTCTATTCTATGAGTATATTGCATATCCGGATTGAATGTTTAATTTCTTCTAGAGGTGTTTAGGTGTTTCACCCACTTGTTACAGTATTTCCAATTTCACGTATCTGTCAATGCGTGCTTTACCCTTTACTGTTGACCACTATTGCTCATTCGAAGCCATCCTTGACATTTTTGAAAAATGACCAACACATATCAAGGGAAATTGAGTGCGGGCGGGAGTGGTCACTGGTCAACTCAAAAAACTCGTCGGTTTTCCAATTATGGCTCTTTACGTAACCAGTAGGTACAGACAAGGTCGAATCCCCCAACCTTCACACCGCTGATCCACTTTCACCAGTCTGTTTTGGCGACTTCCGAGCTATCGCTAGGGATCTTTCGAGGTGTTTACTTGGGTCTATGAAAATAATGTTTTTATCTCGAATCTTGCATCAATCAGTGGGAAATTTGGGTATTTTTGATCGTTCTTTCTTCACTATCTTTGGCCTTGTCTAGACGTACAATGCGGTTCACACGGACTAGAAAGAAACAAGAGTGTGCTGGATGTTTTTCTTACAAGTAGAGTTGAAAAATTGAGAATTCATGACGATTGATAAATGCCCCCCTCTCTCCTTTTATTACTCGTAAAAATATTAGTTCTGATCACTATCTCACATTCTCCCAGCTAGCATGGAAGGATTCAATGCCGTACGAGGCAAGGTAAGTCGACTGTAAAGGAACTATTGCTTCGATCTTTACTATACTGCGTTTCCTAATAAAAAATAGGTACTAGCTTTAGAATTTGTTTAAATTTGGTTCGGATATTTGAAAGGAGGTTTGTACATATAAATCACAAGTGCTACCGTGGAATTTCCACACACAAGCTAGTTATTTATAATGTACTGGAATTGGAAAGGAATTGCAGGTGTTACCAGGGAGAATTTCCATGCACAAGCAAGCTTTTTAGGTTGAGTTTTTTTCTGGCAGGCAGGTGAGAAAATCTTTAAGATCCAGGTGGAGTTGGATCTCGTATGATACCTGGAAGGGTCCGCGTCTTCCGGTTATGTGGGATTCAAACCCACTAACAAAACACCTCCTTTTCTCCCACGTTGGAACTCAGCCCGGAACCGTTTAACACTGTTCTGGGGCGTTTAATCAGTTCTGGGAGAGGGGGCGGACCAGATGCTCCCTCCTCTCTCATTCACGTTCTAATAGTATCTTCCTTGTCAGGATGCTTTCTGTGTACTCTGCCACAGCAGTCCAGCTCCTTTTACCTTCCAGCATCCTGCCTTCAGCATTTCACCTTCAGGTCTGCCATCAGCTGGTCTCTTTCAGGCGCCCATTTGGTGCATTTGAAGAAGGTGTGGAGCACATCATCGTGATCTTTGTTCTGGCAGTGTAGACATATTGGGGCAGATACCTTCCCAATTTCATGCAAATAAACCAATAAACAATTTTTTGTGACTCCAGAAAAGAAAAGAAAAATGTAGATTAGGCTATATCAGTACTCAAGTGACGTTATGCATGATCAATAAAATCACTGGAAAAACCATAAATACAAAGAAGAAGGTAGTCAGCCGGTACTCATGAACTTGTGAGCTCATCAATTATTTCACTCTGACAAATGGAGTTGAACCACAGGAGCTCAAGTCAATTACAGTAAAGCACGCTCATCAGAGGCACCGAATATCACGATGATTGATGTTATAGCATTCTCGTATCTTGACGTATAATAGACATTACATCCTCGTTTTTAGCGACTGGTCTTTTCATTCAATTTCACGACCTGGTAGAGCTTGAAATCGCACCCAATTGTGACCGGATAGGTACAATGACCACGTTCAAATTGCTTTGAGTTTCGGTGCTGTACATCCTTCTTCAAAATTAATAAATTGTATTCAATTATGGCATGAGAGCCTTCGAGCATTAAGCAGACATGATATTGTTTTAAACAAGCTGTTTTGAATAATTTCATCCTTACCCAGACAGCTCAACTTCGACTTCACTCATGATCTCGATAAAGTCCCATTCGTATCCCTTGAATTATTACTGAGCATTTATTCGAAAAAAAAATATGAAAATCGTTTCAATTGTTTAATGATATGGGTCTTCCATAATCAAACACAAATTCTCATAAAAAATTGTGCGCATTGTTAGATAATGTTGAAGATGGTGATTTCCACTGGAAACTTCAAAAACAGGTTTCAAGCGATATTTATTCTGTATTTCCAAAATTATGCCTACACTATTTAACTCTAAAAATTGTTGGCTTCTTAATAGTTTTTCGTTTGCTTGTATTATTTACATACACTGAATTTATTCAAACAGATGAAACAACTTTTAGAAATCTTCTTGGAATGGTGTGAAAAAATTTGGAAAAATTCACAATATGTGTTTTACAACATTTTTGTGATTTTACTACAGAACATTTTTGTGTTTTGTTTTTGCAACATTAAGGTTTACAACGTTTTTCAACAACCATGGCACAATTTCTCACATAAAATCGCTAGAGCCCACTCAGGTATTACTTTAGCATTGTCAAACTATAATGTACTATACGTGCTATATGTGCTTTCGTGCTATGTGTCTATGTGTTTATTGGAGCTTACGGGGAGTTCATCGGGATTACTGCACGAAACAGGATTAAATGAAGGTCAGATGATTCCAATTTTGGTTTATTATTTTCAACGATGAACCATTTAAATCGAGCAAGAAAAAAATTTTAACCCCACCCCTCCTCAAAATTTGATGTTTTACGTTTCAAGGTACGTAAAATCAGAAAATAAACCGTAGGTGACACTTTTTTAGCAACCATAGACCGATTTGGTTGAAATTTGGTATAATGAGCTCCATTTGGGGTCTAGTTGTGCCCCGAAGCTTTTGGTTGATGTCAGTCACTTCTAAGGGTCACTTTTTAGGACGTCCCACAGTAAGACTTGGGCGTCCTTATGTGATCGATCTGGGGTGAAGTTGGACAACACTCAACAGAAAAAAAAATAACCACACAGTAATCCATTTTAGACCATTCTGAATCCAAATCCGAGAAAAAAACCATAGGTGTATGTCTGTGTGTGTGTGTGTATGTGTGTGTGTATGTGTGTGTGTATGTGTGTAACAAAATCTTGTGTCGTCTGCCCAGGCCTTAGTTCTCAACCGATTTTCCTGGTTCTTTTTTTGTTCGACGCGAAAAACTATCTAGTTGTGCACTACCTCGCCGGAATTTCGAATTTTGCCTTTTAAGGGTGGGAAAGGGGGGGTTAATGCTCAAAAACGTGTGTTTTTGGGCATAATCTTGTGTACTCTGCCCAGGCCTTAGTTCTCAACCGATTTTCGTGGTTCTTTTTTTCTTCGACGCGGAAAACTATCTAGTTGTGCACTATCGCGCTGGAATTTCAAATTTTGCCTTTTAAGGAGGGGAAAGGGGGGGTTAATGCTTAAAAAACGTACGTTTTCGGGCATTATCTTGTAAACTCTGCCCAGGCCTCAATTTCCAACCGATTTGTGTGTTTCTTTTTTTGTTTGACTAAAATAACTTCCGAGTTGTACACGATTTCACCAGAGTACCAAAATTTGCAAGAGAAGGGGATGGGTGGGGGGATAATATTCACAAAATATCCAATTTTTCGGTTCCTTTACTGCATACTAATTGTATCCAAGCTTTGAAATTGAGGAAAAATTCTCATTATACCTTAGGATTTGCATGAATTACTTTCTGTACCACCATGGAAATAAAAGTGGTACCACCATGGTGCCAGGGCACCATAAACCTCATATTTCTTGGGTTTTTTGGTGTTTCACCTTGAATACGGATGTGACATTCGACGGACTGCCTACTAAACCTAATAGATGAAAGTTCAATGTTACGACGTATTTCCGCTTTGGTGCCAGACTGGCACCATTGGTGGTGTTGGGGGGGGGGGGGGGTGTACTCGAATTCGCATGTTGGGTGTCGTACATCATGGATTTTAAAATGCTCTTCAGATTCGAGGCTATCGTGCCGCTAGAAGTGTTATGGTTTATAATGGTGGGGGGGGGCCCTATTTCTTCCCTAAAGTAATAAATAAATTACATCGAGAGAAACAGTCTTATCGCTCAACAACTGGTTAAACTGATCCAATACTTATCCAATGGGACGTCCCCTGGAATGCATGCATTACTAAACAATATGTTTATATATATACATAGGTATATATATTAAAAACTAATGACAATGTCAAAGCTGTGCCCTTTGCAGACGAATGATCTATACTGAAAAATAATAAACCTCTGTGAAATAATTTGCAACGTTCCTTATTGGAATCCAAATTCTTGTAAATTTACAAGAATTCGGGTTCCAATAAGGAACCCTGCAAATTATTTCACAGAGGTTTGTTATACTAGTTATAGTTTCACGTCAAATCCTCAAAGGTGTACTCCAACTCATGGATTCATGCGCTGCAATTTGGTCTTCTACGACGATGTATAAGTATTTAAGACGTGAATAATGAAGCCGAATGCGTCATAAAACTAATGAATCGAATCAATGATGCATGTCCTGCACGTAGGTAAAATTGAGTTCATACTTTTGATAAAATTTGACTTCCTAATGTAGATATTCGGTCACCATCGAGTGATCGTATGTGGAGCTGTAGGCATCAATATCATCGCGGATGTAAGTTTGTTGCTTTGGAGTATGCGAGGCACGCGCCTCATCTCACCTTGGCGCGCCTTTATGAATGAGTTACGCAATGGCAGCATCTCAACGGTCGAATCATCGATCTTAACCTCTAGCCGTTCGGAATTGAGTTATCCCCATGATTATAAATATTAGGAATGCATTTTATAGGAGGTACAGTTGGTTTGTAGCGCTAGGAGGCCTTGTTTCAAGACAAATATCACACAATTTATGAAAATAAGTTCCAATTAAGGAACAATGTTATGTACATGTCATGTACTCAAAATGGTGTCGATGTCAGTTTAGAGATCCACCAATTTAATAAATACCACGACTGAATGTACTAATATTTCCACCTACCGGATTGAAGCATCAGTATTAATTTTTAAATGGAAATGTCGTGAACTAACACATTACTTCTATATAAATATGAGGCAAAAAAAAAAAAAAAAAAACTGAATACAACTCGAATAAACGAATAACGATCGCATTTTGGTCAGCTAAAATTTCAACCGAGATTAGGCCTCTTTGGTGATTCACACTCGCATTTCTGAAAAATATGACTCTAATGATAAATAATTTCACACTTTTACGCTAGGGGAAAAAAAGTAAACTGACTCAATCTTATGAACAAAACTCAACTTGGGACTTAGAAACTCTGGCACGGAGTAAACTGATTTTATTTTACCCGAAAAAAATGCAAACTTATGACTTGAAAACTCAGGCACGTCCACCTTGGAAGTCCGAATGTACTTCCTCGGCATCTGAAAACCAGAAAAACAACAAAGAAAGTCACAAATCGCCAAGTCTCAACTCACCCCATCGAACAAAATCACTGATAACAGTCAAATGATAGAAGGAAACGACTTCAAATTTTCAAAATATCTTCACAGACTAATCTAAAATACACCTAGAAAACAAAAACTTACGGTATGATCGATGCCCACTGCGGAGATGGAATTATGACTGGGTTCTGCTGAGCGCCGAAACAACCGATGAAAACAAATGTAGAGGGGAGGGAGAAATTGGCGCTTTGAACTTATAACAGTGGTAACTATCATCTGAAAGGTATTCACATGGAGTTTCTACAAAAACCAGGACGCCAACTCGACATTAGCTCTCTTGGTGACCCTATTCATAACTTTTTAGGACGTCCCACAGTAAGGCTTGGGCGTCCTTATGCGATCGATCTGGGGTGAAGGAGGACAACATTCAACAGAAAAAAAAATTAACACACAGTAATCCGTTTTAGACCATTCTGAATCCAAATCCGCAAAAAAGCCATAGGTGAATGTGTGTGTGTGTATGTGTGTGACAAAATCTTGTGTCGTCTGCCCAGGCCTTAGTTCTCAACCGATTTTCGTGGTTCTTTTTTTGTTCGACGCGGAAAACTATCTAGTTGTGCACTACGGCGCCGGAATTTCGAATTTTGAATCTTAAGGGGCGAAAGGGGGGGTCAAATCCTGTAAAATTTGCCCAGGCCTCAATTTCCAACCGTTTTGAGTGTTTCTTTTGTTCGACTCATAAATCTTCCTAATTGCACACTATTTCACCAGAGTATCAAAATTCACAAGGGGAGGGGGTGAGGGGGGATAATATTCACAAAATATCCAATTTTTCAATTTTTTGGTTCCTTTATAGCTTACTAATTGTATAGCTTGTTTTTGTAGCTTTGAAATTGAGGAAAAATTCTCATTATACCTCCAGATTTTCATGAATTATTCTCTGTCCCACCATAAAACTAATAGTGGTGCTACCATGGTGCCAGGGCACCATAAACCGCATATTTCATCGGTTTTTTAAAGTTTTTTTTTGTGTTTCACCTTGAATACGGAATTGAACTTCAACGGACTGCCTACCAAAACAAATAGATGAAAGTTCAACGTTACTAAGTATTACCGCTTTGGTGCCAGACTGGTGAACTCGAATTCGCATGTTGGGTGTCGTAGATCATGGTTTTTCAAACGCTCTTCAAATTTGAGGCTCCCACGCGGCTAGAAATGATATGGTGGATAAGGGTGATGGTGGGGGGGGGGAGGATCACTATTTCTTGCCTATAATTCTTAATAAATTACATCGAGTGAACAGTTTTTTCGCTTACCATCTGGTATTAATTGACCCAATGCTTATCCAATAGGACGTCCCCTAGAATACATGCATTACTAAACAATATGTTTTTGAGAAGTCTCAACTCTCCTCTCAAGTCCCATGTCTCCCCATCTGACGGTAACGGGTATTTTTCAACGCTGAATCTCGTGATAGTAGCGTTTGTAATCGGATGAAAATATCAGCTTTTTTCAACTGGGATGCAAATTTTAGGTATGTAGGTACGATACTGGTATCCACATGTTTACTAACTGGATGGATTTGGACCGAATTTATGGAATCCACCACTTACAATATATTGTGAAAGAACTATACTGCCCACTAAACTCGGTAGACTGTCCAGTTTTCTCCCTTGTTGTAAACTAAGGAAGCTGGGTAGATAGAAGATGAAGCTCCAAACACGGCAATCTTGTACCGAAGAATGACATAGCGTGCCTCAAACCATCTAAACCTTTTCCGTGCCAAACGGAACGCGTTCTTGACAGTGAATCCGACAAAGAGCCGTCCCGCGTCCTTGGTTCGCTTGAAGATGCTGAAATATGCGGACACGGCTTTTCAAGCACCTCACGCTCGAATCATAGAATCGATAGCTCGCTTTTTGCTATTCATGAGTCGGAATCAAACCGAACAGTTGATAAATCACATAGCTTCGTATAATATCTCCATGAGGGTTTGTTCTGGAGGATGTGGCAAATCAGATAGGTGATATTGTTTATTTTTTGCTGTTGTCTTTTTTCGGTTGTTGAGACGAGCTTCGTGAAAATATGGACGGACGTGGGTGCCTAGTAATCAAAATAATGGCGGGGTTCAACTATTGTTTTCATTTTTTATCCTAGGGGGCATCACAAATGATGTTCCTCGCAGGTTTTCCCCAAGCAGTATTTGTAAGTATAGAAGTTACATGCATCCCATAGTAATACCAAATAAAATTCTTTCACCTACGAGTATACCGTGTTTACTCGATTAATTTCTGTGTAGACAGGACGATTTCACGATACAGAATCATAACAAGCGTAATCTACTGTAACCTACAACATAACCAGGAAGTTTCTCATTACTTCGCAAAAACCATCTCAGAAATTGGTAAATTGAAACGCTGCAAATTATTACACAAAGGTTTACTATTTTTCTTTATAGATTTCTGGTCTGCAAAGAACACAGCTTTGCCATTGCCAATACCTGCCAACCATATTTTCGCTTCACAGTCAAGTTTATTCTGAAGCAATAAACGGTTCACAATAAATTCGAAAACATTAGGAAATTTGATTACTAGTTGCTAAGGAAGCAAAACTGAGAACAATTTAAAGAAACCAACGAATATACGAAACGATTGTATTTTGGTCAGCTAAAATTTGAACGGAGATTAGGCCTCTTTGTGATTCACACTCGTGTTTCTGATTTATCGTAATTCCAACCCTTAAGTTCTCGTAAGGAGCGAACGGTTTGTCCTACAGAGCTCCGGGTGGTCTCTAATAATTCTCAAAAAATTCAATACTTTTTCAAATTGGTGAAAAAAACAGTACCTTCATTTCGAAAGTTTTCAAGCTAGGTCACTATTGAAATTTTCGACCCTTAATTTTCACCCCTTAGAAGTGACTGACATCAATCAAAAGCTTCGGGGCACAACTAGACCCTACCTAAATGTAGCCCATATACCACATTTCGGCAACATTTTAATTCAATTTTGGATTCTACGTACCTTGGAACATAAATCAACCAATTTCGAGGGGGGTTAAATTTTTTTAAATTTCTCAATTGATTCCAAGATGGGCTCATAAGTGGAACTGGCATATTTTTATACATATTATATAGACATATTTATATTTTTTAAAAAAGCTCTTCGTATATTTAAGCATTATTTATATTTAAGAAAAAGCTGTTCAAGTTATAAGTACTTACCTTTAATGCCCCATATACCCAGCATAGCGCGGCACTACTTGCTTACCACTTGGTATACTATTATTAACATTATCTCGAAATTCACTTGAGTATGATTATAGTATTCTTTGTGAAGGTTGCATAGTTATCTTAGCTGACGTTGATACAAGAAATCAAGATGACATTTCGTAGTGGTGCTTGAGTGCACGAGTTATTCACAAAGTTATACAACGGTGCCACGATTTCTTGAGTGTCTGAAATCGTATGAAATGGGTGAACTACCAGTACATTATTGTTAGAATGCGAACAACAGGGTCGCTCTATCTCGTCTTCAAGCGATCCTAATCGGGTTTTTCCGAATAATAAGTTTAATAGACTCGACCATCAAGGCTGATAATCTAGACGAGCTGAAAGCTGCTCGTGAAGAATTAGGTCCAAACTGCAGACCTGCAGAACGTGGGGATTGTTAATCTCCCAACCCTCAAACCTGTAGTTGAAGGAAAGCGGGGAACCACGTTGCTGACTCCACTCAAGTTTAACCGGTTCGATTGAAGTAGACCAATCCTTCGTTCTATGAAAGATTGGAGGCTTCAAACGCTGGTTTTCAAAGCAATTATTGATACTTTCTACAAGTACCTTAATTACCTAATTGGAATTTATTTTGGTTGAGGCGTCCAAACCTTGCATGCAACTTTAGAAGTTCGATTTAAACATGATATTACTTATCAGCTCAATGAATCGCTTACAAATCAGTTGGGTTTTAAATAGGGTCTGGCGGAAAATCCTATAATTGGTATCGTCGAACTTACGTTTAATTCACCAACTATGTCAGAATCTTTGGTTCAAGATAATCAAAGATAATAAGTCGTAATAAGTAAGTTTCATTGGATACCTAGGTACTTATCTAGAATAATCCTACTTTAGAAATCCCGTCAGATGGAAACTGTCAAATCCCTGGATACCACGTAGTGGCGATTGTCGAATTCAAGTGACAGAATTTTATCTTCTACGTGAAAATTTACCTCATTTAAGGCAACCACTTCAAGGGGTGCACCAAGAAGAATAGCTCTATCAATTTGCTCCCTCTTAAAGTAAGAGCCGCAACGGAAATAAGAGGCCCTGGCACAATAAAAACTATTACCTTTCAGATCTTCCTACATCTGTCCTCTGAAGTGACCGCAGAATCCACGCCTCGTTGGTGACAACTCTAAAGTTGACGCTCAACAGAACGTGAAAGGCCTTCAGGAGGCCTCCACACGGTCCTTTAGATTAGCACCCATCAATACATCCGTGCCCATATTGATCAACCTTAGCAGATAACGGATCATAGTTGGCCGTGGTTGAATCAATTTTCGCTTCCACCCCCAAAACCGAAATCTCGTTATCGATCTCTTCCCGTAATTCATAATAGCTGCATTATCAGTTACCATCCTCAAAGTGAGCTGTCTAATTCGTGCCTTGGGAAGTCGAGTCTGGGCCACAATCCCGGCCGAACAACAACCTTGAAACCCTCAAACTGCGAAAAATACAGGAGAAAAACGCTGCAAATTACTACACAAAGTTTTATTATTTTTCTATACAGATCACTCTTCTGCAAAGAACACGACATTGCCATTGTTACCACCAACCAACATGAAGAAAAACATCGATCGCATTTCGGTCAGCTAAAATTTGAACGGTTCACACTTTTTTGCGGTTCACACTCGTGTTTCTGATTTATCGAAAGTCCAACCCTTAAGTTCTCGTAGGGAGCTAGAGGTTTGTCTTACAGGACTCCGCGAGGTCTCTAAAAATTCTAAAAATTCAATACTATGTCAAATTTATAGAAAAACAATACCGTTATATCACAATCGTTTGAGTTAGGGCGTTTTCAAAATTTCTACCCTTATTTTCCAACCCTTAGAAGTGACCTACATCAACCAAAAGATTCGGGGCACAACTAGACCCCAAATGGAGTCCACATACCACATTTCATCTAAATCGGTCAATGCTAACTAAGGAAAGTGCCGCATAAGGCGAACGGACGACCCAATTTTTATTCGATTTTTGGATTCTACGTACCTGGAAACGTAAACCAACAAATTTTGAAGGAGGGTTAAAAAATTTTTTTCTTGGTCGATTCCAAAGGTTCATTATTGAAAATAATACCTAAAATAAAAGAATAATTTTTGTTTCTCCACTACCAAAGAAGAGCTTTGTATTCGTGCAGCAGGTAAGTAATGAAGGGTCCTCCAAAAACCAAAATGTTTTTCTTGTATTTTGGTTTGAATTTCCTGTGATTTTTACAATTTGTCTATACGTCAGTGTGTGAAGCAGTAACGGATTGACAAACGGCATAATAGCTAGATCTTTTTGAAATGTTCAGGGATTGTTCGAGTTACCTCTCGGTTGTGTATACGCATAAATACGACTCTAACCGTGTTTCTCGCTGCATCGATGTATTTTCAAAAGATCATGTTGGCTAATAGTGAATATCCGTGATGGATATTGGAGCCCGAGTTGTCGCGGTAAAAGCGTTGATAAGGCAATATCGAAGGTAAGCTGGTTCTTCAGCGACTATACGAGGAGTAATTACGCATCTACATCAGGTTGATGGTCAAGTCATGTCGTGAAGACTGAAGCAACTTCAACTTTCAGCTCGCCGAGCTCAAGTTGTAGTTTTTCACCTGTCCTAACGGTGATCGGAATTCTAATCGGAAATTGAACTAATATAGAAACTTGTAACCTGTCATAATAACCTCAAGGCGGAGAAGAATAATAACAACATCAACAGGTAGGAATGTAAAAAGACACAATGACTGCGGAATAGAGATTATCTGAACGGTCATTATGATAACAGAGATACATTTATATGAGTAAAGTGGTGTTATGGGACCGAAATAACTTTCCTACTATGTGTGACAGAGCATGCATTAGGTCCACTCAACTAACGCGTAATAATAATACGACGAGATTCCCAAACTATCTTTGGTCTTTCGTGACTGGGACTGTTGGTATTATTTAGATTCTAATGTGAATTTTTTATTTATTATGACCCATATGTTGGGATTTAGAATTTATCTCTAGTTATTAAGTAATTTGAAATTGTGAATGTTGCATCCTCATGGATAAATTTGAAGTCTTTTGAATATCCTCAAATCATAGGTAGATCGCTTTGAATATTTGATGTGGAGTAATAAATATCTGGAAGTCAAAAATAATCTTCCAATTCCACACCCCTTTTGCTTGTTCGGGTATCGAACCATGCTACTGAACGAGCATTCGAATCAAATCCCAATATTGTAGGTACGTGTCGAATCATCGTAAGTATTAAAAACAGAATTTTTAGAATCGAATGAATCCACTCAGAGCTCTTAAGACCAATCGTTCGTTCCCTATGAGGACTTAACCCATTTCCGCCGACTGTGCCAGATCTGGCACGACGCAAGGGGTGACTTTCACGATTTCCTGTTCATTCCTACTTGCTCATGAACAATCCTTCTCTGTGCCTCCCACTTCAACAGGTTCTCATGCAAATCCCCTCCGATTTTCATTCGCTTTTGAGTCTTTGTCTAGGCGTGAGTGAAGTTTGAATTTAATCAAGATTCTACCGACGAGAATAACCCGACTCTGCGCTGCTGTAAGCACTCTTATTAGTGTACACTAACATTTTTCTCTTAGCTGTCCATGAATTCTTGTTATTTATGGTCATTTGAAGGAATTAAAACAATTCTTTTTCATTTTCGACTTCTTTTGGTTAGATCTGGTGTCCTTGGAAACTCGGGTGTGCCAGATCTGGCACAATCGTCACATAGTGTCAAGAATTCGGAACTTTTTTGAGAGCTGGGGAATGTAGGAATTATGGCTATTACAACGATTTCACGTTTGCGCGTGGGCCCAAAATGCTCTCAATTTGTGGGTCATGATTTTCATAGGGGACCACTCCAATTCGCATAATTCCTGGAAATTTCATCGAAATGAGATGGAAATGTAGAACTTATATCCGTAAAAAGGAAATACACGTTTGCACATGCGCAGCGGCGGCTACTATCAGTCTTGGGATAATGATGTTCATAGGGGACCATCTACACGCCAACCCGCACAATCCCTGAAAATTTCATTGAAATCGGACGAGAATTGTAGAAGTTTTGGTTGCTGCTAGTATAGGATTTCATGACAGACAGACAGACACGGAACCAAAATTGTCCAGGAAGGTCTGAAACGTAAAACGCGAGTGGAAATTTTGATTTTGGAGAACATCTTTTTTTTCAACCTTGAAAAATGAAAACAAAGCTTCCGCTACCTTGGCAGACTCGGAAGGAAAAAGAGGAGCGAGGCTCAAGACACAAAATATTCGATCACATTTTGTAGTGGGGTTGTGATTTGCAACAGGTTGGATAATGAATAGTGTGGTGGCTATAGCTTCCACGAAATATGGACATGAGCCTAAAGTATGCCTAAGAGGTTCTCAAAAGCAGAAAATGAAATCATTTCTGTCCCTCAACCACACCTTATCCATCAGTACAATCGTAACATGGGAGGGACTGACCGCATAGACCAGGACATCAATAGATATAAAACTGGTATTAGAGGGGAAAAGCGGTAGTGGCCACTATTACGAGTATGTTGCTCATAGAAGTTGGCCTCAACAATGCGCGTCTAATATGTGTGCTTACTATACTCTATTATTTTTGTCAAAATATTGTTTGACAAGAAGTGAATACTTGAGTGAGTGAAAGAAAGTGAATACTTTAGTGAATACTTTACTTTCATCGTCATTTTGTTTCTGAAATTTTCTCAAAAAACTACTCGAGTGACGACTGTGCCAGATCTGGCACGGGGGGTTACCCTATGGGTGCAAAATTTAAATTAATATTTTTCCTAGGTTATTTGAGGTTCAGTGACATTGTTTTGAGGTAAATTTATATTATATCTCAAAAATTATAGTTCTCGGCGTAAATGGGTTGAGAAAAAATTTGAAGAAATTGAAATTTTTAAAAAATCATACACACTTGTGTGAATTTCACTGACGGAAATGGGCTCTCCGTTCGAATTTCAGGCGAATGAATTCTTTGAATGGAGTTAGCATGTTAATGGAGTTTCATGTCACTTAGATGGCCTTAGCAACCAAGAATCAAATTTCGTAATGAAGACACCCACAGCTCTTGGATACCGATTTTATTAGCTAGTAGGTAGTATTAATGGGGGTCCGGTGTGTCTATGGTCGTTGGGGCGTCGTTGTTTGGCGGTGGACTTTGGACCGACTTCTGTGGGGGTCGTTGGTTCAAGGCTCATCGCCGGCAGCGTGCGTTTTTCGGCTGGGGCTCACATCGCCCCCCTCGTCCCTACCTAGGGCGGTGAGGCAATGGGAAGTTATGAGCGAAAGCATCAGAAGAAATTCTGATTTTCCCTTTGGAAGACAGCTGATGACCTCCGCGACGCTAGGAATGGCAGTCGGACGAAAATCCATCCTGAAATTGTTGTTTACTTTACTTAATTAGTTAGGTGGCTGGCTTTTGTTATTAATGCAAAAGCCAGGTTCTAAGCAGACTGGTGATCTATACAGTAAAATGATAAACCATTTACTCATTTGTAGCGATTTTCTTAATAAAACATAATTTTCTTCCTTATGTTCAACTTCAAAAATTCATTTGAGCATTCTCTTGGAAAGCTGGCGTTCTGACGAAGTATTTTCCTCGCCGGAGAGAGATTGGAAGGCGGTATCAAAATCCGCCACGTTGGTGGTGATTTCAACAAATGAGACAATTGTAATGTTTAGGATTACCTTTGACGCTCGAGTTCCACTTTTAAAAAACTAGTTTGAAATTAGAAATAGAGGAAATATAACTCTCTTTCCAACGATGTAATCAGATTTCTCGAAAATTGAGGGAGTAATGGCCATTTTGGTGTTCGCAAGGTCGAAAACACGAGAAAAATCCTCAAATCTTTTGAAAAAGAGAACTTTTGAAAAACAAGGGATTAACACCGAATTGCTAGGAAACGTTTTTTGTTGGAAATTGCTTGTAGAATCGATTGCTGAAGTTTGGCAAGCCGAGCATGTACACCCAGTATAGCTAGAGAAATGATTTTTTTCTTGTCGCTATCGGTACTTAACTCAGTATTCTTCAGATATATCAGACCAGGAGATCAGATATATCAGATCAGGAGATCAGGATCTTCAGATATATATTTTTAGCTTCAAGAGGCGCCTACTCAATCGATCAACAGCTAGAATAACTAAAGAAGTTGTTACAATTCGATAGGTCTATCCACCGCACTTTAAGAACAAAAATTTGAATTTTAGAAGGAATAGTTCTTTTAGAGGAATTTTGACCTTACAGGAGCCATATAATTTTCAGCCAAGGGTTTGTGTGCCACAAACATTGATTTGGAGGGTCCAGGGAATGGAGTCACTAATTCCTGTAAGGTTCTTTGACTAGTTTGATACTGACCAACGTAACATCCATTCGCATTAGACAAATGCATTATCAATTTGTCTTCAAAGAACCCATTCATCGTTAGAACTACCAAAAGCCTGGAGTATGATATCAAACCGTGGATAGTTTCTAAAGGGCATCATTAACGTGTCATGTAGTGGCGATCGTCGTGGGGATCCAACGCTAATGGAACACGCGAGGTAGATACAGCCGAGTAGGTAGCCGAGAAATTACGCAACAGTAAACAAGACTGCCCGCTATAGTGGAATGACGGTAATTCACTTCCTATTGCCGCGGTCAACTTCAATGGAAGTGCATCGGAATGATTTGCAACAGGGGAAAGCATTGTTTTGAAATGTGGAATGATCAGTTACGTTTATCAAATGAAGCGTGACGGTATAAGTATTCGTTTGCTAACAAGGAGGAAAGGCAGTATAGTTTTCTCACATCGAGGAGGTAAAAATTGAGAATAGGATTAGGAAGCGTGTCAATTTATTCTTGACATTATATGTATATGAGACATGACTTACACATATGTCGGTGCTCCTATTGAATTGATGGAATCGATAATATCCAAATTATACCAACAGTTGGAGTTATTGTTTTCATCTTCTTGGGACAGATCCGGACTACTCTCTAAATTTGAGTTAAATTGTGTATTTAGGTAAAATATTGATGCTTAAAACGTACTTGCTGTTTCGTTTCACTCGTATCTACTCCCACACGCGAAAATTTTCCAACTTTTGGCCAACTTTGGCGTTTCAAAAAAATCTGTTGTTTTCATTCCTAGTACAGAGAAATTCGTAGTAGGACATTACACAAACGAATCTTGTAAATGTCATCAATATTGGTGTGAGTTCTCCCATTTATGGTAAGTTATACCCTGGACTAGAATTAACCTACCGAAAGCGACACATACGGAGAACCCATGTTTCAGAGCTCTGACAAATCTATGCATATCAAGTCAATAGTTTAGAACGAGAAACCTGAAATAACCTCAGCCACACCAAAAAAAAAGAATGTGGAACCAAAACTATCTAAAATACGAAATGCAAGTAACAATTCAGATTCTGGAGGGTTACATTATCTTAGACCTCCTTTACAAATGCCTACCTCTGATGGTGAGGAGAATAATTTTTTTCCCCTACCTAATAGGTAAACTTTCCTCAAAGATGAAGGGGGCACACCATAAAAATAAATAAATCAAATTTAGATGGGGAGGGATAAGGGAAGTTGATAAAGGAGGGGGTAGGGGACAGAGATGAAAGGAAGTGCCTCTTAAAAACGACCACAGTTCTGGTATCAGCCGCAGTTGGGGATATCACGGAGTACATCTGCCGAGATGCCCAACTCGAGTAACGCCGTGGCACTTTACCGGTTGCCGTTAATAATTTCAATCGTTTTCATAATTTGAAAATATAAAATGGATCGTTTTTCATAATACACCTTTATCTTAATAAATTTCTCTTGTTTCTTAGTTTTCTTTATTAATTTTAAATTCTCAGGTTCAAACACTAAAATGCTCTCCTTAAGTCTTGCTGTTGTTTCTTCTGTACATTGGTACCTAATAATGTCTTCTACTGTCATCAGTAGTTTTCCTGAATTGTAATAAATTTATACTTCTTTCCATTGTTCTTCTGTTCTAAAATTTCATTTCTCATTGCTCAAAGATTGGTGAATCAACCTGTCGTTTAAAATAAATTATATTTCGATATCATTCTTTATTGCAGAAGATGGAGCCCCTGTTGCACTTGCGAGGAATCTTCTCAGCCTTTCTCCGCCATTCGCTCCCGTCGACAGCACCAACGAAGCTTGCAGAAATGAATCGCTCGAATACATGAGAAACCTGCGAAAATTCGACTTGAACGCTATAATGAGTGAGTCATGTTACATAATAACTATAATTTCTAAGGGTCAAAATGAGTTATTATTTGCATTTTAGATTAGTTTAATTCGAAATATTTCAGATGATATCCTGGTGAGATTATTCATACAGCATATTCCATTTTCCTATTAATATTCTGCGCTGATCGAACGGGTATTCAAATCGTGTAGACTAAGATCCATCCTTCAAGGCCAACTATACTTCCCGCATTATAAAATAGATCTTTTCTGGTAATTTTATATCGATTAGGTTTGCATAATTTGATCTAAGTTGAGGCGTAGTTCATTCGGAATTTCGATGGATACAACGGACTTATCTTATATCAATAACAAAATATGGAATAAAAGATATTATTAATACTATTTTTGATGAAATACTCTGGGAAGAAATGTCATCCGAGCGGAGGTTATAAGTTGAAATAGAGTAAAAAATATTCCGATAGAAGAATCAGATCGTATTTCTACCCAATCATTCAAATATATATATAAGATTATCATCTAACATAATATGTTATATAGATATGAATTGGTACAGTTCATTGGTACAGCCATATATATTATATAGATATGAATTGGTACAGTTCAATAACAAAGCGGCGTTTGGTTTATGTAGATTTAATCTTTAATGTGGTATAGATCCGAAATGTAATGAAAAGAGATTTTGGGTATCAAAAGAAACCCCAGATATGGTGGAGAGATCACTTGCAATAAGATAGGCAGCAAAGTGACCGGAGGTTGCCCATCCTCTAAGCCTTGGAGCATAGGGTAACTTAGCAGTCACTGCTAAATCACAGTGTTTGTAGAAGTACACAAAACTGCTACACAGTGCTTGATTAGGTATGTTATAACAAAAACTTGGCTTTTCCTGAATTGTGATATGATCCTAACATTTATTCAAGATTTGTATGACTTGGTAAAAATCATATATTTCAAGGTGAAAATCACATAGCTACCATTTGAAATCAGAAAAAATGTTTTGGGGAGATGATTCACCTCTAATGAAATTTATTATTTACTAAAAGCGCGTTGAGCTCGTTGCCACCATTCATTTTCCGGATTTTGGATATGAAAGCTCTTGACATGATCTTCAATCTTGTAGAGAAGCAACCTGTTGATATATATTTTTTTTTTTACTTATGATTAGATACAAGATACTGAAAAATATGAATTCAAACCTAAGTATAAGTGGAACACAATAAAAATTAATCATGCAAATTGATGATCAGAATGATAAATAATGAAGGGTGTAAAAACATCGAAAGGAGTCGTTCCATTGCAAAACTTTTTTAATTGAGTGACCTCATTTTTAATGTGAGTCGGTCAAGAATATTCATCAAAATTGGTTTCATCACTTGAATCTCTCAAGGAGTGTCAGCTTCTGATTTGAAGTTCGTCTTCCATCAAAAGTAATACGAATATTCAAGGATCACTGGATTCACAGTGGTACCTACAGAATGATTAGCATTTCAAATTCTTTCTTCCAGGAAATTACATTCCGTCTTGAAACTGATCCTATCTGCCCATATGGCCGTGAAACATCATGTTTACATTCAATGGCCCAGTTTGTATGTTAATACCACCCCAAAGATAGCGGAAAAATTAAAAGTTAATGTTATTATTCGAATGACTCACGAGTGAGGGCATAGTAACAAATAACAGAGAAAGCGGATAGATTTCTCCACAACCTACGGAAGGAGCCAGAAACATTTTCTCGAGCAATAACAACGTTATCCGTTCAGAATTGGAAATAGACGTGCGTCATCATAATAACTATAATTATTTCTTGTTATGAAAGCGAATGCTTACCAGGTTTGTACAGGCCAAGACAATATAATATTTGATATTGCAGTGCTTGTGCTTACCTTCAGCAAATCTGGTTGGGTTAAACTGAAATTGTTCACATTTGCCAAATAATGGGGCTATGATGAGTTGATCACGTTGAAATTCATTGTAGACTATCGTTCTAATGGATGATCCATACTAACTCTGAAAATCTCCAGTGCCTAACGTGGTTCTCATACCTACGGAATTCATTGGGGAACTTTTAGACTAGAGACTCACCCTGTCAGGAAATATCATGAATATTTTGGTGAAACAACGAAATCCATGCTGGTGGTATGGATTCCATCTTTCCACGTTAAACGTGTCCATTTGGTAACTTTCTTATCCATCCATTCATTCATGGGAGACCATTTGGAGGCTTTTCTCAGGAGGTAGGTTTGGAAATATTCAAGATCTAGCTGTTGGCGATCTCTGTAGGATGTCAGAAGTGAACGAACTTTCTGAATTTGGAATATTCAAACTGCACTAAAACTTCACCTCCTTTCTCACGTTGGAACTGTTTTTCACATCATTTTGGACTGAGTTAGGATGCCTGCTTTGAATAATGTTTCCCCCGTCAGTATTGTTTGCTGACTATATTGCAGGATACTGTCCACCTGTCTTGCTATTTTCTTTCAAGATATAGCACCCGCTGAGCACCCTATGACCAGCACCTCCGGGTGTGATCAAGTTCGGCTCTTCAGAGCTCAGTTCATTTAGCCATTTGGCACATTCAAAGAAAGTGTGAAAAGAGCTATTCTCAAGGCCAGGACAGGGAATGCAAGCTAGCCAGTACACTATTCCCATTATTTAAAGATACTCATAGAATAGCCACACGTAAGAAACTGTGTGAGGTTCACTTCTCCGTGATTCCTTTCATACTGCAGGTGCGAGCGTTTCATACCAACCATGCAGTTTACTTCTTGTTCCTGCCGTCCAGTTTTCCTTCAAAATAGCAGCGTTTGTTTAGGCCCTTGCTTCACTAATTAGCTTTGAGCCTCCTCTGTCTTTCTTCCTTTCACCTTTTTCTCTTCTGCCGCTGGAAGATGGGTTGGTATCACTTCTGCAGGGTTTAATGCTGTTCTATAGGATCTCAGAATTTGTAGAGCTGCACCCCCCCCCCCTCAGGACCACAGCCACATTACGGTAATAAGCCAAATTCAGTGGATCTGACCACAGGTCAGCTCCGTACAGTAAAATGGAGAGCACTACTGTCATCAGCAAGCGCCGATTACATAGCAGGTCGGCCATATGGATAACAGCCTTGCGGCTTTATCAGTTGCTCTCCTGATTTCTTCCTAGAGAGTGTTCTTTGTGTACAACATGATCCCAAGATACCTCACTGCTATGGCTTTGTCACGATGATTTTATCCGAGACTCGCATCGACAGGGTACGTGCCTCTGGCTCCAAAAGATGTGTTACGATTCTTTTGGTCACCATTTTCATAACTTCGGCTGGCTTAGGCTTGTGGCTGACTCTACTGTTTTAGTTTATATAGAGTGCAATAGATAATATCAATTAATATCTCCTCGCTGTGATGGCATTAATCCGAAAGTGGCGAAGGTCGTAGAGAACCGTCTAGATAGAAATAATGCGATCCCAAGTCTCCTTCTACCTTGACAGGCGGGAATTGACCTAGAGCGCTTTTCGTATGACGCTGTGAAAGTTATCACGTTCAGGTTTTGAAGGAGGAGGTGCCAACAAGGATATCTTGAAGTGAACCTCGACTTTCAAGTTTCAATTTACAACAATTCACAATTCAATTTACAAAACAGAGTTCGATCATTCAACGACGAAGTTCGAGCTTCATCTACGCCTTAGACTTACATTTAGATGTTGTAACCTATCTTTCGAACTACATTCAGGCCATCTTCATTTCCAAGTTGAGAAAAATACCTTGGCTTGCAATTAACGTGTAGTTGTCAAATACTGAGGTCATTATTCAGCTGTCCTGTGCTATTTTCTGCACCTTGGTAATCAATAATGGTAATGTTGGGTTTACCCGAGGTTTCTTCTCGAGTTTATTTCTTTGGTGAAATTTTAGAACTGTAGTACAAAAGTGAACCGTCTCCAGCGAAAGCTAAACTTGGCTATCCAAAACAACACAATGCAAAAAATGAATAAAATGCAAAAAATAAAATAAAAACATAAATTATTATAAATTATCAGAAAATCTGCTGGAAATAGGTTGAAATTGCAAGAGGTAGGTCTCGATCCCAGTGCATTATATCGGCTAACGTGATTTTGTATCAGAACGATCGGATGATCACTTCAGTTCGTAGAAAGAAAAATCTAGCCTGGGTTGACAGCAGTGTTTGAAATCCAGTCGCTACTTCAAAAATTAGCCAAGTATCACATTGATTCACCAACAATATTTTTATGTAAAATTCCACTTATGTCAATATTTACGCTGAAATTGATATTAAATTTGTAGAAAATGAGAATTATTGAAGCTTCAATAGATCGTTTTGCTTGTCTAGGAATGTTTAGGGTTCATTCAACGCCAACATCTGGGATTTTGATTTAACTCCAAGACGAGATCAATGATTGCGGCTTTACACCGCCATTCAACCTCATTAGCATTTCACAACGCTTCTGAACATTAAGAACGTAGTACAAATTAACATGAAGTGGCCCTGACCGAATGATTAGACGTTCCAGTACGAGTCCTCCATCAACCGCCATTTATATTGTTGACTAAAGGGGTAATGGACGCTGTGCGTGAGGATGAATTAATCCGTCCACGCCTTTCTACAATCAGCAATATACAATTGTGCAATGATTATAGGCCAACCAACAAATCTGAAGAGATTTTATGGGAGTAACATGTTCATCTGACCTCTTAGAATGAGTTAAAGCGTGACTGATATCAAAAACTAGGATAACCTATCGATTTTATAGTCTGGAAGGAAATGATTTTTGGATTATTGTCCCAACTCACTCAGCAATGGAAACTAGTAACGAACAGCTTAGCAACAAACTTCGAAATCGATATTTATGGTCCTCCATTGATTTGACAATCAAAACTACGTGTTGATATTGATGAACCTATTCGCTCAAAAGGTAACTAAAATAACAGTTCCATGACTATATATGAGGTATATGTTTCGAGTTCAACATGGAAAATAACTGATATAGGATATTTTAACTCTATTTTTACCGAGTTATTTCTGCTAAAAGAATCGTCCAACATGGTTAGAACTGGCGGTTACTACACTATGAAAATCGAATGTTGGTAGTGATAAATTGAGGTTTGGAAGCATCTAAAACCAAAGGAGTAGCATGAACGAAGTAAAAAGGTTTTCCTGACAGCAATCAATCCCGTACACGCATTCCCATTTCCCGTTTCAATCAACCCCGTACACGCATCATATCATGAAACCTCAATATGTCGGGATAGGATTTCTTCATTCCCGCAAAAGATGAGAAAGTTGTCGTAAAATTTTACTTCGAATTGAGAAATCGCTTATCGGTAGACTCCGATTCTTCTCCTTCAGCGCTGCTATCAAGTTGTAGATCACAGTCCGTGTGCGCCGTCGCCAGTTGTTGACCCCCGTGGCTGCCAGGTTCGCTGTCGTGTCATCTATCCAAGATCTCCGCGGTATTCCTCTTCTTCTTCGACTCTCTTATCGGGCGTTCAGGAGCCTGCGTAGCATTGTGTCATCGTCCATCCTGTTAATGTGACCAAGCCTTCACCTTGCCTTGGCAAACCGGGCAATGTCCTCCCGTTTCATCAAGGTACTGATCCTCCACAAGCCAAACACGCATATTCTCAAATACTTCCAAGGCCTTTACATCTGCAGTCTTGAGTATCCAGGATTCTACTCCGCGGTTAACTACCGGTCTCACCAGAGTTCTGTAAGGGCAATCTTTATCTGTCAACGAAGGAGGGAGGATTCAAACATTTTGATGAGGCTGAAATATGCCTTGTTATCTGCCATAATTTGGATCATGATTTTTCTGCAGTTCTTATTTTCATTGTTGTTTTCAGCTCCGAGGTATGAGAAGCGATCCACTCCTTCGAATGTGTAGGTGCCAATTTATAGGTATCTAATCTTCCTTCTACTAACATCTGGCGGGACTACCATAATAATATTTGGTCATCTCATTTATGTGCAGGCAAAGCTTCCCTAAAGTTACTCTCCAGCGATTGATGGGTATACTAGTTGGTAGTTCTTTTGAGACTTTGTTGGGGAAAACTACCTCGGAGTTTCAATTGGTGTACTCCGTGGTATCACCTGCTTCCACCTTGGCTCATATCTACATAGTTAGTATGAACTATGTATGAACTGTCACATCTTTTTTCAAGGTGAAACACCCAAAAACTCACGCAATACGCTGTTACTGGCACCATGGTGGCACAAAGAATAGGTAGTTCACGAAAATCTAGAGGTTTATTGATTGTGTTCCTTGAATTTCAAAGCTTGGGTGGCATTAGTAAGACTTAGGATGAACCGAAATGTTGGAAAAATCGTGAATGTTGTGAATTTTATTCCCCCACTCTCCCCCTCCCCATGTAAATTTCGATTCTGTGGTGACGTATCGAAAGTCCGGGGACGTAGAGCACAATTAGATAAATTTCCGGGTAGGGAAAAAGAATCACTCAAATCGGACGGTCAAGAAAGCCTGTGCAGAGTACACAAGATGGACACTCAGACATACACCTATGGGTTTTTTCTCGCGGATTTGGATACAGAATGGTCCAAATCGGATTCGTATCAGTTTATTTAATTTTTGCTGTTGCATGTTGTTCCTTTCACCCTAGATCAACAGCGTAAGGACGTCCACGTCTTATGCTTAAGGACGTCCTGGGACGTCTTACAAAGATTCACCACAAGATTTATTTACACAGCTAATATCAACAGTTGGCGTAATACTCGTACAACGAGAATTTCGATGCCGGAAATAGAATGAGACCTTCCCGTGATCTTTACGCAGTAATAACTAAATCATTTCAGGGTTACGATTACCAACATCCGATTCAGGGAACTCCTGTAGTTGAAGATTTCCTCACGACTTTAAAACCGTATTATTATACCGCCGCCTCTGCGAGTCATTTCGAGTGACCACCTAATTGCTTACACATTCTCCAAAATTACTCGAAAATTGCAGGTTTCAGTTTTATGAGGGTTACGAAAACGTATTGGAATGGACTTGGTCAATTTTTCAAGGCCCCTTTGGGGTGGACTGAACTTCCTGACTTCTGCATCGTCATTGTTGATGCCTTGGAGATGGGATTCCCCCAGACCGCGAGTCAGCCGCCTACATCTTGACCTCAAAAATACCTTCGTTTCCCGTTTCTTTTCAAGCGACCGCGTACGCTTTATTTTCCTTTTGAGAAATGAAGAGACCAATCTGACCTACTACTATTAAAGAGGGACGGAAATTAACAATTCTGATGTCAAATTTGGGTTGAATACTCAAAAACTCTTTATTTAAGTAAAATAAATTTGTAGCATGATTTCGGGAAAAGTTTACACCTGAAAACAAAGACATCTCACTCTAAACAGGCAACGGAATATTTAAAATCTTCTTTGCTCTATCGACCTCGCCATTCACTTCTCACCTTTCCAACAATAAAACGCTGCAAACTATTACACAATGGTTTATTATTTTTTTTTTAAATCACTCGTTTGCAAAGCCACCAACCATCCAACATGAAGAAAAGCATATTTCGGTCAGCTTTGATTTGAACAGAGATTAGGCCTGTTTTGCGATTCACATTCGTGTTTCTGATTTATCGTACGTCCAAACCTTAAATTCTCGTAGTGAGCGAACGTTTGTAGGTTTGTCCTACAGAGCTCCGGGTGGTCTCAAAAAATGCTAAAAATTCTATAGAATCTTAAATTGAAGGAAAATAATACTTTTATATCAAAATTTTTTGAGTTAGGGCGTTTCCAAAATTTCAAAATTGATTTTGGAACCCTTAGAAGTGACCTACCTCAACCAAAATCTTCGGGGCACAACTAGACCCCAAATGGAGCCTACATACCAAATTTCATCAAAATCGGTCAATGCTAAGTGGCAAAAGTGCCGCGTACGGCGGACGGCCAAATTTTTGTTTATTATTTTCAATGATGAACCTTTGGAATCGACCAAGAAAAACAAATTTGATAGTTTACGTTTCAGGGTACGTAGAATCCAAAAATCGAATAAAAATTTGGCCGTCCATCCGCCGTCCGCCGTGCGCGGCACTTTTGTTAGCATTGACCGATTTTGATGACATTTGGTGTGTAGGCTTCATTTGGGATCTAGTTGTGCCCCGAAGATTTTGGTTGATGTAGGTCACTTCTAAGGGTTCCAAAATCAATTTTTAAATTTTGAAAACGCCCTAACTCTAAAAATTTTGATATAAAGGTATTGTTTTTCCTTCAATTTAAGATTCTATAAAATTTTTAGAATTTTTTGAGACCACGCGGTGCTCTGTAGGACAAACCGTTCGCTCACTACGAAAATTTAAAGTTTGGATGCACGATAAATCAGAAACACGAATGTGAATCGCAAAAGAGGCCTAATCTCCGTTCAATTTAAAGCTGACCGAAATGCGATCGATGTTTTTCTTCATGTTGGATGGTTGGTGGCTTTGCAGACGAGTGATCTATATAGAAAAATAAGAAATAATAAACCATTGTGTAATAATTTGCAGCGTATTATTCGATTTTTGGATTCTACGTACTTCGAAACGTAAACCATCAAATTTTGAGGAGGTGTTAAAATTTTTTTCTTCTTGGTCAATTCCAAAGGTTCATTATTGAAAATAATAAACCAAAAACGATTGGAATCGAGCAAGAAAATTTTTTTACACCCCCCCCCCCTAACAAATTTTAATGAAAATTGGTATATCCTTTGGCATCCCTTGGGGTCTAGTAATGCCCAGAAGCGTTTGGTTATTGCTAGTTACATCTAAGGCCTAAAACCTGGGAGAAAACTTTTAATAATGCCCAGCTCAAACATTTTTTATTATACATATTGCGTTGTTTTTTCATTAATTTAAAAGTCACGAATTTTAAGATTTTGTTGACACCACCCTGAGGTTTGGAGACTAACAGTTCGCTTCCTATGTGGATAAATAATTGTTTTCAAAATTAGAAAACACACTTTATTGAGCATCAGAATTAAAAACGCTGCAAATTATTACACAATGGTTTATTAATATGTTTTTATATTTAAATTTTATTTTAAAAATAAATAAATTCTAATTTTATTAATATTATTATTTTTAAAAAGTTTAATTTTATTCTTAAAATATTTTTTATTGAAAATAATAAACCAAAAGGTTGGACAATGACTCCGGTAGTTGTCGAAACGTAAGGGATTTGCCAAAAGTTCAAATTGAGCTGCCAATAGTTCTCCATTTTTCTGCAAAGTAGTGAATTTTTGGTTTATCGCTCGTTTACGGCAACGGCGAGTTTCGGACTGATCGGAACCTGGCGCTTAACTTCCTGGCTTGCAGCTCGAGTTCTTACCAGCAGAAGGGTCTTTCTCATCTGGACCACCACATTTCAACAAGGTATTTCTCATCAAAACCTACATGTAATACTTTGTGACCTAATTTTCGTTTTACTTCCTTTAATTATCGAGATAACGAAAAAATACTCGTAAACCCCTCTATCTCGTACTCATGCTCTAGTTCTCGCTTTCATGAAAACCGCGCTCCCCTTAAATTAAGTGTACAGTCCCTTGTTAACCATACAATGGGGGGTGCGCCTTGATTTTTTTTAGATTTTTAATTGAAAGTAGACTACATCTTGAGAATTTTGGCACCAACCGCGACCTTCTAGCGTGAGTAGATCTGTTTCTATGATTTTTCAAAGTTTTGGCCGTTTATGACGTCACGCGCCCCTCTCGCCTGGGCGGGACCCCCCAGCCCACTGTGACGTCATAAACGGTCGAAACTTTAAAAATTCATAGGCAAAGATTTACACACGCTAGAAGGTCGCGGTTGGTACCAAAATTCTCAGAATGAGGTCTACCTTAGATTAAAAATAACAATAAACAGTTTTTCCTACCCAGGCGCACACCCTATTGGTAAGCCAAAAGTTTGCCAAAAATCAAACTGATTGATGCAAGAGGGTTTTTTTGCCAGCGTCCATGTGCAAGGATACATAATTATTTCATTAGTCAATAATTAATTACTGGCGTTTTTACATCAATATGCTATCTTTTACATTCAAAGATGCTATCTTAAACTAGGCCGATAATGCCATCTCTTTCGATTCTTCGGTTTAATATATAACATAATTCGTTATTTTTTGTCTAAATGAACTTGATATTGCGCGGTACTATGGTTGCTAGATACTAATAATGGGAAAGCCGTGTTTATTTTATCTTCAGACGAGTTGTGTAATAATTTGTGGCGTTTTAACTTTAGTAATAAATTTTGTTTTACTAAGTTTACTTTTAAATGTAGTGAAAGCATATACCTAGATTAGGAGAGAAATAAATTACAAATAGTAGAGGAGTACAAGAAGTCAACAAAATCGTTAAACGAACCGTTGAAAACATGGACTCTTCTAATATTAGATATTCTAATGACTCTTGTACCACCTGAGGCTCTCCGGTGTTATCACGTAGACATGGACGATTTAACCCATTCCAAGACGCGAAGACGTTCAATGATAAGAATAAGGACCGGGTCTGTCAAGCTGTATTTGTAAATAGCTTTATGCAATAATAAACCTGACAGTACACAAATGACTATTATCTGTTAAAAATTATTTCCACGCTAGACTAACATTCATCCGTGAAAATCAGACGTCATACATTCAAGTTTATTAGTACTTGCACTAAAATATCACTGAAGTTAGTATTTTGAACATGTTGAAAATTGGTGAACATCAGGAGATTTCCTACACCATTCTCGAATAGATTAATTTAGCATTAAGTAAAGGTAAATAAATCGTAGAAATATTGCTATTAACCTATGGGTGATTTGGGTTTGTATTAAGTTGTTAAATTGTATTCAATAATGTACGAGAATTTTTCACAAAAACGATCAATTTATTTCAATATTCTGGTACTCGCGAACTGTTCAGGACTGATCAGCATATTCTGTATGATGCTTCGTATAACGTAGGTACATGTTTGTTTCAAACAGAAAATCGAATTAGTCTATTGGAATCCTAACATCACCTATGACAGCAGGTACCTACTTACATAAATATTCATGAAAACGTGGAAGTTGTTCTACTTATAGCCGACCGGCTGAGAAAAATCGGTCATTCCGAGATAAGTAGACTCTAAAACGATATATTTAAACTTTATTTAAGAGTATATAAATGTAAGCAATAAAAAAAAGTATTGTTAGAGTTTTACTTTCTAGAAAGAAACTACATTCATTGATGTAAAAACCGAAACTGAGGTTTTATGTTACTTATTTATTTTTTATTTTTTATATAAACTTGCGTATATTTACGTAAAAACTCAACAACAGTAACAACTTAACCAAAACAAGTGGGTGAGTTTGCTTATACTTCATGTGTAGTATAAATTGATGCGTAGTTTTATCCAATGTAGATATACCTAGTTACAACCAAGTAATAAAACACGTTTCTAAACTCTTCACATTACTCCTTCCTTCCCTTTTCAAGTTTTTTTTTTATGTCCTGTTAATCTTCCTTGCCAGAAAAAAAATTTCCTTTTCGAGACTTATGAATTTGATCCAGATTTTCACAATTTTTTCTTCCCTGCCCCTCTTTCCACCACCCGTCCTTGCTTTCTCAGTAACTGTGTAGCTAGGCTCACTCTTTTCACGAATACACGCCTCGGATGCTGAACATATTCTAGGGTGCGATGCTATACGTATGGCACTCAACGTTTCCAAGTGTAGAACACTAGTTTAGCTGACAAACAGTAGACGTTGTCCTGTTTTGAGCCAAAGTTGTCACTTCAAGTTAACTTCGCTGGTACCAAATTCCCGTCCATGTTGTCCAGAAACGGGTCAGGTTTCTGGCGTTTGTTCGGCCTCAAATCTATCTGGTGAATTCCTTATATGAAAAAATGTGCAGATCATGAAGGAGTATCTTTTCGGTGTTCAAGGCGCCAGATACTTAAGTCTTTAGTACCAGGTCCTTCCGGTGTTCAAGGCGCCAAATACTTTAGTGAAGGAAAATACCAGCATCATTTAGTAAATCATTGAATGTGACTTTGGAACAAGATCTCGGAAGCTCCTGCGGTTTGTCTCTCCTCTCAACGTTGTTAATGCTTTTTAAAGCATCCACAAAATTTGAACACTCCGGAAATAAATTGAGTCGGCATGGTGCGATTTGTAAAAAATGGTCACCGCTGTGACCAATATTTAAAATTCTACATTTTTTTTTTGAGAAATGTTACTCATTGTTGTCAAAGTTAGTCTACCTCATTGTATCCAAATCATAATCAAGTAAGAAGACACGCGTCTAAATTCCTAACATTATTCATGACTGTTGACTTCAGCTCTGACATGATAGTGTACATGAATGGTTTATGTACTACAATAGCTCTCAGGCTCAATTACTTGACTTGAGCCAGAGTAATGGAGGCTCGTCTAGATTAAAACTACCAACTATACGAAGTGAAGCAAGTTTTCACAACAATTATTTCAAATTTTGAAGGATCATGATTGTCTACAGTTTACCCCAGTTAATTTATAAATTATTTTAACATTGCAATGACATTTTCGCACTTTTTTCAGTTTTTAAACGATGAATTTCGATCATTCATACCCAGTAACTTTTGAAAGTAGGTTAATACTTATTTCTCCCGGTTTTTTCAAATAGATCTTCTTATCTATTAAATGATGTTAGTAACGTTTCAATTCACTTACCTACTTACTTCTTCAAGTTTTTCCATACGTAGATCTTTCCATATATCGAAATATCGATAATATTTTCTCCAATATATTGGTGGTATCGATATCACATTTACGATATATCATGTTATCTGTATATCGATATATTTTATTTGATTAAACATCCCTAGTTTCCACCTAATTTACTGTAAAACACAAGAATTATCTCGGAAACAACGTGATAGGTACTTCGAGTTTTTCGAGTTTATAAGTCTTTATAGCGTTAGGTTGAGCATGCGCAACAAAAGTATGCCGTCACGCGTAAGTTGTTGAAGCTCACCAATACCTTTTCCGTGCTCAGGAATTTGAAGAGCAAGAATCGAAGCCTTCCATTTACAGTCAAACAGCTCGTACAATCAAACGACTCGCAAGGACTTGATTGGCGCGGATACGCCTCAGCTGTTCCAGACTACAAAAGTAGAACAACAAGGACTCGAGAGCCTTGTTTCATGGGTTTAAAACCGGTAAAATTGCAAAATTCACGTCAAAGAAAGAGGATAATAGAGAGGCAATAACAGCTTTGTTGCACTTATGAGAAATTACGAGGGTTGCTCCAAAAGTAAGTTCCGACATGCTAGGAAAAATTGAAAAAAGAAAAAAAGTTACAAAAAATGTAATATATTTTATTTGTAATCAGCAACATTTAAACTATTTTTCTACATAATCGCCCATTTATTCCAAGCATTTGCGATAACAGTATTCCAGTTTTTTCAGTCTGATGATGTACCAATTTTCATCCAAATTGCGTATCCAGCGGTGAACCGCATCCTTAACTTCTCCATCCGTCCTGAATTTCATTCCTCCCTGGTCAGTTTTGAGAGCCGGGAATAGGTGGAAATCGCCTGGTCCTAGGTCTGGGGAATAGGGAGGGTGGGGGAAAACATACCAATTAAATTTATTGAGTGCTCCCAAGAAAGCCAAGGTCGAGCATTCCGCTGGGAAGGTGACGGCTACAGTGTTTTGAGACTGTAAAGGTGTTCTGCTGGTTGATTACCACAAAAGGGGCACAACCATAAATGGAGAGAGGTCTCCTCACAGAATTGAGAAAGGGAATGAAAAACAAGAGACGTGGAATGTTGACCGAAAAATCCTGCGGATGGATGGAGAAGTTACGGATGCGGTTCACAGTTGGCTACGCAATTTGGATGAAAATTGGTACACTATCGGGCTGAAAAAACTGGAATACTGTTATCGCAAATGCTTGGAAAAACGCTGCAAATTATTCCACAAAGGTTTATTATTTTTCTATACACGGTTTTACCATTGTTACCACCAACCAACTTGAAGAGAAACATCGATCGCATTTCGGTCAGCTAAGATTTGAATGGAGATTCGGCATCTTTTGCGATTCACACTCGTGTTTCTGATTTGTCATAAGTCAAACACTCAGAGATAACGAATGGTTTGTCCTAAAGGGCACCGCGTGGTCTCAAAAATTCCAAAAATTATATACTATCTTAAATTGATGGAAAAACAATACGTTTATATCAAAATGTTTTGAATTAGGGCGTTTTCAAAATTCCAACCCTTACTTTTCAACCCTTAGAAACACTTCCTACATCAACCAAAACCCTCGGGGCACAACTAGACTCCAGATGGTGCCTACATACGAAACTTCATCAAAATCAGTCAATGCTAAGTGGGGAAAGTGATAGTTTTCATAGGGAACCATCAACAAGCCACCCCACACAATCCCTGAAAATTTCATCGAAATCGAGTGAGAATTGTAGAAGTTATGGCTGTGGCAAGGAATTCATGACACAGACTGACAGAATCGGGACTAATATTGTTAAGAAAGGTCTGAAACGTAAAATGCAAGTGGAAATTTAATTTTGAAGAGCTTTTTCTTTCAACCTTGTCAAAATAAGCTTCCGCTACCATGGTAATCACGGAAGCAAAAAAAAAAGCGTGTAATTTACTACTTTTATCTTTTACCTTTTTGCTTCAACTATTCCATGTGCGTTCTTGCATCACATAATACAAAAGAAAATACAAAATAGTGATATGAATGGCAGTTGGACGGAAATTCAACTTGAGATGGTTGTTTGCCGTACTTTACAAAATAGTTCAACATCCCACTTCCGCTATAAAACCACTTCAACTGAAAAGTGATGGTATTGTTTATTTATTAGAAATACTCTTCGAGAACGTAGATTATGTGGAACAACAGTTGTGCACACCAAAATAAGTCAACCCATAATATATTGGTAGTATACTATTCTCCCTACCTAATCATTCTGAATGCTAGTTTTTGGAGGTAACCTCCACGTTCAAGTTGGGCCTCAGTTCCCTAAATATACAAACTCTTTTGACAAAACCTGCCTTCCATCAGAGTTAACCAACGTCCGGACCGACTGACTCTTCTTGTTTCGCTCAAAGTTGCTCCATCGAGGACGTTTGGAAACGTTTTGTTGTCTTTTATAGAGGCGTCTCACAGAAGACACCTTCACGTCAGGACGTCTACACTCTCGTACATATTTTACGGTTCCTCTCACACGTGATGAGGTCTCGTGCACTTTGTGAACGTGGCCAGGCTTGTAATATGGTTATTAGATACAGACGGATGTCAACCGACGTTCATTGTCTTCCTCAATCCCTTTTCGCGCCCTCTCATTGTCTCTTTTATTTAATAAAATACAAGCTTCGCGCAGGAAACTTCAAATAACCCAAAATTACTTTCTCAAATTAGGGGTTCTAACGATTTGGAAACTACCTGGAGGGTCCTCGACCTCATTATATGTCGACTCTTTAGAGGTTAATGTACTTCCCAAGTTTGTACCTACAGAACGCAAGAAAATCGAATCGCATACCATCAAATATTATGAAGTTTACCACACTTAGGGATTGTTTCAAACTGTGTGATGAAAAAGTCTCACAGATTTGAAGTCACATTGCGACCTTACCAATCTTGTTCTGATTAATTATCGCTAAGTAGTCTGAAAGACGTTGATGAATCATTTCTTCGACCTCAATAATAATGTATTTTGGGGAGTAAGTTGAGGTAATAATTTTTTTGTAACTTTGTTTTGATAGTCCAACAGTGGACTCCCATGAGGAAAAATTGGGGAAAACAGCGAATTCAGATTATCAAGACAGGGTATTGTAGCGTCAATGGAGCGTCAGGATCCCGAAAGCCTTAAAATGTCATCGGCAGCTTCCATTCCATTCTAGCTTACGCATAGTACGAACAGCCCTATTCTGTTCCACAAAAATGTTCATGGCATGGCTGGCATGGGCTTCCAAAGCATGCGTGGTAGATCATTAGCAATATCTCAGGGGACACAGAGTAAGCTATTCTGCGAAGCAGTAAATTATAAGAAAACAGCTTGGAAGACAGAGCATTAGTGTGACTGAGCAAAGACAATCTATTGTCCACTGTGATTCGTAAACCGTCTATCGAATAAATGTCGAAGGTATCTAAACTTTCGTAAAAATTGGTTCAGTTTGGGAATCTCGTGATGGAATAATTAAGTCTTCCTATACTGAATAAAATAACGTTTGGGAAATGCAATTGTCAAATAATTTTTTGAGACAGTACCGAACCACTATCAAATCAATTATTCGGTCCAGATATCAGTGATATTATGAAGCAGTTCTCCATACGCCATTAAGAACAAAACGAGTTACTTTCAAAATTATATCCGTAATGTAAGGTTCGTCCATTCTCACTTGAGCCCCAATTGTAATAATTAAACCGCATAAAAAATGATTGCCCGCACTGGCGGTACTTAGAAGGGTAATGGGGAGCTCGAACGAGTTGCAAATTATTATGTCTGTACCCAAAACCTTGAGTGCCAGTTAGGACTTCTCGACCTTGCTCCCTAGTTTTCCTCCTTCCTTCAAATGTTCTTCATGTTCTAATGACGTCTTTCAAAACGAATAATGAACGAGGAAAAAGACTTTGATGTTATGTGGTTAGATTTTACCATAAAGAAAGAGGAGGATAATACCCTTTTCTTTTGCGGTTGAATCGACCTTCAACACCGTGCGGGCTGTTAGGTAGTACATCTATTTCCTACACCACCTGTTATAGAAATTCTCATTAAAATTAATGAGGGTAATTAAAATTATCAACGATACATTAATTGGATTGTCGAATTTCTAGTTTTATAATCATGGAAGTGACTGGCTTCCATTTTTGCGTGCATTGAAGCTCTAATTCATCTCATACAGTACATAATAGAAGAGACATTTGAAATTTTAATTCTTATTTTTGGACTTTTTATTATTATTATTTTTTAAATGCCATGAGGAGAATACCTGGCTCTAAATTGTATTATAGTCCCACTTCCCAATACACGAGGATGGCTCAAGACCTCCACAGCAAGATTATAATTTCTAATTAATTAAAAGCTATTTTTGACTCTTACTTCTTCATTTCACCCACCAAAAACCATATTTATTACTTTAAACCTTTATTTCATACGAAACTTACCTACCCATTTAGGTATCTCATGTTCGCTAAATCATACGTAATTCACTTAAAAGTTACCGTTTAGATAGAATGAACATTTGTTTTTTCCCCCTTAATTCTAGCTTTAACTGAACGATTCTTAGAAAATTCGCTCATTAACAGTAATTGACCATGGTGTCACTACTGTCACCGAAAACATTCTTGGGAACAGCTAATTCCACAGCTGTCCCAGATTAACTAGACTTTTTAAAAAAAATTTAAATGAACTTCACAACATGCTTCACTACAGTACTACATGTTATTTGTTTCTTTAAAAAAAAAAACTAATTACACAATCCTTTTAAATATAATGAGGAAAACAAAGATAAAAAAATAAGGAAAAAAACAGAAATTACGGAATAAAATATAGCTCATAACTAGAGCTAGCTAGATAGATAGCTAGATAGCTAACATAGCTGATTAACTAGATTTAAATTACAATTTAAAAATTACCTAATGGACAGAGCTGAATTTTTAAAACTTTTTTTTGCAAGTTTTTAGAAGTCAAAATCTACCTTGAAACGTAAAACATCAAATTTTGAGGGGGGGGGGGGGTTACAATTTTTTTTTCTAGCTCTCTTCCAATGGTTCAAAAATCGAGTAAATAACAAACCAAAAGTCGTGACAAAAGTTTTGAAAATATGTTCATCGATTTCCTTGGAAATTTTTGTCATAACTCTATTTTGAGGCTTCCCATAGTCCATAAAAAAAGTTTGCTGTCCATTAGATTTAAAATTGTAATGTAATACCTAACTTTGGAACAGCTGTGGAGTTCCTGATATGTTTTCGGTGACACTAATGATACCATGGTCCAATTAGGGTTAACTGACGCTGCACGAATGGGCTTTTTGACCGACTTCAACATCGCCGGAAGAGGTTCTCTTTTTTCAGGTTCAGATCGGGCACCACCTATATACGGTTTATGTATAGGTATAGTGTACATAACCACCTTCAAACGGTTTATGCCCTCATAAAAGGAAAATACCATTGAATAAACCTGGTGTCCTTCGCAACGACGTTTCCGTTCCTTCGCTTACCTACATAAACTTCCATTTTGAATTTTCAAGGTGTAAGGGAGTCAGTGTTTAACCCAACAATTATGCCGTAAGATAGTGCGGAGACGTCGGGTGGTTTTTTGTTTCATTCCTTCGCTTTTCATCAGCTTTTCATCAGCTTTTCATCAGCTTTTCATCAGCTTTTCATTAGCTGGTTGGCTTATAGTTGTCTGCGGCTGTATCAGTTCTTATTTTGATGGGTAGGCATTATTTATTTGAGGTTACGCGAAAATGGCAAGTATGTTTCTCTTCAATGGGTACCATTATATTTTGGCATCTGCGGGAACGAGTGCTTGAGCCGTTTTTATAATCAATTGATAATTTGATCACCAACTGAGCTATATGAATTTGACTGACTAACTCAACTTTTGTATTTTGGTAATTGCATGTATACAAAACAGGGAGAATATTGGAGTCAGATACCATTTTTGCTCTGACAAGTAAAGGCTACGTTTTATAATATCTGAGGAGCACTGTGTCAGAAATGCGTCAAACAGCAGCTGCATGAACGGCGTAGCAATTGGAAAACAAGGAAAAACGTCTGCCAAGTTGGGTGGGCAGTATAGCTTCCTCACTCATTGTAACATGGACGTATAGAATCAGTTGGCGAAAAAATTATGATTCAAAGAGTTATTGAATACCAAAATATTGGCGATAATATGCGGGATAGGGTTGCAGGTATTAATGTTTATAATGGTTTATTATAATGTGTAAATTCGCATTGTAAAATCCTAGTTCGGCGCATTCAAAAAACGCGAAGTGCCAATTTTCATCTCAAAACTGACCTGTGGACCACTAACTCGATGACAGAAAGAAAGATGCAAAAGAGACTGTGATGAGGGGTCAATTTGGTTTCAACATTAATTGACCTGCAGACCACAACATTTGATCACACAATAAAAGAAGCAATTTACACGGGAACCTGGAAGTAAGTGTGGGCACGAATAGTATGATATTTGTATTTTCAACGTAGAATTTTATTTAGCGGTCCACCGTCTAGGACCTAACCCACACAATCCCTGAAAATTTCATCGAAATTGGTTGAATAGTTGCGGAGTTTTGGTTGTAACAATAAATTTAAATGCGCAGCGGCTATTGCTTGACCAATTTGATCGAAACTTATAGGGTGTCTCTTAGAAGTTAGTCCCTAACTAACCTCCAAATTTGAGCAAAATCGGTTCATTAGAAACCGAGAAACCGAGGTTCCAGGGAATTCACGTTTGCGCATGCGCACTCGCTCCTAATGGTCCGAAGGTGCTGAAATTGATAGGGGACCGTCTAGGACCTAACCCGCACAATCCCTGAAAATTTCATCAAAATCGGACCACAGGTTAGTATAGTTTTGCCCGGGACAAGGATTGACCACAGACAGACCGACAGACCGACAGGCAGACAGACCGACAGACAGACAGACACGGAACCAAAATTGTTCGGGAAGCTCTAAAACGCAAAAAGCAAGTGGAAATTTTGATTTTGGAGGACATTTTTTTTTTTCACTTCTTTCACGAATACAAAGCTTCCCTACCTTCGGTAGTGAGGAAGCAAAATCTTCCCAGACTTGCTCTGAAGCAGTTCTGAGCATCACTTGCCATGACTATTTGAACACTCATCTCAGAGGATCCGTTGAAAGATTGTCCAGATTTGCCTCTTTGCTCCAATCAGCTCTATGTGTAACTCCGGGACTTACTCGTACTTTGACTGTCCTCAAAGTGTATTATTCCCTCTTTAACATAACTATTGATCTAGAAAGTCGCATGGTGGAAAAACCAATGACTTACCTACTTGATGACTTATGAACACATCAACATCTAGTTTGTTGTTTCTGATGGAACTGGATCGTCACTCTGTTAATTAATTTTAAAAAATCAATGGTTTGACTGGTCCTATGGAGTTTGGTGTCTGAATAATATGATGACCTCAAGTCAGTCTATGGGTCCTCCTTGAAGGCACGTTATGACTATCTTGCCATGATTATTTGAACACTCATCTCATAGGATTAGTTGAAAGATTGTCCAGGTTTGCCTCTTTGCTCCAATCAGCTCTATGTGTAACTCCGGGACTTACTTCTGACTGTCCTCAACGTGGAGACTGAAGTGTATTATTCCTTCTTTACGAGAACTATTGATCTAGAAAATTGCATGGTGGAAAAACCATAGACTTACTTACTTGATGGCTCATGAACACATCAACATCTAGTTTGTTGTTCCTGATGGAATTGGATCGACATTGTGTTAATTAATAAAAAATTACCAATGGTTTGACTGATCCTACGGAGTTTGGTGTCTGAAGAATACGATGACCTCGAGTCTGTCTAATGGCCCCCCTTCGAAGATAGTCTATGAATATCCGTCCCCCTTCTTTCTGGCTCTCTGAAGAGGCGAAAACTGACCTATCCAATAATCAAGTCTCTACAGTCAAGTCTAGGTCAATCAGAGGTCGATCTGTACCTCGGAATTTCTGGGCGAAAAATCCAAAAAAACAAATAATCAACGCAATTTAATTTCGTCAATTTTTATCTTCCTCCAGCACTTCTAGCTGCCTCCTCAAAAAATTATACATCGTTCTAGAACCTCTTATTCAATTGAATGAATTTGTAAGATTAAGAACTATCAATAAGCCTTTAAATGCAAGATGATATTGAAATTAGCGTGTTTTTGTACCCCAATTGTATCAATTTTCCTCAATGAATGCAGTTTCCGGAAGTGTTGGTTGCTCAACGAGTCTTACAGAGAGAAAAGGAGACAATTTGAATCGGCTGGAAGTTGTATCGTACTGACCGAGATCAATAACAAGCACAGACTGAATTGATGAAACAGCCACATAGGATCAAATCCACGTGGTCTGGCACTCAGTAACCCTTCCTAGTTGAAACTTTAACTCCACTCTAGGCGCCCCAATTAAAAAGACTTATTTACTTGTTTTTTTTTTCTAATATGCGATTTCTATCACTAATGACCCTCACCCTCAAGCGTGTCTCCTGCGTTCCGGCCTCCTTATACGGATTGTGGCTAGATGACCTCCTCGCAGCGTGGATGAGTGTACAAAATACGTTGTAGGCTGTAGTGTTATCCGTGAATAATCTTTTATTTTTTCTATAATAATCTTTTATTTTCTTTTTTTATTTTATATTGTTGCCATTTACTCCGAAAACTGACTAACAACACAGTCAATCTAACAGCAACTATGTAGATCGACCCAAAAAATTACACAACGATAGATTGGGAATGGGGTCCACTGAATTATCTTAATTATCAAATCCTTCATCGCCTAGCTTTCGGTTAATTTATTACCTTCTTCAGGGTAAATGTGTAAACCATCCTTCGAGCCCTGAAGAAGGTAATAAATTAACCGAAAGCTCGGCGAAGATGGATTTGATAGTTCAGTGGACCCCATTCCAAATCTGTTTGACGTTACATAGTCAATCTATTATCTATCAGTTTTTGGAAATCAATTGAGGATATCTCTGATCAAAGGATAGGATCTATCAGCTCCACTAGTTGGGAAGATAAGCTAACTACAGAATTTGTGAGCGAAGCGAGGAACGTCTACGGAGTGGCTTGGGTCCATGACAATGTACGGATGGACAAATTCGCGATTGGTTAAATTCACATAAAATTTTGGAGGGAGGACTATACAGGGTGCAACACGAGTGGTTCAAGATCTTTCTCCCACGCGTTCTACAACTAATTTCCAAAAAGTGCCTCATGACATTTATTAGTATCCTCACTCAAAATGCAATTTTTTTCACTTTGAAAATTTTTTTCGTGTTTTTGATTTTTGCTCAATAAATATACCATAACTCGCTCAATTCAAGAGTTAGCTCAAATATGAAACATCCGTTGGAAAGGGCGTTAAATTTAAATTTTCTTTTTTTTATGCCGAATTACATTTGTTTAAGTGGAGTTGAGATGTGCAAACGACGAATGAAAAGCTAAACTCGTCAAAATCTTGACTTTGTTTGTTTTTTCAATCGCCTGGTATCCATAACAGTTCTTGACGCAGAAGTGTGAAACTTCCCTAAAAAGTGCGCCAAAATCTCAGCTTTCCAACGGTGAAATCAAAGAACATTTTACAACCGATTTAATGGAGAAATGTCTGTTTGGACGCGGAAAAACGTGCATTTTTTTCAACAAAATCGGCGGTTAGACGGGAGGACTGTGCGCTTCGAAAAGCCGCGGAGGTGAAGCCCCGATTTCGTTGAAAAAAATGCACGGTTTTCGGCGTTCAAACAGACGTTTCTCCTTTAAATTTGATTTTAAAATATTTTTTGAGTACACCGTAGGAAAGCTGAGATCCTGGCATAGCTTTAAGGGAATATTATTCTGCGTCAAGAATTGACACGGTTACCAGGAGACTGAATAAGCAAGCGATTTCAAGATTTTGACGAATTTGGCTTTTCATACATCGTTTGGACATCTCAACTCCACTTAAAAAAATGTTATTGGGCACCAAAAATATTGAAAGTTTGACACTCTTTCCAACAAATTTCTTAGATTTCAATTAACTTTCGAATTGAAAAAGTTACGGTAGATTTATTGAGCAAAAAACAAAAACACGAATAAAATTTCAAACTGGAAAAATTGGAATTTTGAGTGGGGATACCAAAAAATGCCAGGAGGCACTTTTTGTCGGGAATTAATTGTAAAACACGCTGGAAAAACATGGTGAACCACCTGAATAAAAAAAAAAAAAGTTCACAGTGGAAAATGATGCTTCAATCCATATAAATTCAGAGTACTTATTAAAGTTTTAATCAAGTATCATCCTATCATTTTCGTCGAACAGTAGGTAAGTTCTTTGTATGAATAGACATGGACTTCTACAGAAATAAAAAGTTGCACAAGAAGATGAACTCAGCATGGAGAAAGTGCAAATCATTGGTGTAAAAATCAGCTGATGTCGGATTATTATTCGGCCCAGCGTGCGTGCTGAAAGCTACAAACGTCAACGATATTATATGCTGGCAGAACTTCAAGGTTCAATAGCTTATAATATTACGAATTGAAAGTGCAATTGCACGAATGACAGTACGGTTTCAGATAATAGCAAAACCGTTTATAGCGACTAGTTTCCGTCTTATGTAAAATAGTTGAATAGGTTTCGAAATCTGATAGTATCGCTTCACAGTTCTATGATTGCGTGCTGTGTATTTCCAAGGACAAATGTGGTTGGTACAGCCTGGCACCTTCGCGGAAGTGTATCTTCACGACTGGAACTTACCTATGATGAAGATAAATATCTTCATACGAAGGTACCCGGTACCTTTCCTGTAGCGTGTTGTACTTCGGAAATACGAAACATATCAAAGTGCTTAAGGTTTTCTATATCGACCTAATTAACGAATTAATTAGTGTGGAGTTCTCTAAAAGTGCAGATCTTCAAGTAAGTACGGAGCATAATTTCGAATAGGTAATGTAATGGGAACTTCTAGAATGGACGAACCTAGTTCAGAGTTATAGTGATCGTTTGGATATCGTCCCTTCCAAGACAGAGTATCGTAAGCGACATTTTTAGCGTTTTTGAGTTAGTCTTAGTCATACAGTTGGATTTGTCTCGTCAAGGCCTATTCGTTGGTGAAAAAATCGTGAGTGCCAGAGCGTTCAAAATGATCGAAAAATGGGATTGAAATTTTACTATCGTAACCACCATAGAGCTATTGAAAAGCCTAAGCAACTTAGAAATGTCTTAACCGCCAATACAGTGTTTGGAAAAATATCGTATCCTCCACTATCGTAGTTTTCGTAACCACCATCATGAAAATCAAAATATCTTGAGCGACGTCGCTTACGATGCTATTATCTGTAATTAACCATAAAACTGACTTATCGTAAGCACCAATCAAAAACATCTTAAGCACCAAACAGCAGGTAAAAGTATCTTAACCACCGCCTACTTTACAATATAAATGATTTTTTCTCAATACTTCACAGAAATACGAGTATGAGAAAGAGTAATTGAATCACAAAAATATTTTTTAAATGTTTCACCAATTGGACATTTTATACAGTTTTTTGGGTCTCCTGAAAACTTAGAAAATTTTGCTTACGATTCTTTGTCTTGGAAGGGGCGATATATACGGACGTCCAAACAATTCTGGAGCCGTTCCTTTTGTGGTGTATAAATTTGACTGATTAAACTTGTGTAGAATGTTATTCTGTTAACCCATTTTAAGCCTAGGGTAGAAATAACGGAGTAATGAGAGGAGGAGGATGAATAACTTTACAGTATTTCAGCCGAAATGAGGCATCTTTTGCTCACCAATCGAGAGCAAAAATGCTCCAAACTTTATGAAGTTAACATTCTATTTTTATTTTCATCCATTTCATTGTTAAAAATCTTTTAAAACTCTAGGTAAAATGTAAAAATCTATTTACGGACCAAAATCTGTTTCGACTCATGGCCCAGGACGCTCACTCGCCCAGGATCGATTTTGAGCCACCATAATTCGGCCAAATGCCTCTTTTTCAGCAAAATTTCCCAAATCTTATTGAGCTCCCGAATGTCGATTAAATTTTCTTGTTGAAAAGTTTAGGAACAGCATGAACGAGAAAAATTCTTCTACAAAGATTTTCCACGAATTCAATATTCAAAAAATCATTATTATGACGATGGAAAAATGCATCAGTGGCCGGAAACGGGTTAAATTAATATTCACTTTGATAAACTTTGTGTCGAGGATTCTAATTCTAGATAGTGTTGTTGTGCTGATCGTCTCCATCTGCGTCGTAAACGTCTTCTTTTCGCAAATAAATTTCCAAACGTTTCTTTCATTTTTTAAACATTACTTTCAAACGTTTCTTTCAAACTTCTTTTTCAAGTTTTGCTGTGTTAAAAAGAGTGAAATAAATTGGCACAGTTTTGTATTTGACGCGGAATTTGAATTTCTAATTTCTTGTGTAAGTGAAAAACAGATGTGGGTTTGGTAGGTAGGGTTGGAAAAGGAAGGGTTAAGGCAGCAAGTTAGGAAGACAGGGATTTTTACTAGAATGGATACTAAGGCACTGAGGGTTCCTCAAGTTGCCCTTATGTACAACTAAGATAGGCAGGGGACGAAGGGAAGCTGGCGCCTCGAATTTTGACCATCACAAGCCGACATATGTCCCATATTATGGGCTTACTCTAGGTACCTACTCTCACACCTGCGCTTTATTTGTAAAGTAGGTCCATTAAGGGGTCACGACGCTACTTCTTTTCCAATAAACTATAACAAAAATAAAACAAAATAATTAACAAAATGAAGCAATTAACATTACCTTTATACAAAATCATTAGTAATTTGTAAATTTCCATTCATATATTGGATATATATACATTCAATACACGTATTGAATATGCATATTGATATTGATACATTATATATTACATTATACATTATACATTCAATATACATTCATATATTGGATACATTCAATTGGCAATATATGAATAGAATATTGTCCATTCATATGGTTTTATTATCAATTGGCAATATTGTAAATTTGCGTATTCTTTATTTTCCCTTTTACACTCTCGAGTAAAACTTGAAAAACCGACAAAATATTCTAGCGAGAAGCGTATTTGAATCAAACTCAGCTTTGAATTAGCGTCTGATACCTGGAGAATACTGAATCTCAAGAACAATAATGAAATTTGACAAGTTTAGGTATTAATGAAACATTGACAGAAGGTTCAGTTTCAATCAATCAATTAGAAGGATGATTATTTTATGATTGGTGCTAATCACGTGGATAACTGACGTCTATTTGTGAGTTTAGAACTCGTAAAAGTTGTGTTTGACTACATTCACAACAATAATTCACATTGAAATTGACAATTTCTGGTTAAGTAGCTATTTCTAGCCTTCTCAATTATCAATATGAGAACTCTTCAATACTAATAACACTCGCCAAAGTGTTCTGCGCCTGATAAAGAATACAAACCCATGACTATGTTTGTATTCGAAATTTTGGATTATTGTCACAAAGAGCGTAACGAATTCCCTATAATTATAATTCCTCGCTGAACATTGCTAGACTTCATAGGATCTTGAAATGTTGGGAGGGAGCTCTAGTCCCAATACTCTTGAGCTGGCTATAGTGGCTGTTGAACCTGAGTGATAGCTGGGATGGTCGGAGGAAGTCGTCGTTATCTGAAAAACTGTGGAGCAATCGAGATAGTTTGAGTGCTTCTCGCTGTATTCTACGATATCTTCATTTAGATAGTACAATACTCCTGCGTCAGTAAACAAGCCTTATTTCAATATTAATCTATGAGGAAACTTCAAATGGTCCTTTAATTTTTCTTTTTGTATATAATAACCCAATATTTTGGTGTGTTGATGACAAGTAGAAGATAATAATTCAGGGTGTTGAATAACTCCAGGAGCTGGGTCCTAATCATGTATTAATATATTGTTTTTGTCGTCTTGGCTCTCCTGGTTATAAGTTGTTAACAATAACACTTTGGTATGATACATCAGACATTCTTTGATGGTGGGACCAGTAGACAAACAATAAGGTTGACATCTTATCTTATAAATAGTCTTATATAGGTATCCTATCTTATACAGTCAACCCTGTAAAAGAAGTAATCCAAGACAAGACTGGTCATTCAACACCTTGAATTATAACCCAATGTATAAGTGGCAATTTTTTGCCAATTCAAAAATAGATATCAACTCTTTATACCATCGAAATTTCAGTATTCAAATCATAATGTGAAATTGTACTATAAATATTTTTGGAAACTTATTTCGTTGGAAAATACATAATAATTAACAATACTAAAATTTGATAATACATTTAGTGCACCAGTATCGAACACAGAAATTGAAATGACCTTCATTGACTTAAAACTATTTTGGTTCTGTCTAAAACCTGTTTTAATCTACGGTTTCTGAGTGTTTTCCGTGAAAAAATTTGTGTTTTCAGGGAAAACACACACACTTTATGAAATAATTGCAAAGATCTCTGACTTATTCAATGCCTACTCTCTGATATGGAGTCCTACAATATTTATCTATAGAACAGTATTACTTGTTGCTGTTACAAAGACCTGAATCTAACTGGTATTCCTACGGTAATATTGTGTATACAGAATAATAAATCGTGAGCTCTTACCATGAGCAGTTGGGATAATTTGTAATGTAGAAGTTTTGTTCAAAGTATATGTTTCATATTGCAATGGGAAACTGAAGATCCAAGGATCCAAGCAAAAGTGTGAAACACGGAGAAAGAGCGCACCTTCTTTGTGACCTCCAGCGTTCATTCACACGGATTGCTCAAGAGCCATCCGAATATAAGCCGGCCGGTCGGCTGGAAACCCGATAGGCTGTCAGGACATTTTCGAAAAAATTGCATACAAGTTAAGTCGTAATAAGAGTACATTTTCAAAACGAGCGACATTATTTTATAGGTTGGTAGGTGGGTACTATGATTGAATATTTTAGATTCGATAAGATATGACGGATAAGCCAATGTCGATGGTTCCACGATTGTTGCACTGCTTCTCTAAAATTTGACCCAATTCTGAGGATTCAAACCATGGCTTCCATTTCTTGAATCGCATGATTTATTCAATATTTGACGCAGGGGCCTACAATTATTATTCAAGCAAGTTTACCATTACCACCATAATATGGTATTACCACCATAATATTTCTCTATCTCTCAAATAGGGAATAATGCATATTATGCATTATTCCCTATTTGAGAGATAGAGAAAAAAAGCCCATTCATGCAGCATGAAAAAATCTTTCAGTTGAAGGTATGGTCAAGAAAAGGAACAATGGTTTTGGAATTTCTTTTAGAAAGTTTTTTTTTTCACACGTTTCTTGTTTTTTTTTCTCGATTTTCAGTATACCATACCAACATACTGTATGCAAAGGGTATGCTTTGAAGATGTTAGGAGTCCTTATTCACGTTCTACTCGTCTCCACAAACTCATAGAGTACCCACACGGCTATTGTTGTTTTTTTCGATTTTCAGTATACCATCCAACATACTGTATGCACTGGGTATGCTTTGAAGATGGAAATTCGCTAACATTTATTGAAAATTTTAGGAGTGAAAAAGTCGGAAAAGGACTCTAATAGTTGTCAAATCGTAAGGGATTTGCCGAAAGTTCAAATTATTACCCATTATTTATCAAATAGAACATATTGAACTCTTTACTTAGTACGACTATGAAAATGGTTACTATGTTTTCTTTATTATGTTTTGTAAATCCATTTGTCGGAATAATTTATAATCTATCATAATTTTAAAATTATTATACATATATAATTTTTACGTAACTATTGTATTTTAATATAAGTACATTGTTTCTAATTATGTGTGTTTTTGTTTCAGGTAAGAATACTGTCCGAAGAAACAATATGCTAAGCAGGTAGGAATATATTGAATGAAAATGCAAAAGTTGAAATAAATAAAAAGTATAATTTGAAGAAAAAAAATTAATTGGTTAGATTTTAAAAATCCCAACCCGAGGTAAATCTAAAGACAGTTATCCAAATAATCAGAACAAGTAGGATAAGTATACCTTCCCCACTTAATGAATAATTTCTTAATATTGCAGTGCCGATAAAATTCACGCATTGGTCCAAGAACAACGAACATTAACGTTTCGTGAAAAGTGTAGGCAGGTAGGTAGGTAGGTAGGTAATTGTTATCCAGATGAAAATACTGAACTGAATCACAATGCAGCCGTGAAGAGCAGTAGATGAGAACACTCACCATGACGTAGGAATGTCAAGTTCAACCACGAGGAAGTTATGGGGACATGATGCAACTCTTTTCAAAGCGCTCTGTATACCGCTTTGAACCGTCGAACACGTGTTTCACCTCCAACTGCATTTACCCGAGAATTTACTCAACAACAATTGCAATAAACTTTGAAACCAACTTAATCCACAAGAAAGATTGTACTCAAAAATCCATAAAAATATCAAACTAATTGAGCTATTTATCAAAAATGTATAGTCACTCCCTTCTCAGGCCATCTGTAGCAAAGCTTCTCTTTAACGTCTCAAGGCGCCTTCTAGTGTGATTCTCTGAGATAAGAGATAATTTTTTTCTTTGAACTTTATATATTTGATATTTATATCTTTACAATTTATGATATTGGGGAAAACATTGTGTTGTGCTATAAGAAAAATTCGTCGAATTTTGATACGCTGTAGCTGCTCTGCTGTATTTGTTTCAAAATAATTCCAAAAACGAGCCTTTACATAAATATCGTTTACATAGTTGATCTGATGCCTAGTGCGTCTGACTCCACTTTTGAGCAACATGCCATGCAACTGTTATTGAAATACATGAAATTTGAAAGGCAAGCCCCCCTGGACCCCCAGGATGCTATTCACTTAGCGCCTACGGCGTACATGGTAAAAACATGGAACATATTTTAGCCAAATTTAATGCAGAACCGCTCGTCATAGGTAGGTACTAGGTATGGGTATAGAAATACTCAAGTCTATCAATAAATACCTACTTAATCATTAATCTCAAAATAAAGTCTACTAATCATCCACTGGAAAAATGTCCGTCTCTGGGGAAAATTATTTCCATGAATTATCATCCCTTAACAATCGTTCAACACTCGTTGGAATGCTCGGAATTTATGCAGTGACTGAATGTGATAAAGGGCTCATGCAGGTGAATTTCTTTGAAATTAGCGATTTGTAGGTGGAAAAAATTACATTTGTATTAACTCGAATTACCTTCGCGACCTACCTATACCTAATAATATGCTTTCCCAATAATTGGTTGACGTGTAATAAAGCGCATTTTCCAGCCCTTATTAATAGTGTAGGGAGAGAAAAACTGGCAAGCAACGTGAGTTAGAATAAAATGTTGGATAAATCAATAGCTTTTCATTGGGTTGGCTAACACAGTAGTAGTTATATTATCCCTAGCAACATAATATGTTTAGATATTATCAAAATGCATTAAAAATAGAGGGATCGTTATTTTCGTAATACAATTTTGAACCCTTTTTGGCCAGTTAGCTCGCGGCTAAAACATGTTCCATGTTAAAGGGGTGCCTACTTAATTTCGGTTTTTGCAGTATACGAATTTAGCAATCGGTTGGTACTGATAAGATCCCACCTGGTAATGTACTTAGAAACCATATTTATTGGCCCTTGAAATTTTTTGCTGGTAAGGGGTTCGGAGTAGTTTGGGCCGATATCTACAGGAAAAAGTCCACTTTTCGGAATTTTTTGCTCTGAAAGGGTGAAGTTCTCTCATCTTCAAATTCCAACATGTGGGATGAGTAACTCCACTTTGTTTCAAGCATATTTCATACATTAGGAAAGCTATACTCACGTTCAAAAAAGTTTTAATTTATTCCATCGATTTCTTAAAGCGAGCATAATCTCGATGTGATTGAAGCAATATCTCTCAACCCAAATCAATATTTCAGACTTGGTTTCCAAGATTAGATGGAAATAATGCGGGCGGGCATAACTTACAACTAGGTTGCATAAGTTGTCGTCACGAACAACTTTTCGGAATTTTTGACATTTTCATGTCTTTGCTTTGGCACATAAACTGAAAAATCGTCACGAAAACTAAGCAAGTCTTGCTCACGCGACCAATAAATAAATAAAATAGACTCACTGTGTTGCGTAGAGAACAATCAACTGTTTTCTTATTTTGATGCTTGGGTACATGAACTAACAACCTTACTTCACTACCTTGTTTTGTAGTGGTTGACATTAAAATGTCCCAATGTGTTGCAGACTCGTATGCAAGCATTTTCAACATCGTTCAGTTTAATAACTATTACTCCTCCTTCGATTATTTGTTTCTACTTACTCATATCTGACTTGTTACTTAAAGACAAGAACTTGCCGTTCACTTTCATCCACTTTTCAGTAATCCGTTTTAGACCATTCTGAATCCAAATCCGCAAAAAAAAACCATAGGTGTATTGTCTGTGTGTGTGTGTGTGTGTGTGTGTGTGTGTGTGTGACAAAATCTTGTGTCGTGTGCCCAGGCCTTAGTTCTCAACCGATTTTCGTGGTTCTTTTTGCTAATCGAAGGGTTCTGAAAAGGTGAAGTTCTCTCATCCTCAAATTTCAACATGTGGGATGAGTAACTCCACTTTGTTTCTAGCGTATTCATAGATTAGGAAACCTATACTCACGTTCAAAATGGTAAAGTTTCCATTTATTCCATCGATTTTTTAAAGCGAGCATCCCAAATCTCGATGTGATTGAAGCAATATCTCTCAACCCAAATCAATATTTCAGCCCCAGTTGGTTTACAAGATTAGATGGAAATAATGCGGGCGGGCATAATTTACAACTAGGTTGCACAAGTTGTCGTCACGAACACGTGAAAATCGTGTAAGTTGAACCGCAAGGTATGCCAAACCGCAAATACCTAGTGGAAAAACGTTGCTACACGCTTTGAAAGGTTCTGATTGTCACATCAATGACTCATAACAGTTCGAAGAATCGCACCAATTTGTAATACTGTTTTGTCAGCCCAACCTGATTGCTGTTTAACGGCTCAACCTGTATTCATCATAATATGTTTATACAGTCCCTGAAGACTAGTAGTCTCAACCGACAAGTTAAAACTACTGAACAAGTCTATACATCCACTTGGAGGGAGGGAAGCAAGCAAATGATGCTAATCACTGATATCTATCTATCTATCTATAAATTGGTGGATAAATACGTTCATTGTAGACAACGTGAACACTTAATAATTACAGCACACTATAACCAGATGGCTTATCGACTGAGCTCAGACCAATTTAGAATTTAGGTACTTTTAGTACCACGACTTTATCTCGAAACAAGGTAGCTATATTTCCGAAATCGTTTCAAACGGACGAGAGAACAAATTCTTTATTCTAAACTGACCGTTATTATCGTAAGTTTGTTGTTAGGAACCTTTCGAAGTGCCTTCATCGATCAAAACGTCCCAAGAATCCACTTTTATATGGAGATTTGGTCTCATCCGTGTTACTTCTAATACTAACTTATAGCACTTTTGACCTTTAACAACCAGTTATGGGTCGGGACCTCCAGGAAACATCAAAAATCCCTCGGCGATCACATTCTCAATTCTTCGTTCCTTGTGGTTTTAAAACTGCGAATAGGAACAGTAAAATCCAAAGTAACCTCAGGAATTGAATACTCATAGAATCGTAAATAAGCACGATCCCATTTCCCGTTCCACGCAATAACACTGAAATACATGGGAAAACCCCAATTATGCTAGATTTTTTTGCACAGTTTTTCAGTACCAAAATACAAGATTTAATTACTCAATTTCTTTCACTCACACTAACAAAAAGATAATAAGAAATTGTGTCATAAATGAATGAGACCAAACTAAGATAAGTAATAGTAGGGTGTGCAGTTAGAGTTGAAGCATCTTTTCGATAGAACTTTAAAATGATCTTCAGAACAATGTTAATAATTTAGAGAGAGAACAACCACTTCATTACAGTAAAATTGGCGAGCTGCCCATAAATCGGATTGCACAACAATTATAGTATAAGCCATAACAATTAAGATATTTCAAAACAATGATCATTATTATTTTAAGCAAATTCAAAATATTCAATAATAAAAACAACAACAAAAAAACAAGTAATACATAAATAGATAATTTATTCATGCGTCAAACGATTGTCTCTCATGATTGTCAAGCATAACTCGGAAAGGTCGGCCTTTGTAGCTTGAATTCCTTTAAAAATGTACATGGAAGTGGGAAAGCAGTCCCACAAACTCCAACTCATTTTTTTTTCCGTTGATGGGTGAATGGAGTGACCATGTTTTCGATGTAGTTTTTAGAGTATAATATTCAATTTATTATTGTCGTTTGGTACATGTTTCGGCAAATACAACGTTGCCCTCATCAGCCTAAAAAAAATTATAATTACATTAAATAAGTTATAAACTACAACTAGGTACATAAATTTAAAAGAACAAAAAATATATAATACATGTAAGTATATACGCAATGTAGATTTTTATTCTACTGCATAGCAGCTTTGTCAATTTTTTATTACTTATAATTACTCTTTGCTCAACTGACCTTAATAAAACGGTTTGGGGATCATCCCTAGTGCTGTTGCTTTTTTTCTTTTCATTGTTCGTTATGGAGCATACCGTTAATTTGTTAAATTTTTCTGATCCGTAACCCTACAACAATTTCATAATTATCAAAAAATAGTTGATGCTAATAATCATTTCATTGTATTTATGGTCATGAAATTACTACCTACCAATGAAGAATGATTTTCCCCATTATCTCAGTTATCTTTGTTAATTTCATCAAGTAAGTAGCAATTTCAATCAACTCAATTGTAAGCAAAACCATTAAGTACGTTCCTCACATAAATGCATCTATATGTTTAAACTATAATTTCAGCTGTTAGTAGATACCTCGGATACATTTCTTCGAAGGTTCGTGCCTGTGAAGGAATGAAGAGAGAGGGAGAGAATGGGGAAAATCATTCTTCATTGGTAGGTAGTAATTTTATGATCATAAATACAATGAAATGATTATTAGCATCAACAATTTTTTGATAAATATGAAATATGAAATTGTTGTAGGGTTACGGATCAGAAAAATTTAACAATTTAACGGTATGCTCCATAACGAACAATGAAAAGAAAAAAGCAGCAGCACAAGGGATGACCCCCAAACCGTTTTATTATGGTCAGTTGAGCAAAGAGTAATAATTATCAGTAATAAAAAATTGACAAAGCTGCTATGCAGTAGAATAAAAATCTACATTGTGTATATACTTACATGTATTATATATTTTTTGTTCTTTTAAATTTATGTACCTAGTTGTAGTTTATAACTTATTTAATCGAATTATAAAATTTGTTTTTAGGCTGATGAAGGCAACGTTGTATTTGCCGAAACATGTACCAAACGACAATAATAAATTGAATTTTTTTTTTTTTAGTTTTGTACAAATTTAGCGCTTGTTTTACCCACTGAAATAGTTAGCTACCAGGCGTTACCTCAAAGGTGATTTGATAAATAACTCCACTGAGGAAAGACGGTAGATTTTAAAAGTGACCTACCTTGAGACTTAGCAATTAGTCGTTGTGTCGATTGGGCGTAAGATTCCATGCTAGTGGAACATAAAATGGCTGTTTGACGTGATTACGTTGTTTACCCAGGTTGATAAAGGTTATGTGCTATTCAAGCAACTGACCTTCCAATGATATCCATATAAGATTTTAAAATTGATCTCAATAAGTACCATGAATAATCATGACGTTTACTGTCGAATAGAATGCAGTCTGACAGGCTGGAAGGTTGTCCGTATAATACAGGTTTTAATGCGTAGGTAGATTAACATTATGTAGTATTAAGCGATATTATTGTATTTATAATTCCTTGCGTCATAAAGTAAAACAGCGCTTTGTATAATTCTACAAATTGTTTCAATACCAGTGAACCAGACCCCATCATTAATGAAGATTGCAACGATTTCAAAGTGTTTCGACGCCACAGGGATTCTGAGTTTATAGAAACTTGAATACAACACACACGATTTCAGAGGAAAAAAGTCTGCCAAGTGGGTGTGGCACATAGCTTCCTCGTATCCATAACCCGATTGTATAGATAATCCGATGCATAATAGTTAATCTCGAAACATCAATCTCTAAGTGCCTTCCACTACCCTCATAGGGGACCATCTACACCCCAATCCGCATAATCTCTGAATATTCTTGGCAAATGTGGAAATTGTGGCTGATACAAGGAGTTCACGTTTGCGTATTCGCACAAAACACTTTCAATTGGGGGCCATGATAGGGGAACATCTACACGCCAACCCGCACAATTCCTGATAATTTCACGGAAATCGGATGAGAATTGTAAAAGCTATGGCTGTGGCAAGGATTTCACGTCAGCGCATTCGCAGTGGCTAATATCAGTCCGGGGGTGATGATTTTCATAGAGGACCATCTAAACGCCAATACGCATAATCCCAGAAATTTTCATCGAAACCGTTGGAAAATGTAGAAGTTATGACTGTGGCAAGGATTTCGTGACAGACAGTCACACAGACACGGAACCAAAATTGTTCGGGAAGGTCTAAAACGTAATATGCGAGTGGAGATTTCGATCTTGGAGAAAATTTTCCTTCAACCTAGAAGATTGAAAACAAAGCTTTCGCTACCTTGGTAGACTCGGAAGCAAAAAGTCAAGAGCTTCAGGCCTCTGACGAAAACTCTTGAATATGGAGGTACACCGTCAACCACCAAGAGCGTTTGAAAACGGAATGTTGACGAGTTTGACCGTCTTACTCCACAAAGCTCATTGAATGTACGATGGCTGGTAGAGTCACAGACATCTGGATTGGGAACGAGATGTTTTTCGAAGAAGGAAACCTAGATTCTCGAGGAATGGTGACCGGATTCCATGCAAAACTCGCTTAGCTAGATCCGAGGTCTTTCTAGTCAAATCTTCTAACTTACCCTTTGCCAGGTTCTTTTCAGAAACATTCGTGCAATAACTGCATCTGTCGTCTTCCACTTTTTCTGGCTCTATCCAAGGGTGGCTGAAGGATTTTGCATCCAAGTCTACCAAGGTAGCGGAAGCATTGTTTTTCACTTTCCAAGGTTGAAAAAAAAAAGTTCTCCAAAATCAATTTCATCCGAATTTGATGGCGTTTTCTAGGATTGTACAGATTGACGTGTAGATGGTCCCCTATGAAAATCATTTCCCCCAGACTAATAGTAATTGCTGCGCATGCGCAAACGTGAATTCCTCGTAACAGCCATAACTTCTACATTTCCATCCTATTTCGACGAAATTTCTCAGGATTGTTCGGATTAGCGTGTAGGTGGTCCCCTACGAGGGTAGCGGAAGGTACTTAGAGATTGATCTCTACAATCGGGTTGTGGATACGGAGAGGCTATGTGCCACACCTACTTGGCAGACGTTTTCTCATCTTGATAGGTGAATAAAAAAAATCCTCTCGCCCTTGACTTTGTAATTCTTCCAGGACACAGTTCCATGTCTGTCAATCTGTATGTCCATAGATCCTCTAAAGAGGTAAAACTGTTTTTAAAAGGTTTTGATAAGCATTTAATTTTTGGTGATTGTCTCCTGGATGTGTCCAGGATTGTCTCATCTCAACTTAATTTCTTCCGGATTCATGGTAGCCGGAACTGTTTGTAGTGAGAGTCAATTCGTGCTTCAAGGGCTCGTAAAGGGATGAAATTTGACGGTTTAACGGAGGATGACTTTCTTTTTCTTTGAATTGATTAAAAAATTGCGAGATCCGATAATTAGGGAAGGAGTTGTAAGGTGTCAAAGTAGGGAGCTTATACAAAGAGGTAATTAGAAGTTGGAATTAAGGGTTAAATAGTTGTGGTTGAGTACGAAGGGGTTATACAAAAGAGTTGAAAATGTTGAGTGTTTTAAAACGCCGACGATTGGATAGAAACTCCTTGAAATGTGAGAAAATTGCCGCCGATGAAGCAACGCGTATTTTAACATACAATTTCAAAATCTGTTTACCGTTTTCGAATAACTCCCAACTTTGGCCCCCAACACCTTCTTCCCTAATTATCGGACCGCTCTATTTTTTTCATTTCACAAATAAAGAAGGACATCCTTTATTAAACCATCAAATTTCAGCCCTTTTCGAACCCTTGAATAACTAATTGAGGCCACAATAAGTGGGGCCGTGCCCCACACATAAGTACCTACTCGAAGCGCATGCGCAAACTTATTACCTACTCATAAAAAGTTTTTAAACCTAATTACGAGTATATACATATTTTAAAAAAAATAAAACGCTCATACTTGGAATTTACAGTTGGATTATTCAGTGTTTTTATACATAATATAGTTTTATAGGGTTTAGAGGATGTTCGAATACATTTTATTGAAATTGGCGATACATCCTAAGGAACTAGAATTTGATGGATTTCCCCTGAGAGTGAGTTTATCTAGTGGCGGGTGACGTGGTAAATAACGATAAGCAGCAAGGTAAATTAAGGTGTCATGTCATGACATTGAAAGGACACCGCGCAGGTCGCAGGTACTTTTTCACGTTCATTCGAAGATTGGCAACAGAATGACAAAGCAGTCTCAATTCACCCCTAGTTTGGGAAATTCGAAGTGGGTGAAGATGGGTGAAGAATTGCTATTGACTAATCAAATGTTGCATCCACTCAAGATGACTTCGACCTTTTCTACCAATACGAACACAATTTCGAGATAACTTCTAACGGGTGTCTCGGAATGACTTGGATTTTCTAACGAGGTATTCCAAATATTCTTAGGCTATTTGGAAAGCTACCTATATTTTTCTGTCGTTAACCGACAATGAATCAAAAATGGTGACAATGAATCAATAAACCCCAAACAACGATTCCAATCAACGGCCAACTTTTCGCTCACTTTTTTAGGGGTCATCAGGGTTTGAGGCTACGGTGGACTGCGTGAATTCTCAAAACATAGATGGGGCTGGTGGTGGGTCAAAAGTTTTAATGAATTTCCTCCTAATGTTATTAATTTTTCTTCAATCTGAATTTATAGGTGAACATTTCTGTAATTATTGTTTTTGAAGATTTAAATTTTCATACGGTAACATTCTTGTTACCTTCTTTTCATCGCTTCGGCTACCTAATCAATATTTTTCATAATATGAACAATTTTGTAGCCCATACGTTTACCTGTTAATATTTAAAGCTTTCGCATTCAAGAACATATTATGTTCTTATGTTCTTGTTATAGATTCATAAAAATCCAATTCAAAAGGATTTTTTTTCCTTCACTGAATCTGGCTTTAAATGATGGATCATTGAAAATCGGCCAACCGACAGCTGAGGTAGGTAATTGTACAGAATGTTGGAAACTTCCATCTCACTCGCACACTTGTCCCCTGTGGCCTTGAGAGATGTTGAATGATGAAATTTAATGCAGACTGTTAGATAAGTAAGGTGGAAGATATTAAATTAACCACGAACCTAAATTATCGTATTAAATGAATGGGGTTAGTTCCGCTAGTTATAAGAATACAATTATTATCTACGTACCGTATTGGAGAATCCTTCGTAACCAGCAAGTCGAGTACAGGAAGCGAGCGCTTTCGATGTAAAGACATCATCTTCAGGCCGTCGAGAGAGTACTCCCTCGACGGCCTGAAGATGATGTCTTTACATCGAAAGCGCTCGCCTCCTGTACTCGACTTGCTGGTTACGACGGATTCTCCAATACGGTACGTAGATAATAATTGTACTAAATTATCGTGGTTATAATTTTCAGATGCTCGTATTAGGTAGGCCACATTACAAATAGAACAAACTGTGCTGTGGTCAACGTAAGTATTCAAGAATTTACAACCAATTTATATGCCCTATCAATCTGAATTGGAATTTTATTTCATAGTTGGATCAACATCATAATAATTATAAAACAATTTGACAAAACAATACATATACATAAAACAATTTTGATGATTTTCTTCTTTTGCTCGATTAAACGAGTTAGGGATTCGGCGAGTAGTTAGTAGGGCCTAGGTACTACTTAGTATTGTTTTTCTACATTCGGTACTGAAAGAAATTGAAATCAATCTGTTTTAAATCTCTTTTCACTAACATTAAAATCTATTTACCTGGATATTTAAATGTATGAGGGAATGTTCCTACGAACACGATGAAAAAAAAATTATATAGCAGAGCGTGGTTTCGATCCACGGACCTCTGGGTTATGGGCCCAGCACGCTTCCACTGCGCCACTCTGCTTCTTATTTCACTTGCAAGTTACGAAGACTCTCAAACTATACGCAACTGACTTATAGTTTTCAATGTATATAAGTACACAGTACATTCAACGTTCATGTGGGCACTTACTCGAGGAACAATTAATTTTTTAATAATAATTATTATTGTCATGGTTAATTGCATTATCCTGAATCCTATTAATTGATTAGGTACCCACTGGGCGGGACTCATTTCCAGCTTAGGTAGGTAACATACTATGACATATTATGTTGTAACATTGTTACCCACTCGCATTCGCGTGTTGTGATTTTTGAGATGTTGACCTATCTAGCTTTAGATTTTCTTTCGTTGATTGGGGTTTTATTCGTAAAAAGTAGGACTTGTAAATTTCGTAAAACACGAAAAAAAGTCACGAATTTGTTCATATTTCTGAAGGTTTTATTTGTACCTTGGTTTTATTTGTACCGGGGGCCTCAGTCGGTCGCCTAATCGAAGGGGCAAAAAGTTAGAAAGTTGTACTTGAATTGGAAATTTTATAGGGATTGTAGAAATTCGTTAGTGCACGGCCCTTGAGAATTGAAAAACTGAAATATTGCCGCTGGAATCATCAAAATCGAACAATAATTGCCAAAGAAAACGCTGCAAATTATTACACAATGGTTTATTATTTTTCTATATAGATCACTCGTCTGCAAAGCCACCAACCATCCAACATGAAGAAAAACATCGATCGTATTTCTGTCAGCTAACATTTAAACGGAGATTCGGCCTCTTCGGCGATTCACACTCGTGTTTCTGATTTATCGTACGTCCAACTCTTAAATTCTCGTAGGGTGCGAACGGTTTGTCCTACAGGGCTCCGCGTGGTCTCAAAAATGTCTAAAAATTCTATACTATCTTAAATTGATGGAAAAAACAATACCTTTATATCAAAAATTCGATTTTTGGATTCTACGTACCTTGAAACGTAAACAACCATTTTTGCTTCCGAGTCTACCAAGGTAGCGGAAGCTTTGTTTTCACTTTTCAAGGATGAAAAAAAAAGTTCTCCAAAATCACAATTTTCACTCGCGTTTTGCGTTTTAGACCTTTCTGAACAAATTTACATTCCGTGTCTGTCTGTCTGTGTGTCTGTCTGTCTGTCTGTCTGTCTGTGTGTCTGTCATGAATTCCTTGTAACGCGCAAAACTATACGAAGTTATTGTCCGATTTCTATGAAATTTTCAGGGATTGTGCGGGTTGGCGTGTAGACGGTCTCCTATGAAAATCATCATCCCCGGACTGATAGAAGCGACTGCGCATGCGCAAACGTGAATTCTTTGTAACGGCCATAACTTCGACATTTTCCATCCGATTTCAGTGAAATTTTCATATTGAATAAGATATATATATTGGATATATTGAATATATCCAATAAGATATATTCAACTACGGATGTTTAAATTTTAACTTAATGTTAATGTTTTATGTTAACTTAATGTTTAAATTTATTTTGTTGAATATTTTTGGAGGTAGAACTTTGTTTTTCTTTAGTTTTGCGAAATAATTCGATAGTTTGGGGATTCTGTTTTAAGAAAGAAGTTAGGAGTACTTAGGGGAATACATCTGGACAAGCATTGAAGAAAATATTTGTTCGCTACGTTGTTGATTGGCTCATTTACCTAAACTGGCGAACTAACAATCAGTAGAGATTCTAAATAATTGCAGAATACCTGATATTTCGACCATCTATAGGACTAATGAGGATTCGAACTCTAGAGGAGTTGAATGGGAGAAAATTCGGTCAACGACTGCACCAGTTTGGGATTCCCAGACTCCGATCCTTCGGATTTTCCAGGTTCAGCGCTTGTGGTTCTTATTTATATCCACGGGGCAATCAGGTTTGCGGAGGCTGACCCTAATAGATCCGAGGACCATCCGAAGCGAAGGGTCAGATCGGCTGAAATTATAATCCACGGGGGAAGACCGGACCGGACTTGGCTTCGACAGGATGTGGCTAACAACGTCATTTCTCAAATGTGACTCACCAGGGAACTTGAAAAGAAAACTTGGGATTTTTTTCATTCTACTACGTTTTCGTCGAAATTTGAACTTTGATGCCAGGGTGTTGTTATCGTTAATTTGAAAGAATGTTAATTTAATCGGAAATGTGGAAGAACATCCTTTATGGGTAGTTCGGTGGCTGGTGAGGTTTCGAGGGTCCCTTCTCTCCCTAAATAGCAAGCCATGCAATCAACAAGACGACCCCAGCACCTTGTGCTCACTCTGTAACATGGGAGTGCGAGAGGATATGCCCAGTTCCTCGGAGTCTACCCAGTTCTTGCGGAGTTCAGGGTACGCTACCTTGGAGCAGCGGTGCTGGAGCAGGCCGCAATGATAAGGCGGCTGGATGGGGGAGATTGGCCGGCACTGCCAAGATTCGGATCCCGGGCATCAAAATACCGAGCGGAGCTCATAGCCGAGTTTAATTGGTTTCACGGAACAAATGCTTATGATAAACCAACAACAACCACCAACAAATAACAATAATGGAGGATACTATTAATAGTGAACAAAAGTAAACGATTTGTTATAATAAATAAGAAAAGTAATAATAATACAGTAATAATAATTGAAGACAATGTGTACTAATATTGGTGGTAGTATTTAGGCTCGTTTCCACCCCCCCCCCCTCATGACACAAAGTTGTATCACATTCTAATTGTTTGAATGAAGTAGTAATATTTACCTCATGATTATTGTAGCCTGTTATGTGTTATATATCTAAATAAAATGTGTTTCTTCTTCTTCTTCATCGTTAATCCCCAATATTGGTTCAATAATCGTCTAATGTTCAATAGACTTGAGGACAGATCGTGAAATGTGGACTCGTCTTCAAGAAGTAGAACGGTTGTAAACTCGATTCATCGTGTTGGTACCTATGCTGTGAATTTTGAGTGGACCTGGAGAAAGATAAAGCAAACATAATAATATGGTAGAAAAGATCCCCACAGGCGGTATCTTAGCATACAGGAGAGACCAACAACATCCTGGTGGAAGCATTGACACTGCAGAAGTACTTCGAGGCGTTACCACCCGCGTTATCGGAAATAGTACATGAATATTGTTGGTCTTTCCGACAAGGCACTTCCCTATACCCCATTGTATCATTCTCTACCCTAGGACTTGCTTCGGGTTGCAAGGGTGTCCTCTCCACTATTTCAACGGTTCTGATCTTTTAGCTTTCTTTCTTCTGCGTGTCTCCTCCTCTTCCTATGCGAAATTTAAAAAATGATTCGTGAAATGTGACCAGTGACCAGTGTGTGTGATTAGTGGATGTGACCTGTGAAACATATTGAGTACTTAGTCCTTTCGATAACAACCTGGAAATTGATGAAGCATTTTAATCTACCTTTCTACTACACAAAACCGTTTCATTAAATGTAATTTAGTTGCTAAGCTGAGGAAGTAACATATCATTTTTAGCATATGAGAGCCCAAAACTGGATATTTTGAAATCGGAAATCGTCAATAAAAAGGTATTCAAGATGTAGTATATTCCCCCTCACCTTCAGCCGCCTAACACTTCTCATGATATCAGAGCTCCAAATTTGAACAGCATTTCTTCTTTCCCCCTTCAAAATTCGACATTCCGGCGTCGTTTTGTACAACTGGATACATTTCGAACAACAAAATAATCACACAAATCAGTTGGAAACTAAGGTCTGGAAAGAGTACAAAAGATATTCGAGTATACATATTGCACCCTGAGAATAGCATTGAGACAAGCCAAAAATGTGCAATTCTGGGAAAACGAGTTTTAAGTTTCGCGTATTGCTCATAGTTCGCAAAATTGTCATTTTTTTATTATTTACTTCTTGTTTTTGTGTAAAGTGATACATTCTTAAATAACCATGAGTCGTTAGAACAAAGTTGAATGAAGTTTTTCCTCAAATTTTTAAAAAGTAGGAGAGATTTTGAAAAAACTGAGGTACTCAGTGCGATAATTCAAAAAAACTTGTTACTGCTATTCTCAAGGTGCGACATATACACACAGACATACACGTATAGTTTTTTTTCGCGGATTTGGATTCAGTATGGATAACGAATTCGTATGGGATTATTATTTTATCCAATTAGTGTTTTCTTCCTCCACCCCAGATAAATTCCTCAAGGACGCCTAGTCTTTCTTTGCGGCATTCTAATACAGGGAGACTCAACTGTTATATATTGTTACAGTGTATGACGCTACTGCGAAGATACCCTCGGGTCTCTTGAGGGGGAATATGAATCAGTTCGGCGACTTCCCAATGTGCCTGCAGGCCGGTGGACAGTACTGTTTGGCGTACGTCGATATCAAACTTGCAGCCACGGACTACAGCACGCTGGCCTCAGCCCACACTCTTCTCCACTCGCATCATGCTTTCAGAAGCAAATTAGATGACGTAAGTGGTTTCTTCCTAGTTCCATTTATGCGTATCGAGCATTTATATTGAATCTATACCTAACCGAACGATGATGTTTTGTAAATATGTTTAATGATGTACTTGGCAGACGATTTTAGCATTAAGAGCCTTCAATCCAAAACTGGATATTTTGAAATTGGAAATAGTCGAAAAAAAGGTATCCAATAAGTATCCCCCCCCCCTCCTCACCCACCATAACACTTCTAGTAACATTAGAGCCCAAAATTTGAACAGCATTTTAACATCCAATATCTACGACACCCAATATCTCTGTTCTCACCCAATATGGGAGAGAACAAAATTTCCTGGACATAAACAAGCCTTGAATCGCGCGACCCTAGAACTGAAAACTGCTCTACGGACAGAGCACAACAAAGAAACAGCATGCGAACTAGCAGCCCTTGAATGCTCTGATGGGTCCTTATGGAGGAAAACTAAAGCACTAACAAGAGATACCAACCAAATACCACCCCTAAAAATAGGAAATAATTTCGTCTCTTCAAACACTGATAAATCTCGAGTTTTTGCGGATATGCTTGAACAGCAGTTTAAGCCTAATGATATTGAAAATCCAGACTCCTCGAGAGGAGTGAACGAGGACATCGAAACTCCACTGCAACTCTCCCCTTTCAATCTTCATTTCACACCTGGGCAAGTCCGCAACGCTATACAGCGGTCCCCTACGAAAAAAGCTCCAGGCCACGATATGATCGTACAACCATTACTGAAAGTCATGAAGAGGAAAGCACTGGTATTCCTAACGCAGATTTATAATGCGATGCTACGCCTTGCATACTTCCCTTCCAAATGGAAGTATGCCATCATCATAATGGTACACAAGCCAAATAAACTAAAGAATGAACCAAATAATTACCGTCCAATCAGTCTACTCCCTCTATTTTCAAAAATCTTCGAAAGACTATTGCTACCACATCTATTAGAACACCTTCAGAATCTCATACCAGATACTCAGTTTGGATTTCGCCCACTGCACTCCTGTACACAACAACTGCACAGAGTTGTTGAGCATATTCTAAGTGCTTTTGAGGATAAGTCTGTCTGTGTGGGTCTATTTTTGGACACGAAGCAAGCTTTCGACCGAGTATTGCACAAGGGTTTATTGGTTAAGGTAAAACCCCATCTACCCGACTCTTTATACCTAATCCTCCTCTCCTATCTATCGAACCGATCATTTGCTGTCCAATACAACGGAGCTCTTTCCTCAACTCGTGAATCCAAGCGTCAGTCGCCCAAGGAAGCGTTTGGGGCCCAATTTTATAGCTATTATATACTTACGACTACCCATCACCATCCGATGTGAAATTAGCACACTTTGCTGACGATGTGGCTGCCTTAACGAAAGGTGACCCAAATGAAGCTACTCAAAAGCTACAAAGCTTCACCAACGACGTTGGTGACAGGTGCAAAAAATGGAGAGTCACAGTGGATCCAACAAAATCAAGGAAGTGGTACTTCACCTATAAACGTACCTACGAGAAGCCCACTATCACATTAAATAATACGAATATACCAGAAGCAGATAGTGTGAAATATCTAGGGGTAAACCTAGATAACAAGCTCTTGTGGAAAGCCCACATCTCCTACCTTGTCCAGAGGGTACGTTCACGCCTCACCCAACTCCGATTTTTGCTCCAGCCTACGTCCGCAGTTCCTCTACATCTCAAACGGAGAATATATCTTTCAATAATACGCCCCATATGGATGTATGGGTGCGAAATCTGGGCTTCTGCATGTGATTCACAAATTAAAAGAATTCAGACCGTTCAAAATAGAGCCCTTCGCCTAATAACTAATGCACCTTGGTACGTGACTAACACTAACATACACAAGGACCTCGAAATACCTGATGTAAAGGAAGTACTACAGACAACATCTCAGACAACATCATTCTTCACCAACATCACCGAACACCATAATCAGATACTATCATCGATAGCTCTGGAAACTCTTCCAACACCCCCCGAGCGGCGATTGAAAAGGAAATGGCATAGCGACTTGGCCCAAACGAACAATAATAATTGATACTATCTACCTGCAAATCCAGTGTGGCCCGATTATTATGACTCCTTTCGCTAACGCTAATTGTATTATGATTTATTATCACCTGGCAATTGTATAAAATACCAAGAGAGGACCATTGTTGAATGGGAACCCCTCATCATGTTCCATGTTTTGTTATTACCTAATTTATTCTGTGCACAACCAAAATGTAATATTATTACAATAAAGTTATCTGTTGTTAAAAAAAAAAAAAAAAAAACAATATCTCCCCCTCCTTCACTTTACCTTTGAAGTTAGTTAAATTGTCATCTCGTTGTCTTGAAGTTTTCATAGGAAGGTATAAGTTATAAAGTAAAGGTAATTTATAAAATATAAAGGTAAAAAGTTATATTTTTGTCTGGTAGATTGTTTCAGCATGGATCTAAACTTAGGACATGATTCAACAGTTTAAACATGGATCTACAGGTAGGGTGTGGTTCAGCCGTTTGGTCATGTATCTACCGTTATGGCGTGGTATGTCATTTGGGCACGGATCTACAGTTAGGACATGATTCGGCAGTTTAGACATGGATCTACAGGTAGGGTGTGGTTCAGCCGTTTGAGCGTGGTTAAATAAATTTGAACCCCCACCCTCCCTGGGGCATATTGTCGAATTTTCGCATAAGATATTATTTATGCTTCTTCAAATGATCGACGAAACCTATTATCCGATCGTCATACTTTTCAAGGAAATTACGTGACCTACCACCGTTTCCTCAGCGACTTAATAGCCAATCTGTAAAAAGCAAAGTGTGATACCTCTGAGAAAGGATCGATACAGCAATATCATCACTGGATTACTGACTTTAATTATAGCGGATGTGAGCTCAACAGGTGTTGTAGTTCATGGTGAAGCGGGGATTCTATGCATCTTTCATGTCAAATCGTCCTTGTGGTCGGAGATGTATAGAAAAAGTCTAACGAGTGGGTGTGGCACAAAGCTCAGTCGTGTCCATACGTGGTTGTGTAGATCCGATGTTGACTCAGCTAACTTCCAAGATTGAGCGAAATTAGGCTCCAAAACGATCCTGATTGAAGGAATTTGCGAGAAAAATTGCTAGAATAAATCTGATTGCAATAAAACTTATTTGTAAATAACTCTCCCTATTTGAATATTATGCTGTCTGACTGGGGTATGACCGTTTCCACATGTGAGGAATAACCATAAAAATAAAATCTTTACCATTCAAATACCTACCTAAATCAATGTATCATAGATTTTAAATAGTTCTATGTTTCGAGTTCAGTGTGCGCTTTGTTGGATAAACGGTGCAAATTATTAGACAAAGGTTTATTATTTTTCTGCGTAGATCACACGCCTGCATAGAACACAGGTTTACCGTTGCCACTACCTACCAACCATATTTTTCTTCACACTCGGTTCAAAGAAATAGGGAGTTGTGGGTGCCTTCATTAGAAAATTTGATTACTGGTTGCTAAGACCAGAATTGAATGTTGTTGAATTGAATTTTTACAATCGAATGAGACCACCTAGAGCATTATAAGACCAACCCTTGAGTCCTCATAGGAGCGAACGATTGGTCCTACAGAGCTCTGGGTGGTCTCATTCGATTCTAAAAATTCAATACTATTTTAAATTGAAGAAAAAACAATACCTTTTTATTTTGAAACTTTTTGAGCTATGGCGTTTTGAAAATTTCAGCCATTATTTTTTAACTCTTAGAAGTGATTTACATCAACCAAAAGCTTGGGGGCACCTCTAGACCCAAAATGGAGCCCAAATTTCATCAAATTCGATGCATGGGAACTAAGGAAAGTGTCGCGTACGGCGGACGGACGGCCAAATTTTTATTCGATTTTTGGATTCTACTTAGGTACCTACCTTAAAACGTTTTTTTTTGGGGGGGAGTTACAAGAAAAATTTCTTGGTCAATTCCAAAGGTTTATTACTTAATGAAAATAATAAACCAAAAGGGGGTGTAGCTAAAATTGGGACATATTGATGTGATTACAGCCAGGACACCGAGTGCCGCGTTTCAGCAGCATGCACTGGGCCGTTTGTGTCCCCAAAAGCTGCACGCCGGAGGATGTGGAAGAGGCGATGACTGCTGCTGCTGATCGTCTCTCCGATGGAACTGGACTGAAGCCCACTGTTCGAGTCAACTCGGAGATGTGCCAAGTACCCAACGAATCAGGCTTACCTGCGACGACCCTATTTGTTGGGTAAGTAGTTGAAGGGAATAATATACTTATTTCCTTCATCAATTTATTCTTTAGGGGATCATGGAATAATTCACCATGCACGGTGTTGGGTTTTCCAGGGGTCTTTTCCCACATCCTCAAATAAATAATGATGGGAACAGTAACCGTAACAAGATGAAGTCACTGAAGGGGTTATAAATAAGTACCTGCCTGACGAGTTAAATAAATGTATTCTGTACTGTTACAGAGCCTTGTTCTTGGTGCTCTCCGGAATCATCGTTCTCTCTTCTGTTTATGATTTCTTCAGGAGTGCAGATCCAACATGTAAGTAGCTAGCTGTTGAAAAATTTAGGTCTTTACCTTTTCTTACCAGTCGTTAGGTAACCTCTACATGTAACGATGGTTAGACGGAGTGGGCATGGATCAGCTTTAATTCCAGCTTCCAGGCCATTTTAGTAAAGAATTTTGGAATTTGAAAGAGAATGTTGGAACTGTTTAATCTGAATCCTCTGAACAATTTTGACCAGATGTTGGAATTGTAAACAGAAAGATTTTAACGAAAATATTACTTGGCGTTAATTTTATTCCATTGACACCTTGTATTGTATCGGACCTCATATTAATGTTCAATTTTGAATTAGTAGGTCAGCAACATGGAATTGAAAAATACTGAATTTGAGATTTTGAAATGACATCCGACCGTCCTTGGTGGTACTTGTTGGATCTAAGCAAAAGAAGGGAAAGGGAGATAAACTGTAGTTGTTACCTGCTTTTTGAGTTCTATAGCGACATATGGATCTAACTATGTATCCTTGTATGATATAATTTTCCTATATAATTTATTATTATGATAGGAGAGAAGCGAGAGCTCTATGAGCGTTCTGAGAAACCACCGACCTTGTAGGATCCCCCACAAGAGAGCTCCCGGAGAGAAGTTTGCAGAACCGGCCAATTTCAGTCATTCCTAATTAACTTTCAATAGCTATAATTTATTACTGATAGGTAGTTTATAATTATGTATTATTATTAATACACTTATAGTTGCTAATAGGTAATGTTTTCTAGAGGTGTCCTAATATTAAAGGCTTCCAATTTTCCGAGTCTACCAAAATAGCGAAATTATTGTTATTTTTTCTTCATTTGTAATCTAGGATATGATAATAAAATATAATAATAATGAGTGTTCAAGTGCATCATCTATACGATATGAACAAGTTTGCTCAAGTAGGTAGGGTATGTATATTTTTGAAAAAAATATATTTAGACATATTTTTGAACTGAAATATTATATTGATGATTTTTGTTCGCAGCGACCGGAGTGGAGATGCTTCTCGCTTTTTCGTTGAAGAAAAACTGTAGAAAGCTCTTCTCCACCGACATACCTGCTGACGACGTTTCCAGCATGCACGGCATTCGATTCCTCAACGCCATCATGCTGTACATCTCTCATAAGTCAATGGCGTTATTCTTCAACCCTTACTCCAACAGGGTTGTCATGACGGAAGTATGAACTCGTTTCAATTATTAAACCTATTAAACTAATCTCCGTATGTTCAATTTCATGAATATTTAGCCTGTCGGAAAAGATTGAGTAATGATATGGAAATTCAAAAGTTTTTGAGAGAGAACGAATTTGTTAAATTTTCTCGAACAAGAGGGTAGTATCTATTCAGTTGAATACTAAACCTCTCTACATATATTATCTGTGTGTTTACTCAACTTTTTAATTATTCCTGGAATATTTTGTTAGAGAAGGGTGAGAACATTGAATCAACAAATTTTCCAAAACTAATATTTCTGTTTTAAATTGCTTCCAGATGTTGGGGAAGCCTTGGACCGTAGTTGCAAGAGCCGCCAGTCTGTACACTGACCCTTTCATCATGATGAGCGGCCTCCTCACATCATACTCCCTCGGCAAGAAGCTGATGAAGTCTCAGACAATCAACGTACCTCAAGAAATTTCTTCGCGACTCCTCAGGTAACGACTTGCTGATGCACTTGCTTTTTCGATAACGATTGGTGCTCACTCGATGGGAAAATCTCTACCTAAAATTGTCAATCTTTCGAACATGAACCTTCTATCAAATCTTTAAAGACTTATTAATAAATCAAGACAAGCTCGCGCAACTTTATCACGATAAAATATGTTATTCGTGTGAAGTTTTGTCTTTTTATTTGAATTGCTTGATGATAATCGAAAAAAACTGTTTATAACCCTTAGACATTTGTTATTTCAAATGAAAATGTTCACTGGTCATTCCTCAAGTTACCCACAGTTTGAATCAATTGATTTTGTTTATTGGAAGTTCAGTTTGTATTTCTAAAATTCACACAGCTGTCGGTTCCTGTATGCATAGAGGTTCCAAATGACGCAAAAACAACTTTTAAAGTTTTTGTTATTGGACAGTTTTTTTTCTTGCTCGATTCTAAAGGCTTATTATTGAAAATAACAAACCAAAAATTAAACGTTTTACGATCAGAATAGGTTGAAGATAAATGGTGAATATAATCAGTGTTACCTCGTCTTAGGCTAGAACCCAACCAATCTAGAGCCTTTCAGTTGTTGGAATTCATCCTAAAAGGATCCTTTATACAATAATAGTTCTTCTTCTTGCATGTAACATAAATTTTACCCTTGATCATCTAGTTGATGCAGTGCCTGGAGAAGGTCCCATCCTTCATGAATCAGTAAAACCAACGGAAAGAAAACACATAAAAACCAGCCCAATCTCGATTTAGCCAAATGTGGCGCTCAGGACCGCATCTACATGAAGCAATTCATTAGTGATTATTGCAAATTAAAAAGGAAAAGTAGTCGCTCGTGGATGATTTCTGATTCTTAATATTATTTAAAATTAGTAAGTATCACTCCTAAGTAAATGATTTAGGTGAGATTGGATTGTAGGTACTTATAATTGGGAAGCTTCATTAGACTAAGCGAGAATCGATGAAAACCTTATGCACGTTTAACGTTTCGAGTTTCCGTGAAGTGAAGATTCGTGTAGCTATTGCAACACAAATCAGCATAAGAGTCCTTATATCTGCATTGGTTCTTAAAATAAACAATAAACTACACGTTTTTACGACCTTCCCGTGTCATACAATCTCAATTGGTGTTTCAGACTCATGCCAACCCTTGGAGGTTTGATTCTATTCTGCACCTTCATCCTCCCTCATTTAGGCTCAGGGCCACAGTGGCCTTTGGTCGTTAACCATCACGCTGAACTCTGCAAGAAGTACTGGTGGAGAAACATGATGTTCATCCACAACTACTTTGGCTTCCAGAACATGGTAAGGATTTGCAACCATTATGCAGATAATATATATTTGCCATGGAATAAATGTGAATTTAATAAGACTTTATTCGTTATGACTTCTCTCAAGCATAAATTAGTAAGATCATATTCCTGTTTAAATAGATATATTTCACATTATTTTTTTTAAATTTTACATTGAAAAATATATATTTTATTTTTCCAGTGCTTGACACATACTCACCACGTAGGTATCGACACCCAGCTCTTCATGGTATCCCCAATCTTCATCTATCTGCTCTACAAGTGGCCCAGAGAGGGTATGATGACACTCTTCACCGTAGGCACGCTGTCCACCATTCTCCGTTATTACACTGTCTACTCACGCCAACTCAATCTTTACGTTCATTTTGGAAACTCGTAAGTATCTATACTAGTCAATCAATGAACGATGCAATTTTACTTGCTTTGCTGTCTGGTTTGTATCTCTGCACCCATGGAACTTTGAAATTTTATGTACTTAATGTGTTTCATAAAAATTCGAAAGGTCTATTAACCCATTTCAAGCCAAGGGTGGAAATAACAGAGAAGTGAGAGGAAGAGGATGAACTATTTTACAAGATGGCGGCCGAAATAAGGCATAATTTGCTCACCAATTGAGAGCGAAAATACTCCATATTTTATGAATTTCACATTTTAATGGGATTTAAGAGGCCTCAGTCTTTCAAATCGATGTTCCCTCAATCGCCCAGGATCGAATTTGAGCCACCATAATCATGCTTTCGGCCAAAAGGCCTCCTCTTCAAAAAAAAAAAAAAAAGATCCAAAGTCGCATCTAGCTCCCGAATGTTGAAGAATTTTTTTGACGAATATAGGAACAGCATGAACGAAAAAAAATTGTTCTACGAAGATTTTCCACTATTTTCAATATTAAAAAAAAAGTCGATGCGAAAATGCAACAGTGGCCGGAAATGGGCTAAGAAACATGGATCTTTCCATCGGTCTGTCGACTGTGTTGTCGTCAGCCATAATTGAGCATAGACTCCCAAATATCCAAGATTGTTCTCATATGAGTGAATTTTTTTTTCAGGGTACAGCAGATGTTCAACACAGCAGATTACTCTTACATCCTGCCAACGCACAGAGCCACCGTCTACGTCATAGGGATTGCCATGGGTTACATCCTTCGTCAATGGGGAAAGGACATAAAACTGAAGACGGTACATTTGGAGGGTGTAAAACATCCTATATCGTGAACTATTTTACTGCCTGATTCCCTATATAAAATGGGAGATAAAATACTAACTTAGGTACGACAAGACAGAGCAAACTCTCGTTACTGATCAATACACCTTGCCTGTTGTTTCCCATCAGTAAGATAGTGTCAGTTCACATATAAATTCCAAAGTGAATTGGAAAAAAAACCTTTGAAAGGAAAATTTAATCGCACCTCCACTTTAAGGAAGTTTCTAGAAACATGGATTATGTCTTATGAAACTAATGGATTCTAATTTCCAATGGTTAAAAGTGGGTTGCGAATTTTGGAATTGGGAACCATACGAGGGTAATCTAGAAATGAGTTGTAATATAGAAATTGTATTTCGATGAAATTGACAGAATACAAATGAAAGGTACAGAGGAAAACCCCCATCATCGTCAAAAAGCTGAATTCGATAAAAACGCAATTGCAAGTTTACAAATGAGAAAGAAATGAGCTACGGCCGAAACAATTAAGGTTACAGTTTCGCAGTACTTTACAACTAGTATCCTGTAACAGTTCTGGTTGAATAAAAAAGTGTGGGAACAAAAATATGTCCAGCAGAGAAATTGGAATTCCATCCTCAAAACCATCAAATTGGAAGTAAGGATTATGATGAATAGGTAGGTACCATTCAAATTTCAAAAATCCCAATTTATATTTCGGAACTAAAAAAATTACAATTTATTCGGAAGGCAAAGTGAGAAACATAATAAATAAAAAAAACATAATATTATTATGTTTTCTTTTTTATTTTTTTATTTATTTTTTTTTGAAATTTTTTTTAATTTTCGAGATATTATCTTGACCTAACTACCTGAGAGGTTGCTAACTCATTTTCAACCAGAATGGCAATGATGGGGTTTTCCCCCTGTACCCTTCAAATATAGTAAACTAGTTTTTCACCAAGTCCCCGTTGAGTCATCTGTACATCATGAGTGTCACTACTGTCTTCTCTAAACCCTCTTCATAACTTCTTGTCGACTCACGTATCGCTACTAAACACTTCCAGGATCTTGCAATGAATGTATTATTATAATTATTTGCAACGATATTTTTTTTGTAAAACCGAAAACAAGATCTCACACGGACGGGATACAAATGGTGTCGATCTCTCATTTTGAAAATTCATGTGACTGAACAAAACGCAGGACGAAACTGACCGTTATGACCTCCTCCTTCAAGTTTTGTGCACAACATTTAAACAATCCCACGCAGGTTTTCTAAACATACTTTCTGAATGATCCTCGTAATAAGACGTTTTCCATGTCAAAATTCGCTCATACGGTCATACTATAACCTTCCTTATCACCTCCTTGACTCAAAAGCAAACGTAATTCTCCAACTTTCTGGATATGTTCATATTTTTCATTCTATTATAATTTTATATTAACTGACTTTTATCGTTGCCACCTGATGGTGCAAAAGCTCATACTGTAAATAGGAATGAAGAGTGTATGCCCAATATTTTAAAACTTAGTTTCAACTTACAATAGTTTGAACTTACTTTCATACCTATGTGACAAAATCTCTGTCTAGCAAACGCCATCCACAAAAATGATAACACACCAAAAATCAGAATTTTGCTGTCAATCAGAAAAATTGTTTCATGTCAAGAAGTAAACACCTTTGTGTTTTTTCTCTTGTCTGTTGCCTCTGGTACTCTGTTTAAACACACTAAACACCTAATTGCACAGCCTGGGCAACAGACTGTGAATACCTGTAAAAGTGGGGAGTATCCATTCAATTTTTAATCCCACCTATAACTGATATCTTAAGTACTCAATGCGTTTACATGCAATAAGGAGTCCATTGTTATACATGGAAATTTCATGGCAACCTGAACAGAGTATCCATCCAGCCATCCATCTAGTTGAATCAAAACATGTCTGGATTAGAGATAATAAAAAATCGATCTTATCTTCTAGGGCAGGGGCTGAGAAAGGGAGGGAATAAACTAAAATAAACTACTGCGCTTGCGCAGATGGGACAAAACTAAAAATAAAAAACACGTTGTCATGATGACATTGGGGTCTATCCCAAGATCTAGGGAATTCGGGAGTGAAGAATCGATTGTTTGATACAAATCGATTGTTGGATACTTATTGATTCCATCTTATTTCTTCTTCTCTCTAGTTGCTGGCCGTGGAGGCAGCCTTGGGCATGGACCTAGTAGTAGGCACGGAAGCTAGCTCCATGGCCTCAGGTTTCACCATGGATACTTGACATAATAACTGCATGTCAGTGTAGAATGAGGAATTTCACCATGTCGGAATTTCCTAATTTTGACCCCAAAATTGGATTCAGCACCTCTAAAAACCCCCTAAGGCAAACTTTCAGCCCGAACTTCCTAATTTACGAATAAACAAAACAGTGTAGAAAATACGAATGTTTAAAAAACCGGGAAAATGACGTCATGCTGGAATAGTTCATTTATGGCCGCTTGAAGCGCTGAGATCGAGAAATCCATAGTCCCCAGATGCAAAATTTCATGAAACAGTAAAGTTCGAAATCGAAAAACTGAAGAAAAAAATAGAAAAAGCGAGATGGGGAAAATTAGGTTTCCTCTGTTTTTGTTTGAAAACTTTTCTCTTAGAAAACACGATTTCGTTGTCCCAATGGGCAACACTGGGAGGAGACGGCGATCCGAACAGCCCAATCAGCGAGCGTTCCCGCTGCACGTCTGTTTTCCCGGTTAGTTTTGAAATTAAAAATTTTGACTGTCTCCCAAAAATAACAGGAGACTTATTTTCCGAAATCAGCCCGATTTTCATCTATCCCACACCATTAACTATTCAGGAAAAATGCAAACAGAAATCGGTGAAATTCCTCATTATTTTTCACTAGTAAACGATCCATGCTTCAATGGATCATGAGTGAGTTTTGAGGAAAAAACTTTCTGCTAGGGGATTTTTTTTCCACTTTGGGGAGAACACTTTTTGAAGGGGGTTTTTTCAACTTTGGGGTAAAAATCTAGGTTACAGAGAGAAAAATTTTGCTGGAGCTCGACCCAAACTGGCCTTATGAACGCCTCGCCCCTGTTGGCAAATTGGTACAATTGATCAATACTCATCAGATATCATGTTCTTTCACAGAATTGATGGACTCACTACCTGATGTGATTAAAACTTAATTTCTTATTCATTATTGATTTTGATTTTGGTTTAAAATTACAGAGCCATTTGACGTTGGGGTGGTTGATTTCTCTCGTGCTGTTCTATCAATCCTACATCTGGCCTTCTCACATGGGTGATAGATTCTACGTGTATGATCGCCTTGATGCAGCCATCTACTCCGCTTTCTCTCCAATCAGTTGGTGCCTAATTTTCTGTTGGGTCATCTTCACTTCGCATACCGGCAACGGAGGTAATATCAAAAATAACAAAAACGCTGTACTGAACATCTAGATTTAACTAGGGCGTACGTGACCCAATAAGTGTGGGAGGGAAGTAAAATACGAAATCCAACAGTATTCATCCTAATGAAGTAATAATACCACTTTACAAATTAAAAGTTGAATTTATTCGAAATTAAAAGAAAATGTCGTAGTAGTGTTGTCTCCTCCTTTGTTGCATATCCCAACTGCAAAAATTCAATGTTACAATTTATTAAGTAACATAGGATATATAGATGATATATTCCTAGATGTATATATACCTAGATGATATATTATCAATACAATATCGTTTATTATAGGATGTTTCAATTTGTTTTTCAAGGATTCATCTCTGATTTGGCCTCTTGGAAAGGATTCCAAATCACGACGAGACTTTCGTACACCTTCTACCTCACTCAGTTCCCAGTGTTCTTCTTCAACGTCGGAAGGAATTTGTACAGTGAAGCATACAGCTTTCAGTTGCTGGTTCGTATGATCTGATTATAGATACGTTTTTTTAAGCTCTTAGAAAAATCCTAAGTACCGTGCACAAGTTGAAACGAAAAAAATCGTTATTTGTTTCATATCAATTAGCAACAGAATGGGGTGTGCGCATGGGTCGGAAAAAACTGTTTATTGTTATTTTTAATCTAAACTAGACCTCATTATGAGAATTTTGACACCAATCGCGACCTTTTAGCGTGAGAAGACCTTTTTCTATGATTTTTGTTTTTCTATGATTGATTGTGGGCTGGGGGGGGGGGTCCCGCCCGGGAGGGAAGGGCGCCTGACGTCATAAACATTCGAAATTTTGGAAAATCATAGAAAAAAATCTACTCGACCAAAAAAAGAACGGCTGGTGTCAAAATTTTCAAGATGAAGTTTTCTTTCGATTAAAAATTAAAAAAAAAAATCAGGCGCACCCCCCATTGAAGATCGTTTTAGCAAAATATTTGGTAATGGGATTTATTAATTGCAACTTAAATACCCCAGTCTCTTAATATTTTCAATTTAACTGTTAACTACTTAAATGAAGAGACGCTTTTCTTGTTTTGCGTGTTTCGGAGTCGATCAAAAAGTTTTAGGCGAATAACCTTTTAATAATTAAAAATAATGTGGTCAATTGGGTTGAATTAATTGAGTTCAATTTGTCATCAAATTTTGTGTAAAATTATCTCATTTTGAGAGCTTATTGAAATAGCTAGTCATACCGGTTATCGATCAATAAAACATATTAAAATCACCTATTCAATGAATAAGAGCAACTGATAACGTGTTTTCGACACCCTAGTGTTTGTCAGAATGCACCAGTTATCGTCATGCCAAATATTTACCTTACGTTTCAATCGTGTAAAATATGTTAATGTTATCTACTGACGACAACTATTGCTGCAAAGTGACGATAACAGGTGTTTCTAATTGTATCCAGTAATCGTCACCCTATGACGAGAACTGGAATCAATTTTTGCTTTTATTAAAACCTTCATGATCCCTTTGACAAGAAGATGCCTTTAGAACTGATAACAGAAATATTGGCAAAAATACATGTATTTTCAGAGTTAACCCTAATTGGACCATGGCATCACAAATGTCCCGAAGTGTCACCGGAGTAACCAAAATTAAATTGCAATTTTAAATTTAATGGATAGCAAAGTTTTTTGTGGGCTATTTGAAGTCTCAAAACAGAGTTATGACAAAATTTTCAGAAAATGGTCAATATTTTGGTCATAACATCATTTTTTGACTTTTAATAACTTACAAAAAATGGTTAAAAAATGCAACTTTGTCCATTAATTGTTAAATTGCAATTTTAATCCAGTTAATCCGATGACACCTTGAGGCAGCAATGGAATTTTCACGATGTTTTCGGTAACACTAGTGACACCATGGTCCTATTAGGGTTAACGATAGATTTGAAAAAAATCAATTCCATTAAGTTACAAAGATTTACTACTATGTAAACACGAGTTTCAAAATAAATCACAATTCCATATCAAACAAAAATCAAAATAGGAAAAGCTAATGTTCCCATAAGAGCTGCATCAGCTCACGTTGGGAATGAGTTACTGTAGGCTCATTTTGTTTATATTATTTCAGTGCTGAGTACTTATTATTAGCTTCAATCCTTTTTATATTGTAAAATGTAACATAAAACACACTTCTCTTTAGTTTGTTTAGGTAAATTACTGTACAGATTTTTATTGTAACCTCCTAGAATGTGAAGTACGATAAGTATCCAGATGGTAAGTTGGAAATAACAACTTTGGCTGGGAAAAAGGTCAAACAAAAGCACGATACAATCTTCAAAAGCTAGTTCCAGATAGCTCGTCGGCCACTAAATCTTACTACTCTCGTCGAACCTTCCTTTTATTCCTCTAATACGAATTTTTTCTTGGTAGTTTGACGTGAAGGAAACCGTAGCAGTCGTACTTGCATCGATAGTTCTCACTCTCATGATCGAAATGCCCTTCCAAAACCTTCGATCGATGATGCTGAAGAAACCTGCGTCACAACCCATCGAGCCCGCGGACAAACCGGTGGAAAAAGTACAATAGTCCGCTCCCAGGGGTTACTACCAAATTTGGATGTATTTTATTAACGTATAATTTATTCTTTGAATTGACCAATATTCGATTTTGGATCAGAAACGAACACTTCTTACTATAGGCTAAAAAAATGTACCTTATACTCGTATTTTATACGTAGTTTAATACCTAAATCTCGAGTTTTATTTGCTTAAGAAGCACCTTAGATATAAAGTTATCATACAGCCCTACATTGTCATGAGTAGGGCTCGGATCGATATGCTCTATAAAATCCCCGAATATGCCCTGAACCCCCCCCCCTGATATGCCCTAAACAAGCACGAAAAACCCATGGATATGCCCTTGAACATTTAATGTATGCTGTAAAAACTAGCTTTTTGCCTCCATTTTTCAAAGCGCAATCACATCACCGACTCAACAAAAATATAGAAAGTATGGGAAAAAGGAAGAACATAGGTAACTCACTCATATGTACACTTTATTTTGACCTTTTATTACTATTTTTACTGTCACGTATCTACCGTCACGTTCACAATGCAGTTCAGCAGAAGATTCCAACGTAGGCATTTAAAGCATACCCCTACACCCTCCCGCCGACCATCACTATTGTTCTGTCTGCCCTTCTAGCAAGAAAGTTAAAGTTTCCCAGTTCAGGTTTAATACTGACCGGGGATTTTATAGGGATTACCGACCAGTTCAGGTAACCCAATTACCCCACCACCAGGTCAACTCCTGCCCGTGACCTGTCCTGAAACTTCATTAAAAGCACGTGAGGGTTCCCCGACCTTACCAGACATTTCTTGCTTGAAAAGTATGAAGTAAAGGAATTCTGAGAGGGTAATTCAGAAAATACGCAGATTTCTTCTACTGAAAAATTCAAAAAAATAAACTTTTGCCAAAAACACCCCAAATATGCGTTTAAAAAGGAAAGTGTCGAAATATGCATTTATATGCTCTATACATTTTAATTTGGAGCTTCAAAAAGGTGTATTTGGGATATCTGTAGCTTGGGCATATCGCCAATTTAATATGCAAATATGCCCTGATCCGAGCCCTAGTCATGAGGCTTATGTTGTCATGTGATCTGAAAAATATTCAAGCGGATACAGTATTCTCCTTGTAAAGTACAAAAACTGGAGTCTAAATCTATGGACAACGCAAATTGCGACCGGTTGATAACAAGTCAGTAGGTTTCATTATAACAGGTTTGTTCCAAGCAACAATTAGGACAGCAAAATAAATTTACGCAACACGTATTTAACTTGAAGACACTAAATTGTTGGCTACATTCAAAGTTGAAGTTGTCAGGTGATTTGGTATGTAAAATTGCATTCGATAAAACAAAAAAGTAAAATCCATTAGCTTTCATTGAAGTAGGTTGTGATTTTTCCACAAGTCAAAGCTTATTGGGAACAAACCTATTATGAAACTTCCAATTACCTAATCAAATTTAACATTTCTTGAAGGCGAGAAGGTGATATTATATTATATTATGTTCTAGCATTTTTTTCTTCTTGTGTACATAACTGTATTTCATAGCTGTGATACATGAAACATGATTGGTGGTCACCACCGCTATTATTCAAATAGGGTATTTTTCGAACATTCCAGAACGTTCTTTGAAACTTGCTGAAAAGAGCAGTTGTATATAGAGTGAATGAGTGTGTACATAGAAACATTGTAATTATAGTTTTGTAATTTAATAATCTTAGTGTACGAGTACGTCGGCAATTGGCAAAATTTGTGTCGTAAGAGGTGTTAATGGTTTGAAGTAAAACTTGATAAACAATTCTGCAGATTAAACTACAAATTTAATAATTACGCCAAATTTTTTAGATTGCAGCTGTCTATATTCAAACTTTGGTTCATCAATAACCTTGTAAAATAACTTTGTACGTTATTTTCCGTTTTTCTTTATGACAATTTTTTCCACCCCTCACAGTTTTTGAAAAGGCTATTGATGTAAAAAAATGTGTACTCTTGTATATTTTATGTAAATAAAAGATATGTTATTAATTGGAATCAATAATAGTATATGAGTATTGAACCGCATTTCACCATTAATTCATTTTGGCTTCCGAGTCTACCAACGTAGCGGAAGCTTTGTTTCCACTTTTCAAGGTTGAAAAAAAAGTCTGCGAAGTGGGTGTGGCACATAGCGTCCTCGTAGCCATAACTCGATTATATAGATGATCCGATGCATAGTAGTTAATCTCAAAACATCACTCTCTAAGTACCTTCCACTACCCTCAAAGGAGACCATCTAAACGATAATCTGAACAATCCTGAGAAATTTTGTCGAAATCGGATGGAAAATGTAGGAGTTATGGCTGTTACGAGTAATTCACATTTGCGCATGCACAGCAACTAGGTACTATTAGTCTGGGGGAGATGATCGATTTACCCGCCAATGTGAACATCCTAGAAAATGTCATCAAATTCGGATGAAACATGTAAGTGTTATGGCTGTTACAAGGATTTTATGTTTTCGCATGCGCAGCGGCTACTGTCAATTTGAAGTGCTTGATTTTCACAGGAGACCGTCTACAACCTAAAATAAAACTCTATCTTCTGGAATTACCAAACCGAACTCGTCTTTGAAAATGGTTTGATCGTCAACGGTCGACGAATGTTCATTATAAGAGCCCTGAGGAAGGACGGCTTAATCAAATTACATGAAGGCCACTTGGGAATTGTCAAGTGCAGACCTCGAGCCCAAGGATCGGTTTGGTGACCAGGCTGTTCTTCTGACATAAGTAAAACGGCAGAGAACTGTGTTATTTGGCATACAACTTCGGCAGCAACCAAAAGAAACAATATTCACATCAAAATTGTCTCAAGAACCGTGGATTCATCTAGGACCTGACCTTTTTAATGCGACCAAAAATGGTATCTTGTGGTACAGGATTATTTACCCCTATTTTTGGAGTTAGTCCAGATAAACTCACTCAGGTTTGCATCGGTCATTGGGAGGCTGAAGAATATTTTTCCTAGGCACGGAATTCCACTCCAAATTCGAACTGACGGAGGCACGCAGTTCATCTTCGACAAAAATTCCAAAAATTTTCCGAGGAGTACGGGTTCAAGACAAAACGCTGCAAATTATTACACAACGGTTTATTATTTTTATATAGATCACTCGTCTACAAAATCACCAACCATCCAATATGAAGAGAAAAATAAAAAAATTAAAATAAAATCAAAAAATAAAAAAATCAAAAAAAAATCGAAAAAATAAAAAAAAAAAAATCAAAATTACCAACCATCGATTGCATTTTGGTCAGCTCTAATTTGAACGGAGATTAGGCCTCTTTTGCGATTCACACTCGTGTTTTGATTTATATATATATATATTTCAATATAAACCATTAAATTTTCGTAGGGAGCGAACGGTTTGTCCTACAGAGCTCCGCGTGGTCTCAAAAAATTCTAAAAATTCTATAGAATCTTAATTTGAAGGAAAAACAATACCTTTATATCGAAATTTTTTGAGTTAGGGCGTTTTCAAAATTTCAAAATTGATTTTGGAACCCTTAGGAGTGACCTACATCAACCAAAAGCTTCGGGGCACAACTAGACCCCAAATGGAGCCTACATACCAAATTTCATCAAAATCGGTCAATGCTAAGTGGCAAAAGTGCCGCGTACGGCGTACGGCGGACGGACGGCCAAATTTTTATTCGATTTTTGGATTCTACGTACCTTGAAACGTAAACCATCAAATTTTGAGGGGGTGTTAAAATTTTTTTTTTCTTGGTCGATTCCAAAGGTTCATTATTGAAAATAATAAACCAAAACCAGTAGCCCTCACTTCCTGCAATCTGATGGCGAAGAAGAAAATGCGGTAGCTATTGCCAAAAGAAGGTGACCGTCCATGGGAAAAGGGACCTTAAGATAAAATGGCAAAATGTTCAGGAGAGCAGTTTTAAGAAAAAATGCCAAAAAAATCGATTTTTGGGTTTTGATCGATTCTGATGCAGCAACTATCCCTCTTTATGGAGATACAGGCCGTTTGCAAGGTTATATCGATTAAATAATCGAAAAATGGAAAAAATCGAGAGAAGGTCAATTTCAACAAAAGGGACCTTAAGTTAACCACCCCCCCCCCATCCATAATTCATATGGAGCGGAGGAGGGGATAACTTAAGGTCCCTTTTCCCAAAGCAGTGTTTCCAACAGTTTCCAAGAGATATTATCTCTTGTTTTTCTATGATTTGGCCAGATAACAATTTTTGCTTGTTTAATTTTTTTTTTTTTTTTTTAATTTTTATTGGCTTCAGTCTGCTATTCAGCCTTTCATAATTATTTACATATTATAGCTGTATATTAATTACATAATAGGTATATATACACTTTCAATTACATCAAATAAAAATGACACTTGTAGTTATAGAGTCACATCACTATCCTCGCAGAACTTGACAATAGCGTCATAAATCGTGACGTCTTGGAGTTGGAGAATGAGCTCGAGATTGAAGGGTTGAGCGACTGATTTGGATACCTCTTCGAAGAGCTTTTCACGGGTGATATTGAACCTTGGGCATTCCATAAATATATGCTGCTCGTCTTCAGTGACTGAACAGAGCTCGCACAGTTCGCTGTCTGTTTTTCCAATTCTGAGGAGGTACTTTTTTGTGCAGCAGTGACCTGTTCTTAGCCGAGAAATTATTTTGAAAAACATTTTGGGCCTGAGTGGCATGTTGCTGAACCAGGCAGACAGACGTGGTGGAGGGAACATCCTTACATACCGTTGTCCTGCATGGTAGTTCTCATGTTCTACTCTCCACTGTTTTGTTAATTCGGTAGCTATTTTCTTTTTTAAATCAGTCGGAGGGAACCATGGAGTAGCTTCAGGGAGTGGTACTTCTAGCGCTGCGATCTTGGCGTTGAAGTCAGCGATGTCATTGCCCTCTATTCCTCTGTGGCTTCTAACCCATATAAACCTAACACTGATGCCATCAATCTCAAGTTGGAATATCAGTTTCTTGATTTCCATTTCTAATTTCCCCATTTTTTTTCTTGGATCGGCTGACCACAGTTTGGATAGAACTGACTGGGAATCGGAGATAAAAACGGCGCAATTTGACGTCTGGGTTCGAGCAACAAGTTTCAACCCTTGATATATTGCAAATGCCTCGGCAGTATATATTGTGGCCTGATCCCAAAGACGATATTGAAGGGTTTGACTGATAGAGGGTGCGTAAACAGCACAACCTACGTTACCGTTGATAATGGACCCATCGGTGAAAATACATGTTGCATTTGGGTAATGGACAGCGCAGTGCTCCCTTAGATGAGAGTTGGCTGATGTTGGTGACGTATATGCTGCTTCAGGGAGTTTAGAGATAACAGGCCTTAGCCAAATCGCTTTGTAGTCCGCCAGGTATTGAAAAGGTACAAGAGATTGTTGAACCCATGGGAGGCTTTGTGATAGTACTGTAAAACTAGTGCAAAGTAGAGGATCAATCTTTTTCTTCCAAAAATCACAGGTTAGCACGTCGATGGTTAGCCTGTATATTAATGAAAAAATAGTCGGATTGCGGCTGTAAAGAGATGCGAGGAATCTTGAAGCTAGCTGTTGCCGTCGAAGAGAAAGAGGTGGATCCCCAGTTTCAGAACGCAGGGCGTTTATTGGAGTACATGGCAATGATCCTAGTACCAGACGGAGTGCTTTTGATTGAATTTTATTCAAAATTTCCAAATTCGTCACCGCTGTTGATCCGTACAGGAAACACCCGTAATCGAAAAGACTCCTTATTGTGGCCCTGTAGTAGAGGATGGAAATTTTGGGGTCTGCTCCCCAAGAAGTCCTCGTGAAACATCTCATCACGTTCAAATGTTTTTCTGCTCTATCAGCTAAGTCTTTAATGTGGTACTTCCATGTTAGCTTTAGTGATGGCAACAACATATCGATATTTTTGAAATATCGATATTTTGCTTCCGATATATCGATATATCGCCATCGAAAAATCGTGCTACGATATATCGGGAATATCGATATTTTTTAACCGATATATCGCCCTAGTAGATAATAACTGGTGAAGGTCAGAAACTCGCGTTTTCGTGGGTTGTGTTGAGTTAGTGAACCTGATTCTTTTCCCCTTTCGTTTTCTATGTAGCTATGCTGTCAGCTGTTTTTTAACGAATATATTTTTTTCTTTTAAATTTATATTCTTAGTCTACTCAAATTCCCGGTAATTTCGAGTACCCACTTGACGCATTTTGACCAAAACAATGTTTTTCCTATTTTTAGCCATTTTCCGGGCTTTTCCTACAAAAAAAACTATCATTTTCAGAATCAGCGTCAAATTTCGAGCATATTAGAAAAAAATCCCATTTTTCTTTACATGCGTGCACATGATATAATTACTCATTGTGAGAAACCATAAGAGATTTAAACATGTAATGGCCAATGGTTATTTTGGTAATTTTTATGAAATAAATGTGTTATTGAATGAATTATGTTTATTGTATGATCTTCCAATCATTTATTTAACCACCAGTTTCGACTTATATTTAGCAATATTTTAATATTGCTTATTTTTTTTTGCAGTAGGCCTCTATATTTTTATTGTGTTAAAGTAGTAAATAATTAAATAAATCAACTCAAATAAAGTGTGTTTTCACGGTAAAGCTAATGGGAGGATCAATATATTATATGTTCTGTGTTTTAAACCAAAGAAAACAAATTAAAATTATTATTTACAAGAACAAATATGGTTCGATATTTTAATCCCGATATATCGGATATATCGATATTTTTGCTCCCGATATATCGGTGCCATCGATATTTCCCTTCCGATATATCGCAAACCCGATATATCGATTTTTGTAAAACTTTTGCCATCACTAGTTAGCTTAGTTGTAAGTGAGAGCCCCAAGAACTTGACAGTTCTAGCACACGGGAATGTAATGCCACCTAGATTCACATTATCATTGAACGGAATGTTTCTTTTTCTGGTAAAAGGACAAACTATAGACTTACTAGTTGAAATTGACAGCCCACGACACTGAAAGAATCGATTAACTATTATTACGGCTTCACTAAGGGCATCGATACAGGATTCGAATCCGCTATTTGTGCTATAGATACAGATGTCATCAGCATACTGTATTATCCTGACTCCATCAGGTAGGAGTTCTTCCAAGCCTGACACGTATACGGTGTAAAGGGAGGTGCTCAGGATGCATCCTTGGGGAAGTCCTCTCCACGTTACTCTTGGTGCTGAGAGATTTCCATTTACCCTAGTGAAAATTCTCCTCTCGTTGTACAAGGTGATGATGTTGTGACTAAAAAGAGGTGGGAGTCCTATATTGATCATTTGGTCATACAACACTGGCATCAAAACGTCGTCGTACGCTGATTTTACGTCGAGGAAGAGCGCAACTGTTGAGTGGTTCAAAGTAAAACCAATCTGAATGTTGGTCGTTAGCTCTGTAACTGCATCCACAGTTGATCTCTGGGTTCTAAATCCATACTGGCTACACGGAAGTTTATTGCTGCTTTCAAGCCACCATTGAAGTCTATACTTGATTATTCGCTCGAAGCATTTCATAATGCAAGAAGCCAAGGAAATGGGGCGGTAAGATGATGCTTCTCCTGCCGGTTTACCAGCTTTGGGAATTGGTACGATGACGAAATCCTTCCAAGAGACTGGAAATTCTCCAGTTCGCCAGAAATTGTTAAATAACGTTAACAATTTACGTTTGTAGTTAATTGGCAAGTTTGCGAGGATTTGGTAGGTGATTCCGTCTTTGCCAGGAGCAGTTGATGAACTTCGACTGTTGGCACAATCTAATTCTTCAAGTGAGAAAGGGGCGAAGAAAAAACTCTGGTCAGCATGTGAGCTATGCAATGTGGGTCTAAGGATAGGTTGTTCTGAAGTAGAGTACGGTGCTAGGTTTTGGTGAAATTCTTCAACCCATTGGCCTTCTTGCAAACGATTGTATGATTTAGTGATGCTTGATCTAAGTGAGCGGATTTGGCTCCAAATCTCCCGAATCGGTGTTCCACGGTTCAGTGTGTCACAGTAGTTTTTAAAGTTAGAAAACTTTTGTTCCGCTAAGACTTTTCTAGCATTATCCGCTGCCATACTCGCTACCATATATGTCAGGTAATTTTGATTTGCTTTATATCTATTGAAAGACATTTTTCGTCCCCGTTCTGCTTCTGCACATTTCGAATTCCACCAGTAGTTGAACATTTTCAGATTATGAGGTTTGGAAAGTGGAGCGCACTCATTGCACGCTTCCTCAATTACAGCAATGAATTCCTCGTAGCCTTGCGAATCCATAGCAATTTGGGTTTGTTTATCCTCCAAAGTATTATAGAATTTAGTCCAATCCATCTTCTTCAGATTCCACCGTGTTGTAGGAAGGATGGAAATCAGGTTTTCCTCACGCGAAGATGTTATCAACGCTGGCCAGTGGTTGGAACCCATTGGGTCTGGAAAAATTTCCCAGGAGAGTTCACTTGCTAGTTGCGCAGAAGCAAAACAGATATCTAAAGCGGAGATCACATTTTGGGTTGCTGAGGGTATTAATGTAGGGGACCCATCATTGAGGAAACAAAGATCATATTCAGATGCGGCCTCTAACAAGGCTGCTCCCTTCGTGTCAGTGAAAGAGCTACCAACAAGCGTGCTGTGGCAATTCCAGTCGCCGAGTATTACACATGGATGCCGCATTGTTTCGAAGAATCGTAGCCACGTTTGCTTAGGTACATTGTTACGGTGACTATTATACTGCCGTCCAACGGAAAAAGGCAGTAACACGAATTTTTCGAAAAATGGAATGTTATATATCGTTGGATTCGTCTTCCAAATCTCAATCCAATGCAACAGTAAAAAGAAGTGTTTTTTGAAAAATAAAGACGTAATTCGGAAAACAATGTAGGCTGCTTTTAGATTTTACACATTGGTACAACAGTAGAAAGCAGTATCACATCTTGCAACGCTTAGATGCAGTAATGTAGATCATGCTGTTTTCTTCCATTGCTTTTGGGGAGGCGTAAGTGTCTCACGTACAACAGCCACACTATTAGACTGCCTTTTACCATTGTACTTTGACCTGATCCACACATCCTTCCCCAAGCTGCGCGAGGGTTACTGCTTTCTTCCGTTGCATTGGCCTCAAAGCCGTCTGAACTTCACATACCGCTCCACTGGTAGCGTTCTGAGGCTGTTTTTTATCGTTGTTTCGTGTGTCTACTCATTGCTAAGTCATTGTATGTGATACGTCTGACGATTTTTCAGTTTTTCTAGTTTATTCCAGCAGTTTTAGTTGTTCAAAGTTATGTTCAGAGCAAATACACTTTCATGGTGGTACAGAGAATAATTCATGAAAATCCGGAGGTATTTAATGAGAATTTATCCTCAAAGGGAAACAAGCAAATCGCTTGGAAACTGAGGCCTGGACAGAGTTTACAAGATCATGCCCGCAAACGCACGTTTTTGAGCATTAACCCCCCTTAAAAGGCAAAATTCGAAATTCCGGCGACGTAGTGCACAACTAGATAGATTTTCGCGTCGAATAAAAAAAGAACCACAAAAATCTGTTGGAAATTGAAGCCTGGGTAGAGTTTATAAAATTATGCCCGCAAACGCACGTTTTTTTAGCATTAACCCCCCCTTTCCCCCCCTTAAAAGGCAAAATTCGAAATTCCGGCGACATAGTGCACAACCAGATAGATTTTCGCGTCGAATAAAAAAAAGAACCACAAAAATCTGTTGGAAATTGAAGCCTGGGTAGAGTTTACAAGATTATGCCCGCAAACGCACATTTTGTGAGCATTAACCCCCTCTTTCCCCCCTTAAGAGGCAAAATTCGAAATTCCGGCGACGTAGTGCACAACCAGATAGATTTTCGCGTCGAATAAAAAAAAGAACTACAAAAATCTGTTGGAAATTAAAGCCTGGGTAGAGTTTACAAGATTATGCCCGCAAACGCACGTTTTTTTAGCATTAACCCCCCCTTTCCCCCTTTAAAAGGCAAAATTCGAAATTCCGGCGACGTAGTGCACAACCAGATAGATTTTCGCGTCGAATAAAAAAAAGAACCACAAAAATCTGTTGGAAATTGAAGCCTGGGTAGAGTTTACAAGATTATGCCCGCAAACGCACGTTTTTTTAGCATTAACCTCCCCTTTCCCCCCTTAAAAGGCAAAATTCAAAATTCCGGCGACGTAGTGCACAACTAGATACATTTTTGCGTCGAATAAAAAAAGAACCACAAAAATCTGTTGGAAATTGAAGCCTGGGTAGAGTTTACAAGATTATGCCCGCAAACGCACATTTTGTGAGCATTAACCCCCTCTTTCCCCCCTTAAAAGGCAAAATTCGAATTCCGGCGACGTAGTGCACAACTAGATAGATTTTCGCGTCGAATAAAAAAAAGAACCACAAAAATCTGTTGGAAATTGAAGCCTGGGTAGAGTTTATAAGATTATGCCCGCAAACGCACGTTTTTTGAGCATTAACCCCCCCTTTCCCTCCCTTAAAAGGCGAAATTCGACATTCCAGCGACGTAGTGCATAACTAGGTAGTTTACCGTGTCGATCAAAAAAGAACCCCGAAAATTGGTTAGAAACTAAGGCCTGTGCGGACGACACAATATTTTGTCACACACACACTGAAACACACCTACGGTTTTATTCGCGGATTTGGATTCAGAATGGTCTAAAACGGATTACTGTGTGGTAATTTTTTTCTTCTGTGGAGTGTTGTCCAACATTACCCCAGATCAATCGCATAAGGACGCCCAAGTCTTACAGTGTACGTCCTAAAAATTCAACATATTAATTTTTAATAACAAAATATGTATATTTTGTTATGTAAATATATATATTTAAATAACAAAATTTTTACTGGAGAGTATAAATACTAATAATTAGTTGAATAAACTTACGAACAATAAGACATTCTTCTATAAGTTACAATAAATTATATTTTAATAACAATAAATTATTGTTCACTAACAAAACTGTTCTTTTCCGTTGGTTTCGTACCATGATAATATGCGTTCACGCAAAAAAGAAATACAGTAACAGGAGGATCCAACGGAAGAAAACAGTACGTAGAAACTGCAAATAAGAAAATCTATGTTCAGACAACAATAAAACACAGCGCGTGACGTAATGCAACGATTAAGAGCAGCAAAGTTAGATTACTGTTGTACCGCCAAGGCAATATCAAGGTTAGTACAACTGAAGAAAACAGTTCATTGATTTGAGACATATATTTGATGAAGTTTTCCCATAGAAGTGATTTTGTTAGTAAGAAGAAAGCTTCAACAAGAATTGGGGGGAAAAATTTTCCAATTTTGATGAAAAATAAGGATTTTATGGCTAGAAACACAAAACCCCAATTTTCTCAAATTGTCTCATTCCGAAGTTACTGCCTTTCTCCGTTGGACGGCAGTATAGACCGAAGCTACAAGTACTTTTAAGTTGTTAGTGAACATAATTTCTGCCGCAACGTAGGCAAAACCATCGATCGAAACATTTGGCGTAAACTCTTTGAACTTGATGCCTTGTTTAATTAATAAAGCGACTCCTGCTCTGCCATCTTCTCGATCCTTTCTTAACAGATTGTATCCTCTGAAGGAGTACAATCGACCAGGTTTAAAATAGGTTTCAGAGACAGCAGCTATTGTTACTGATGATTCAGTCAGAAACTGTTCGAAACTTGGTTTGTTGCTCACAAGGGATCGTGCGTTCCACTGAAATATTTTAATACGTTGTTTATTGTTACTCATGATTAAATTTGTTATTTAATATATTGAATTATATTTGTTGACTTCGACTATTAGTTAAGTATAGTGTTATTTTGATTCGAGTTGGGTTGATAATAGTTGATTGATTCTGGTTGATAATGAACATAATATTCGTCGGTCGATTTGTTGAGAGGAGGATGTGTTTAATAACTGGAGGATTGATTCGGCCATTCTTTCAGTTGTAATGTCCACATCCATTGGTTGATCAGTCTGATTATGGTTATTTTGTTTTCTCTCCTTGTTATATCTTGAAGAGGGTAAGGGTGATTCAGCAGGCATGTAGGGTTCTTGACTAGGGGTGAACCAGTCTTCATCATCATCTGTTTTGCGTTGACGGGCTTCTGGTTTCTTGTATGGAAGTGTCCTAGGAGATTTCCGAGACGATTTTCGATCAGATGTACTATTCGCGGCTTTAAGAGTCGGAAAACCTTCATTATTATTATCGTTAAGTTCTGCTAATATTCCGAAGCTGTTCTGTGTGATAGAAGCGTACGAATCGGCCATGAGTTTTTCTCTTTTGAATTTCACCCTTTCTAAATATACTGGACAATCTTTGCTGGTTGCAACGTGTGTTACACTTTTACAGTTTATGCACGCAATTCTGGACTTCTTGGGACAGGACTCAGCTGAATGTTCTTCTGCGCAGTAAAGGCATCTTAAACCACTTTTGCATTGTGATTGAATGTGACCAATGCGGTAACAACCTGAACATTGACGAACGGGAGGGATGTATGTATCAACTCGACAGCGGGCCCCAAAAATGGAAATGAATTGGGGTATGGTTTGGGCATTGAACGTAACAAAACATGTAGACAACATGGTGGTTTTTCTACTTCCATCGGGGTTGATAGTAGTTTTAGTTAGCCGTTTTATTCTGACTGGTTCGATTGGGGATACCATCTCAGTCAATATTTCCAAATCAGTTAAAGATGGGTCAATATTACGAACAACTCCAGTTTTGCATATGAGTGAATCGGGGATGTACGCAATGTATTGAAAAAAAAATCGTAGAAAAATTTTGAAAACACCATCGTGTTCAGCTACTCTTCTACTATTCGAAAATACCAATAACTCCATTTTCACAAAATCTAACTTAAGGTCCCTTTTCCCATGGACGGTTTTTCTCAAGTGTTCTGATCCCAATTGGTTTATTAGCATTTCGGAATACCAAATTGGAATCTGGATTGTCACCGGCAGAATTGCTGTATGGTCGAAAGCTCAGATTAACGCTTCCATCTCTGAACGATTTTAACTTAGTGAAGAAAGACAAAATTGAGAAGTTCCGGACGAGACTATGAGATTAAGAAGCGTGAAAAGAAAAATTTCGACAGAAGCAAGGGAGTGAAGGAGCTAAAGCCACTAGCAGGTGGTCTGGTTGCGAGACATAAAAGCAAATGGCAAAATCAAGGCAAATATGGAACATCCTCGCTCGTACTTGGTTACTCTAAGGAATGGGAATGAGTTAGGGAGAAATCGGTGGCATTTGATACCTACCAGAAATGAATCGTGAACAACAACAACTCGAGTGAAGAAGGAACATCAAATAGAGAGATCCTTAGAAGGTCTAAAAGAATTCAAAGATCGCCATCAAGACAGTAGCCAAGTTTTGTATGTGTGTAACAGAGCAGCGATTGCTCTGACAGCTGATTGGTGATTTGATGGAACAGTTCCTTTGTTCCCCCAAATCATAACTCAGGGATTGCTCATGAGTCACATTCCAGACATCGATCTGTAAGTACCTCCTTGCATACAAGATCCGTTCCCTTACCCTCGTGGTTCAAATCCGAAGATCTAATAGGTACACTCTATTGATACTTTTCCCCCCTCATATATAGATACAAGCCTCGTTGATTATAAGATAACATATCTATTTATCTTTCCTAATTCAATTTGTATCTTCCATTCATCATCCCTAGCCCTAGGTTGATCTCCACCAAGGAATAGGTAGTCAAACGAAGCGTATAGTTCTCTAGGGGTAGAATACAGCAACAATTAAATTATTCTCATAAATTAATCAGATTCTACAGATCCCCTAGAACAATACTGTTTCATGGTAGCAGAGCGTGGTTCCGATCCACGGACCTCTTGGTTATGGACCCAGCACGCTTCCACTGCGCAAAAAAAAGAAGGGGAGATGCAGGGTTACTTACCTTCTCAGTTATTATTATTGTTTGGAGTATTCCATGGCAACCAGTTTTATACCACGTCAGTGGAGTTTCTATTATTAGTTCATAATATTAATTATACATTTTGGATAACACTACATGACCTTAGAGTGGTCGACTGAATAGGAAAACTCCACTGACAGATTTACTCGTTCGAGTACACCAGTCACTTGTTACTTGTTACAACCTTCAATGTTGTAGGAAAAGTTGTAAAGAATATACAATTTTCTAGTTTGGATTTGAACTGTAAATCTAGCACAGTAGAGAGAGTTAGAGCAGTTGCTTGTAGCCGGGGAATCGAGAGGAAAGAAGACTCCAGTCAGGCTGGTTTTATCTATCTAGAGGATCCCTTCCTTCCTAGATCCAGGTCGGAAGAGGTGGCACAAAGGTGGTGCGAGAGTAAGCAATGAGTGAATGCCTGGTTTCCGCCCTTATCCCTTCCTCTAGGGGTCGAGTTCCCTTATGCTAGAGTTTATTTTATTCAATGTAATTATTCGTGTGTATAAAGACTGTGAGAAAATTGTTTGAAGAGGCAAAACGGGCTCAGTTAGCAATTACCCAACACGGATGAAAATCAATTACTCATAACCGATTTACTTCAACGCAGGTAACTGAGTACATACCTACTTTAACTAAACATACTGGTTTACATGACAGATTAGTGAAACATCAATCTATCCAAATATCACCGGTCCATTTACAGCTTGCCAAGCGTAGGCAAGACAATGAGTTAATCCACAAAATAGGTATAACTTAATTTTTGACACTTGAGTAATCTTAGTTTGTACTTCCTGTCTTCGAACATAGAATTCATTCTCTCAGGTAAAATACGTTCCAAATTTACAATCCACATTTTCCTCCGACTGCGGTTTTATTTAATGGGTTTCCTTGTTTTTGTTTTCACATGTTGAAGGTTTTGGGGAGTAGGTTGGCGAGCAGCACCTGTATCAGACCTGAAACAGAAATACAAACGTTTTTCCATCCACTTTTGTGTCGATTGAAAAAAAAAAAAAAAAAAAAAAAAAACTAGAGAATACGAATTTTCATAAATGTGAATGTTCAGTCATGTCCATGAATACTCATGAAAAGGAATGTCCTGAATCTCAAAAACAAAAGCACTAGGTAATTTTTTTCAGGGGTATTGCAAATTGTAGTTCTGATGTCACACCCGTACAAAGGAAATCATCCACAAAATAAAATAAAGATTTCAATGCATTCTGTGATCAAAACCTTTGATGATTCGCATTTTACTTTACAATATATCTCATGACATAATAAATGAAATAAATAAATGAAAATAGCTCCTATTCGCATTCAGCTAAAGGATATAGGAAATACGCTGTAATACAGTGTGCAACGCCAACCTACTCACATTACACACGTAGGTAATGGTAAGATCTAAGGAATAATTAATACATGGAAAAATCAAAGTGACTCCTATTCGGTGGAGTCGAGGAAAACTAATTTCCTCGAACCCGAAATCTTCTCCCTTGTAAAGCCAAAGTTAAATAATATTCAAAGTTTACATTTTAAAAATTTAGTTAATTATGCTAAAAAAGCTATTATCATTAACAAACAAAAACGTGAGGAAGAAGAATAAACCTTGAGGCGTTAGCAAAGTTCGGCCATTGATTATTCAAATGAATTATTTCAGATTAATAAAGATTTAAACTAAGTATTGGAAAATTATTAATATATTAATGGTATTCAGAGTTATCTGAAAAATAATAATAATCAAAATAATGGTATGTTCACGTACTTAGACTTGTTATATAGATGTTCACATTTCTTATTACAGATTTGACGGAATATCTGAACTTCTTTTAAAACCATATCAACGTGCGAAAGAATTGATTGAAATAGATTATAATGTTTATCGGGGTAGAACCTTTAAATTGGTGCCTTCCTGACTTGATCCTACAGTTTTTCGTTTACGGTCAAGAACGAAACTTGCTTCGTCAAAATACGTACCTAGTATCATACGGTTTGAGTTGAGATGATATCCCCTAGCGAATGACGTGGCCCTGAGTGATTGATTGATTGATTGAAGCATTTATTTATTGACTTGCACAAAAATAGAGCCCGAAGGCTCTCTCTACCTTTCTGGCAAGATTATAATTACATAAATCATTTATAGAAAATAATATCAGTCTTCAAAATACATTGGCAACAAGTAAATAAATATGATTGTATTATTTTAAGAGTTAATCTTAGTGAGAGAAGGGAGAAGCGTTTTGGATGCATTATGTTTTGATGAGATGCATGAGAGCAGGTGTGGATGTTAATTAAAAAAAAAAAAAAATTATGAGGGGAGGGTTTTAATAGATTCAGCGACCAAAAATACAAAAAAAATCAGTTGATCGTTTAAAAGCCGGCGTTTTGAGGAACGTTTTTCTCACGTCAGAGAGAAATTGGAGAGGGGCTATCCAAACTCACGACGGATCAAGAAAGTAGTGATTTAATTTAATCAGACAATCAGCGTTACTTTCCACCCATGAGTCCTACTTAAAACGCTGCAAATTATTACACAAAGGTTTATTATTTTTCTGTATAGATCACTCGTTTGCAAAGAACACGGCTTTGCCATTGTTACCACCAACCAACATGAAAAAAAAAGAAATCTACCGCATTTCGGTCAGCTAAAATTTGAAAGGAGATTAGGCCTCTTTTGCGATTCACACTCGTGTTTTTTGTTTATCGTAAGTCCAACCCTTAGGATCTCGTAGGAATTGAACGGTTTGTCCTACAGAGTTTCGCGTGGTCTCTAAAAATTCTAAAAATTCATTATTATCTTAAAGTGGTGAGAAAACAATACCTTTATCTCAAAATTGTTTGAGTTAGGGCGTTTTCGAAATTTCAACCCTTAGAAGTCACCTACATCAACCAAAAGCTTTGGTGCTCAACTAGACCTCAAATGGAGCCTACATACCAAATTTCATCAAAATCAGTCAATGCTAACTGAGGAAAGTGCCGCGTACGGCGTACGGCGAACGGACGGCCACATTTTCATTCGATTTTCGGATTCTACGTACCTTGAACCAACAAATTAAAAAAAATTCTAGGTCGATTCCAAAGGTTCATTATTGAAAATAATAAACCAAAAGGGGAAACAATTATTTACAGTTATCAGGCAGGTAAGACATTTAACGCTCTTTCCAAAAATGTAATCAGATTGTGATTTCTCCGAAACAATGAGGAAAAAAAAAGAAATCTACCGCATTTCGGTCAGCTAAAATTTGAAAGGAGATTAGGCCTCTTTTGCGATTCACACTCGTGTTTTTTGTTTATCGTAAGTCCAACCCTTAGGATCTCGTAGGAATTGAACGGTTTGTCCTACAGAGCTTCGCGTGGTCTCTAAAAATTCTAAAAATTCATTATTATCTTAAAGTGGTGAGAAAACAATACCTTTATCTCAAAATTGTTTGAGTTAGGGCGTTTTCGAAATTTCAGCCCTTAGAAGTCACCTACATCAACCAAAAGCTTTGGTGCTCAACTAGACCTCAAATGGAGCCTACATACCAAATTTCATCAAAATCAGTCAATGCTAACTGAGGAAAGTGCCGCGTACGGCGTACGGCGAACGGACGGCCACATTTTCATTCGATTTTCGGATTCTACGTACCTTGAACCAACAAATTAAAAAAAAATTCTAGGTCGATTCCAAAGGTTCATTATTGAAAATAATAAACCAAAAGGGGAAACAATTATTTACCGTTATCAGGCAGGTAAGACATTTAACGCTCTTTCCAAAAATGTAATCAGATTGTGATTTCTCCGAAACAATGAGGGAATTATGGCCAGTTTACTGTCGCAAGTTTGAATACACGAAAAGATCACATAAAATGAAATCGAGGGGTTCTAGTGAAGTTAGAAAAAAAAGTTGTAGGATCAAAATTGTTGCACATTAGTTGTAGAATCGATCTCTGAAGTTTGGTGATTTATACATCGTTACCTCTGGACATTGCAGATTTTATAAACTCATCTGTATTTTGTAAAGCTTTAAAAACGAACGTAAAGAATTGAATGAAATTAATTGGAATGTTACGTTTACCGGAATTGAACTTGCCAATTCGTTGCCTTCCTGGCATGAGACTCAGAGCAGGTTTGAGTTACTTCACATTTCAAAGGAGAGACCAAATATTTAGTTCCTTGTACACTCACTTGAGATCTCTATCATACCACTGTTGAATATATGAGTCTCATTTGACGCTTAACTGTGCCTAATTATCGATAAATTAATTTGAATTTTGTGAAGAAGAATAATTGATCAACAGAATTTCCTAAGATCCACTTACAATTATTTGTAGTTATTGATTTTTTAAAAAAGGTTTGAAGGAGATAATCTATTGGTAAATACTTCAGGAAATCCTCAAAAACTAGTGAAAACCACCTAGACCCTCGTACTTCATATGGATAGATAGTAACTTTGAGTCATTAGAGACCTCACAATAATCTTGCAGAGTCTCCATTTTAAACACAAGCTCTTAACTTGGTAGATTTCCTTCAGGAACGGGAATGATCGAAAACTCGTAGAACCCTTTAAATCTTTGTTGAATAAAAGTGTGAGAGAATAGGCCACTGATTCTTAGCGCAGGATTGTTTTATAATTTCTTTTTGATTGGCAGCTAGGCAGTCCATTGAATGAAAAACATTAACCGAACCAGCAGCGTAAAGCGTCTGTCACTCAACTTGACTTCGTTTTATCCCATCGCACGATAACTACTTCAAAATCTCTCTTTTAATTATCTCTCAATAAAGGGAGCTCAACTCTCATCATGAAGGATTAATTGAATCAACATTCAAAACGAACCTGTTCCAACGAAACTGTATGATGATGACGGACATATTGTCGCATCCGACGGACATCCCTGTGCACTTGGGGGAGAGACAGCTGGTGATGAGGGCCTCCGCTATGTTCTGCAGGGGGATGCGGTCTATGAGTCGCGACCTCACGAATTGAACTACCATCTCGTTCGTCATGACTTCCCAAATACCGTCGCATGCGATCACCACGAATTCCCAATTCCTGTCGAGCGGTTTCAGGATGATGTCAGGAACTGGACTCACCATCTGCGACAAAGGCATATGATTAGAGTACTGGATTGAGTTGAATGTGTCGTTGACCTAGTATTCAAGTAGGCAGAGTTCAAAAACTACCAGGGCGATCAATTTTGGAAACACTGTTGGTAGCTATACTCACTTGAAACTCGGGACTGAAATTCGGTATTTTGTATTGGAAGTCTCCAAGAGCCCTGGACAGAGCGAGGTTCCCGTTGACGCGATCCGCCTCGACGAAGCCGCCAGCCGCGAGTATCCGACTTCTTTCTGTAGGAAGACTTGGCTTGTGGTCGTATGACAGACGAACGACACGCCCGGCGGCACACCCGACAGCGCGACTGTCTCCTACGTTGGCGCACACGATGTGGTTGTCGCGGATGTAAATGGTGAGGGCTGTCGTGCCCGACATTTCGTTCATTATTTGTTTGTCCATACGCATGTACGCGTCACATTCCTTGTATCCTGCACATAAGGAAATATACGATTTAATAGTTATGTAAAGACTATTATTCATGACTATCTGACTACGCGTAAAGATGTGAATGCAGTAGATTGAGAAATTTGATAACTGGAATTTACACGAATGGAGAAAAGAGAAGGAGAGAAATTGATAGATAGTGTCAGCCAACCGAGTGTTATTAACGAGGGTCTCAGCCGATCGCCGTTCCCTCCTCGTTCCGGGTTAGTCTAATCTCATACGAAACGGAGCTTGGTAGCCCCCCTCCGTCTGAAGGAGCAACATTGCCAGCTACCCCATAGCTGGTCAGTTTTCCCTAGTTTTCTCAGGAAATAATCATCCAATTTTCGTGTTTCTTGAAGTATTCTCCTTATTGTCGCAAACCCTACACCCATAAACTTGCTTAATTCCAAAAGTGAAAATCGCTGCAAAATAATACACAAAGATTAATTTTTTCTATATACCTAGATCACTCGTCTGCAAAGAACTCGGCTTTGCCATTATCACCACCTGCCAACCATAGATACTACCTACCTGCCACGTACCTACAGCGATCGCATTTTACTCAGATAAAATTTGAAGAGATTAGGCCTCTTTGGCGATTCAAACTCGTGTTTCTGATTATTGTAAGTCCGACCCTTAAGTTCTCGTAGGGAGCGAACATTTTGTCCTATAAAGCTCCACTTGGTCTCTAAAATTTAAATACTATCTTAAATTGATGGAAAAAACAATACCTTTATATCGAAAGTGACCGACATCAACCAAAAGCTTCGGGGCACAACTAAACCCCAATTGGAGCCCATATACCGAATTTCATCAAAATCGGTCCATGGGAACTAAGGAAAGTGCCGCGTACGGCTGACGTCGGACAGACGGCCAAATTTTAATTCGATTTTTGGATTTTATGTACTTACCTTGAAACGTAAACTAGGTAACAAATTTTTAGGGGGGGGGGGGGGAGAATTTTTTTCTTGGTCGATTGTAAAGGTTCATTATTAAATATAATGAACCAAAATAAATTAAAAGTAGTAACTAAATTTGACATTTTCAAATATTTTCGAAATTTATTAGTGCATCTACCTAGGGAATTGAAAAACTAAAAGATTGCCGTAGGAATCATCAAAATCGACCAATAATAATTGCTAGTGAAAAGCGGGACTTAGACCCCCCTTAAAACAACATAGGTATAGGTGAGGGTAGATCTTATAGGCCTGAACCCATTAAAAGATGTGGGTTTGGTAAGTAGGATTAATCACCCCTCCAGTAACCGTTAAATGATCATGGAAAGACCCACAACTGAGATGTGTGAGGGATGAAGAAAGACGATCTTGCAGGTTTGAAGAGGGGGACCAACCGGCGATGAAACTACTGAGTCCGCCGAATTTTCTCTATTTTGGAGGGTCCAATAAGAATGCGCATTGATTGAGCCACAATATATTTGAACCAAACATCGATTTTTTCAAACACAGCAGTTTAGCAGAGGAATAAATTTTACCGGGAACGAACAATACAAATTCGATCCGTTATATCAATAGGGGAACATTTCGTTTTGCGGGTTTGTTAACCCTGGGATTGACGTTTGAGTAATTTTTAGTAGCAAGACTTAAAAGAATGGAGAGAAGAACAGTAAGAGGCCAACGTAAGGATGGAACTGAGGAATCCTCATTGAGGATACTTACCAATGGTAAGATTCAAAGCCTGCGCGAATTTCAAGAATTATAACTAAGTTTTATCTTGCTCTCCTTGATTGGCCTGAGGCCTATTAAGAACAGAATTATTTTGTTTTGATTCTGCCATTGACGCAGTTTTTGAGCTGAATCTGCTTCTAGGTGTCTAATTTGGGAATATAGTCGTTGTTCTTAATTCATGCTATCTTCTCCTACTTGCCTGCATAAGGTAAATAGGTGCTTCAATCTAATTTCATCATTTACCGCTTAATTCAATTTATTTATTCAATATTTATTAATTTACATTTTTTTAAATATTAAATATTACCTACGTTAGCCTGGGGAAAGGACATAATATTATGTTCTCTCACGAAAGTTCAAAAAGTTCAGCTCTGAATTGTACCCCTATCCGTAGCCTACCATAATCATCTGATTTCACGACTTTACCCTTTGCAACAACAATAAAATTAAAATGTGAATAAGACGTGAGATATCTACCTTTGTAAATAGCTTCTTTGATATTATGCTCCCATTCTCGCTGTTTCATGATATGCTTGTGGAGGTTCGTTCCAGCATACTTTGCGACTCTAGAGCCCCCGTGACCGTCGAATACGGAAAAGTACATAGTCTCCGTATGGTCACCAGGAATCCTGAGCAGTACCACTGATACGTCTTCCATCGTTTGTCTCCATCCCTAAAAATAATATGATTGAGAGTTGATACTTATTGTCTGGTCGGAAAGATGACTTTTGAAGGTTGTTCCTTTAGTCCTCATGTTAATTTAACTTCCTAATGTCAACAATTTTGAAAAAGATACATCATCATTATGGAGTGAAGTGTTGTAAATGTCTTACGAATATAAGGCGTTACTACCATTTTTAGTGAGGGAGAACAACCAAAAACCTATTAATAGGAGATTTCCACACTCTGAAGAGCATTGACTGAACGAATTCCCGGAATAACGCTGTCCTCCGAATGCCATTATATAATAATTCTTATTATGATGATGTTATAGAATAAATTCCGTGGAATGACTCACCTGCATTGAGCTCATCGCCACCAGAACGGACTCATTCAGGTCGATTGCTGTATGTTTCTCCAAAACTGGCTGAGGCAGCAAGTACCCCGTTGGACCCTGATACCCGTGAAAACTGAATGATCCTAAAGACGACATTCTGAACAATTCTTGTAATTTGGACCTTCAAAAAAGGAATTACTCCCAAAACAGAATGCCAAGTCGGCAGATCACCCTTCCTTTACGCACTTCATGAATACGTCGATCCCGTTATGCCGATAGATAATAAGTCACTGGTAAAAATTTTGAAAAGAACATGTTCGGATTTAAATAAAGTAGCTTAGCTTCAGTGCGTTGCTTGCTCAAACCATTCTAATGTTCCTTATGTTTAGATTGAAAAGTCACTGATGCGGCAACTACGACAATTAGTTTACGTATTTGATGTTTACTTATTTGATTGCGGTTGGGAAGAACTACAGTATACCATAGGAGGGTCTTCGAGTGTCATAAAACGGATGTGGGCTAGAGAAATTTCTTGAACCGTTTATTTTTTGATGGATTAGTATGCCAATAGTAACTATAACTAACTATAACAGTATATATAACTGTTATATAATGGTTTTGTAGGCGATTTTAGTTGCCTAAACAAGGCAGTTTGGTACTTACGTCTGGCACACCAAGTACCAAGGAGCCTAATTACGAGAGAATGGAGAAGAGAGAAAATAAAGAGAAATATTATTAAACTAAGAGAATCGTACGAAACTGTTTAGATATGAAGTAGCCTGATGGGATCATTCAACAACAAAATAGATTTTGTCTATTGAGGCTTCATACGGTCTGAAACAAGCTCCAAGAAGTAATAACACACTATACTGATGATGGGTGTGCAACAGTCAAAGCAAGACAGTTGTGTATATTACATTGACATGGAAGATGGTCAACTGTACAAACGACTAAACCGCACTGGCAGCATTAGTTCAACTATCCCCCGCTAGGAATATTAAATCGGGTTTCCTTTGAATCAGCTGATTCGTATTATCTTGAGCTTTATCAAAATAGGTACCTTAACTTATCTCATCTGATTCAAGGAAGAAAATCTCTTCTTTCCCTAGCGGAGGATCGATGAACTAATGCTACAGCATTAGAGGGTCTTCGAGTGTCGGCTTAAGAACTCGGCTTAAACGGATGTGGGCTTAAGAAATTTCTTAAACCGTTTATTTTTTGATGGGTAAGTATGTTAATAGTTATTTAATTGTTTTGTAGGTGATTTTAGTTCCATAAACAAGGCAGGTTGGTACGTTACGTCTGGCGCACCAACTACCAAGGAGACTAATTACAAGAGAATGGAGAAAAGAGAAAAAAGAAAATGCAAAGAAAATATTATAAAAGTGTTAATATTATTAAACTAAGAGAATTGTACGAAACTGTTTAGTTATATGAATTAGCTTGATGGGATCATTCAACAACAAAATATATTTTATCAACTGAGACAAGCTTCATACGTTCTGAAACAAGCTCCAAGAAATTATAACACACTAGTAGACAGTTGTGTGTATTATATTGACATGGAAGGTGGTAAACTGTTCATAATACCTGTCTATGATGATTTGTTGACCTTCATGAGTCACAAACTGACGACATCAGCGAACTGAAAGAATTTAAGCAATCTTCACAACAAAAAAAGAAGTCTGCCAAGTGGGTGTGCCACATAGCTTCCTCGTATCCATAACCTGATTATAACCAAATTATCCATAACCAACCTCTGAATATTGTAGGAAAACATATATGATAATATCCATATTATGGTTGTTAAAAGGATTTTGGAGGGGCCATGATTTTCATAAGGGACCATCTCCACCCCAACTCGCATAATTTATGAAAATTTCATTGAAATCAGATGGGGAATGAAGAAGTTAAAGCTGTAATAAGGAAATACACGTTTGCGCATGCCCAGTGGCTACTGCGTCTGGGGGTAATAATTTTTGTAGGGGACCATCTACACGCCAACCCGCACAAACCCTGAACGTTTCATCGAAATCGGGTGAGAATTGTAGAAGTTATGGCTGTGGCAAGGATTTCATGGCAGACAGACAGACAGACTCGGAACCAAGATTGTTCAGAAAGGTCTGAAACGTTAAACGCGAGTTGAAAATTTTATTTTGGAGAACATTCTTTTTTCAACTTTGAAAATTGAAAACAAAGCTTCCTTTTCCTTGGTAGACTCGGATGCAAAATTTAGGAGATAAGGACTTGGAAGAAGTAAATTGCAGTCTCCGTTGAAACAAACGGTAAGACAAGGCTTTTAGCTACTTTTTCAAGAGAATTACATCAACAAACTGTTCAAGATGGTGCAAGTCTTCGAATCCTCTGAAGACACCGAAGGAGATGAATTCAACGCTGAAGAAGGCCAATCCAGGGGGAGCTCGTTAATTCACTGATAGCAGCCTAACTACTCACGCAGGTAACAATCAAAGCGGGCACTCTGATATTGTTATGGTTGAAAGACGAGACGTTGAAATATGAAGTTTCTATATATTTCTTGTATTTTGAAGATAAGCCACAATTAAAGAAATTATTCATCATCCTAATCCGAAAATATCAATAGTTATCGTACAATGTCTACAAAAATGCATTAATCAACAAATAAAACGTTGTTTCTTACCCATGCCGAAACTACGAGTATTTAGTTATCTTGATGGTTGAAATGAGGATCGTGACATTGAACACGTTTAAGTGGGGAGGGTCAGGCGTTTTTGATACACTCTGTTCCATATAATTTCGATATTAGTCTTCGAAATGATAGGATTATGGGACCTTACAGTGTTTGGTATCGGTGAGTCTGGAACGTACCTTTAATAGTCTCGAAATGGGAAATTTAGTCATCTACAATTCGAATGCTCCTCTCGTATGATATCTACTATTGGAACGATTATCATAATATTCTCTATAATTCAAAAAATGTTTACATTTTCCACCAAACCTCGTAAATTGTGTAGGAATTTCAATTGTTTTCAGCTATTTCACAAGCTCTGCCTTCATTGAGCGAATACAGTGATGGTAAGTGGACTAATTTGATTTTTAGTTAAGTTGTATTATTTTAGCAAAATGGTGCATTCATTACTTCCAGAAAAAAACTTTTGTTGAATAATAGATGACTGTGGTGAGATAAACAAGGCAGCATGGTACCTAACTTCAGACACGCAAAGTGCAGCTGAGCTATTGCCTAAATACCCTTGGCACGTAGGATTGCACATCAAGACAGGAGATGATGACAAATGGATACAGAAATGCTCTGGATCGTTGATTCGGCCGAATCTCGTTCTTACAGGTAGGTGTGTATTTGTATGCCTAAATGGTCATGAACTTATCCTTTCAATTCGGTACTCGGTTTCTGCATGGCCGCTTGGCCCTATTAAGTCATAAAATAACTTTATTAGATACTTACTACAAGAACTCCCAGGGAGCTTCCAAAATGTGTCGAATTTTGTCAATTGGCCAATTTGATAACAAACCTCGTAAAAGTTCAAAAATTTCATCTTTTTACTGAAAAAATTCACTTTTCATTTCAAAATAATTATTATGTGCCCCAGATTTGATCTAGGAAGGATTTGATCAATAAATATTGCAGAATCTGATTTTTGATAGTGTTAAGAGGTTATGCCACAAAACTTTCCTCAAAAAATGTACGTTAGTAGTACCTACTACGTGAGTAGCAGAACAAAAAGCCCAATAATTATATCACTATACTTAGAAGAGAAAACTTGAACAACATGTTTAAATAAAAACGAGAAAAAACACTCAACTACAAAAAACAAGAGAAGAAATTAACACTATGTAGTACATGTGTGTGTGTGTTTGTGAGTATCTTGGGCGGATTTTGATACAACTTCATAAATTTATGTTGACCCTAGAATCGTCATACTGACATGGGGGTGGTTTTAAAATAATCTTACATGTGGTTTGGTTTGAATTTTTCAGTGTAGTTCAACACAGTACAGCTGGGTGAGGGGAGGACAAAAAAGGCTGGTCCTCGTTTTATAGTTTTACTCTCTAGTACTTTCGCCTGGTGGCATCTTCAGGAGCTTCTTTTTTTTTTTTTTTTTTTTTTTTTTTTTTTTTTTTTTTTTTATTTATTTTGCTTATCATACTACTGACTAGTTTGCTTTTGCTTATAAAGTAGGTTTAAACAATGGTATAAATTGTTCCCCTAGGTAGTTAAGTTCTTTTTGTTTATTCATACATGTGTTACTAAATTTAATTATATTGATATTTTCCCTTATTTTCCTTTTAATTGTAACAGGTTCTTTCCCTAATGATTTAACATCTTCAAAATTAATTGCATGTTGATTCTCATTACAGTGGTAGTCTAATGCGGTTTTGTGCTTTTTAGTTCTAACATTGTAGTCATGCTGCTGCATACGTTTCCTCAAATTTTGACTAGATTCTCCAATGTAGACTTTATCGCAGTCTTTACAAGGTAAGTGGTAAATGTTATGTCTAGAGTTAAGCAATGGTTCCTTGTCTTTAATGTTAGGTATGTACTTCTTAAGTTTATGTTCATACTTCCATGCTATAGACAATCCCTTGTGCTTCTGGAATATCTTTTTCATTTTATGTTCCCATTTTCTATGGTATGGTAGGCTAACATATTTCTGCTGTTCTTTACTTATTTTGTAGTTATGGTGCTCAGGTACATTGCTTTGATGGTATATGTGTTGGTTGACTGCAGTTTTGGTGTTACGGGTATTACCATTGAAATAATGTGTTATTAGGGTTTTTGGTAGCAAAATAGTTTCAGTTGTATTGTAATTATAAGTTTTATTGAGTTCCAGATTGAAAGTAACTTTCCGCTTATGTTTACTATGGGGTTTTGTTAAAGTTGGGGTGCTCTTGGTGACCATACTGTTATTATAGCTTATATTTTTCTCTGCTTTATTTATTTGCTTATGTATTTCATTTATAGGGTAGTTATTATTAATAAATATTTGTTCTAATTTAGCTTTAGTTGAATTGTAGTACTTCTCAGTAGTAAGATTTAGTGCGGTATATGCATAGTTGTATATTAAGTTATGTTTAAACTGCTTAGGGTGGTGTGAGTCATAAGCTATAAGTTTATTAGTTGCTGTTGGTTTATTGTACCATTTGAAAGTGAGAAGACCGTCTTCCTCTCTCACGAGAGTGGTATTCAGGTATGGTATACTTCTATTAGTTTCAAGCTCATAGGTAAAGTTGATTGATTGGTTTTGTTTGTTGAATAGTTGCACTATATTATCTACTTTAGATTCGTCTACAGCTAAGATGAGATCATCCTCATATTTAAACAAAAATTCTATGTGTAGATGAGTGTTATCGATTACCGTGCTGATGAGGTCATTGAGTACTATTTTACCTATGGTGCTAGATAGGCTTGATCCCATTTGTTGTCCTGATAATTGTTTATAGAATTTATTGTTAAATTTTAGGTACCCCTGGTTACAGCATAATTTGACTCCTTCGATAAAATGGTCCAGATTTTTGATTGGGGAGTTAATTTTAATCTTATCCCAATCTTTTTTTATGACTTTGATGGCGTGGTCCGTTTTGAGTGATGGATAAAGGGATTCTACATCCAGGCTCAGTAGGACATAGGGGTCTTTAACATATGTATGGTGTAGTTTTTGGATTAGGGTTTTTGCGTTAAGGACATCATAAGGGTTGTTGGTGGTATATGGTTTTAATATATTCATGTACCATTTAGCCAGCCGTTGGGTTGGACCATTGTGGTTCGCTACCACAGGTCGTAGTTTGCTTGGGTTTTTATGCGTTTTAAGTTTTCCATATAATTTAGGGGCTGTGCAATGGCGATTATAAAGTTTACACTTTAGGTTTTTATTAATAGTTTTAAAATCTATCAGTTTATTAACAAATTTTTCAACTTTTTTGTTGATTTCTATAGTTGGGTCATTTTCTATTATTTTGAATTTGGTGGTATCGTTCAACATCTCATCAAACATTTGGTTATACTCAAGCTTATCAATGATGACATTTTGCCTCGCTTTATCTGCTTCAATAACTATTAGTTGCTCGTTATTTTTAAAGAAATTTTTGAGTTTTTTGAGGTTTATTTCATTATTTTTAAGTTTTTTATCAGCCTTACTGTTACTAAATTTAGTTTTATGAATAGTTTCTATTGTTTGATTACGTATTCTTATTTTTTCGGTTTCATCCACTTCAAGTTCATTTATAGCAGCTTCTGTATCTATCACTAATCTAGCAATATCACTATCTCTTATTGGTAACTCTAAGTTATTCTTGGTATGGTCCTTTAATATTTCTAATATATATGTAGGTATTGGTGTATTGCTTTTATTCAATACCCAGTTAGTAGTATCTCGGTCTTGCTGCTTTTTGATATTTATATTCTGTTTCTTAGCAAGGTGTAGGAACTTTTTATTATGCTTTCTATTCCATATTTCATCAGTCTTAGGCGTTTGGTTAGCTTCATTTGGTACGTTACTATCATTTTTGGTAGCTAAGTGCTCTGTGCTGTTCTCTAAATTTGTTATTTGCTTTTTGATATTATTAATTTCATGATGGATTATTCTATTGATGAAATATATGGTTTCTTTACGAAGTTTATCCATTTGTGCGTAATTGTTATTTACGCTTCTAATGGATGTATTATAGATACACTGAAGGTGTGTTGGTATTATGTTATTATTCTTGCAGCGAGACAGAAATACTATTTGCGACTTTAAATTACTTATTTTACTTGTATGTTGTTGATGTGCTGCTGGTTTCTTCTTCAATCTGTGTTGTATGGTGGGGCTGATCCCTCCGTCGTCCCCGCTGCCCTCATTGCGGGTGAGTTCACATATAGTGGTAGCCATTACGTTGCAGTACAGCTGGGTGAGGGGAGGACAAAAAAGGCTGGTCCTCGTTTTATAGTTTTACTCTCTAGTACTTTCGCCTGGTGGCATCTTCAGGAGCTTCTAAGCTCCTGAAGATGCCACCAGGCGAAAGTACTAGAGAGTAAAACTATAAAACGAGGACCAGCCTTTTTTGTCCTCCCCTCACCCAGCTGTACTGCAACGTAATGGCTACCACTATATGTGAACTCACCCGCAATGAGGGCAGCGGGGACGACGGAGGGATCAGCCCCACCATACAACACAGATTGAAGAAGAAACCAGCAGCACATCAACAACATACAAGTAAAATAAGTAATTTAAAGTCGCAAATAGTATTTCTGTCTCGCTGCAAGAATAATAACATAATACCAACACACCTTCAGTGTATCTATAATACATCCATTAGAAGCGTAAATAACAATTACGCACAAATGGATAAACTTCGTAAAGAAACCATATATTTCATCAATAGAATAATCCATCATGAAATTAATAATATCAAAAAGCAAATAACAAATTTAGAGAACAGCACAGAGCACTTAGCTACCAAAAATGATAGTAACGTACCAAATGAAGCTAACCAAACGCCTAAGACTGATGAAATATGGAATAGAAAGCATAATAAAAAGTTCCTACACCTTGCTAAGAAACAGAATATAAATATCAAAAAGCAGCAAGACCGAGATACTACTAACTGGGTATTGAATAAAAGCAATACACCAATACCTACATATATATTAGAAATATTAAAGGACCATACCAAGAATAACTTAGAGTTACCAATAAGAGATAGTGATATTGCTAGATTAGTGATAGATACAGAAGCTGCTATAAATGAACTTGAAGTGGATGAAACCGAAAAAATAAGAATACGTAATCAAACAATAGAAACTATTCATAAAACTAAATTTAGTAACAGTAAGGCTGATAAAAAACTTAAAAATAATGAAATAAACCTCAAAAAACTCAAAAATTTCTTTAAAAATAACGAGCAACTAATAGTTATTGAAGCAGATAAAGCGAGGCAAAATGTCATCATTGATAAGCTTGAGTATAACCAAATGTTTGATGAGATGTTGAACGATACCACCAAATTCAAAATAATAGAAAATGACCCAACTATAGAAATCAACAAAAAAGTTGAAAAATTTGTTAATAAACTGATAGATTTTAAAACTATTAATAAAAACCTAAAGTGTAAACTTTATAATCGCCATTGCACAGCCCCTAAATTATATGGAAAACTTAAAACGCATAAAAACCCAAGCAAACTACGACCTGTGGTAGCGAACCACAATGGTCCAACCCAACGGCTGGCTAAATGGTACATGAATATATTAAAACCATATACCACCAACAACCCTTATGATGTCCTTAACGCAAAAACCCTAATCCAAAAACTACACCATACATATGTTAAAGACCCCTATGTCCTACTGAGCCTGGATGTAGAATCCCTTTATCCATCACTCAAAACGGACCACGCCATCAAAGTCATAAAAAAAGATTGGGATAAGATTAAAATTAACTCCCCAATCAAAAATCTGGACCATTTTATCGAAGGAGTCAAATTATGCTGTAACCAGGGGTACCTAAAATTTAACAATAAATTCTATAAACAATTATCAGGACAACAAATGGGATCAAGCCTATCTAGCACCATAGGTAAAATAGTACTCAATGACCTCATCAGCACGGTAATCGATAACACTCATCTACACATAGAATTTTTGTTTAAATATGAGGATGATCTCATCTTAGCTGTAGACGAATCTAAAGTAGATAATATAGTGCAACTATTCAACAAACAAAACCAATCAATCAACTTTACCTATGAGCTTGAAACTAATAGAAGTATACCATACCTGAATACCACTCTCGTGAGAGAGGAAGACGGTCTTCTCACTTTCAAATGGTACAATAAACCAACAGCAACTAATAAACTTATAGCTTATGACTCACACCACCCTAAGCAGTTTAAACATAACTTAATATACAACTATGCATATACCGCACTAAATCTTACTACTGAGAAGTACTACAATTCAACTAAAGCTAAATTAGAACAAATATTTATTAATAATAACTACCCTATAAATGAAATACATAAGCAAATAAATAAAGCAGAGAAAAATATAAGCTATAATAACAGTATGGTCACCAAGAGCACCCCAACTTTAACAAAACCCCATAGTAAACATAAGCGGAAAGTTACTTTCAATCTGGAACTCAATAAAACTTATAATTACAATACAACTGAAACTATTTTGCTACCAAAAACCCTAATAACACATTATTTCAATGGTAATACCCGTAACACCAAAACTGCAGTCAACCAACACATATACCATCAAAGCAATGTACCTGAGCACCATAACTACAAAATAAGTAAAGAACAGCAGAAATATGTTAGCCTACCATACCATAGAAAATGGGAACATAAAATGAAAAAGATATTCCAGAAGCACAAGGGATTGTCTATAGCATGGAAGTATGAACATAAACTTAAGAAGTACATACCTAACATTAAAGACAAGGAACCATTGCTTAACTCTAGACATAACATTTACCACTTACCTTGTAAAGACTGCGATAAAGTCTACATTGGAGAATCTAGTCAAAATTTGAGGAAACGTATGCAGCAGCATGACTACAATGTTAGAACTAAAAAGCACAAAACCGCATTAGACTACCACTGTAATGAGAATCAACATGCAATTAATTTTGAAGATGTTAAATCATTAGGGAAAGAACCTGTTACAATTAAAAGGAAAATAAGGGAAAATATCAATATAATTAAATTTAGTAACACATGTATGAATAAACAAAAAGAACTTAACTACCTAGGGGAACAATTTATACCATTGTTTAAACCTACTTTATAAGCAAAAGCAAACTAGTCAGTAGTATGATAAGCAAAATAAAAAAGCTCCTGAAGATGCCACCAGGCGAAAGTACTAGAGAGTAAAACTATAAAACGAGGACCAGCCTTTTTTGTCCTCCCCTCACCCAGCTGTACTGCAACGTAATGGCTACCACTATATGGGTAGTTCAACACGTTAACATAGATAATATATATATTTTTTAATGGGATTTATTTTTGGTACTCAACTCCCTTAATCTGGCCAGTACCTCGTGAGTTGCTTGGGACAGTATGTGGGGCACACGAATAAAAATAAAATAAAGTTAAAGAGTTATTGTTTGTTACTGATGATGACCTAACCGTCGAAATCGATTCAACTTGTAACTCATTATTTTCGTGGAAATAGACAAAGTTCTACTCAACTCCGTTTTTATGTGGGGCACAGTTATATTACGAATTATTTACTCCCGTATAATACAATGGGTGAAATACACACGTTCATGTTCATAGAGGAATAATCATAATCGTGATAATGAGTCGACGCTTCTATTACTACCTACCAATAAATGTTTAAAAAAGTCTGGCAAAATGTATTTTTTATTTCATTTTGCCGTGACGTAACGGTCAAAATTGGTGGTAGGAAAAATAATGGAAACCTCTTCTTAATCATTATTAAATGATAAAATACAAAAATGATACACATAAGAAATGAGTCCATTGGTTCGGTTCGATTATTAATGTCGTCTGATTGTTCAATATTGCTTCTCTCATAGTCAGTTTAAAGTAATAAAAAGCATTTATTAAAGAATTTTGACTTTCTCAGCCGCTCACTGTCTTTACCACCGCAGTCGAGGCGAACTGAAGAGGAGAAAATTCAGAGATATTCTAATCACCGCTGGCAAGAACAAAAGGAGTTTTTATGACAAAGAACCTTATCAACAATCATCAAAAGTACGTGAAACAGTGTTATATTATCTTATCCTAGTCAACACAGTAGAGTATAACGGTTAATGCTCCTGAGTACATGAGATTACTCCATCTTTTTGGCTAGGTTATGGGACGACCTCTTTTGCTTGGATTCAAAATTTGCGTGTTTAATTTTAGAGTTTCGATTTCGATTCAACACTCGATATAATAATGCAGGTGAAATTGTAACTAATTTAATAAGTAGAAAATCCATTAAATTTTGAACTGAAAACAAGTGGGTGTGGCACATAGCTTCCTCGTATCCATAGATGATCCGATGCAAAAAAAAAAAAAAAAAAAAAAATACCTTTGTTCTTTAAATACCTTCCACTACTCTCATAGGGGACCATATACACGCCAATCTGAACAATCCTGAGAAATATCGTCAAAATCGAATGGAAAATGAAGAAGTTACAAGGAATTGACGTTTGCGCTTTCGCAGTGGCTACCATCAGTCTGGGAAAAATGATTTTCATATGGGACCATCTACAACCAATTTCACATAGGTATTCCCTGAAAATTTAATCGAAATCGGATGAACTTAAAACTTCTACATTTAATGTAGAAGTTACGGCTGTTACAAGGAATTCACGTTTGCGCATGCGTAGCAACTACTATTCGTCTGGGGGTGATAATTTTCATAGGGGACTGTCTACACGCCAATTCGAACAATCCTAGAAAATGTCATCGAAACCGGATAAAAAATGTTAGTGTTATGGCTGTTACAGGATTTTACGTTTGCTTATGCGCAGAGGCTACTGTCAATTTTGAGGCCTTGATTTTCATAGGGGACCATCTACAACTTATACTGCATAGTTATTGAAAATTTCATCGAAATCGGATAGAAAATGTGGAAGTTATGGCTGTTACAAGGAATTCACGTTTGCGCATGCGCAGCGGCCACTATTAGTCCGGGGGTGATTATTTTCATATGGGATCGTCCACTCGCCAACCTACACAATCCCTGAAAATTTCATCGAAATTAGACGATAACTTCGTATAGTTATGCCGGTTACAAAGATTTAATGACAGACACGGTTCCAAAAGTGTTCTGGAAGGTCTAAAACGTAAAACGCGAGTGGAAATTTCGATTTTGGAGAACTTTTTTTTTCAACCTTGAAAAATGAAAACAAAGATAATAAATCAAATCTTTCTCCTTAAATGGTATAAATAATAGAAAATTTACACAAAATAATAGAAATTTTGGTGGAAAAGGACTTAATAGAGGATGAAAACAAAGTAACGTCCCCCAAAATCAAAGTTTCCATCCTTTCATGTTGATTTTGTGCCTGTCAGTCGGGCTGTGTGTTCGCAATGCTGAATTTTCACAAATAGGGGTCTCCTCTGGATTTCATGGTACCTGGATCGATCATCATTGTATTTCCACAGTTTCCATCCAATTTCGGTAAATCAGTGTGGGTGGTTTGTCCTTTAGGAATGCCATCATTATCTGATCTGAGCTCCCGCTTATGCAAAATTCCCCCTTTACTTGTTCGATTTCGCACGAACTCGAAGGTTAAGTACTCGGAGATTGAAGTGTTGATCAACCCTCATCAGATCATCAATACAATTATGGATACGGGTACACTATGTGCCACACTCACGTGGTACAAGTTGTTCCTGACGTCATCATTCGAATGAGTGGAAAAAAGTTCCAGAATATACTAACGCCTCTATTCCACCAATCTCACCGTACGTAGACAGTTTCAGAATCATGGCCATTTATGATAAGTCAAGTTCCGCTAACAATTAATTTGAAACAATCGTATTTCCAGCCTTTAAACTTCACAGCTCATCCGCTTTACTCTGAGCAACAAGATTCTCAAGATATTGCAATCATAGAACTGAGGAATCCGTTCGTTATATCCGACTACGTACGCCCTATTTGTATCAAACTATTGAAAAATTACCAACTGGAAAAAATACCAGCCACGGTAAGCTAAGAATAAATGTTTACGTGTTAATTTTTTGACTGTACCACATCTTGTAGTGTGCATATAAGTACAATATTTTAGTGTGTCTTAGAATGCCTCAAACACAATCATTTGGAAAGACGAATGAGAATTCCTATTGGCTTGGGATACGGTCGTCTCGTAGAATGAATTAATGTTTGTTTATTAGTCACTTAACCCTTAATATCCTGAGGTATCTTTTTGGAAATTCGACTTTTACCAGCAACAATTTGTCCACTTTTAAGCCAAAACTGACAGCCGTTGGCTATCTATTTATCTACCTGTACGATTTATAAATTCGTATTTTTTTATGAACAAAAAAGATTTTCTGTATTGAATTTATACATATTTCAGATTGTCGGATGGAATTTAATAAGAGTCGAGTATAAAAATGGCCAAAACCTTTTGGAAGCGAAACTACCACTTGCTAATTGCCATAAAGTTGTTAAACAAGCAGAAAACACAGAACTTAAACCAGCATTTAAACCGTTCTACACTCAGGATAGATTCTGCGCATTCCATTATAATGGTAAGATACACCATTTTTACTTTTTTCCCGATATTCCCCGTTTGTTTAATTGTTTTGGCTCATTATTCCAGTAATATGCCTTTGAAATCGAACAAGAAAACAATTTAAACCCCCTAAAAATTTGATGGTTTATGTTTTCGGAAAATCCAGAAATCTAATAAAAATAAATAGGGGTTCATTTGGCGTCAAGTTGTGTCCCGGTTGAAACTTTCAAAGGCTAGAAAAAACGTTTAATATAAAGGTATTGTTGTTTCATTAATTTAAAATGCAGACAATTTTTTTGAATCGAAGACACCACCCGGAACTCTTTAAGACCTTTCCCTTAATGAGAATAATTAATTATCTAATTGATGATTGTTCCTGGACGTTTATTCATCAACAAAGAGTTGAATTTTGAGAACCGAATTAATATAAAATTATTCAAGAATGGAAAAAAATTAGTTCTTTTGTAGCAGCTCTAATATTCCGATGAGCGTCCTCAATGCCAATGATTTTCGGATGTCCAGGAACTCAACCAGAGTGATTGAAGTTCCAAGTTCCCATAATTATCATCAGTGTATCCCAAACTGGTGGATGGGAAAAGCCTTGATGGCTTTATGACACTGGGAGAGTCGGAACATACCACAGTTTTACTCTCGGCTCTCAATCGCTAAGCAATTTCCACTCAAGGAAATGAGCTGAATCTCTATTCAAGCATCAGCTGATCAAATGATTTTTTTTCTCTCTCTGTTTTTATTTAAAATAATGAATTGAAAATGTGGAAATAGCCCTACAATGAATTTTTTTTGAATGAGCGAAAAAAAATCACAACGTTTTTCTAAAAAAAGATGAATTCAAAAGGCCCATGTACTGAACTGATGTGACGTTGCTGACTTTTGGAGCTCTAATGAGTAGGGAGGCATCCGAAGAGTTGGCAACATTGGGTAAGGAGGCAATAAGGTAGGAATGAACTGGTTAAAGGTTGATAATTTTTACTTTGTTTTCAGCGATAGCTCCTGGCAGAGGAGACAGTGGAGCTGGCGTGGCTGTGCAAGAGGGAAAAAAGTGGTACATTTATGGAATTGTATCCCAGGGTGACCACGGTTTTATCTTTACAGTTTTTACTGAAGTTAATTACCACTTGAAATTCATTGGCGTGACACTTAAACAAATCGATGAGTATGCTTCATTTATTGAGATTCTTTTTTTGTATCGCTAAGAAGATGATTATTAATTTCTTGAAGGCTGAATGTCTCCGGTTTGGTAAGATGGAAATCAATTTGGTCTAAAAAAAAGAGAGACACCGTGGGAGACCACGAATATTTTTAAAGAATTTGATAAATAATTAATAAGTAAAAATAAGTAAATTAATAAATAATTCTGAAGGAGTAGCCTGGGGGAAAAGGAGACCCCTTATAAGGAGCCGAGGGCTCAAGCCTAATGAGAGAGTCTTCTAGGGAATCTTTTGACGTAATCTTTCACGCTGTATCGCTTGTTATTATTTCCAATCTAATTTTGGTCAGTTTTGACTCTTCTTTCTTATACACCTTTCAATTTGAGGGGAAATCTTAGATCGGGAACACTGTTGAACATAAATACATCCTACCTTTTTGGAGAACCGTTATACCTATATAGGAAAACGTAATTTTGAGCTCCATCTGCCTCAAGGTTTAGGAAGTTCAATGAATAAGAGTTTTACAAGACAATTTTTTGACAATGTTCCGTCTCAATCCTCTCTAACTCCTCCTTCCAATTTTTTTGTTCCTACAAAAAGTGTGAATTAATCTATTTTTCTATTCAATTGCAGACGACGCACACAAATAACGCCAAAACACAATGACACTATTTGTGACCTCCCTCATCAACCAGTTGAATGCCTGTACAAGGTAACCAGCGCTTGTCAAAACGAATGTGTAAAGAGAGCTGGAGAGCGGGTAGCCGACGGAGATAAAGTCTTGATGCGTTGCAAAGACGGATTCACGCCATCAGATGATAGGATGCAGTACGCCTGTCTCAAAGGAAATTGGTTCCACGAAAATCCTCGCTGCATAAGTGAGTGACCCGAACAATCGCATAGCCTTTATGAACCGAAGTTTATTCCACTCCCGGGGCGTATAGCTTCCCAAACAGCTTCATTAGGAGTACCTTGAGTCCAAACCTAACGACTAAGGCTCTACCTTCTTGTATGACGGAAACTAGGTAGAACAATAAAGGAGTTGCAAGAATAATTTTCAACAAAATACACTGCTTGAGTTTCCCGAGTGAAGCCTAAATAAGCAACTAGAGTTGCATGGGACTTCACGTCAACCACTGAGTGAGATATTGAGCAGAGATATTAAGAGTAGAGGTGTGTCGGTACAGCTGTACCGGGACTGTGGAACCGAGTATCAGGTTGGAACAGTTCCACGCAGTGACAAAAACTCGACCCTTACCGGTCCAGTTCCACGGAATGATAAGATATCTTGAAATGGCTCTGGACCGGGAAGAGAATCTTTTCCATCGGTTCAGTTCCATCCTCACCAATCAGAATGATCTGATCAATCATCTCATCAATCTGATCATTCTGATTGGTGAGGATGGAACTGGACCGGTAAGGATGGAACCGGACCGATAAGATATCATATAGAATGGTTCAATGGCTCTGGACCGGGAAGGGTTTTGGACCGGTAAGCATGGATCTTGTTCTCAGTTCTGTTCCATGTTTTACCTGGAAGCGCCCTTACTACTTCCATGGACTGAGAATGGTTCATGGAATGGCTCTTGAGCGGAAAGTTATCTTCTGGACTGGTTAGCATGGAAGTTGTCTCCAGTATTATTAATTTATTATTGTCATGTTAAGTTCTTAAAGTGCAACGTCATTATTCTTTCCTTGAATTGTTTGGTAACTATTATTTATAATAAATTGCCTCTTTTGTAACACTTGTTCAAATTCCTTCTTTTAGCGAATTGTCAAGGAAAATGATGCTATTGTATTGCAAGTTGAAGTCATAAGCATGGAAGAAGGACAATAGGGATTTGACTGCCTGCTTCATCCATGTCATGTGAGTGGGATTTGATCGCCTGTACCGGTAATGGAACTGTACCGGTAATTTGGAACGGTTACATCTCTGTCACCGTAACCGTTGGAACCGTTCCAGGGAAATACCTGGACCGACACACCCCTAATTAAGAGTCAACACACAATCTCATTCTGGTCGAATGTACTGAAGTCGTAGATGTTGGCGAATTTTTAAGGAAAATGAAGCCATTGCAATGGTCTAAAAAATTTTAAAATAGACTTTTTCGAAAAAAATTTCTTTGAAATCAGTTTTGGAACATTCTGAAACGATCCCTGAAGTTTTTCCAAAAATCACATGTACCTATCTATATATATAAGTACATTGTATAAATATAAATATATATTAATTTTTTAGTTTTCGCCAAAATGCTCGTAACAACAAACAAAAGGAAGAGTTCGTTAGCCTGAAATTTTAACCCTAAGTGGTCCCAATTTTAAAAATAGTCCACAAAAACGGGTTTTTTTGGTTATTAAATCCATAATCATCGTAATATATGGTAAATTCGGGTTCAGCACAAAATTTCTGATACCATTGCACTTTCCAAAAAAGACAATTATTCAAAAATTAAAAAATTATATATATTTATATATATAATGAAGACGTGCATTATATTTGTTGTATCCAGAAATTCAGTAGCCGTGTTGGTACTCTATGAGTTTGTGGGGACGAGTAGAACGTGAATATGGACTCCTAACATCTTCAAAACATGCCCTGTACATACAGTATGTTGGTATGGTATGCTGAAAATCGAAAAAAACCAACAATAGCCGTGTGGGTACTCTACTACTTCGTGAAGACGAGAAGAATGTGAATGTGGACTTCGTGCAATGTTAGCATAAAGCCTTATTAGCGAATTTTCAAGGAAAATAAAGTAATTTTTCGAGAAATTTCTTTACTGAAATCCGTTTTGGAACAATTTTAAACAATCCATGGAGCGTGTAAAAAATATATTTCTTTGAAAATTCGCTCATTAACTTATGCTGCATGAATGGAGTTTTTTTTAGTAGCATCTGCAAGGTTTCAGAAGGTTTTTTAATTTCCGCAGTTTCGAAGGTAATTTTTAAAAAAATCTTCTGAAACCCCGCAGATGTTACTGAAAATAACTACAACTCCATACCATCCGACCTGAATGAGATTCTACGTTGACTTTTGATATCTGCTCAACATCAGAACAGACATCAAGCTTCAGTGGTTGACGAGAAGTCCTATGGAACTCTAACTATGAAACAAGAAGTGCTGAGGCCATTTTGTACTTAAATGCTGATAATTAGGGCATATCAAAATGTAGCATAAATATCTGCCTTCCGTATCCGTGAGGATAAATTCTTATTTTAACAGTTCTAATTTTAAAGTTTGAGGAATTCCAAAAGAGAAGTTTAGGCTTTGTTTTGTTCATCAACAACCCTATTTATCAAGCTGGATCGACAAGCTTTCTTCTTGAATTGATTGTAACAGCTGACGAACATAATCATCCCTTGGAAAATACTCTCCTTATAAAGCCACAAGTATTTATTCTTAGTTTCTTTATAACATAGTCAATAACATCAAAGCTACTAAATCATACCATCACGCTTTTCAAGAAGCACGTTTCATCCATATTCTCTATCCAGAACTGTGTGAACCCCTTCGGAAGAAAAATATGGAGGTGAAATGTGGATACGAGTTCAGAAAGATTGATTGTAATGGCTACGTAAGACCAGGAACTTTGGCGTATTACAGCTGTGACAAGTTTTATTCTGTTGCTGACCCTTTTCCTTTTATTGGAGTTGCTGAATGCTTAGAGAATGGTACGTGGAACCAGACTCTTCCCGATTGTGTTCCAGGTAACCAAAATCGTTTTTAATCTTTTAATTTAATTCTAATGAAATACGAAGTATCACATTATAGGTTCTAGTGATGCTAATTTTAATGTGTTTTTTTTTTGGCGGATTTTTGGTATTGAATTAACAATTAATATTTGGAAAAAATATTTCACCGCTACAATCGATGGTTTTGTACATGAATATTTTTTCAACAAAATATTGCACCAGCACTCAGCAGTCATATCCATCTGGCTGCTCGGATTCAGGGTCCGAGATCCGACCCCGGTTCTTAGGGAATTACCTTGTCCCAGAGTTGATGGAGGGAGGATTGTGGCTCTTCTGGCATGGGTGGCCTGATGTAATATGAATTCCTCCTCACTGAAGATGTTATATGAATAGTTACCCGCCATGAACAAACCCCTAAAATCAATTAACGATATTGTTAAAGATGGTTGCGGATTCCTGAACAAAGCTGCGTCCAACGCCACACCAGCTATAGCTTATGGATTTCGAGTAAAATCTGTGCTGGAATACCCTTGGCACGTTGGATTGCACAACAAGGATAACTCGACTCAAAAGTGGGTCCAAAACTGCGCCGGCTCACTAATTCGGCCCAACATTGTCTTAACAGGTTTATTGAAAACTTTACTCTTTCCAGCTGCCTCTATCTGTTACTCCAACCTGCCTCCTCAACTTCCTTCCTGCTCCTTTTGTCTATTTACAATACTTCGGTTCCTCTGTCTATACTATTGCTGATTTCTCTATTTATACGTTACACTTTTTTCTTACCTCTATGTTTGAGCCTCTAATTGCCTATTTGTTCTATAAGTTTATTCTAGTTCTACCCTCAATTCTTCAATCTTTTGTCAATGATGTTACAAACCGCCTTGATATTTTGCGCAGCTCATCAGAATGAATTCGGAATGTTGCCTTGTCTACTAGGTATGCATGCATTAATAATAAGAGAGAGAAAAAAGACTCCAGTAGTTGTCGAAACGTAATGGATTTGCCGAAAGTTCAAAATGAGTTGCCAAAAGTTCAAATTGGTATACCAAAAGTTTGCCAAAAATTGAAATAATTTATGCCAAAGGTTTTTTTTTTGCGAGCGTGCGAGTAATAATAATACTTACAAGAGAGTTGTGCATGGTACGTTTCGTTCTGGACCGAATCAACTCATGATACAGGTTCTTGCATGTTCGATCTATCCCACTCTCCTACTTTGACTTCTCGAACGATTGATGCTCCTTTCAGCTCTCAATTCCTCTCTCAGCCTTACATACCTCCTTGATTTGAATTGGGAAATCGAGATGTAATAGGTTTTAACCATCAGTCCGGATGGACAGATGGAGACTTCCCTGGGACGTCGACTCATAAATCCGCCCTTTTTCTTTGAAGTTTTTTATATTTTTATTACTTGATTGCTACAAAATCATCTTTCAATAGTAATCTTAATAGTAATAGTAATCTTGTAATACAAGACGCATTAGACACATTAGGTATCAAATAAAAAAAAAATTACCTATTTATTTTGCAAAAGTTTGGTCCCCGATTTGAAGTCATTTTGCATAGGTATCGTTCTAGTAAACTATTTCAGAAATAAACTATGTAAAAGTAATTGGACAAGGATTCCAGTAGTTGTCAAAACGGAAGGGATTTGCCAGAAATTTCAAATTGAGTTGCCAAACGTTCAAATCGGTATACCAAAAGTTCAAAATGAGCTGCCATAAATTATTTAAAGTTCGAGGTCTCCAACAAATTCTTCGTCGATGACAAAATAGGGATCGTAGCCATCGTCTGATGAGTCGGAATAGCATGAATCTGCTGGTACCATTAACAATTTATGTTTGGAAAAAATATTTCACCACTGAAATTATTGGTATTGTACATAAATATTTACATCTTAGTATTTCATCAGCACTCATCAGTCATGTCCATCTGGCTGCTTGGTATCAGGGTCCGAGATCCGACCTCGGACATTGGGGTGAGGGACATGGTTGAATCACCTTATCCCACAAATGATGGAGGGAGGATTGTGCCTCTTCTGGCTATGCCATCAGTCGACGCTTTTCCTCCCATGGGGTTCGAGTTCAGCTCCAAGTCCCACGGGGCCCATTTGATCGAGCTGTGGCACGCCGTCGTGTGGCCACAGCCCTGAATTTAGACCAGATGAATGATCCTCCTGTTGATACTCGGGTGGTCATCCACTCCAGGATGAACAGTGGGTAACCAGCCCGAATCAGATCCTTGGCTGACTTGCCATGCCATATCCCTCTCCAGGTGATAGTTGCTCCAATCAGCTTTACTTGGTTTCGCTGAATGTTTGCAAGTGCTACTGCAGCCTCTAGTAATGCGTCAACTTCATATTTTTGAATTGTCGAACCATTGATGTCTGCGAGTGATCTCTGGCCGGAGCCAGAGACCACTGAAACATCAATAATGAAAGCTCCTCTTGGTGTTCAAATTGAGTTTCTTAAAATTGAGTTGCCAAACGCTCAATTTGGTATACCAAAAGTTCAAAATGAGCTGCCATAAATTATCGAGGTCTCCAATCAATTCTTCGTCGATGACAAAATCGGGATCGTAGCCATCGTCTGATGAGTTGGAATAGCATGAATCTGTTGGTACCAGGTTGTGATGACTGGGATTGAACAGTAGGCACGAGTGAGGACGAGATGGGATCGAACGCGAAATCATTCTCATTATCATAAAAAATGATGTTCCCGATAAAATTGTGAAGTTGGGTTCAACTACGGTAATTTTTCGTGCCATCTCAGAGAGGAAAATACGAAGATTGGGGTGAATATGGACGGAGACGTCCGACGGATTTCGCACTCTGGACAGAGCGTGACGTCCAAGGGAATCCTTTTTTCTTGAAAAAATGTAGTGGAAGAGAAAACCCGAAACAATCGAAAATGGCACTTGCGCCTTCTTCACGAGTGTCCAAGAGGGTACTGAGAACGGGAGTTTGAAAAGTCAATCGACGTCCCTGGGACCCCCTCCGGATTGAAGGTTGAGGTTGTATTAGTCCAAAATGCAGTCGATTTCAATTCCTAGTGTAAGCTTTTTTGAACATGAATAATGTCCAAGAAAATGTGCATTCAAATCTTTATCTCTCGAGATAAAATATTGTAACCTATTACATATTTTACATTATAAAATAATATGTCCATGAACCATATTTTTTACTCTGTTCAGCTGCTCATTGCGTTCATGATCCCAATAGTCAGGTCAGAATAAACTCTGAAGACGTTCTTGTCACTGCAGGCAAATACAAGAGAGATTTCTACGATTTAGAAGAATATCAACAATCTTCATTAGTAAGCATAATTTTTATTCATAGTTTGTTGCCTTCTTGTTGACGAGGTTATTGGTGAGGGGAGGATAAATTGCGGCGGATCCTCAGTATGTACTTATGTTGTTTATTTTGCATGTCGAGCTAGCTTTCGCCCAAGGGGCTACCTGAACATGTGGCCCCTTAAAAAAGTCTTGACATCTCTCCAAAAAAAGTAGGATACCCTCATATATTGATTAGAACCCAGCAAGTAACAGTTGAAAAATACAGGCACATAAGCCCCAGCACTTTCAAGGCACATTTTAAATCTAAAGGGCTTGGGATTTCCCTTTTTTAAAAACTGGACCATTATTGAAAAAAATCAGACCTATGACAGGATCTGGAAATCAGAACCTTGCTATCAACCACATCCCATCAAACTTATAACTAATTATAAGCACGAATGCTACATGGAGAAATGCTATCAACTGGAAATCAACTACAGAAACTACTACCTATATAACTCAAATGGGTAATGATTCATTACTAATGAACTATCCTACCTAACCCAACACCGTTCTGCTTGGGCCAATAGATGTACATATGTAGCTACAATTGAAATGAAATCCAACCATACATCTATTAACAAAGCAATGGGAAATCATAAAGAAAGTGTCCTGAAGATGCCCTTCGGGCGAAAGCCAGCTCGACATGCAAAATAAACAACATAAGTACATACTGAGGATCCGCCTCAATTTATCCTCCCCTCACCAATAACCTTGTCAGAATAATTTTTGGTGAACATTATGAAGAGTTTTTGAAATAGTAGGTAAACTAAATGTTTGATCGTTTAATTGTCTTTGTGTTTATGAATATTTCAGGCGGATAAGATTGTGGTACCCGCTTTGTACAGTGGATTCGCAACCCACTACCAAGAAGACATAGCGATTGTCGTTTTAAAAAGTTCTTTCGTGATCAACGACTACGTTCGCCACGTTTGCATAAAATTTACACAGATATTCGAACTACCAAACACTGCTGGCTCAGTATGACGCTATCTTGCCTAATTCGTTCTTGTCTATATTATCCTACGAAATCAACATGTTCTGCATGTCTAAAACGAAATGATTTAATTTTGCTTATTTTATTCTCCCAGTTTGTAGGGTGGGGTTTTACGGAACACAAACTTTCCAACTTAGGGAGAACTGGGACTCCCAGCGACGTCCTCCTTAAAACAGAACTCCCTATAATGGATCTAATTCAATGTCGCAAGCAGATCGAGCAGTTGCATGACAGCTATTTCTTCCCTTACCTGACTAGTGACAAAATGTGTGGCCGCTACATAAATGGTGAGTTGCACAGTGAAACACATGAAAATAATGAGGTTGATGTTGGTTGAAGATAAACATATAGTAAAATGGTTGCAACCATGCAACCATTTCAGCATGCTGAAAGACGCAAAACTGTGTACTACTCGAAGAAAAGAACGCCGATCGCATTTAGGTTTGCTAAAATTTGACGAAAATTAGGCCTCTTTTGCGATTTACTCTCCTGTTTCTTAGTTATCGTAAGTACAACCCTTAAGTTCACATGGGCGAACGGTTGGTCCTTGGTCCTAACAGAGCTCTGGGTTGTCTCATTTGATTCTAAAAAATCAATACTATTTTAAATTGATGAAAAACAATACCTTCATATTGAAAGTTTTCGAGCTAGGGCGTTTTGAAAATTTTAGCCCTTGAGTATTTTTCAACCAAAAGCTTTGAGGCACAATTAGAACCCATTGGAACCAAATACCTAATTTCATCAAAATCGGTCAACATTTTGACATTTTCATGTCTTTCATATCGTCGCTCCTCTGCCAAAACCACGAAACTTTAAAACTATCCTCTGCCAAAACCGCTAAACTGCAAAAATTCGAAAATTGGGCTAAGCATCACTTTGAGTGTTGACATTGGTCAACTATCTCCTCCAGAAATTTCAACTCTCTAACTCCACAAGAACATGGTTATTTGAGTGGTATCTATTCCGAGAATCTGCTGAAATCTCACAGGATTGAGGACAGACAATTAATTGTATTAGTATTAAAATTTTATTAACAATGTAAATAAAATTCAATTTTTAAAACAAATGTGTTGACTCAATTCTTCTTCAGCCACTCTCTATAGTATGAATAAAATGTATACTTACTATAGAGAGTGAATTCATGAACTATTGCTAAGCTACTGTTTATTATATTCGTTCATAGTAGATTACTATCAATCCAGGGGCCATGAATTTCATAGGGGACCATCTACACCCCAACCCGAACAATCCCTGAAAATGTCATCTAATTTGGGTGGAAATTGTTGAAGTTGTGGCTGTTACTAAGATGTCACGTTTGCGCATGCACAGAGGGTACTATCAATCCGGGGGTGATGAAACTCATAAGGGACCATCTACACCCCGATCCGAACAATCCCTGAAAATATCATCAACTTCGGATGGACATTGTAGAAGTTATGGCTGTTTCAAGGATTTCTCTTTTGCGCATTCGCAGAGTATACTATCAATCCGGGGATGATGAAACTCATAGGGGACCATCTACACCCCAATCGGAACAATCCCTGCAAATTTCATCGAATTCGGATGGAAATTGTAGAATTTATGGCTATTGCAAGGATTTCCCGTTTGCGGACCCACTCCACCAAAACCACGAATCTGCGTTTTTTAGGACATTGTGAGGTCATCTAGGTTGTTCATGATGATTTGATGGAGTGAAACCTATTTATACTTATTCTGTCATGTTGTAAGGTAAGGAAAACAGTGCAACAATCGAAGTATTGCTGGTCCGTAACGATAATAAGTTGCGGAGTAACTTTGGAAGCCTCTACTGAAAAACAATAAATTTTCAGTTTAGCGGTTTTGGCAGAGGATCGTCGCCAATACTGCAACAACGCACATCTCATTTTTGTCAACTTTTCAGGAGAGCCAAAAAACTGGATTTCAATGATTTACTGGGCTAATTTCATAGGAAATGGTTCTAATAGGGATTCAAGTTTCTTTTAATTGTCTCATTGATGAACTATTCTTGCTAGAAATTATAAATTTGAATTTTTTTCAAATTTTAGCTGAGATATGCAAAATTACCGACTTTAACTTATGAGATACGTGGTGTTACCATTATTACAAAGTTTCTTTTTTGCTCTAATAGTTAATGTTTTTATTACTTCTTATGCTACAGATCACTCTTTTCCTTACTCTTTCCACTTAAGGCACTAAAATAGCACATCATCGATGTTAAAATTATATTATACAAAAAAAATTCTATATAAATACAAATATAAATATAAACAAATATAAATATAAATTTTCTGTATAAATATAAATTTACCATTTAATGGTAAAATGCTACATACCTACCTAGGTAAAATTACAGGTAGGTAAATGTTTTGAACACAAGAATTTCAAATAAAAAAATGTACCTACGCAGTATTAAATTTTACGAGGAACTCGTTTCATAAATCACAATGTTCTTGAGGCAGATCATCGATGCTAAAATAATATATATAAAAAACTCTGCAAATCATTGCCCAAAGGTTTATTATTTTCTAAATAGATCACCCTTCTGTATAGATCCCTGGTTCTCCATCAATAGCACCTACCACCATCTGTATTCTCCCTTGACCTTCCCTCTAAATTTCAGCTTCCTGCGTTCAATAGGCTTCGGAGCTCACTCAGCTGATCAGTGCTCTGAAGAGTGAAGAAGATCTTCTCGAATGCTGGAGACGCCTGGAAGAGCACTTCCATTCAATTAAAAATGGCTTAAAATGGATTAAAAATGGCTTCGGAGCTCACTCAGGAAGCAGGAAGCTGAAATTTGAGAGGGAAGGTCAAGGGAGATTACAGATGCTGGTAGGTGCTATTGATGGAGAACCAGTGATCTATACATAAGGGTGATCTATACAGAAAATAATAAATCTTTGGGCAATGATTTGCAGGGTTTTTTTTTTCACCAATCAACTTTTTTTCCTACCAACCGTTGGTAGGTACTACCTACCACACCATACTGCATTCACACCTTCACAATCAAGTTTATTAGAAAGAACTAAACGCTTCACACTCGATTCGAAAAATACAGAGCTTCATATGGAAATTTGATTACTGGTTGCTCAGAAAGCAAAACTGAATACAAATCGAAGAAATGAACAGCGATCGCATTTTAGTCAGATAAAATTTGAACGGAGATTAGACCTCTTTTGTTATTCACACAAGTGTTTCTGTTTTATCGAAGGAAAACCCTTAAGTACTTGTAGGGACCGAACGGTTTGTCCTGCAGAGCTCCGGGTGGTCTCAAAAAAATTTAAAAATACAATACTATTAAAAATTGGTGAAAAAACGATACCTTTATTTCGAGAGTTTTCGAGCTAGGGCACTCTTGAAAATGTCAACCATTAATTTTGACCCCTTAGAAGTGACTGACATCAACCAAAAGATTCGGGGCACAACTAGACCGGATATGTAGCCCATATACCAAATTTGAACCAAATCGGTCCAGGGTTGCTAAGAAAAGTGCTGTTTTTTTATTCGATTTTCGGATTCTACGTAGGTACCTTGAAACGTAAAAAATCAAATTTTGAGGGGGGGGAGGGGGTAAATTCTTGATTCTTGCTCGATTCCAATGGTTTATTATTGAAAATAATAAACCAAAATGGTCTAGGATCTACTACATACCTTGGTAAAATTATAGGCAGGCAAATGTTTTGAACACAAGAATTTCAAATAGGTACACAATTTGCAAGAGATCGAAGATACAATACCTACAACTAGTTCAGTCTTTCGATTTTTTCAGTTTTAGTCTTTTCTTTTCTCCTCCTGTTTGTATCGTGAGGTACCTATTAAATTGTAATATGCTTGGCTATCTTTCTCGATAAATTTTTATCTAAGATATTGTAGCTCATTAAATTTATCTAGTGGAATTGCTAGACCACCCTTATAAAGTGCAGGAAAGTTTGAAGCTGGTTTAATTCTTTTGTTAGGCCTCCAAGGAAGAGGAGTGAGATCGTCTTTAAAATTAAGTTTATATCGAATAATTCCATTGGGATCGTACTGTATCTATCTGAAATCTCAACAGGTTGGGTCATAAGGTTCGTTCATTTTTACAATTTTCTCAGGTCAAAAAAATTATGAAAAGAATGAACTGACTGTACTTTCCGTTTTATCCCCAAAGTCTTACCAGTCACTCATTTTAGAATTGAGGTACTTAATTATTTTCATTATCTCATTATTCTAGTTCAGTTTCAATAATTTTCGTCGTAGAGTAAGTAATGTAAAAGCTCAACTGGACTGGGAGCAACATAGCACATCTCAACACTTCAATTTGGTGAACATAGCACAACTCATACAACATTTTATATTCCAGGATATTATCATTATTCATGCAAAAATACGATCAAACCATAGATATTATATTTCTATGAAACCTTAAGCTTGACCTAGACTAAATAAAATAGCTTAATATTCACTGTAGAAACTGCTGTAATGGAAAACTGACCTCTTGATCCGAGAACCTTGAAAACTCCATTGTAATGACTGAGATGTGCAGCGTTCCAGGGCGATTTGAGATGTGCAGTGTTATCATTAATACGTTTTGCACGCTTCTAGTGACCAACACGAGAAGTAGCGCTGAACAGGTCGATAGAGCGGGAAATTTGAAATCCAACGATATAAAAATCTCAAAAACAAAAAAAAATTGAGATATGCGATGTTGCAGTATTGACGACGGGATAGTTTTAAAGTTTCGTGGTTTTGGCAGAGGAGCGACGATATGGCACATAAAAAAAAAATCGTCACGAAATTTGATGCAACGATATTTGTTGCAACGATATTTGTTGCAACGATATTTGTCCCAAGTCGCCACAATGATGATTATGACCATCAGAAGTGAAGTTGTTAGGTAGGTAGGTACTTTACAGTTTGATATTACCAGGGGGGCATGAAAATGTTTCAATGTGTTTATGCAAGTAAACCTTGAAACGTGAAACAACAAATTTTGAGGGGGGGGGGGGTTGAATTTTTTTTTGTTTTTTTACAAGCTTTTATTTGGTTTCATCTGTCTTGTTGTCTGTCTGTCTGTCTGTAGTCAAATCCTGCAAGTTAAATTTGATTCACTTCCCGGTTTCCGATTGAGGTGAAATTTTTCATGCATGTGTAAATCGAATGACAGAGCAATGTTATTCGCTTTTTAAAGAACCATCTTCCGATTCATTAGGGACCATCCTCCATTTTATAATGGACAGACTTCATTTCGTAGGACGACCGTCTTCCAATTCATAAAGGGTGTTATTTCATGGCACCAATCCGCCAAGTAGGTGGAAAAATATAAAGAAACTCAAATTTTAGAACGTATAACTTGGACTGTTTTTTCGTGAACAATGATCTTTTTAACATCGACAACACACATAAAAACGCTGCAAATCATTGCTCAAAGGTTTATCATTTTCTGTATAGATCACCCTTCTGTATAGATCACTGGTTCTCCATCAATAGCACCTACTACCATCTGTATTCTCCCTTGACCTTCCCTCTCAAATTTCAACTTCCTGTGTTCAATAGGATTGAAAATGGCTTCGGAGCTCACTCAGCTGAACAGTGATCTGAGGTGTGAAGAAGATCTCCTCGAATGCTGGAGACGCCTGGAAGAGCACTTCCATTCAATAGGATTGAAAATGGCTTTGGAGCTCACTCAGCTGATCAGTGATCTGAGGAGTGAAGAAGATCTCCTCGAATGCTGGAGACGCCTGGAAGAGCACTTCCATTCAATAGGATTGAAAATGGCTTCGGAGCTCACTCAGCTGATCAGTGATCTGAAGAGTGAAGAAGCCTTTGAGCAATGATTTGCAGCGTTTTTTACCCACCACCATTTTTTTACCTACCAGCTAGGTACTACCTTCCACACCATACTGGCTTCACACCTTCACAATCAAGTTTATTGGAAAGAACGAAACGCTTCACACTCGATTGGAAAAATAGAAAGCTTCATATGGAAATTTGATTACTGGTTACGCAGAAGGCAAAACTGTATACAAATCAAAAAAACGTCTGCCAAGTTGGGTGGGCAGTATAGCTTCCTCACTCATTGTAACATGGACGTATAGAATCAGTTGGCGAAAAACAGGAGAGGAAATGGCCTTGGAGCTCACTCAGCTGATCAGTGACCACTCAGGCACCTTCAGCATTCTCCATTGACCCTGCCTCTCAAATTTCAGCTTCCTGCGTTCAACAGGAGAGAAAATGGCCTTGGAGCTCACTCAGCTGATCCGAAGGTGCTGAAATTGATAGGGGACCGTCTAGGACCTAACCCGCACAATCCCTGAAAATTTCATCAAAATCGGACCACAGGTTAGTATAGTTTTGCCCGGGACAAGGATTGACCACAGACAGACAGACAGACCGACAGACCGACAGACAGACAGACAGACAGACAGACAGACACGGAACCAAAATTGTTCGGGAAGCTCTAAAACGCAAAAAGCAAGTGGAAATTTTGATTTTGGAGGACATTTTTTTTTTTCACTTCTTTCACGAATACAAAGCTTCCCTACCTTCGGTAGTGAGGAAGCAAAATGAACAGCGATCGCATTTTAGTCCGATAAAATTTGAATTTAGATTAGACCTCTTTTGCGATTCACACTCATGATTCTGTTTTATCGAAGGAAAACCTTCAAGTACTCGTAGGGACCGAACGGTTTGTCCTACAGAACTCCGGGTGGTCTCAAAAATTTTTAAAAATTCAATACTATTTAAAATTGGTGAAAAAACGATACCATTATTTCGAGAGTTTTTGAGCTAGGACACTCTAGAAAATTTCAACCCTTAATTTACACCCCCTAGAAGTGACCTACATCAACCAAAAGCTTCGCGGCACAACTAGACCCCAAATGGAGCCCATATACCAAATTTGAACCAAATCGGTCCAGTGTTGCTAAGAAAAGTGCCGCGTACGGCGGACGGACGGAAATTTTTTTATTCGATTTTCGTATTCTACGTAGGTACCTTGAAACGTAAAACATCAAATTTTGAGGGGGGTTAAACTTTTGCTTCCTCACTACCGAAGGTAGGGAAGCTTTGTATTCGTGAAAGAAGTGAAAAAAAAAAATGTCCTCCAAAATCAAAATTTCCACTTGCTTTTGGTTTATTATTTTCAATAATGAACCTTTGGAATCGACCAAGAAAAAAAAAATTTTAACACCCCCTCAAAATTTGATGGTTTACGTTTCAAGGTACGTAGAATCCAAAAATCGAATAAAAATTTGGCCGTCCGTCCGCCGTACGCCGTACGCCGTACGCGGCACTTTTGCCACTTAGCATTGACCGATTTTGATGAAATTTGGTATGTAGGCTCCATTTGGGGTCTAGTTGTGCCCCGAAGCTTTTGGTTGATGTAGGTCACTCCTAAGGGTTCCAAAATCAATTTTGAAATTTTGAAAACGCCCTAACTCAAAAAATTTCGATATAAAGGTATTGTTTTTCCTTCAAATTAAGATTCTATAGAATTTTTAGAATTTTTTGAGACCACGCGGAGCTCTGTAGGACAAACCGTTCGCTCCCTACGAAAATTTAAGGGTTTATATTGAAATATATATATATATAAATCAAAACACGAGTGTGAATCGCAAAAGAGGCCTAATCTCCGTTAAAATTAGAGCTGACCGAAATGCAATCGATGGTTGGTGATTTTGATTTTTTTTTTGATTTTTTCGATTTTTTTTGGATTTTTTTATTTTTTGATTTTATTTTAATTTTTTTATTTTTCTCTTCATATTGGATGGTTGGTGATTTTGTAGACGAGTGATCTATATAAAAATAATAAACCGTTGTGTAATAATTTGCAGCATTTTTGCGTTTTAGAGCTTCCCGAACAATTTTGGTTCCGTGTCTGTCTGTCTGTCTGTCTGTCTGTCGGTCTGTCGGTCTGTCTGTCTGTCTGTGGTCAATCCTTGTCCCGGGCAAAACTATACTAACCTGTGGTCCGATTTTGATGAAATTTTCAGGGATTGTGCGGGTTAGGTCCTAGACGGTCCCCTATAAATTTCAGCACCTTCGGATCAGCTGAGTGAGCTCCAAGGCCATTTTCTCTCCTGTTGAACGCAGGAAGCTGAAATTTGAGAGGCAGGGTCAATGGATAATGCTGAAGGTGCCTGAGTGGTCACTGATCAGCTGAGTGAGCTCCAAGGCCATTTCCTCTCCTGTTTTTCGCCAACTGATTCTATACGTCCATGTTACAATGAGTGAGGAAGCTATACTGCCCACCCAACTTGGCAGACGTTTTTTTTTCTTGCTCGATTCCAAAGGCTTATTATTGAAAATAATAAACCAAAACATGAAATATCCACACCTGACTCATTCTAAACAATGTGTTGGAGTGATCTCCAACAAAGAGTATCCTTCAATTCATAGAGAACCATCTTCTAATTCATAAAGGGCATCCTTCAATTCATAGGGGACCATCTCTCCCAATTCTTGAAGGGCAACCTCCATTTTATAATCCTCCACGTCATAGTTTTAGTCTTAGATCACTAACTAGTGATTACATAACTAATTTAAACATTATTTCACGCTAGTACTTCGAACTGCGACGTAGTAAATCTCGTATCAATAATACTAAAATTTGAGAATGAAATTGAAGAAAATAATCATTTTTAAAAACCAGCTTTTTTAAAAAACAAGTTTTTTTTATTTGTTAATAAAATGAAATAAAAAGTTAAAAATAAATTACCTCTAATAAGAAATATAACACTCTATAAAAATACAACTTGATCACAGTCCTAATTTTATAAATAAGAGCATGTTACATTAATTTACTTATTGCTTCCGAGTCTACCAAGGTAGCGGAAGCTTTGTTTTCACTTTTCAAGGACGAAAAAAAAAGTTCTCCAAAATCAAAATTTCCACTCGCGTTTTGCGTTTTAGATCTTTCTGAACAATTTTGGTTCCGTGTCTGTCTGTCTGTCTGTCTGTCTGTCTGTTCATTCTGTCTGTCTGTCTGTCTGTCATGAATTCCTTGTAACGCGCATAACTATACGAAGTTATTGTCCGATTTCGATGAAATTTTCAGGGAATGTGCGGGTTGGTGTGTAGACGGTCCCCTATGAAAATCATCATCCCCGGACTGATAGAAGCGACTGCGCATGCGCAAACGTGAATTCCTTGTAACGGCCATAACTTCAACAATTTCCATCCGATTTCAATGAAATTTTCAGGGATGTTACAGATTAGTATTTAGATGGTCCCCTATGAAAATCATTATCTTCGGACTGATAGAAGCGACAGCGCATGCGCAAACGTGATTTCCTTGTAACGGCCATAACCATTTTCAACCCGATTTCAATGAAATTTCCAGTGATGTTACAGATTAGTATTTAGATGGTCCCCTATCAAAATCACTACCTCCGGACTGATAGTAGCCATTGCGCATGCGCAAACGTGAATTTCCTTGTAACGGCCATAACTTCCACATTTTCAACCCGATTTCAATGAAATTTTCTGGGATGTTACAGATTAGTATTTAGATGGTCCCCTATGAAAATCACCACCTCCGGACGGATAGTAGCCATTGCGCATGCGCAAACGTGAATTCCTTGTAGCGGCCATAACTTCTACATTTTCCATACTATTTCAATGAAATTTTCAGTGATGTTACAGATTAGTATTTAGATGGTCCCCTATGAAAATCATCATCCCCGGACTGATAGAAGCGACTGCGCGTTTTTTTTTTATCAAATCACATACACCTACTCACTTAATTCTTCATCCGAAGTTGATGAAATTTTCTAGGATTGTCCAGATTAGCGTGTAGATGGTCCCCTATGAGGGTAGTGGAAGGTACTTAGAGATTGGTGTTTCGAGATCAGCTACAATGCATCGGATCATCTATACAATCGGGTTATGGATACGAGGAAGCTATGTGCCACACCCACTTGGCAGACGGTTTTTGTTCGATTTTATTCTTGGTCGATTACAAACGTTATGGAAGGGTTATGGTTAGGGTTTATTATTTCAAGTAATAAACCAAAAAGTCTGCCAAGTTGGTGTGGCACATAGCTTCCTCGTATCCATAACCCGATTGTATAGATGATCCGATACATAGTTGTTAACCTCAAAACATCAATCTCTAAGTACCTACCTCTACCCTCATAGGGGACCATCTACAACTAAAGCCGCATAATCCCCAAAAATTTCGGATGAAAAATGTGGAAGTTATTGCTGTTACATGGAATTCACGTTTGCGCATGCGCAGCGTCAGTCCGGGGGAAACGATTTTCATAGGAGACCGTCTAAACGCCAAACCGCACAATCCCAGGAAATTTCATCGAAATCGGACAATAACTTCGTATAGTTATGCCCGTTACAAGGATTTCATGACACACACACACACAGACAAACACGGAACCAAAATTGTTCAGAAAGGTCTAAAACGTAAAACGCGAGTGGAAATTTCGATTTTGGAGAACTTCTTTTCCAACCTTGAAAAGTGAAAACAAGTGTACCTTGGTACACTCGGAAGCAAAATAATATTACACTCATTGTCAATTAAAGGATGAAAACTTTATACATTAACAAATTCATGGTCTAAAAGTATATTATCCAATATTGACATCGAACGTGATTTTTCGGAACGTCAGTTTCATACGATCTCCCCAGTTGATTCTTCTCAGATTTTCAGGTTACTTAGTACAAGACTAGACGAATATTTTGTACACTTAATTACTAGCAATAGTTCTGTTCGTTGGTTGGTTTCAGGGTCGGGACCCCAGCTAGGCGATAGCGGAGGAGGTCTGGTCGCTCCCGATGGCTTCCGGTGGTTCCTAGAGGGGGTGATGTCTTTGAAAAACGGAGCATCCACCTTCGCTGCTTTCACCAAAGTCCATGCTCACCTCAACTTCATTAAGGACGCTATGAGAACCACCGGTATTGCAAGTCCTGACGTCGATGATCTGCCGTATCACAAGGGCTGGGTTTACAAGTAATTTTACCCCGCCAATTCTGTCGAAAAGCCAGAACCAAAAATACAGTATAATTGATAAACAATGATTAATTTATTTATTCGCCAAGTCGAATTCTCGGATCATATTTGTTCCAACTCTGAAATTCAACAAAAAATGCAACCAAACTACATGACCAAGAGAATAATATAATTTTTAAAATATAATACAACATTACATTACTTGATTTGGCTTTCCTTACCACTGAAGGTAGAAAAGCTTTGCATTTGTGCAGCGAGTCAATAATAATTGGGTCCTCAAAAATTTAAAAAACGTCTGCCAAGTGGGTGTGGCACATAGCTTCCTCGTATCCATAACCCGATTGTATAGATGATCCGATGCATTGTAGCTGATCTCGAAACACCAATCTCTAAGTACCTTCCACTAGTCTCATAGGGGACCATCTACACGCTAATCTGGACAATCCTAGAAAATTTCATCAACTTCGGATGAAAAATTAAGTGAGTAGGTGTATGTGATTAGATAAAAAAAATGCGCAGTCGCTTCTATCAGTCCGGGGATGATGATTTTCATAGGGGACCATCTAAATACTAATTTGTAACATCCCTGAAAATTTCATTGAAATCGGATGGAAAATGTAGAAGTTATGGCCGCTACAAGGAATTCACGTTTGCGCATGCGCAATGGCTACTATCCGTCCGGAGGTGGTGATTTTCATAGGGGACCATCTAAATACTAATCTGTGACATCCCTGGAAATTTTATTGAAATCGGGTTGAAAATGTGGAAGTTATGGCCGTTACTAGGAAATTCACGTTTGCGCATGCGCAATGGCTACTATCAGTCCGGAGGTGGTGATTTTCATAGGTGACCATTTAAATACTAATCTGTAACATCACTGGGAATTTCATTGAAATCGGTTTGAAAATGTGGAAATTATGGCCATTACAAGGAAATTCACGTTTGCGCATGCGCAGTCGCTTCTATCCGTCCGGAGGTAGTGATTTTCATAGGGGACCATTTAAATACTAATCTGTAACATCCCTGAAAATTTCATTGAAATCGGATGAAAACTGTAGAAGTTATGGCCGCTACAAGGAATTCACGTTTGCGCATACGCAGTCGCTTCCATCAGTCCGGGGATAATGATTTTCATAGGGGACCGTCTACACACCAACCCGCACAATCCCTGAAAATTTCATCGAAATCGGACAATAACTTCGTATAGTTATGCGCGTTACAAGGAATTCATGACAGACAGACAGACAGACACACAGACACGGAACCAAAATTGTTCAGAAAGTTCTAAAACGCAAAACGCGAGTGAAAATTTTGATTTTGGAGAACTTTTTTTTTCATCCTTGAAAAGTGAAAACAAAGCTTCCGCTACCTTGGTAGACTCGGAAGCAAAATATTACTAGGTAGTGTGAGCTGCCGCTCACTGAATCCTCACCAACTTCAGTGGCAGAGCTGAGCTAAACAGTTAGCTTCCCTCCTGAAGCCCCTAGACCAGAAGGACGCCACCTCCACCTCGGCGTCCCAACTCCCTAGAGAGACAAGACCAGCTGACGCCTCGAAGCAGCCAATCAGAACCCTCCACGCACAACACCTCAGTGGAGGGGTGGGGAGTGACAGCGGAATTTCCAGAAGCGTCGGCAGCGTCGCTTTAGTCCCCTATCAACCGTCAGCTAAATCAGTCGCAGCGAGCCCGACCCCACGACTTGATTCTGCCACTACCCCCCCAGTCTACCTTGTGCGCACTTTACCACCACGAAGTCGACTCATTTTCAATCGCGATCCCTGCTAAGTCCCCGAGCTACAGAGGAGACCGAACCCTTCATTCTACGCCACGAAGCCGACAGAATTCCTCAGGGCCCTGTCCGCGTGAGTGCACAAACTAACCATACTTTAGTTAAACTTTGGCCAAAGTAGTGAAGTGATAGAGTAATACTTAAACTATAACTGAACGCAAACGATATAATCTTACATAAACTGAACTGCCTCTATGAAATTGACCTGGAACATATTGATCAATCTCATATTGATTGATGAGAATTGGAAAAATTGAATGTACGGAACTTTTGATAAAACTTTAATAACATATCATGTCACAAATGTGTCATATTTGAATCGCCCTTCAGGCTGTAATTTTCTTGCGTGCGCAGCACGAACCGAACTGTTCCTAATAATAAACTAAGCTATTAGTTGTACCTTTGCATTTTCCTTTGACTTTTCCCTGGTTCAGATAACACATAAGAGGAACGTGCATCGACACACCTCAGGTTCTTTGCAAATTCCCTTCAGGAATCATCTTTAAGCCCCTCAGGCCAGACACACTCGTGCTCTGTGACTATTTCATGCGCCCTTCAGGCCATCACATTTTCGACACGTCTTCGCTTCAGAACTTCTAAATTGACTGCGCCTCGCCACAGGTAAATATAAACGCCCTTAACTTCAAAATTAGTCATAAGTGTTTTGGTATTTGCATTTTTCTTCCCCCACAGAACTCGTGCCCCAAAAATCGTCCATAGATTAGTGACATAGTCGACACTCTTTGGATGATACGCTCACGCTTTGAAGTCAGTGGTAGATTTACACCCTCCCCCTGTCTACAACGTGTGAGCACACAACAGCCTTGCGAATTTGATTACAGAGGTGAGAACCGTTCACATCACTGGCATCTAGTTCGCAAGGAGCAGCTTACAGTAGCATCTTGTATTTTTGAGCATTTTGCTTTCGAGTCTACCAAGGTAGCGGAAGCTTTGTTTTCACTTTTCAAGGTCGAAAAAAAAGTTCTCCAAAATCAAAATTTTTATTCGCGTTTTGCGTTTTAGACCTTTCTGAACAATTTTGGTTCAGTGTCTGTGTGTCTGTCTGTCTGTCATGAATTCCTTGTAACGCGCATAACTATACGAAGTTATTGTTCGATTTCGAAGAAATTTTCAGGGATTGTGTGGGTTGGTGTGTAGACGGTCCCCTATGAAAATCGTCACCTTTGGACTGATAGTAGCCACTGCGCATGCGCAAACGTGAATTTCCTTGTAACGGCCATAACTTCCACTTTTTCTACCCGATTTCGATGAAATTTCCAGGGATTATGCAGATTAGGTTGTAGATGGTTCCCAATGAAGATCACCACCTTCGGACTGATAGTAGCCACGGCGCATGGGCAAACGTAAATTTCCTTGTAACGTCCATAATTTCTACATTTTCTATCCGATTTCAATGAAATTTTCAGGGATGTTACAGATTAGTATTTAGATGGTCCCCTATGAAAATCACCACCTTCGGACTGATAGTAGCCAATGCGCATGCCCAAATGTGAATTTCTTGTAAGGGCCATAACTTCTACATTTTGCATCCGATTTCAATGAAATTTTCAGGGTTGTTTTATGTTTTTCCACGGGAAGAATGAACTACGCGGAAACGAACTAATCAACTTTCAATACTTTATTAACAGAACTAAAGCGGATGTTTTAAGATAAAATACAGCACAGGTTGTTCTAGATAAAAAACGTAGAACGAAGTGAGCTAAAGTTGACGGAGACGATAAGATGGATAAGAAGGGCCCAGAACATGAATGCACCCGGCCACCTAGATCCACCTCGCAGGAATGCACTAACAATCATTTTAGTATAATGAACTATCAAAACACCAATTTAGTTCCTATGCTGGTTCTAAATTATGAGCTATTTATTCTATGTTCATCACGAAAAAGGTAAGTACATCAGTTAAGTTGCACTAGATCCCAATCCCGAGTAGGCGTGGCCTCCTAGCGGCCGGTCATAGAACTAACTACGCTCCTTTTGGGCGTGGCCTATCTTCCATGACCAAACATTACAGATTAACTTGTTTTGATGTTTTGAGATTAACTACTATGCATCAGATCATCTATACAATCGGGTTATGGATACGAGAAAGCTATGTGCCACACCCACTTGGCAGACTTTTTTTACTTTTTCGAGGAATTGGAGGTAAAAACAAGCCTTCGAAGTAGTCGTTCCTCTCGAGTGAATCAATAAATTTCGGTGCTTTCAACCTTCTTACTCGACTTATTCTGAGAATTGGAGGTGAAAACAAGCTTTTGAAGTCGTCGTTTCTCTCCTGGGAATCAATAAATTTCGATGCTTTCAACCTTCTTACTCGACTTTTTAATTTATAAAGTTATAATTACTAACAGTTTGTTAAAATTATTAACAAGCACACGCTTAGAATAATAAGTGTACATACGGACTGGGCATGTTTTTGTCAAATATTATTGATTCCTAGAAAAACAGAATGAAATTTAATAAATTGAATCTTTTCGCTAAATCGAAAATTACAGCTGTGTCTATTTGGTCAAGATGAAATCAGATAATTCTGAAATTTCAAAATCGATGAACCGATAGCTGAGTTAAATCTTATTCCCTCACTCGCACACTTTCCCTTTTTTCCTCAATGGGGAATTTGCCTCACATTTTTTTATTTTTTTTTTCGAATGAGGGTTTATTTTTATGGAATAAAACCATAGTGAGCTGCTCGAAAACGCATCCAAAAAATTTAGAGAATTTAAGGAAGATGGAAATTTTAAATGTGGTGGCAATGTGTAAGAGGCAGCCATGTTTGAAACGTGACGGATATTCTACCAATCTGACTTCAAAGGAGGTTCTGTGGCGCTTACCACAGAAGCGGCACATACACGAACTTTTACCTTCCGAGTAGTGCGCACAAGAGTGCGCCACGATCTGGCAGGAAAACCCTGACACAAAATTGACCAAAAGAAACAGTATTACTCACTTTTTTACAATACGAATCTATCTAGTAATTTATCAAGCATTATTAGTCTTCATCTTCTCTTATTTAGTTTCAAGATTTGAATCACATTATTCGAGTAGCCATTTCACTGGATCGTTTTGTGTGGCGTGCTAGAACTCTGTCTGTTGTCGTTGCTTTCGCGTCGTTTTTTTTTCTTTTTTTTCGTATGACGTCAACAATACTCCTCGATTTTCGCGGTGTTTTGTAACAGAGGTTCACTTGTTTAGTCATTTTCTCCTACGGTAATTTTTTTCCGTTGGTTATTCCTAGTGTTAAACGTTATTCTAGGGCCCTATAATAGGATTTGCCTTGAAATTCCAGAATCTAAAATTGAGGCAAATTCCCCATTGGGTTAACGAATATTATTGTGTCACGAGCTTCTGTCCTTGTTGAATTCACTCTAAATTTGTTCGTGCCTACCTTCCTAAAGGGTCGAAGCCTCACCGGCCGCAAAGATAATGATATTAGAATCCAATTATCTTCATGTCGGAAAATATTGATTGGGGCACTTCCTCAGCCACCAAGAATAGTATTATTTCCAGAACACTGCCTCTGACAGGTTCCCTGGAAAACTTCGGTTGACAGCGGAGTTAAGTGAAGTTCTTTAGAAATTTAATACTATTAGTACCGCGAGATATCGCTTAGCTCCATCATTAATAGAGCGGGGCATGATCCCTTCGAGATTCGAGCATAGTTTTCAACACTAAATGTGTTTTTACTGAGGTTATTAAATAACCGAACCAACTTTTGGTTCGAAAGTGTCTGAAACGTAAGAGAGTAGTAATTGGAGATTAAAAACGTCTGCCTGTGGGTGTGGCACATAGGTTCCTCGTATCCATAACCCGATTATATAGATGATCCGATGCATAGCAGTTAGTCTCAAAACACCAATCTCTAAGTACCTTTCACTACTTTCATAGGGGACCATTTACATGCTAATCTGGACAATCCTAGAAAATATCATCAAATTCGGATAAAAAATGTAAGTGCTATGGCTGTTACAAGGGTTTTTTGTTTGCGCATGCGCATAGGCTTCTGTAAATTTTAAGGCCTTGATTATCATTGGGGACCATCCACAACCTGATCATCCCCAGACTGATAGAAGCAGCTGCGCATGCGCAAACGTGAATTCCTTGTAACAGCCATAACTTCCACATTTTCCATCCGATTTCAATGAAATTTTCAAGGATGTTACAGATTAGTATTTAAATGATCTCCTACGAAAATCAATACCTTCGGAATGACAGTAGCCGCTGCGCATGCTCAAACGTGAATTTCCTTGTAACGGCCGTAACTTCCACATTTTCTTCCCGATTTCGATGACATTTTCAGGGATTATACAGATTAGGTTGTAGATGGTCCCCAATGAAAATCAAAACCTAAAAATTCACAGAAGCTTCTGCGCATGCGCAAACGAAAAATCCTTGTAACAGCCATAATACAACCAGCCATTTTCAACCGAATTTGATGAAATTTTCTAGGATTGTCCAGATTAGCGTGTAGATGGTCCTCTATGAAGGTAGTGAAAGTTACTTAGAGATTGATGTTTTGAGACTAACTATTATGCATCGGATAATCTATTCAATTTTTTTCTATACTGGCTATTAAAATGTGCCAATAAATCTAACTATCTGTCTATCTAAATTTGCAAAATTTCACAGGGAGCCTATTTAGGACTGTTGAATGTAAATATAAACAACTAGAACTTCTTCTTCATCAGCTGGGTAAGCTAAATTTTCATTTGGTTGCCCAATAACAAATTGAGCTTCTCCCCACCAAAAAAATTGAAATTTCACAAGGCACCTAAAAAAGTACACATTATGAAGTTTGATAGCATTAACGTCCCGGGGGGGGGGAGGGGGTTGACATGCAGATATCTAATACATATGTCCCAACCGTACGTGCATGTCGCCGATCGTCTGGGAAACCCGGGTTCGAATCCAAGCCGTGAAAAATAATTTTTTTCACATATCTACGATAAATTTTAGCCCGGTTTTAGCAGAGTTTCAGCTAGTTTATACCTATAGTCTATAATACATAAAATCTAAAACAGAACGTGTACATTGCGTCGCCCGAAGGGCCCTGGGTTCGATTCCAGTCTGTGACATCAACTTATTTTGTAATTTGATAAATTACGAGTTTATCTATAATTTCAGCAGGCTTTTCAGCTAGTTATACAATAATGAACGAATACCACTGTCTAAATACCTCTAACGGCAATTTTTTTTTACTATACCAGAAAATTATTTTGGTTCAAGAAAGGAACAGCTTGGTTTTTGTTCATAAATTGAGTATACGTAATTGCTGTAGAATTCAGAGTGGGAAAAATCTATCGAGAGTAAATAGGTGAGTCGAGGGTGAAGAATGGAGGATATTTTAAGTAGGGGCTCAGCAGAAACTTCTGAAAGGTCTCCTGAAAAATAGCGTTTTTTATTTTGTTGTTTTTTTTGTATAGTTTACCATCGAAATGGATGGATGGGAAACCTGTCAATTACTTCTTTGTCTTGCTGAAAGATCTCAACAATCGCCTTTTAAAAACTGATCGACAGGAGCTCAACGTATTGTTGAGGGGTACTAAGTAGCTTAAAGAACTTTTTGAGATGTTGACTAGATATTCAACGCTTCAAGTAATTTTAAGAGGTGATTTTCTTATTGAGGTGGAAATCCCCCGACGAAACTCTTGACAAAGAGCTCCAAACCTCACCCAACTTCTGATCTGTCCTTCCTGGCGCCCAATCTCCTCAGAATGCAACTAGCATAACAAGTCGTGAAGTACAGTGGAGTCGGTGGTTTGAAGGCGCTTCAACCAACAAGTCTTTGTTATGGTTGCCATCACTTCATGGTTCACGATTGTTTCCTTTGATATAATTACATACCAGCAATATCACCATTTTCTTCAGGCAGTTATGCATAGTTATGTAAGAGTTTCGATAATTCCAACGAATTATAAAGGAACCTCCCTGTGTATGCACATCTTGTTGTTTCACGTTCGAGCAAGTTCCCTCTTTACTGGGATAATTCGTTCATTTCAAATTGGCCACCTAGGAAGGTACAAGTTTAGCTCTTTCTTCACACCATGGCAGCTGGAGTTTGCATGTTTTGAATCGGAGTTTCAGCGCCTCAAGACCAAATAAGTCATTAGGTCTAGAAATATTTGCTCTTCATAATAAATAATTTGCTGCAACAACATCTGCTGCTGAACAGAATGGTTCGTGAAACGTTTGCCACATTAGATTGATACTCAATGTGGGATGAAGCTAATGGGGAAATATGCTGATAATAATGAACTTTCAAATTTTTTTCATTTCCCAGCGGATGAAGAATATTTCGAGGAAATCATAATGTACAATTTTACCATAAAAAATGACCAATGTAAATAATAGTAGTACCACACTGTCAGCTATCCTTGAATACCTCTAATCCTGGTGTTCAACATCACGAGCTATTTATATTTCTATTCGTAAATTTCATGGAGACTTATCACTTCAAGCAATTATTCTCTTCGCCTATCAGGGGGAAATAATCTTTTTCTGATGCTGTGAGGTTCTGATACCTCATCACGACGGTGCAGCATCGGACGTGGTCGAGCATCTCCAGTTATTGGTGAGAATTTCAAGCAGTTGTGGACGCCATTATTGTATGTTTATCACAGAGTACCGGAGACAAGTTATGAGATGTGTACTGAAAAAACCCTATACTTTCTCTCTCAAGTGACTTAGAGCGTTGTCTCACTGCACAATTTAAGTATCACCGGCTTTGTAGAATACTTGCTTTGCGATCTGTCTTTGCGTGGTTTGGATCCTTACACCAGAGTAGCTTTTGAGGCATCCGTAATAGGTATTACCTTACCACAGTTTGCCAATTTGAAAAAATAGTCCAAAATCGTTCACTTCATTCCGATGAAAATTTTTATATCCGACCTATGTGATCAACTTTTGAAAAATTGTGCTCAAATTTGGGGCTGGGCAAAAGAAGAATGCTCAATGATTACGACACTATGAATAGTAGCCACACGACAAAAAGCGAAAACGCTGCAAATTATTACACAAAGGTTTATTATTTTTCTGTATAGATCACTCGCCTACAAAGCTCACAGCTTCGCCATTGTCACTACCTACCAACCATATTTTATCTTCACAATCATGATTATTCTGAAGAAATAAACGCTTCACACCTAATGCGAAGGAATAGGGAGTTGCGGGTGCCTTCATTAGGAAATTTGAATACTGGTTGCTAAGGATGCAAAACTGAGTACAACTCAAAGAAATGAACAACGATCGCATTATGGCCAACTAAAATTTCAACGGAGATTAGGCCTCTTTTGCAATTCACACGTGTTTCTGATTTATCGTAAGACCAACCCATAGTTCTCATAGGGAGCAAACGGTTGGTCCTACAGAGCTCTGGGGGGTCTCATTCGATTACAAAAATTCAATACTACTGTAAATTGAAAAGAAACAATACCTTAATATTGATATTTTTCGAGCGTTTTGAAAATTTCAGCCCTTATTTTTCACCCTTTAGTGACTGACATCAACCAAAAGCTTCGTGGCCCAACTAGACCCCAAATGGAACCCACATACCAAATTTCATCATCGGTCCGTGGAACTAAGGAAAGTGCCGGCCATAATTTTATTCGATTTTTGGATTCTACGGATCTTGAAACGTAAACCAAAATATTTTGAGGGGGGGGGGTTAAAAATTTATTTTCTTGGTCGATTCCAACGTTTCAAAATTGAAAATAATAAACCAAAATCATCAACACAATTGGGAACAACTTCGCAATTCTACTACTGTTCGTTATGCTCAAAAAACCATTAATATGACTGCAAAATGTTTGTTTCATATTGGTTACCTGATTTATCAGTGATACTGCTCAATAATAATAATAATGAAACACAAAAAATGTTTATTCGCGCCATAGCCAAAGTAGAATGGAGGGATCACACTGCACCACTCTTCCAAAAGTTAAAACTACTAAAGATCAGTGATCTCTACAATAGGTGTGCTGTTCAGCAACTGTTTAAAACAAAACTTTATTCTTTTCCACAGCAGGCTTCGCGTACACGCTTATCACAGGGGTAATTCAAGGAGACCCCGAGAGTAAAGACGACCGCTGCACAAAATTTGTTCACGTATTGGAGCATTTCATTTTTTAATAACTTGCCGAAAGAAACGGGGATAAGCCTTCTACAAATTTTGGAAAAATCACCAAATAGAATAAAAATTGAATTTAGAAAATATTTTATGAATACTTTTTTGACCAGTGGGCATGCAGACAGTAAGCCAAAATAAAGAAACATAACACATAAAGTTTACTTAAAGAAAAGTGAATAAAAAAAGTAAAAACCTATACTCATTCTCCGCCACGGGCTGGTGCCCATATGGAGAATTAATTTCCATAATTTTAGGTGATGGAATATGTACTCTAAGCCAGAAGCCAAATGTTATTCTATGTTTAGTAATCATAGTACATACCTATACATATCATTATAAGGTGTCCTATTATGTATTAGAAGATTTATATATTATGTTATTCATCTGTATCTTTTTCTGTGATTTTTGGATGGAAATAAATAAATAAATAATCATCTAGTTTTACATCAACTAGTTCTATATTCATTCTATCTTCATGTTGTGATAATGTGAGGAAGCTATTTTGGTATACTTCAATGCTTTCAAAATATAGCACTTCGCTGGAATATATCCTGAACAGGGAAGAATGGATGTAGCTTAACGATCATACGTCACTTTGTCCGACAAACTTCTTTCTGAGTTTCAATTCCCAAGTTTCGCCTGACCAAATTAGTTCTATCTTGGAGTCCTTTCCGTCCGGACGGTTAAAAGGATGTGGCTGACGCCACGGGGGAAAAGGGTTTTCCATCCGCGATCGTGACATTTTGTTCTTAGGTTTTCATTTAGCCTCAGTGGGGTTTCCGTAAGCGAGTCGGGAAATTAACTAGTATCAACCAGAGTCACGGTCGTGTGTACCGGGGGTTTAATTTATTTTCTAGGTTCTAGAGTTACAAGTCATACGACCTCGGTATGACTTGCGCACAGGCAGGTCTGCACTTAATACAATTGAGCGTGTGACTTCTTGTGCACATTTCTTCGCGGGTACCATTGAAATTAAGTTCAAGGAAGGAGGATAAGTATTGTTAGCGGTCGTGCTCTGCTCTCGTACATCCTAAAGCCCCGATTTGGCGAGTTCTCTGGCTATCCAAGACCGCTAAAAGTTGAGGCTCAGAGGAAGTTAAAGTAGCTGTATGATAGTGAAGCTGTATCTAAGAGCATTGGCAGATGTTGACCATCCTCCTATACTGCCGTCCAAAGTAGAAAAGCCGTAGGGTCAATTTTTATCTATTTTGGTTTATTATTTTCAATCATTTTGAATCGACCAAGAAAAATGCTTTTTAAACACCCCCTCAAAATTTGTTGCTTTACGTTTCAAGGTAGGTACGTAGAATCCAGAAATCGAATAAAAAATTGGCCGTCCGACGTACGATAAATCAGAAACACGAATGTGAATCGCAAAAGAGGCCTAATCTCCGTTAAATGTAGCTGACCGAAATACGATCGATGTTTTTCTTCATGTTGGATGGTTGGTTTTTTTTTGTAATAATTTGCAGAGTTTGAGTTTTGGTATGGTTGGATTCGTCATTCGTATTTGATCATTCAGAAAGATAAAATCGAAAAAATTTGTTGGAAGAGGTATTTTCCAAAAATATCTACGGTGTTAAGCTTTTGCAAGGTTTCCCAACGATAAATAACAGCAGAGATTCTTCCATCGAAAAGAGATCTTACGCCCTTGTTCTACGGTGTTTATTTGTTGTAACAATGTTATTATAACAACTCATCAATGGACAGTATGCCTTTTTCCCTCTGAAACGCGCGTTCATTTCATATCTTGCAACAGTGAAAAGCCGTAGCAAGACCAATACTATGATGTTATCAATGTCAGTAAAACGGAAAAACGCTGCAAATTATAACACAATGGTTTATTATTTGTCTATATAGATCACTCGTCTGCGAAGAACACGGCTTTGCCATTGTTATCACCTACCAACTTGAAGAAAAACATCGATCACATTGTGGTCAGCTAACATTTGAACAGAGATTAGGCCTCTTTTGCGATTCATGATCGTGTTTCTGATTTATCGTGAGTCCAACCCTTAAATTCTCGTAGGGAGCGAACGGTTTGTCCTACAGGGCTTCACGTGGTTTCTAAGAATTTTTAAAATTCAACACTATCAGTGATGAGAAAACAATACCTTTATATCACAATTTTTTGAGTAAGTGATCTCCATCAACCAAAATCTTTGGAGCACAACCTAGACCCAAAATGGAGCCTACATACCTACCAAATTTCATGAATTTCGGTCAATGAGGAAAGTGCCGTGTACGGCGGACGGACAGACAAATTTTTATTCGATTTTACAATAATTCTACGTACCTTGAATCGTAAATCAACAAATTTTGAGGGGATTACCTTTTTTTTCTTGGTCGATTCCAAAGGTTTGTTATTGAAAAAAATAAACCAAAAAACAGTTGCTCACATAAAATCATGTGTTCAAATCCAAAATTCAGGCATCCTGTGGTGAAAATACGTAAATATGTATTTTGAAGTATCTCGTGAAAGAATCAGGGGGAAATGTTGAAAAATGACAGTCAGAACTGAAAAATGTTGCCTGCGTTTTTCTTGAAATATGAATTTCTCGATGGACTCAGATCAACCTACGAATTTTCAACTTTGGACGGCAGTATAGGCGACTGAAATCATTTGGAAATTACTCAGATCAGTTGAATGAGCTCTTTACCCAGTGATTCAAGAGTACAATGACCAATATTTTAGTCAAGATAAAATGAAAAACGCTGCAAATCATTGCTCAAAGGTTTATTATTTTCTGTATAGATCACCCTTCTGTATAGATCACTGGTTCTCCATCAATAGCACCTACCATCATCTGTATTCTCCCTTGACCTTCCCTCTCAAATTTCAGCTTCCTGCGTTCAATAGGATTGAAAATGGCTTCGGAGCTCACTCAGCTGATCAGTAATCTGAAGAGTGAAGAAGATCTTCTCGAATGCTGGAAACGCCTGGAAGAGCACTGATCAGCTGAGTGAGCTCCGAAGCCATTTTCAATCCTATTGAACGCAGGAAGCTGAAATTTGAGAGGGAAGGTCAAGGGAGAATACAGATGGTGGTAGGTGCTATTGATGGAGAACCAGTGATCTATACAGAAGGGTGATCTATACAGAAAATAATAAACATTTGAGCAATGATTTGCAGCGTTTTTTACCTACCAACATTTTTTTTACCTACCAACTTTATTTTACCTACCAACTATTGGTAGGTACTACCTACCACACAATACTGGCTTCACACCTTCACAATCAAGTTCATTAGAAAGAAATAAACGCTTCACACTCGATTCGAAAAATAGAAGCTTCATATGGAAATTTGATTACTGGTTATGCAGAAGGCAAAACTGTATACAAATCGAAGAAATGAACAGCGATCGCATTTTAGTCAGATAAAATTTGAACGGCGATTAGACCTCTTTTGCGATTCACACTCATGATTCTGTTTCATCGAAGGAAAACCTTCAAGTACTCGTATGGACCTAACGGTTTGTCCTACAGAGCTCCGGGTGGTCTCAAAAATTTTTAAAAATTCAGTACTATTTAAAATTTGTAAAAAATCAATACCTTTATTTCGAGAGTTTTCGAGCTAGGGCACTCTTGAAGATTTCAACCCTTAATTTTCACCCCTTAGAAGTGACTGACATCAACCAAAAGCTTCGCGGCACAACTAGACCCCAAATGGAGCCCATATACCAAATTTTAACCAAATCGGTCCAGTGTTGCTAAGAAAAGTGCCGCGTACGGCGGACGGCGTACGGCGTACGGCGGACGGACGGAAATTTTTTTACTCGATTTTCGTATTCTACGTACCTTGAAACGTAAATCATCAAATTTTGAGGGGGGTTAAAATTTTTTTTTCTTGCTCGATTCCAAAGGGTTATTATTGAAAATAATAAACCAAAATCTGTCAATTGGGTGTGGCACATATCTTCCTCGTACATTGTTATTATACGGGGGGTAATGAAGTTAATAGAGACCATCTAGATCCTGACCCTCACTAACTTTGAAAATAACATTATCGAAATCGGATTGGATCATCGTATATATCGCACAACAAAGTTTAGAGCCGTTTGAGAGACATACACACACACATACACGGAACCAAAATTCATTAGGCATGTCCAAAACCCAAGTCTCATGTCAGTTGGGTACCGGTCAGACTCGGTAGTCCCTGCCGTTCCTTTAGCGACTTATGTGATTGCCTTGAAGTTTGTCTCTGTTGCCTAATGTGATTCATCAAAGGTGTCCTACATTCCGCCTCACAGTCAAAGCCCAGAGAGGTTATGACGGTAGAGTGACTCTCCCCGGATCTAGATCACACGCGACCATAAACGACATTTCGCCGCGACATCCGAGCTCCGTCGAAAAGGGGAGAAGCATTAACCATCTTAATGCAGCTTTGAAGTGGTTAGTCTGATGGCACTGAACACCCCACGCACTCACTCCGGATAATGTCTCAGCGGATATTTCTCATCTCCTTGAAAGCCCAATTAACCGATTTGGGATGGAATGTAGTAGGCAAGTACATCGAGAAGCGACGAAACATTTCAGTATCATGTAGTATAACCGCACTACCAATGTGTCAAAACCTATGTTTTCATCAGAGCAAAAAAACCTTATCTTTAGGATAATTGTATTGTTTTATGTAAACATTATAGTTTTGTTAAACAATGAAATCAATAGGTAGTAGGCGCAATAACCTAATTGACAGGTTGAGCGTGTGTTGGGAAGCTATCAGATTGTCCTATTATCATATATTTAAGAATTTAGCTTTGGTAGTTACTAATCTTATAGTACATAAGTTATTAAATAGCTGTGTATGAGTTAATTACCAAGTTAAACAAACTAAATGAATAATTAACAAGTTAAAAGGCAGTAATGAGGTCTTTTCAGTTTTAAACGAGGTTGGTTTCGGGGTCGAGGATCATTGAACGGAATGAAGTGGAACGGTAATAGTGCAACCAACAACATCAGTCCCTGAATTTTAAAAATCAAATTGGGAAAAAAATTTTGCTGAAAACTAAAACAGGGAAGGACAATTACGGTTGAGGCCCAAGACCATAGGGCCTCAACTGCCTAGAGCCATAGCTGCAATTATATTATACAGGGTAGCGCACGAATGCCCCCCCCCCCTCATGCTAAAACCATCCGGATAGTGGTAAAAAAAGTTTTTTTTTTTTCTTCATGATTTTTCCCAAGGATTTCAAATGTGCCCACGTGTGCAATCGTGCGCAACGCACACCAACTTTGTTATCTCAAATAGATAGGCTAAAGCGGGGTAGAGTTAGCCACCTGAACTAATTAAAAATGCGTCGTAACTCACAAGGATGGAAAAAGAACGAAAGAATAATGATGGAGAAGAATAATGAATCCCAGCCAAAGTGTCTGTGCGGTATTTAGGTCTTTACATCAGGCAGCACGTTGACCACCACCACCACCAGACCCCAAGTTTTTCAATCCATCTCTTCATTTTTCCTCTATTAAACATATTGTTTAGTAATGCATGCATTCCAGGGGACGTTCCATTGGATAAGCATTAGGTCAGTTTAACCAGTTGCTAAGCGATAAAACTGTACCACTCGATGTAATTTATTTATTACTTTAGGCAAGAAATAGAGACCCCTCCCTCACCCTTATCCACCATAACATTTCTAGCGGCATGGGAGCCTCGAATCTGAAGAGCATTTAAAAATTCATGATCTACGATACCCAACATGCAAATTCGAGTTCACCCCCCCCACCCCACCACCAATGGTGCCGGTCTGGCACCAAAGCAAACATACGTCGTAGCATTGAACTTTCAGCTATTAGTTTTAGTAGGCGGTCCGTCGAGGTTCACATCCGTATTCTAGGTGAAACACAAAAAAAAAAAATAAATAAATAAATAAAAAATAATAATAATAAAAAAACACGAAATATGCGGTTTATGGTGTCCTGGCACCATGGGTGGCACCATTATTAGTTCCATGGTGGTACAGAGAATAATTCATGAAAATCCGGAGGTATAATGAAAATTTTTCCTCAATTTCAAAGGTTGGGTAAAATTAGTAAGCAGTATAATGGAACCAAAATATTGAAAAATCGGATATTTTGTGAATAATATCCCCCCACTCATCCCCTCCCCTTGCGAATTTTGGTACTCTGGTGAAATCATGTTCAACTCGGAAGTTATTTGAGTCAAACAAAAAAAGAAACACACAAATCGGTCGGAAATCGAGGCCTGGGCAGAGTTAACAAGATTAAGCCCACAAACGCACGTTTTTTAAGCATTAAACCCCCCTTTCCCCCCCTTAAAAAGCAAAATTCAAAATTCCGACGCCGTAGTGCACAACTAGATAGTTTTCCGCGTCGAACAAAAAAAGAACCAGGAATATCGGTTGAGAACTTAGGGCTGTGCAGACGACACAAGATTTTGTCACACACACACACATACACACATACACACACACAGACATACACCTATGGTTTTCTTCGAGGATTAGGATTCAGAATGATCTAAAACGGATTACTGTGTGGTTATTTTCTTTTCTGTTGAGTGTTGTCCAACTTCACCTCAGATCGATCGCATAAGGACGCCCAAGTCTTACTGTGGGACGTCCTAAAAACCACCTGATTTTCGGCCGCTGTTTCAAAAAATTCCAGTTAAATAAAAAATACATACCACCACGTGATTCAGCGTCGATAATTAATGAGAAACGGTGCAAATTATTTCACAAAGGTTCATTATTTTCCTGTATAGATCACTCGTCTGCACAGATCACAGCTTTGCCATTGTCACTATTTATTTATTTTTTGTTTTTACCTACCAACCAGACGTACCTACTACCTACATACTAGGACATTTGTGAGAATTTCAACCCTTAATTTCCATTTGGGTTCCAAAGTTAGGGGTTGAAATTTTCAAAAATGTCCTAGTAGGTACCTCTAGTTGGTAGGTAAAAAAAAATAAATAAATAGTGACAATGGCAAAACTGTATTCTTGGCAAACGAGTGATCTATACAGGAAAATAATAAACCTATGTGAAATAATTTGCAGCGTTTTTTTTAAACTATACTTCATAGGTACCTACTACCTAACACACCATACTGCCTTCACACCTGCACAATCAAGTATATTTGGAAGAACTAAACGCTTCACACTCGATTCGAAGAAATAGAGTGCTTCATATCGAAATTTGATTACAGGTTGCTAATGAAGCAAAATTGAATACAACTCAAAGAAACGAACAGCGATCGTATTTTGGTTAGCTAAAATTTCAATGGAGATTATAGATCTTTAGTCATTCACACTCGTGATTCTGTTTTATCGATGAAAAACCTTCAAGTACTCGTAGGGAGCAAACGGTTTGTCCTACAGAGCTCCGGGTGGTCTCAAAATTTTTTAAAAATTCTATACTATTTTAAATCTGTGAAAAACAATACCTTTATTTCGAAAGTTTTCGAGCTAGGGTTCTCCTGAAAATTTCAACTCTAATTTTCACCCCTTAGAAGTGACTGACATCAACCAAAAGCTTCGCAGCACAACTAGACCCATGTACCAAATTTGAACCAAATCGGTCCAGGGTTGCTAAGAAAAGTGCCGCATACGACAGACGGACGGTACATTTTTTATTTGATTTTCGGATTCTACGTACCTTGAAACTTAAATCATCGAATTTTAAGGGGGTTCACATTTTTTTTCTTGCTCGATTCCAAAGGCTTATTATTGAAAATAATAAATCAAAATGGGAAAAAAATCGTTTACTTTATAGGGAACGACAAACGTCTAAACTCAGGAAACCGTAACCATGATCGTGAGAATCGGGATATTCATCAGTAATATTTACACAATATATCATTCTTACAGCGATTAATTCTTTAGTAACCTCGTCATTCCATGTTGTGCGGTCATTCTTATGTTTTTGTTTTTTTTCCCTAATTTTTACTTCGGTTTTTAGGACGTCCCACAGTAAGACTTGGGCGTCCTTATGCGATCGATCTGGGGTGAAGTTGGACAACACTCAACAGAAAAAAAAAAAATTACCACACAGTAATCCGTTTTAGACCATTCTGTATCCGAATCCGCGAAAAAAACCATAGGTGTATGTCTGTGTGTGTGTGTGTGTGTATGTGTGTAACAAAATCTTGTGTACTCCGCACAGGCCTCAGTTCTCAACCGATTTTCCTGGTTCTTTTTTTGTTCGTCGCGGAAAACTATCTAGTTGTGCACTACGTCGCCGGAATCTCGAATTTTGCCTTTTAAGGGGAGGAAGGGGGGGGGGTTAATGCTCGAAAAACGTGCGTTTTTGGGAATAATCTTGTGTACTCTGCCCAGGCCTTAGTTCTCAAACGATTTTCGTGGTTCTTTTTTCGTTTGACGCGGAATACCATCTAATTGTGCACTACGGCGCCGGAATTTTGGATTTTGCTTTTTAAGAGGGGGGAAAGGGGGGGTTAATGCTTAAAAAACGTGCGTTTGCGGGGGTCTTCTTGTAAACTCTGCCCAGGCCTCAATTTCCAACCGATTTGCGTGTTTCTTTTTTTGTTTGACTCAAATAACTTCCGAGTTGTACATGATTTTACCAGAGTACCAAAATTCGCAAGGGAAGGGGGTGAGTGGGGGAATAATATTCACAAAATATCCGATTTTTCAATATTTCGGTTCCTTTACTGCTTACTAATTGTACCCAAGCTTTGAAATTGAGGAAAAATTCTCATTATACCTCCGGATTGTCATGAATTATTCTCTGTACCACCATGGAACTAATAGTGGTGCCACCATGGTGCCAGGACATGGTGCCATGATGCCATAAACCGCTTATTTCGTGGTTTTTTTTTTTGTGTTTCACCTTGAATACGGATGTGAACTTCGACGGACTGCCTACCAAAACTAACAGATGAAAGTTCAATGTTACGACGTATTTCCGCTTTGGAGCCAGACTGGCACCATTGGTGGGGGGGGGGGGGTGAACTCGAATTTGCATGTTGGGTATCGTAGATCATGAATTTTTAAATGCTCTTCAGATTCGAGGCTCCCATGCCGCTAGAAATGTTAAGGCGGATAATGGTGGGGGGGGGGGGGGTCAGTATTTCTTGCCTAAAGTAATAAATAAATTACATCGAGTGAAACAGTTTTATCACTTAACAACTGGTTAAACTGATCTAATGCTTATCCAATGGGACGTCCCCTGGAATGCATGCATCACTAAACAATATGTTTCAATGTACTAGTTTCGTATTCGTCTGACCCAAAGGCTCTTATTAGGGTTCAAACTTTGAAATCAATAAAATATGTCAACATTATTGCCATACACGAGTTATATCCTGAATTTGTGATAATGGAAGCAACATCCTACTTCAATGGTTTATTTTCAATAAGCAGCTTTTACGTTTTACTACTTTTCTGAACTCTTTATTGAATACGTACTCTGTCCTCCGTAAAGAGTCCTGAGTTTCTGAATATCTAATTACCAACAACAAAGTTTCATGCCCAATCAAATTTGCCCGAATTCACCTGGCAATCTACGAGAATTTGGTCGATTCGTACAACAATGGAGCCTTCCACGCTCATCACAACTAAACTGGTTGTGTTCTCTCTTCACAAGAGAGTCTCAATTTACATCTCACGGCTGCAGAATAACGTTGGTACTGATTGATTCCCATTGAATTCTAAATGGTGAAGGTTTTGTCCACGTAGGAACCCCATTGTTGCTTTATTGAATGCTTTGAGGAATCTCGGATTTATGCTACAAAGCTGGATGCCAAAGCGGCTCCACGTAGTCGTGACAAGAAACCTGTTAAGACACTGGATATCTTGGATCAGACCTTTATCATAATAGGCGTCTTTGATTGAAAATGGTAGAAGATCTTCAAGATTAAGTTGATCGTTTCTGACCATTGACGGTCTCAAAATTGTTCAAAAAGCTCAGAAACATAAAACGCGGACGAACTTCTCAATTTTGAAGTCCTAAAAATATTAGCAATTTCTGCCAAAAAGAGACATAGCTCGGTAGTACCTGAATCAATCACCTCAAGTATTTTGAACTTGAATTTCATCGCTCGATAAAAGTGAACCCACTAAATCATTCGATTGAAACTTTATTATGTGTATTCTGGGAGGTTCCGTTTTTAAGGGTTAAAAGAACAATACAACGGGCAGGTATACATTTTGTTTTTTCAATAGACCTCGGCGGTCCTGGTGGAGCCCTCGATCCTCGCCTGCCTTCGACATGAATGAAGGATGGTCCTCAAAAAGAGCCGTTTAGCTAACGCCATGAAAACCTCTATCGGCCCCGCCTCTCATGCCACTCACGTCATTCTGTTTTCCACACATGAATGACGACCTCGAGGCTTATCTTTTGTTATGACGCTCCGAGTTTTTGTTTTGTTGTCGATAAAATAAATGCGGATTAACACTCTGAAACGATCGGTTTGATATCAGGGTCTTAGTACACCCTGAAACAGAATTGGCAATGAGGTATCGGATTTTTATGTGACTCACGTTCTGTAGGTTTTTGTACCACCGCCGAGCCAATCAAGCGCGAAGAATCAAGGTAGAAAATACAGTAAGGTCATCATCATATTTCGCAGATGGGCTTACTTTTGCTACTATTAATTAACTGTTTTAACCCTCTGACGACTAAGGGGGACCCTGGTAGACCTCACGCGCACCCCTTGACCTGGGTATCCCTCTTCCCAGTCGAGGAGTTTTCTTTCAAACGGGCTTATAACCACCTGGAATGTTTAGTGGGAAATTGAGAAAAGATAATTTCATGGCGAAGGAAGCTGTCTAGGGTTCCCAAATTTTTTAAATTGTTTGTTCATGGAGCTTTTGATTGTAAGAACAAATTTCGAAGTTATGGCATGCTTTTTGTGGGAGACACGGCCATTTCTTATTTGGATATAAACCCATTTGTTGAAAAACGATGGATATTAGCCACTTTGAAAAAATCGAGTTTTTCGTTGTGTGAAGAAAAGACTCATTTTCATCTCCTTTTATTTGTTTACCCAATATTTTCAATAATAAACCTTCGGAATCGAACAAGAAAAAATATTCTAACCCCTCAAAATTTGATGGTTTACGTTTCAAGATTTGTAGAATCCGAAAACCAAATTAAAAAAATAAAGTGTTTATTGAAAACAATGGGTTGGATATATAAGCCGTTTGAGGGAAAACTCGATTTTTAGCAAGCTTTTAAAGCGGGATACAAACCGTTTCGGAAGGAATTAAAATCGTGACGTGATAGGCCTTATTCCAAAAATTCAGAATCCGTGAAAAAAAAACCAAAAGTGTAAAAAATGGATATAAGCCCGTTTGAAAGAAAAGTCCTCAGTTGTTCTTCATAGGTCAGCAAGAGCGCAGTTTGAAGTTACTTCAATAGAACTGTTCCACCTCCATCAAATAGGGCAGCCAAGATGATCGACTACATTCGAACCTCTTTTTGAAAAAAAGTGGTTTTATTGTGATGTATTTTTTTTTTTTTTTTTTTTTTTTTGTAAGGCTGTTTCATTTCAAATGAGGTAAATTTGATTTTTTCTAAACCTGCCCATTTTTTCCAATTTGGGATTTAGCCATTGTCTTATTGTATAACAGAAAATTTATTCAACTTTGTTTTTAAATTCAGGATTAACCCATTGCCTGACTGGGTTGTGATATCTTCTGGTAAAACTGTTCTTCTTTTACCTGCATGTTCCACTTTTTGTGTACTTTATGTTACCTTCAATACCTATCTACTAAATAAATATACTTTTTTCCTTCAAACAAAGTTTTTATCCCTCTTCACAGCTGGCAGAAGAAGAAGAAGAAGAAGAAGAAGAAAAAGCGTTTATTGCCTCACGAAACTATTATATTACAATCATTGCACTTGGATTATCAGTTCTTTTTGACTTGTAATCTATATTATTTGACATTATTAACTTAAATTAGTGAACTGATATATATAAATGGACAACGCTAATACTGCTGATCATCAGATCGTCGCAGGGGGTTTTTTAATTCTATTTATCTTATTACAATTATTATTTCCTTAGCTGTGCTTATTATTTTTCAAACAGTTATTATTATTTCACAAATTAGTTTAATTTCAGACAATAGTACTCTTACTTGGATTTTGCATAGTTTTAATTTTTATATTATGGTGTGGATGTATTCTTCTATTATTTAAACTACTTTAGCTTTCATAATTAAACTCGTCCACGAGGAATTGTCTGTAACTCGTCGCCGTTCTTACGAAGTTCACCAGATCATTGTGTGAGACCTCCTCCGTCTTCCCATCCAACATGTCAATAATTTCCATCCAGGTGAGGCGGCTCTTCTTAAGAAATTTTACACGGAATTCGCTGAGTATTGGGCAGATCGCGATAAAATGTGCGACCGTTTCATCTTCTTGTCTATTGCACATTGAACATCTATTGGATTCTCCATCTTTCCACCATCTGTAGTTCACTTTTAACATTTCCGATCTGGCCCTGAAAATGGTCCGAATTTTGGCTGGGTCTTGGATTTTTAAATACCTTCGTCCCCCGGTCAAGTCACGGTTCAACGATGCATACAATTTATGGTGCGCCGATTCCTCCACCTCCCTCTCCAAGTTCCGCATCCACCTCTCCCTCGCCTCCTGCCATACATTCTTCATTTCCCGTACCCATTCTGAGTGGCTTGCTTCTTGATACGTGTCTCCGTTCCCACGACACTCCTGCGCCAGTTTGAGGTAGTCCTGGACCCATGCCGATCTGTGCCCGATTACTTCCTCCGCCGTGATCCTAGGAAAACGGTTTTCCGGGTATTCCAACACCTTGGTCAAGTAATCAAGTAGCAACTTCATAAAATAAAATTGCAGAGGTTCCACACCACTTTCTGAATATATTATGTAGTTAGGCGTGTTATTGGGCATCGCGAACAATTTTTTCAGATAATATCGGTTCAGTACTTCAACCTGCTCGTACATCCTGTGTCCCCAAACCTGAGCTGCATAGCCAATGACCGACCTCGTCGTTGCTTCAAAAACTCTGTGTTTTATTTCTAGTGGTACACTTCTTTTCCTGATCAGCGGGTCCCACACCACATTCAGCCCATGTTTTGCTTGTGCCGTCTTCTCTTTAAAGTGTTTTCCCATATCAAGGCGGGACGTTAATACTACCCCCAAGTACTTATACTCACCCACCACTTGGAGTGGGCTACCTCTATAGCGCCACTTTTCATTTTTTACAAGCTTTCCGCCTTTCTTTCCAAACACTACAACTTTTGATTTTTCGGGACTCAGTACCAGATTCCATGTCTCAAAATATTTGGCCAATTCATCTATCATGAGTTGCAGCGATATGGGATTGTCCGCCATGATGGCTATGTCGTCCGCGTACATCAAAAACCTTATCTTGATATCACCAACCCTCACCCCGCCACTCAGAACATCCGGCAGATCATTTAGAAACAGCGAGAAAACCATTGGCGACATCGGACATCCCTGCTTCACACCGCTTACCGTATCAAACCACTCAGACAGGCCCTCTTTGGACCAGACTGCCATGCTCGTGCCGTCATACAGACTTTTCATAATCTGAATGAATTTAGTTGATAACCCCATTTGTGACAACTTGTAGAAAAGCGCGCTTCGTTGCACGTGGTCGTACGCAGCTTTCAGATCAACAAACAGAATGTAGGTTTTTTTCCCTTGCATTTCCCTAGTTTTCACAATATTGTATATGCAGAAAATGTTGTCCACAGTGCTATATCCCGACCGGAAACCTGCTTGCGCCTCATTCAATATTGTTTTCTTTTCTATCTATGTCGTGAGTCTTCCCAACAGCAAACTCATGAACATCTTTGCCGATGTATTCATGAACGCGAGACCTCGAAAGTTCGTGGGATCCGTAGTGTTTCCTTTTTTGTGTAAGGGAAACACAATTGCTTCTCTGAATGATTCCGGTGCATCACCACTCCCATAAATTTCGTTGTACACTTGTAGTAGTTGGTGCCTCATTATTTCAGGTGCGTTAATAAAAAACTCATTCGTGACTCGGTCAGGGCCTGGGGCTTTATTGTCTTTCAACTTTGCAATTACTCCATTGAGCTCACTCATTGAAAATTGACGATCCAGCTCCTCGTCAGCACAGTAAGGTTCTGCATACGACATAATTGAACTAACTGTATCCGGGTTTAATAAAGTTCTGAAATGTTCTACAAGTACTTCCATGGTCATATGCGGCGCACGATATGGTGATTTTCCTCGTACGTGATCCACTAGCCGCCAGAACCCTTTCGAGTCTGTCACAGCCTTCAACCCTACATCCACGTTTTCATAGAATTCTTTCCGCTTTTCTCGACAGAGTGTCTCGTAAGCTGTTTTTGCCTGAGTGAACTTTTCTCTGTTACATTTATCATCACATTTTCTCAAAATATTTAGCTGTATCATCGTTTCTTTCCTCGCTTTACTGCATTTGAATTCAAACCATGGCTGTTTGAATACTGGCCCTCCACTTCCTACCTTCATGGCCACGCTTCCCCCTTCCGCTGATCTTCTTATGCATGCCATCAACCCGTTCAGTTTATCTTCGCTGTCACCCTGCGTGAATGAAATTTTCCTCATTTCATCGGCCATTTTAACTTTATAGAATTTAGCTTCATTTTTTGTCCAATTTATCCTGGGGCTGAGTGGTAGTATTTCTCCTTCATTCCATCCTTCTTGGGTTATGCTTATTTTGATGGGTTGGTGATCGGAAAAAATTTCAGGTACCACTCTGAAGTCCGCAACGTTCTCCAGGCAGTTCCCTGACACCACCGCAAGGTCTATCACAGAACACCCCTTGTTATCCACAAAAGTGTAATTGCCCTCTTCATCGCCACTTGTACGACCATTAAGTATCACCAAACCATGCTCATCAAAAAATCTTACCAACTTCCGCCCTCTTGCATCCACCACCTTATCTTTGGATCTCCGACTTGAACTTATACACGCCAACTCATTGTATGGACCCTCCGGCAGTTGTTGGTTTGATCCTATTCTTGAATTTGTGTCACCTGTAATTAAATAGTTCAATTCCATGTTGTTCTCGATTATCCTCACTACTCCCTCGAAATCCTCTTCCCAGCTCCTCGCATTGAAATGAACAGGTACAATTGTTATATTTCCCTTGAGTGTATTTTTAATAACTACAACATTTTTGTCGTCAATCCTGCCAAATTCTACATTTTTTCCACGCAGCTTTTTCTTTATTCCGTATGAACATCCTTCACTGGGTCTGCCTAGGCTGCTAATTCTTGTTGCTGCCTCCCAACATAAAACGAACTCATCGAAAAAAAGCTCTACCTCCTCATAATTGGTGTCGACCATAAACGTTTCATAGAGTAGAAAAACATCAAATTGGGGGGTGTCGCGCTTGCCGCTGGTGAGACAACACATGTTATATGAGCTCCGTGATTAGATGTCAAATTTAGTGGTTTACACAGTGCAGAAGCGATTGATTTTGTGCAGGACGGTGGATTACAGCGACAACGTCACAGCTGGCAGAATATACTGAGAATATATCCTACGAGTGCCTTGGCACGTCTGCCAGATGTAGTAAAAAACGCTGCAAATTATTACACAAAGGTTTATTATTTTTCTATATAGATCACTCGCCACCAACCATCCAACATGAAGAAAAACGTCGATCGCATTTCGGTCAGCTTTAATTTGAACGGAGATTAGGCCTCTTTTGCGATTCACACTCGTGTTTCTGATTTATCGTACGTCCAAACTTTAAATTCTCGTAGGGAGCGAACGGTTTGTCCTAAAGAGCTCCGCGTGGTCTCAAAATATTCTAAAAATTCTATAGAATCTTAAATTGAAGGAAAAACAATACCTTTATATCAAAATTTTTTGAGTTAGGGCGTTTTCAAAATTTCAAAATTCATTTTGGAACCCTTAGAAGTGACCTGCATCAACCAAAATTTTCGGGGCACAACTAGACCCCAAATGGAGCCTACATACCAAATTTCATCAAAATCGGTCAATGCTAAGTGGCAAAAGTGCCGCGTACGGCGTACGGACGGCCACATTTTTATTCGAATTTTTGGATTCTGCGTACCTTGAAACGTAAACCATCAAAGTTTGAGGGGGTGTTAAACAATTTTTTTTCTTGGTCGATTCCAAAGATTCATTATTGAAAATGATAAACCAACAGGGCCTTCCAGCGCTATCCCGTTGCATACCTAAGTAGGTGCTAGGTTGTGACTGCAATGCCTCAGCTACCTGTACCTTATGGTGTCTGTAGTACGAGTCAAAGACAACTCACTAACCAATTTATTGTGAAGTCTCATTGATGCTGAACATTGTGATTTGTACGAGCCTAGTTTAAGAGGATTGTACGTCTGTCTGTGACGTTAATCACAGAAGGACAACTTATGAACCTACAGCAAAAGATTTGGAAATAAATACTAATAATTATGCCAACCGACTGTTCATGGAGACGCCACACTTCCGGGACCAAGTCCAGCCAAAATGAAACCAAAACATCCGAACTTTGTTGCTCGATTCTGAAAGTTTATTATCGAAAATAACGAAAGAGGTTTCTTATCGTTTCCAAGAAAACAAGAACATCATTTTCTGAAAGAGTTTCAAGTAACTACTGAGGGTGTGAAAGATGACTCGAAAAGAAAATAATGAAAAGTCTTCGTGAAGAGAAAATGTGATTTATTCGTGGAAAGCAATTATGAGGGGTCACGCTATACTCTCCACGATAGCGGTTAATAACAAAGGCTCCGTAGAGCAGGTTAGGGATTAAGCGTTAATTCTGTATGTGTGGGAGGTTTTATCCTTCTTTATATTTCGAGATCAAGAGAGTCTGCATGAAGTTGTTGAAAAAATAAATAAGGGTTCTTAAAACGTAGCTTCATCGCAGTATTGAGATAGATAATTAAAATCTTTAAATTAAATTTTAATCAAATAAGGTTTCTCAAAACCTTTTAATTATATTTTAATCTCATGTGTGTGAGGTGTTATCCTTCTTTGTAATTCGAGGTCAAGAGGGTCTGCATGAAGTTGTTTTAAAAATAAATAGGGCTTCTCAAAACGTTGCAAAATTCAATAGAACTATACGTTTACACTGTGGCTGCCAATAATACTGGTGTGGAAAGTAAGAAACCTTAATTTCAACAATTTTCAAGAAAAAAATTAGTAGCAAAATGGTACATGGAATTTTCTTAGAAAAAGGACGAGAATTACGTGTTTAGCTTGACTGGGGCCCAAGAGTGGATTCTATGTAGACAATCCAAAAATTAGCCGATGTTCGTTGATGAACGGAAATTCAGAGTGAATAAATTAATATTTTCTCAGGGCATGGTGAGGTTTAGGGAGTTGCTTTCAGAGAACCTAAGCAACAACTAAAGATGGGAGAATATTCAGAGATGTACGAGCAGTAGAGAAGGTATAAGGGGTCCTCTGTAAGCTTCCTAAGTTTTACCAAATTCAATTTTAATAATTTCCTGTTCAATCAAGGCGAAATTTTGTCCTCGCACCTTAACATATCGGTAGTTTCAGCCTTCCACTCCAGAGCCTGTTGGATCCGACAGTTGAGTGCCAAAATCTACACGGTCAAGGTTGCTCATAACATACCGGGTCAGTATAATTCACGTTATACAGACGGAAGGTATGAAATAAGCGTCATAGAGACCCACAATATACAGAGGAGTAGTCGTATAATATTGTGGAAACTATGTTTAGGGGAAAATAGCCATTGGCTAATGCCGGCCAAGGAGGTTTCGAAAAAATTTCGCAACTGATCTATAAGCTGATCATCATGCTCTTTCCTGAGAGTATAGTGAACTTCTCCCATTACCCGATGTTCGATCAAATAATAAAGTTCTCGACCTCAAACGCTGCAAATTTTACCAATAATATTGTACTCTAAACCGCAATTTTCCTTAGTTCTCATTTCCTTTTCACGGGAATATCTACCGGAACCATGTAGGTACAAATTGAATTAAGCCTAACTTAATAGAAATCATGCAATTTCACAAGTGACCATTCTCTAAAAATCCTTAAAACCCCTATCTGCCTTACCAACACCTTTGGTGTTGTTAGAACCTGTGTCAGAGTGTGTTCAGAAAAGTTTATTCATGAATATTAGTTAATGTGCGAATTTTCAAGGAAATCTTTAAAACGGTTAAGCAAATTGAAAAATTATTGATTTGTTAAAATTATGCAATAAACCGCTTAAAAAAATGTAAAAAAAAAAACTTCAAAAATAAAATACTTTTCTATTCACCCCGAACTCTGAGTACGTACACGTATGTTGTAGTTTTTTCGATTCTCAGTGAATTTTGACCAACATACTGCATGCACAGGGTATGTTTTGAAGACGTTGATAGTAGATACATAATCATGTACTCGTCTCCACGAATTCATAGAGACTAAGTTACATTTTTAGGTACAATGAATATAGGTTTGTACTTACTGTTGTCGGCGATTGAGACGAACTTTCTATCATCCCATCTGCATTTCACACCCATTTCTCACACTTCCGACCAACCGGTTTTAGACGCTATCAGAAAGATTGGAGACAACGCGAATATGATTGCTGTATTTCGAAATGCTGGACTCGGAATTCAGACAATTCTTTGTGAACGGGAAAAAAGTAATTTTGGAGCATAACCCCCGTCTTCCCGGCCGACTACCTGAATTACAGTACCCGAAATAACTGTATTAAATACAGTATTTCAGGGTAAACTGTATTAAATTAAATACAGGGTAAACAAATTTTGTTTGCCCTAGTCATGACAGAGCCAACAATAAACTGGATACTTGCTCAAAAAACTAAATAGAAGTTGAAAACTGACAGTCTTCTACTAACAACAAGAGTAAAAACAAAGACGGTGGTCCGAATGTGTCCACCATTTTGGAGGCTCACTGATAACTTGCGCGCAAGCGCATTCCGATGAAAACGTCTATTCTTCTAGAAAAGAAGTAAACATTGGGGTCACGTCAGCCACATGTTTGGGGTAGGTAATCCCAGCCAAAGTCAACAGACAAAATTTTTAAATGTTACCAATCAACACTAGTTATCGCAATTTACCTCTTGTGCCAAGGTTGGATGTCTTGTCAATCTCATGTCATAGTGAAAAGCCTACTTCTAAATTCTGAACAATTGTAAAAATATCGTTTAGAAAGAAGATATGTTTTTTACGGTAAAATTGTATTTTGTGTTACTACTTGAAATTAATAAACTCGTTTTATACATTTATAATTTTCTTGTGCATACTTCTTCGTTGCTTCCATCCCTGAAATCTACTTCCATTCAAAGATCTTGGGCACTGACGAAAATGACTGGCATTCCACAACAACGTGGACGGGATTACCCAATCTGTTATGGCATACCAGCCATATCTACTTTTTGGGGTTTTGGATCTCCACATCATTGTAACTTGATTACAGCAAAAAAAAAAAAAAAAAAAAAAAACGTTGTTGAATTCTGAAATATTTGGGAAACAAACTTGAAAAAGTAAAGTCGATATCCCATTTTTCCAGAAGAGGGAAAGTCACAAAGATAGGCTGCCTTTTCCCCCCTTTCACCCCTAATACTTCGTGTCACATCCTGCCCTGGATGTTGTACTTTATGTTGTACTTTTTGTTTATGTTGTACTGTTTTGTTCAACATAAATACTTGTTTTGTTTATGTTGTTGTTTATGTTTTTGTTTTTTGTTATGTTGTACCCTATATGTTGTACTTTTCGTTTACTTTGTTTGTTGTACTTCATGATTAGGTGTCGTTACGTAATTCCCTATGTGTATAGGAATAAATCAGCTTCATTCACAAAGGAGAATTCCGTTCGTTAGTTACGATGTAGGTACGAAGTTCACAAATTCCAACCACAAGCGTCTGAAAACTTTAAGAGAATAAACGAAACTGTGAGAAAACTTTTACAGTGGTGGAACATAGAGAAGGTTCAATGTGTTGAAACAGTTTGAGATCTTGTTTACCGGAACAACATTTGGTAGAAAACAAGAACGAGGTCTAAGATGCTGGTGATTTGAACATTTACTGGAATAAACAAAGCTCGGAATTTGATGCTCTTCAACTTCGATGAGTAGAATATTGGAGCAGCCGTTTTTAGGGTACGGGTGTTTTATCATGACTAAAACCCACTTCCATGTCAAGTAGGAAAAAACTACCTATCTTTGACGATCGATTTTGTTTAAACAGCTGAACCGTTTTTAACTTGTAAGCAAATCGTTGGAAAAAGCCGTTTTCAAAAGTGCTTGGGTGGATGAAAACCAAAATCCAATTCGCCATAATTAGAGCGGTGTCCCTTCGGATACGAGGTGCCCGAAGAAGAGTGCGGCCACTCAAATTGGAGGATGGTGCGGCCGTTCCATTGTTGGAAGACTATTAATGGACCCCCAAGAAAAATTCCCTTTCTCTTTGATAGATACAATACCTATTGTTACGTGTAAAATAAATACCTAACTAATGAAAAAATAAAAAAAATAAAAAACTTTGATGTGAGTACAATTTTCTGTAGAATGCACTATTATCGATCTATAAGCAAAAACGCTGCAAATCATTGCTCAAAGGTTTATTATTTTCTGTGTAGATCACCCTTCTGTATAGATCACTGGTTCTCCATCAATAGCACCTACCACCATCTGTATTTCCCCTTGACCTTCCCTCTCAAATTTCAGCTTCCTGCGTTCAATAGGATTGAAAACGGCTTCGGAGCTCACTCAGCTGATCAGTGATCTGAAGAGTGAAGAAGATCTCCTCGAATGCTGGAGACGCCTGGAAGAGCACTTCCATTCAATAGGAGTAAAAATGGTTTTGGAGCTCACTCTGCTGATCAGTGATCTGAAGAGTGAAGAAGGTCTTCTCGAATGCTGGAGACGCCTGGAAGAGCACTTCCATTCAATAGGAGTAAAAACCTTTTCAACAAAAAAATGGACCGACCTCAAAAATTATGTCCGTAAACACCAAAAAGGGAAAAATAATAATCTCAGTGAAAACGTACTTGATGTAGTAGGTTGTTGGACATAAATATCTAGTCAACAGATGGTATGTTGGAATAGATACTCATCTGTAGATTCTATCATCTAGATGCTATCTAGATAGATAGGTAGGTAGGTACGCATTGAAGTCGCCGCCGTGCCCATCTGCAGACACAAACTAACCACCTTCCTTTCTCGATGATCTGGTTACCATTACAAGAGTGAATACCATTGAGTTACAATGTGCTCCCCAAACTATCAGGTACCTAGTACGTCTCTGCTCCCATATGAGTATGATAGTAAATGTGAACCTCCCTAGGAATGGTTGTGACGAGTATTTGAGACTTTATTATTATAGGAGACAGTTTATTATATTGGTGGACATATTTTAATGTAGCTACGTACCGTCGAAAGCGTTGTTACCAAATTAACATTTAACATCTCCCACAATTTTACAAATATTTACGTTCATACTCGGTGTGGAAGCATGTTTGTAGTATGGGAGGTATGTATATTTGCGAAAAAGAATAATATGTTGGTGAGTAGAAGATCTTGAAGACGTTTGTGTCTACAGATGGGCACGGCGGCGACTTCAATGCGTACCTACCTACCTATCTATCTAGATAGCATCTAGATGATAGAATCTACAGATGAGTATCTATTCCAACATACCATCTGTTGACTAGATATTTATGTCCAACAACCTACTACATCAAGTACGTTTTCACTGAGATTATTATTTTTCCCTTTTTGGTGTTTACGGACATAATTTTTGAGGTCGGTCCATTTTTTTGTTAAAAAGGTTTTTATTTTATTATTTTTCCATTTTATATTATTTTTTATTTTTCACTTTTTAGTGGTCTTCAATTTAAATCTGAAATTAATTTACCCGCAGTTTATCGATCTGTTAATGTGAATCTGTTTCCATACTGTGAATCATTTCAGTAAGGTGAACCAGACGCCGTAGGGTGAACCACATTCTGTAATCCGGATCAGTTTCCATATGTATAGATGACTTTCCGTTTTTGGATCAGTTTCAGGAGGTATTTGGTTCACTTTGCTACTTAGCAATCTACTCTCTTATCCCCTAACTGTTCGACGTCCCTCATATTTGAGAGGTACTTGGTAGTTCTGACAACACAATTCAACAACTCAACCATGACATGATTGACGAGGACTTATCACCTAACTGTACTATATACCTCATATTTGGTACGGCACAATTCAGTTCTGACGATCACCTGTACCATTACCTACCCAACTATTTACGAATGACGAGGAAGCTATGTGCTACACCCACTTGGTAGAATACCCTCTCATCACCTAGTTGTCCTATTATCCCTCATATTTGGTACAGCACTATTCAGTTCCGACAATCTCCTATACCATTACCTACCCAACTTTATTATGGATGACGAGGAAGCTATGTGCTACACCCACTTGGTAGAATACCCTCTCATCACCTAGTTGTCCTAAAATCCCTCATATTTGGTAAGGCACTATTCAGTTCCGACAATCTCCTATACGATTACCTACCCAACTATATAGGTAATGGATGACGAGGAAGCTATGTGCTCCACCCACTTGGTAGAATACCCTCTCATCACCTAGTTGTCCTATAATCCCTCATATTTGGTAAGGCACTATTCAGTTCCGACGATCTTCTATACCATTACCTACCGAACCATGTTAAGGATGACGAGGGAGCTATATGCTATACCCACTTGGTCGAATACCTAACTAACAGTACTATAATTATCCCTCATACGTATATGGTAGGAAAACTCACATATTTGAGCATTGATAAACACGTTTGATATGGCTCATGCAGGTTCTGAGCGAATAGCCCACTATAATTTCCCCCTTTCTCATCCCCCGCAGCACCTTTTAGTTATCGGAACCCCCCTCATATAGCATACCATTTTGAAGCTTACAATCAGACCTTCAATTTGACTATACACAAATACTCCGTCATCGGCACAGTCGGAAGTCACAGGGGAAGAAGAGTGAATGCGGACCGATATTCCCGAAAACGGGAACCACGTTTTTCAACTTCTTTCACAAATTTTCGATACTTCTAACAAAGCGAAATGAAATCTGTTTGAAATGGGACCACCACGGATACTGGTAGAACAAATTTCAAAAAGAACCAGACAGATTGGTACCAGAATAAAGAAATGCAAGGTGTTCAGACATACAAAAAAAAAAAAAAAAAAAAAAAAAAAATCGTCGTCCCACGACAACCCGAATTGAGTACCTCCTCTTTCGCGCGCCTTCGGCGCGTTGAAGTCGGTCAAAAATGGCTTTGGAGTTCACTCAGCTGATCAGTGATCTGAAGAGTGAAGAAGATCTCCTCGAATGCTGGAGACGCCTGGAAGAGCACTTCCATTCAAAAGGATTGAAAATGGCTTCGGAGCTCACTCAGCTGATCAGTGATCTGAAGAGTGAAGAAGCCTTTGAGCAATGATTTGCAGCGTTTTTTACCCACCAATTTTTTTTTTTACCTACCAGCTAGGTACTACCTACCACCCCATACTGGCTTCACACCTTCACAATCAAGTTTATTAGAAAGAACTAAACGCTTCACACTCGATTGGAAAAATAGAAAGCTTGATATGGAAATTTGATTACTGGTTACGCAGAAGGCAAAACTGTATACAAATCGAAGAAATGAACAGCGATCGCATTTTAGTCCGATAAAATTTGAATGGAGATTAGACCTCTTTTGCGATTCACACTCATGATTCTGTTTTATCGAAGGAAAACGTTCAAGTACTCGTAGAGACCGAACGGTTTGTCCTACAGAGCTCCGGGTGGTCTCAAAAATTTAAAAAAATTCAATACTATTTAAAATTGGTGAAAAAGCGATACTTTTATTTCGAGAGTTTTTGAGCTAGGGCACTCTTGAAAATTTCAACCCTTAATTTTCACCCCTTAGAAGTGACCTACATCAACCAAAAGCTTCGCGGCACAACTAGACCCCAAATGGAGCCCATATACCAAATTTGAACCAAATCGGTCCACTGTTGCTAAGAAAAGTGCCGCGTACGGCGTACGGCGGACGGACGGAAATTTTTTTATTAGATTTTCGTATTCTACGTACCTTGAAACGTGAAACATCAAATTTTGAGGGGGGGTTAAAATTTTTTTTTTCTTGCTCGATTCCAAAGGCTTATTATTGAAAATAATAAACCAAAACTAAAATAATTGCCAGAATTTCGTGTTCTTTTGGCTCCCAAATGTTAGGCACATCTCAGGAACCGTCACCAATTCATGTAAACCTCATTCTGGTGGATTATGGATTATTCAGTCGTATATAATATTTATTCAAATACGACAATTAGAAGGTATTCGCAAGACATATTTTGTTATGAAGTAGGTTCATCATTACAGATTCAAATAACCGTCGAGTATTTGATTGTAGCCTTCACCCTCGCGTCGAAGTAAAGATCTTGCAGTGGATGGTGGATGAGTCGTCACTGAAAAAAATTCAAATATAATTATTGATGATCTTCATTTATGATGATATCCTCTTAGATATAATTTAATCTTCAATCTAACTAACTAACTACATAGCACTACAGGTCGATGTGGCCCTTGGCTTCCCGAACTCCCTTCGGCCACTGAGTACGGTCACCCGCCTGAGACCTCCGCAATCCCATCACCCGGAGGTCCCTCAAGACATCATCAAGCCAGCGACTACGAGGACGACCTTTTCGTCTTCCAGTTTCCATCCTAGCTCGAGCAGGCCTCCACTGGCATGCGGTCCACATGTCTCAGCCATTTAATGCGCCCAGCTTTGATGAATCGGACTATGTCTTGATGGTTTAATAATTCATCAATTTCTGCATTCTGTCTTGCTCTCCACCCTCGGCCCTCTCTGACCACTCCATAGACACTTCTTATAATCCTCCTCTCAAATATCCGCAGTCTAGCCTCATCCTCAGCCCACATGGTCCAAGCCTCCGATCCATAACAAACCACAGGCCGCACTAGGGATCTATATAGCCTCATTTTCGTTGATCTGGAGATCACACGGCTCTTGAAGAGTTTCATATTGGAAAAAAATGCTCAGCTGCCTGCCATTATCCGTGAGCATATCTCATCCTGTACTTGGTTTCTATTCGTGACCAAGCTCCCTAGATTGGTGAAGGACCTGACTTTATCAAACTTATAAGAACCGAATAATCTTCAATCATCATATCATAATTCAAACATACCAAAAATATCTTCATTTTCCAAGTAGTTTTTACTGGAAATAAAACTGTCTGGAACATTAACAATATAAATGGTATTTTGGAGAAAACGTGAGTTTTTCTATAGGAATAGTCAAACATAAGTTTGGAGTTTTCCATTCCGAAATTGCTTGGAGTCGAAGTAATAAATTATTTGTTGAGGATTCGATCATCATCTCACGTTGCACAAATGGAACTCTTCGCCTTTTCAGCACTCAAAAAACAATTCTAGAAGAAGTTTTCTCTTCGTTTTCTCGTACTATTACTGCAAACCTCCGTCAGGTTCCAAATTATTTGGCTTCTTCTAGAGTTGTTTATTTATAATTATTTAGAGTAATATTTATAATTATTATAAATATTGTCTGATCTACTCACCTAAGGGACGTTCAGACGTCTCACTGCTGTCGGTAGTTTCGGCCTCCGCTGTGTCGGAAATCCCTTCCGAGGTGCATTCCCTGTAGAGCAGTTCAATATCATCCAGCGCTATTGTACCGTATGTGTTCTCTTCGGAAAATTCCGACTCAAAGATTAACTGAAATGAAAAAAATTACGAAAAGATTAAGAATTAAAGGATAACTCAAATTATTACGCAATGAGTGTTAAGTCGGCTAGTTACAGAAGGGGTCTTTAGATGCGCGAGGCAACTAAATAGCGCATTTATATAGGACTACAGATTATCAACTAGAATAACCATGTACAACTATGTTTCAAGAAATGTGTAAAAAAAAATGTATTGTTTAGTATGTTACTTAAATACCACTGCATTGCATTGCAGGTATCAATTTATTTACCGAGATGAAGCGATTTTGCAAAGGGCCTACCTACATCACGGGCAGGAAATCCCCTCGGGGAGGAAATTTGAGCAAATCGCATTCCTTCAAGCATTAAATGCTTGAAGAAATTTTAAATAAGATTAAATAAAATAAATAATAGGTATCTTAAATTTAATTTTAATTTTTTATTTTAATATAATAATATATGAATTTTATCTTATTGTAAAAGTGTATCACTCATCTGCTGAGAACAAGGCTTTCTCATATTAATAACACCATATCATCATCTATTCTGCTTCCTGTCGCATCAAAGACCTGCTGGAGTGGGAGTTGCCAACATCCTACGCTCCAGCGGATTCAAGCCTATGTTTGGAAGGTTAGAAAAAGGTCTTCCAATTGTAATTTTGTGTTGCTTAAAAAAAAAGTACAAAATATAGGTATTCAATTTTAATTTTAAAAAAATTAAAAACCGAAAATCGAAAATTTTTTCTTTTTTTTTGCGGTCGAACCTCTTCTGAAATATTGTTCTATCCATCATTCTTTAAACCTTTCTTTTTCACCTTTGTTAACTGTTATCCTAATTGTTGTTGTTGTAATACCATTATTTCATAACTTATTATTGTATAGTCCACCAATGGGTGGAAGAAGGTACTACGAGTGTCATCTACTGGTTATTTATATACATTCATATTAGTCACCGAACTTGATAGTGGCTATCTACATTAAAGTTTCTTAAAAAAAAATTGTCGGGTTCTACGAACTTTGAAATTTTGAAACTTAAATAACAACTTTGAAACGTTAAATAATAAATTTTGAAGGGGGTTAAAATGTATTTTTTTTTCTTAGACAAGTTGTTTATTGAAAATTATAAAACAAAACGTGGTGACTAGCATTGAAGTTTGAATAGTCTGGGAAAATAGAACGTCGTGTAAATATCTGAAAGCGTGTAGGTAATTTTCCCAGCAACGTCAGATGGTGAGAAAATGTTCGGAAAAATATGTCCGGGCGTCGCCCTGCCTTTTGTAGTCCGAGAAAAGCAAAGAAAGAGCCCTTGCCGTCCAATGGACAGCGTGTGCTAAGGACCCATCATACGGCCTCTGTTGGTGTCCTACCTGTCGTTACCAATACATTATCCTCCCCGGTTGAAAGGGAATGTCAGCTATTCCGGTCGTGATGGCCCACTGAAAGTAAGAAGGTTGGACGCAAAGAGTCGCAAAAAAACAGTAGCTGTCGGAGTAACGATCCTTTTAATTTCACTGCTAGGGCGTGGAAAGCACTCTTCCCAACAGATGGCTTCTCGGAACTTCTAACATCCCCGGGGGATATCTCGGCTTGTCGTTATCAACACCAAGGTTGAAGTCAGCTGGGTGTTATTTTTCAGATCGTGGAGTTCTAATTGAGGTTCTACCTAAATAGGTTATTCATGTCTGAAAATACGATTCCACGATCAATGGACTCACTGATCCATCGTCTCGAAATTATTTTCTTTATGATCATAAAATCACTAAATTGAGACTTTAAGCAATATTAATAAATAGTTAAGTAAAATTTTCGTAAGCATAAGTAGTGTAAAGTAAGACAATGTACATGAATTTAAATAATTGCCAACCCAGTTGACGGCTTCACTAAGCCTAACAGTTACTGTGCAGCGTGAAAAATTTTGGAAATGTTTTGTAAATACACGTTCATTCATTCATTCACACTCAAATGAATCATGTAGTTTCTAAATCATGTTACGTTTCCATTGTTCATGAATGGTGTAGTAATATCACATTTTTTCATTACTAAGAAAGATCATCTGGACTACATTCTTTCATTTTCTCTTCGTTGTTTCATCCATCATCATCTTCGTTGTTTTATTCATTTCATTTATTTTATTATTCTGACAGCATGGTCCATTGACTAAAATCGATTTATTGTTGTTCCCTTTTTGCACTTAGATGTAGCTCCCAACTTCCAACTCTGAGATAACCAATGCTGGCTAGTTGCACTAACATGTAGCTCCCAACTTCCACCTTTGGGATAAGCACTGCTGGCTAGTTGCACTAAGATGTAGCACCCAACTTCCAACTCTGGGATAAGCACAGCTGGCTAGATGAGAATCAAAGGACAAAATTTCTGAAGGACAAGAAAGAAGGAGGAAGGTTACGAAGTTTTCTTTTGTACTTATTCGTTAGGGATGAAACTGTACGATTGGCTTCAACTTGAATAGCAAATATAGAATTTTGTGTTAGATTAATTGAACTGTGTTCGCAGGTTCCTAAAAGAACCTCATATTGCTTCCGAGTCTCCCAATGTAGCGGAAACTTTGTTTTCGCTTTTCAAGGTTGAAAAAAAAGTTCTCCAAAATCCAAATTTACACTCGCGTTTTGCGTTTCAGACCTTCCTGAACAATTTTGGTACCGTGTCTGTCTGTATGCAATGAAATCCTTACTGCAGCATGATGGAGTTGAATTCCAGTTGACCTCATTCCCAATATCACATTCCCAATGTGATAGCTTTCAGGGTGAGCAATCCAAATTAAATACATGAGGCAAAACCCAGGGCTGTTGATTTTATCGGGATTTATCAAACTTACTAGCATTCAGCCGATTTCTGGATAGTGGAAAACTACTTCGAAAACCCGTTCTGATCCTAGGACTTAACGATCGTTCCAATCCTTGAAATAACGTCGTTCCTAATCCACCTCTATGTCGAGGGAAGACCCTCGGTCGAGGTCTAGCCTTTTCGGACCCGCTCGTAACTCCGGAAAACCCTCACGACCTCGTTTATGCCGCGTCACGTCTCAAACAGTGAGACAACAGTTATAACCTAATGACGTGCTTTTACGGCGAGAGATTATTACCAGAAACACTCTTGCTCGAGCGATAATGTAGTCACGGCCCCCGCCCAGCTCTCCCGCTCTTCGCCGCTTTTGCAGCCTCTGTGCCGTTTAAAATCTTCGTCACTAAAGTGAGGGAGTCAACCCCCAACACCGACCCTCCTCAAAATCCATCCGAAGGGGCGATAAATTAATAAAATGCCGGAGCCGTCGAGCGAAAACACTCGAAGCTCTGAATATCTTCGAATCCTTGTCCGAAAGAATTCTTGACATTCTGGGAATCGTTGTTTCCAGTTGTGAAATCGCTATTGTTTTCCCTAAAATTATCTTATTTCTATACGGTTACGTATTTCATGAGAAATATTCGTTAGAACCGGAAAGGATTCATTAGAAATTGTGTGGAAAGGATTTGATTCGAACACCAACTAGGTATTGCTACGAAAATAAACTACAAATTATTACACAATGGTTTATTTTTTGCTTCTGCGTCTACCAAGGTAGCGAAAGCTTTGTTTTCAATTTTCAACGTTGTAAAAAAAATTTCTCTAACATCAAAAATTCTACTCTCGTTTTACGTTTCAGACTTCAGTGTCTGTCTGTCTGTTATGAATTCTTAGCCATGGCCATAACTTTTACATTTCTCATCCGATATCGATGAAATTTTCAGGGATTGTGTGGGTTGGCTTGAAGATGGTTCCCCATGAAAATCATTACCCCCGGACTGATAGTAGCCACTGTGCATGCGCAAAGTTATGTTTCCTTGTAAGGGCCATAACCAATAATTTTTTCCAATAATATTCAGAGATTGTACCGGTTGATGTGTAGAGGGTAGTGGAAGGTACTTAGAGATTAATGTTTTGAGATTAACGACTATGCATCGGATCATCTATACAATCGGGTTAGGGATATGAGGAAGCTATGTGCCACACCCACTTGGTAGACATTTTTTGTTGCGGAGAAAGGAGTAACGAGTGATGGGTGAGGGGGGAGGGCTGTTCTATCTTAGCTGAGACCCTCTATAAATGGAACTCAAATTCAATGCCTGGTTTCTAAATATTCTAAACTCATAATCAGTCCAAAAGGAAGAGACTACGCGGAGCTCTGTGGGACAAACGAGAACTTAAGGGTTGGACTTACGATAAATCAGAAACACGAGTGTCAATCGCAAAAGAGGCCTAATCCCCGTTCAAATGTTAGCTGACCGAAATACGATCGATGTTTTCCTTCATGTTGGTTGGTGGTAACAATGGCAAAGCCGTGTTCTTTGCAGACTAATGATCTATTTGTATAGAAAAATAATAAGCATTTCTGTGATAATTTCCAGCGTTTTTAATTTTTAATAATTCTTAATTTAAAAAATAATTTTAATTAAATTTGGAATTTAAAATTCAATTTCCTGCACCTTTCTCGCCGAACAAAATTAAAAAACAAGCGGAAAAACGTTGTTTTTAGAGGGTTTTTGTAGAACAATTTTAATAGTTTGGTTAGACTATTAATAATTTTAATAAGTCGCTTATTTTAATTAATAATATTAGTCGCTTATTTAATTATTAATAAGTCGCTGTCCAGACTTCAAATGTAGAGGATGTTATAATTATTCTGCTAGCCTTTTGTGATGTTGTAGAACCTCTATCTTCTCAATACATATACATTTGTGTGTAGGTACGAATCCAATCCACCCATAAGCAGTGAGAACTATTTACAGATAAGTCGAGATGAAGATGTCCTGTTTTGATGGTAAAGATTGGTTCCTTCACTCAACAAAAGGTACTCCTCTTTACCTACTCTTGCGGAGAAAAAATGTGGTGGTGAAGTGGGAAAAGAGGTGAGACAGGATATTGCTTAAGTAAATATGAATTGAAATTATATACTCCTAAATAAGAACTGGTCGATAAAACGTACCCTGAACGGTCTGGTGACATAAAGTGGTACAGCAATATGCACCCATTGACCCTCACTAGTGTCGTTATACCACAACTCGAAAGTAGTCTCTGGATCATTGTCCAACTGAGTCACTTTGTCCAAGTACGACTGGGATAACTGAAATTAATCGACATTTCAATGATAAATTCTCATTTTTTGTTGATGTACTCCGATATTTGGTTCTAGGAGCGGCTTCAATAACTTGTACCTTGAGGAAGGCAATGGTGTCGTCTTGTATGAGGTACCAGAACCTGACACACCCCAAAGAAGATTCTTTTGATTCGGCCTTGTGGAAGTTTATAGACATCAAGAAACCTGGTGTTGTGCCGGAGTTCTCATAGGAGCTGTAGACATACCCATCTGTAAATAAAAACAAAAGAATCAAAGTTACGCGAGAGATAGTCCCTAGCCCTAGTCCATAGTCCCTAGCCCTAGCCTGAATGTACTATCGCCCCGGCGTCTTGCGACTGACCTCTAGGCAGAGTGCATGAAGATTCGCTCGCCTGTAGTCTCCAGCATCTGTTAAGACCTACCGTAATCAACAGGATATTTACCTTGTGAGCCTAATTATCCGAGGAGGGCTCTAAGGTGAAGTGACTGCAGAGGTTGGCGTCGGTGAAGACAATCTGGGGTCTCTGCAGGTACTTTAGCTTGGTGGGCTGAGGCGAAGGTGATGACAAAAGAAGAAGTCGATCGAGTGGAGTAGAATGCATACTGGAGAACCCCTGAGTGAGCTCATATACTCGTTGTATTTTCCCTGAGAGGAGAGTGGTGGTAGGGTGACATCACTTGACGTGTTCCCCCTTACCTCACTCTACCATAGTGGTGATGACTCACTCAGGGGTCCTCTCGTATCTTCTTTATTTAAGAACTATATGCTTAATACATTATGTGGGTCATAACAAAATGTATCATTGGAAATAAATAGGTAAGTACATTGAAAGTTCCCACGAAATTGTTGCTGCGATAAGTACATATTCTGCAAAATGACAGCCTAAGTATTCTTTGGTTATTCTCTATCACCAGGGCTCATCAATCCGACGATCAACAGGGTAAGATAGAACCATAAATTCCCAAAGCGAGCTTCGTAAGAACATCTGTGGGTCAACTCCCGAAGCCTTCTGTTGAAGAACAAAAGTTGGTAATGGCGAGAAGATGAGCCAGGCTTTTCCTCGTTCCTCCTAGAGATAGCACTAATCTGTTTTCCATGGCTCTCCCAAAGGAAGAGAAATAACATCGTGCTCAACCGTTCAGTAGTTCACAGATCGATCGAACTTGCACGGCAGTATTTGGACCTCTGAGATAAGTCCTCAGCCTCCCTCGTTTGTTATCTCAACGGAATTCGGGGATATTTTTCTCTTTGTATGTAGGTCACTATAATATTTTCATAGTTCGCGAATTTCCATTGGGTATTTATTTACTGTTAGAAGTGAAGGTCAATATATGGGGTCTGGAGATGATCGCATAAAGCAAAACCAGAGAACACATTTTGAAGGTGGAGGTCCACTGAACGAAGTCACTTATTTTTCTTGAAATTACTGATTATTGTGAACCTAAATAGGTCCATGTTGGTAGGTCAAAAGTACACGAACAAGAAAACAGTTATGAATTAGCCGTACTCGTATAACATTAAGAGTAAAGGAAACTGGGTCTATGAGCATAATTCTAGTAGTAAGATTCTGAGATAAGAGATGGCACATACAGGGTGAAACACTGTAAGAACGTCAACCCGAAGAATTTCGATTCTACAACTAATTTCCGATCGAAAATGTCTCAGCAATTTTCGTTTAACCCCTCGTTTTTCCAAGTTTTTTTCAATTTTAAGATTTTTTTCGTTTTTTTTGACCTTATGTCACTAAAACGCACGTTAGATACAGTAAAAAATTAAAACCAGTTATACCGTTGGAAAGAACGTTAAATTTCCTCTCTAATGGAAAACCAACGTTTTTTAAATGGGCGAAACTGGTGGAAAATGAACTTGAAGACGAAACAGTGTCAAATCTTGAAAATCTCAACTTTTTCAACCGCTCATAAGTCCCTATTCACCAGCGTGAAAATGCTTGCTGTAAGCCTAAAAGTTGCACCAAAAGCTCACCTTTCCGACGGTTTAATCATTTTAATTTTTAAAGTAGACTTTATTACAGAAATTTCTGTTTGAACGCGGGAAAACGTGAAATTTTTCAAAGGAATCGACGTTTCGGCTGAGGCGATTTGAGGGCGCAGGAGCCAACGAGGCACAGAGTAATGGAGACAAGCAACGAGGCCTCCCGAAATCCTCAGATCGTCCTAGCCAGAGCGCCGATTCCGTTGAAAAAAATCACGTTTTTCCGCGTTCAAACACCAATGTCTGTGATAAATCCTACATTAAAAATGAAAATGACTAAACCGTCGGAAAGGTGAGCTTTAGGCTTACAGCAAGCATTTTCACGCTGGTGAATAGGGACTTATGAGCGGTTGAAAAAGTTGAGATTTTCAAGATTTGACACTGTTTCGTCTTCAAGTTCATTTTCCACCAGTTTTGCCCATTTAAAAAACGTTGGTTTTCCATTAGAGAGATAGGAAATTTAACGCTCTTTCCAACGTTATAGGTTTTTTATAAATAGGTTTTTCCTAATTAGTTTTAATTTTTTACTGTATCCAAAGGGAGTTACGTACGTGCGTTTTAGTGACATAAGGTAAAAAAAAACGAAAAAAAACTTAAAATTGAAAAAAAAAAACTTGGAAAAACAAGGGGTTAAACGAAAATTGCTGAGACATTTTCGATCGGAAATTGGTAGTAGAATCGAAATTCTTCGGGTTGACGTTCTTATAGTGTTACACCCTGTATGTGCCATCTCTTATCTCAGAATCTTACTACTAGAATTATGTTCATAGACCCAGTTTCCTTTACTCTTAATGTTATACGAGAATTTTTACTGCATCCAAAGGGAGTTACGTACGTTTTAGCCGTATAACGTCAAACAAATGCTGCAAATTATTACACAATGGTTTATTATTTTCCGCCCGCTCCACTCATCGGCGAACCCTTCATATCGCCTCTGTTGAGAAAACCCCTCATATCGTCGATTCAGTTGAAAAATTTCACGTTTTTCCACGTTCGAACACAAATTTTCGTGATAAATCATACTTTAAAAATGAACATGACTAGACCGTTGGATAGCTTAGATTTCGGCGGATTTTTATGGGATTCGGATTTTATCAAAAACCAACCGAATCATTCAAAAATTGTTAGTTCCATGGAGACAACAGCCAATGTTAAACAAAACAGCCACAGCATTCACCTGTCTAAACGTCAATTTTGGGTAACTTATAGAAACCTACCAACAAAACTGATAAAATCCGGTTTTTTGACAATGTTGAAACTCTCATTTCGATGAAGATTTGATAAGATTCATTCGGGTGATCAATATAATTTAAAACTTCTCACCATGCTTTTTATGTTTTAGAATTTTTGTGTGATAGTATATATATATATATTTTTCATTTATATGATGAGAACCTACCAGTATCATTCACGGTTCTCCAATTCCAAACCGCTGATCCTCCATTCTTGAATCCGCATGTATGGAGATTGAAATCGCAAACCGTGTCATACGGGAACCCCTTCTTAGGCCTGTTGCCTGTGAGTCACATACAAGGGTTAGTAATAATTTTTGACTTGAATATCATAAATGCATGTTATACTATACAGGCAGAAAAGACACATTTTAAACGGTAAACAAATGTATATGCACCAAGGTATCTGTTAAATTGAAAGGGTATAGAATGGGAAATAGAGAAGGGTATAAGATAGAAGTAAATTGAATAGAAGACTGTCTGCCTCCTCAGGTTCTTTACAGCAATCTAAGTGTCCTCAGGGGGACCCGGAACCCACGCCCACTCGTCCTAAACAGGGGAACTTCGGGTACCTTTTTCTCGGGTTCTGCTCACCCGATTTTCATGATCCTTTCGCCGTTTGTTACTGCACTTGTCTAGTTTTATTTGAGCGCGAGACTATATTTTAAAACATCTCAATTTTTCTGTATTTGTGATTTTTTTTGTCATATTTTTACTCACCCTGACTGGGAAACCGTCTCACCTGAACCCGTTTTCTAAAAATATTTTACGCTCAATTTGACCATTACGAACACACCTACAATCGCAATATCTTTCTTAATTCCTGAGAAAACGCTGCAAATTATTACACAATGGTTTATTATTTTTCTATATTGATCACTCGTCTGCAAATCCACCAACCATCCAACATGAAGAAAAACATCGATCGTATTTCGGTCAGCTAAAATTTGAACGGAGAATAGGCCTATTTTGCGATTCACACTCGTGTTTCTGATTTATCGTACGTCCAAACTTTCAATTCTCGTTGTGAGCGACGGTTTGTCCTACAGAGCTCCGAGTGGTCTCAAAAAATTCTGAAAATTCTATACAATCTTAAGTTGAAGGAAAAACAATACCTTTATATCACAATTTTCTGAGTTAAGGCGTTTTCAAAATTTCAAAATTCATTTTGGAACCCTTAGAAGTGACCTACATCAACCAAAATCTTCAGGGCACAACTAGACCCCAAATGAAGCCTACATACCAAATTTCATCAAAATCGGTCAATGCTAAGTGGCAAAAGTGCTGCGTACGGCGTACGGCGGACGGACGGCCAAATTTTTATTCGATTTTTGGATTCTACGTACCTTGAAACGTAAACTATCAAATTTTGAGGGGTGTTAAAAAATTTTTTTTCTTGGTCGATTCTAAAGGTTCATTACCGTAAAACCGTCAAATTTTACCCCAAGATTTACTCCAAAACATTTCCAAATACGATTTCTCCCACTCGAAATGGGTTAAATTGATTCTTTTAATAAGTGAATTGATCTTCAGGGCTTCCTGAACATTTTGAGTGGTCAAGCTCATTGATCAGATAATTGTAACCCCCCTATTTAATTGTTTAAATGTTGGAGTAAAGTTACCTACGAGTGCGTCTATCTTTACTCCACTTTGAAAAAACTCATGGTTATCGCTACAGAAACGGGCAGTGGCGCAATGATACTAGTCGGGATTGAATTCATTACCCCAGAAATACTTGATAATATCAAGTATTTATAACATTATTATAAAATATATTCTGAAAAATTGTACTTTTTAGCTTGAAAAATACAAGTTATACTTAAGAAAAATATAAATTCCAATGATCATTTATTTCAACGAATTTGCTTGAAATGCAATATTTCTGGTTAAGAGATCACAATTTCAGTCTTCCAGTATAGACAGACTTATGTAGGTAATCGAGCCAAACTTTCTACAAGTAAAGAAATATTAAAGGACAATAAACGATATACAAATGACTTAACAAAATCACAGAAAAAGTCTGTTTCACATTCGATAACTTTCAAATGAATTGCAATGGTAAATTTCAAAGTTAACCCACGAGTAAATAATATGGTAAATCACAACTTATGAGACCAAAGCACGTTATTTTCATATCATAATGCAGGTGTTCAGTTGTAAAGTTTCGGTAGGGGCGCGTACCAAGCTTTTTCTCATTTCTTCTCCCCATCTCTAACTTCTGACATGAGATACACTAGAAACCTTACATTCAACACTGCGAAAATTATAAAACTCAAATATTTTTCGAGATTAAATAAGAAAAATATGAGTGAGGCTACCTTTATCCCAACCTTTATAGTGGAGTAAAGATACCCGGTTTTTGGAGTAAAGTTACCATCAAATTTTTGATAAACAAAGGCATAACTAAGAAAACACTTTTCTGAGAATTTGATTAGTGTATTTTGTTCAAAATAAAATATTGAAAGTAATATGATGAGGGCTTGCCTGGTAAATCCACTCCAAACACCTGATATGGAAGAAATTTTGGAGCACGAGAAACAGGACAAAAACAGCTGAACAGGAAACTATGACTGATAACAGCTGATAACATGGATAAAGGCGCCATCGCAAGTCGCATCGATTCTCTGGGATGGGGAGAATAACGAAAACACAATAGCTAACTTTTATCCAAGTTCTACTACGCTTACGTCACAATTGAAGATTCCCACTTTTTGGGGTAAAGTTACCCCTGGTGGGGTAAAGTTTGACGGTTTTACGGTATTGAAAATAATAAACCAAAAGGAACATGAATACCAAAAAACATGGTTTAACAGGAAGAGAGATTCAGCAAAAACGGGGATATACCATCAAGTGCTCCACTTCGATGTATAGATACATCTAAGTAGCTATAGATCTATTTTCATTGCATGGATGTGTATAACAAGTGAAAACATCAAAAAGACAAAGGCGAAGGTTTCGAAGATTACAGGTGTTCATTTTGGTTTATTATTTTCAATAATGAACCTTTGGAATTGACCAAGAAAAAAAATTTCTAATACCCCCTCAAAATTTGATGGCTTACGTTTCAAGGTACGTAGAATCCAAAACGCTGCAAATTATTACACAACGGTTTATTATTTTTATATAGATCACTCGTCTACAAAATCACCAACCATCCAATATGAAGAGAAAAATCAAAAAAAAAAAAATAATAATAATAATAAAACTAAAAAAAAAAATCAAAAAAATTTTTAAAAAAAATCAAAATCACCAACTATCGATTACATTTCGATCAGTTCTAATTTGAACGGAGATTAGGCCTCTTTTGCGATTCACACTCGTGTTTTGATTTATATATATATATATATTTCGAAATAAACACTTAAATTTTCGTAGGAAGCGAACGGTTTGTCCTACAGAGCTCCGCGTGGTCTCAAAAAATTCTAAAAATTCTATAGAATCTTAATTTGAAGGAAAAACAATACCTTTATATCGAAATTTTTTGAGTTAGGGCGTTTTCAAAATTTCAAAATTGATTTTGGAACCCTTAGGAGTGACCTACATCAACCAAAAGCTTCGGGGCACAACTAGACCCCAAATGGAGCCTACATACCAAATTTCATCAAAATCGGTCAATGCTAAGTGGCAAAAGTGCCGCGTACGGCGTACGGCGTACGGCGGACGGACGGCCAAATTTTTATTCGATTTTTGGATTCTACGTACCTTGAAACGTAAACCATCAAATTCTGAGGGGGTGTTAAAATTTTTTTTTTCTTGGTCGATTCCAAAGGTTCATTATTGAAAATAATAAACCAAAAAACGAATAAGAATTTGGCCGTCCGTCCGCTGTACGCCGTACGCGGCACTTTTGCCACTTAGCATTGACCGATTTTGATGAAATTTGGTATGTAGGCTCCATTTGGGGTCTAGTTGTGCCCTGAAGATTTTGGTTGATGTAGGTCACTTCTAAGGGTTCCAAAATGAATTTTGAAATTTTGAAAACGCCCTAACTCAGAAAATTTTGATATAAAGGTATTGTTTTTCCTTCAATTTAAGATTGTATAGAATTTTCAGAATTTTTTGAGACCACGCGGAGCTCTGTAGGACAAACCGTTCGCTCTCTACGAGAATTTAAGGGTTTTACGTACGATAAATCAGCAACACGAGTGTGAATCGCAAAAGAGGCTTAATTTCCGTTCAAATTTTAGCTGACCGAAATGCGATCGATGTTTTTCTTCATGTTGGATGGTTGGTGACGAGTGATCTACATAGAAAAACAATAATTCTTTGTGTAATAATTTGCAGCGTTTTTCTTCTGCTGTCTTTTGTCGCGATTGTGGGGTGTTCAGTCAACTTTGATTTAAAAAAGCCGATGTCACCTAGCTTTTGAGCGGCCATAACCGAGAAGAGAGATACCCATATTTGCGTCGAGATTTTACTCCCTTCTAGATTGTTTTATTTTCTAAAATTTTCTGTAAGTATGCTGTGATACATACAGATTTAAAATATATAAAAAAACAAAAAACAGATTTTCCAATTTTTTCATTCCGGGTCCACTTAAGAAGATAAAAATTTCTTCAATATCTTTATCAACGATAAGGACTGCAAGTAGATTGCCTCAACGGTTTTACTTGTTCCTTCTGGCTGATGGTGATCTCCCCATTTCATATTCTAAGCTCTTTGGTTACATTACGTTAGTTTTATCACCATTACTATGTGTTTCGAGAAGTTCTACACTCACCCTCACAGCGATAAAGTTTCTGAAGTCTTTTCAAATCCGAGTCGGATAACCCAGCTTTCTTCCAAATCGGACCTATCTCGTTCCCTTTTTTCGATTGAAGAGTCGGAGATTTGCCATCCTGTTACGATCAACATCGTACATGAAACACAAAACTGTACAACAAGATGATATTTTTCATTGACTTATTGAATAATGATAAACATATTGAATAACGATCAAGTGTAGGTGTAAATAATTTTAAATCAGGAGGAGACTTTTCGAAAATTCATACCAATAATTGGTCTGCATAGCAATTTTTCAAACACTCACTTTGGAAAATGCGTATTCGTCATACATCATGACCGATTTGTAATCGAAATTTTCTCCCAAGGTATTTACAGTGTTCAGATCTTGTTTATTGAAAGCACTTGCGTAGTTCTGAAATTTAAATAAAGTAATGTGTAAATCTTCAAAAGCTACATTGGAATCAAGAAGAAACTGATGAAATAAAAAAGTTCAGGTACCAAAATTATTTTTAATGTTAACACATTAGGAAAAACTCATTAACCTCAGAGAATCAAGGCTCCGGTAGGTGGTTGAATTGTAGTAATTATGTTGCATTCAAAGTGCCGTTGATGAGTGAATGAAAATATGTTGTGTAAAGTTGATTCGATGATTCTCATCAAATTGGCGTACAGGGTGTAACACCATAGCCTAGGGATTGATTCTACAACTAATGATGTTTTAGAATGAGACTCAGATGTTAAAAATGAGCCCGAATTGTAAAATCTCGGAAATGTACAGTTTTTTCAAAAGTTTGTAAGCCTAACTGAAACTGCCGGTTAGTTTCCCACTGTAACCCCAAAATTTGACCCAAAAGCTCAGCTTTCCAACGATATGATTGGAATAAATTGTTTCCAATATTTTTATTTGTGAAGAAAACTGCGCTTGAATGAGAAAAAACGTGATTTTTTTCAACGAAATTGAAGATTTGACGGCAAGATTCGGGGTTGGATGGTGGCCGAGAGGAGCGGCGGCGGAAGAGACTTTCCGAATCCTCCCGTCAAATCTTCAATTTCGTTGAAAATAATCACGTTTTTTCATATTCAAGCGCAAGGTTACCATCAGCCTCCCATAACAAATCCATGTATGCAGCCCTCTGGAACACCGCTGCACCAAACCATGAAACGCGTTTTCAATTACGTTTTTACTGTACAGGGGGCAGGTCTGACCATCACAGACGTAAGATCGATATCGGATCGCTGAAACTTCACCCCTCAGCTTGAATGACCATTTGGAAATCCAAAGTGAGCTCCCACAGAGCTCTCTACATGTGGATGCAATTCAGATGCAAGCACTTCATTTCTGAAAATTTCTTCGGGATTTGCTGCAATCGTATTCATAGCCCCTTCAAAACTCTTGCCCCGAATTTCCTCATTTTTATTCAGTATTACGCCATGTTCATCAACCAGTCAATCGAACCTTTGCCCAAAATACGTTATCCCTCAGACATGCCCGTCCCAAAATTTTTGGCAGCCTTCTGTCCGAAAATTAAAATACCTTCAAAATATAGTCAAAATGCATCTTTAATGTGAACCAAAAAAGTGGCTTCAGGTTCAGCTCCAAGAATAGCATATATCGACACCTGTGCGCCCAAAGGGCCAAACTGCTTCTGGAACTACTATTTCTAAAACGCAAGCGATTGTAGCGAGGCCAGTGTACATGAAATCAACTAGATTCTTTTTGTAATTTTGTTCAAAATCTACGTAAGAATGAATTCCAAACCGTTTTTTGAATCATCCGCAATTTGTAATATTAAGAAAAAAAGATAAACTGGGAAGAGGTCCAGTTTGGCCCTATGGGCATAATTTGACCTTGAGATTTGTGAGCGACAAGGGGCCAAACTGCCAGTTTGGCCCTAAGGTTTGCGACTTTCCTTCACCTGGAAATTGCTCTGGTCAATCTGCAATTTCTTCTTCAATTAATACATCAGTTGAAATTAAACGTTAAAAAATTATTATAATTAACCACCCATTTTTACAACTCTCTGGGTATTTGGTACCTATCCAATCACTCATGTTTTCGTCTTTCTTTGAAACCCCAATTTTAACTCACGTAGGTATGGTTGAATAGTGTCATTCTATTACCAAAAAACAGCAATTAAATAATTTCTGAAACACGGGTAACGAAATTTTAATTATTCCAATAGTAAATGAACACCACAGCATTTGAAACAAATCTAATAATCATTGATGAATAGTAAGATATTGTCATCTATTCAGCATTGTCCTCTTAATTTGTCTTAATGAGCTCATCACGTATGTTGAGCTTATTCTTCATCTGGAAGTATTCTGCGTGGTACTGGTGAGGAATCGCACCTTTGGTACACAAACTGAAGGAAAAAGCAGGAGTGGTCACAGTGACACAACTGGACGGCAAGAAAATTATCATTACACTTGACAAGTTACCTATCTTTCTGGTGTTCAGACTTCAACTCAATTGATTCAATGCAATTTGATTGATTTAGTTGATAACTGAATCGTCTGTACCTAAGCAAACATCAGGACTTGAAAGAACGAACTCGATTCAGCCAAATCTTACTGACTCAAGAGCCATAAGTCATAAAAAACATTCTAGTCAATTTATTAGAAACTATTCGAATCATTATTATCTACCTCTCTCAGTTGTTGTAAGGCCCGAAAAACCATGAGCTGAGATCTGGTTGAGAACACTTTCCCTTGCTTCCCCCTTCGTGTTCTAGCCATCGATTGAAATCACCTTTTCCAAAACCACATTCGAAAATATTGTACTAAAGACAATCAAAAGAAACGCCTGCCAAGTGGGTGTGGCATATAGCTTCCTCGTATCCATAACCCAATTGTACATAGATGATCCGATACATAGTAGTAGTCTCAAAAAACATCGATCTCTATGTACCTTGCACTACCTTCATAGAGGACTATCTACACTCCAATTTGAACAATCCTGAGAAATTTCGTCGAAATAGGATGAAAAAGTTTACAAAGGTTTCACGTTGCTTTGAAAATGTGAAAGTTATGGCTGGTACAACGAAATACACGTTTGCGCATGCGCAGTAGCAACTATCAGTCTGTGGGCGATGATTTTTATTGGGGACCATCAAGACGCTAATCCCTGAAATTTTCATTGAAATCGGATGAAAAAAAAAAATGAAAAGTTACGACAAAAGTTGAGAAAAGTTAAGAAACTTAACGATAAGTTAAGAAAAAGGTGCGACAAGGATTTCATGACAGACACACGGACAGACTGACAGACACGGAACCAAAATTGTTCAGAAAGGTCTGAAACGAGTGGAAACTTTGTTTCAGGAGAAGATTTTTTTTTCAAACTCGAAAAGTGAAAACAAAGCTTTCCCTACATTGGTGGATTCGAACGCAAAAACTGATGGAAAAACAATACCTACCTTTACATCAGAACATTTTGAGTTACGGCGTTTTCAAAATTTCAACCCTTATTTTTCAACCCTTAGAAGTGAACTACATCAACCAAAAGCTTCGGGGCACAACTAGACCCCAAATGGGCCCATATCACAAATTTCATCAAGATCGGTCAATGCTAACTGAGCAAAGTGCCGTGTACGGCGGACGGACGGCCAAATTTTTATTCGATTTTCTGATTCTACCTACCATGAAACGTAAACCAACAAATTTTGAGGGGGGGGGGAGGGGTTAAAAAAATTGTTTCTTGGTCGATTCCAAACGTTCATTATTGAATATAATATACCAAAAACACAGGATGCAACAAGAGGGTAGGTAGTGGACGTGAACATAATAAAGGGTCAGAGATCGATTTTCTAGTCAGTTGTTGTGGTTCTGTGCCATTATATTTGTCTCTGACACGCAAATAGCAATCAGAGTAGTTTGTGGCTGCGTTTTAGTTGGTAAGATCAGCAGTTTGGCCCTATGAATCACGTAGATGGATGCAGTTTGGCCCTAATAACTTTGCGTTTAAATTCCAGTTTGGCCCTTCGGACTTCTGACATTGAAACCGATTTCAGTTTGGCCCTTTGAACAAGAAAAAGCAGTTTGGCCCTTTGGGCGCTCAGGTGTCGATATGTTGGTGTGTTACTTGGGAGAGAAAAAACCATCTTCACAAAGTAGGTACCTCAATACCGCTTCCACACAATCCTAACTTTTGACACCCCAAAGTACGACCCTCTTAACTGCCTCGAATACTTTCATTTTCGCCGATAGGGAAACCTGTGCCTGCACGAAGAAGTTTTTCCATACACTTTGAATCGCTAATGTAGCGACTCATGATTTTTGCTCAAGGTGCGTTGAATGAGAGGTTTAGTGTTAGGAGGACACCGGTTATTTATAACTGTTATGACCCACATTTGAACATTCTAAATAGTTCTTAAATAAAGAAGTACAAGAGGATCCCTGAGTGAGCCACCACCCACAAGGGAGGGACGAGGTACGGGGAGAACACGTCAACATGACATCATCCCTCCACCTCTCTCTCCCTCAACTAATCTCTCCGAGTATATAAGCTCACTCAGGGATGCTCCCGTATGCCTTCTAGTCCAGTCAATCGTCTTATTCATTTCGCTCTCTACCTTCCCCTCCGATAAAGGATCTCCTTGAAGTACTAGGCTCAATAGGTAAATCTCCTGCCTACCGTTGGTAGGTTTCTTATGAAACGCCGGGGTTGCCAGGCTAGCCTGAACTCCCAGCACTCCGCACGTCGGTCGGGCTGTTAGCCACCGGTGTTAGAGTGCAGTCGTTCGGATAGGGACTTTTCTCTCTCCATTGAGTGGGGGTTAAAGAAAAAACAAACGCCGCATCGAGAAGGTCATCTCCCTCACTCGACGACACGCAAACATAACAATAACTATTTACAATTTCTATAGCCTGTCCCTTATATGTCCATTTATCATCCATCGCTAGCTTACCCTTATTCCTGAACACCTCCTAAGATATAATGACCCCATATAAATAAACCCTCATATCAACGCTTCAGGTTGATCAGCCATATTATTCCCCTAAAATTTCCCTCTTCATTTTTCTGGAAACCAATACAACTAGATCCCAATCTAAAGTAAATTGGTCAAACTTCTCCCGCGTGACGGTACTCTTTCCTTCTCCTGTGAATGTGACCTTTTCTCATTTTCGAAGCGTGATTACGACGCATTTAGATTCACAAGTTCGTTACCGCTGTCTGTGTTTCTGATTCCTCCATTGTTCTGAGAGGGAGTTCGAGCGTATTCAAACCATTGTGAGAGTTTATGAACAAAATTCCTCAACGTAAAATTCCTTGTTTGTGTTCGACGCTTCAACCGTTCAAAAGGATCAACTTCCATCGTAATGGGAGCCTCTCCCTTCCGATACGAAAGAGTTTGATTAAACTTTTTTATACGTTTCCATCATGATTAATAATTTTAGCTTATTGTAGTTAAGAAATACATGTTTGGAACAAAAGACCGCGTAATGATGTGGAGCATTCAACAACAGTGGAATACTAGCCCTAAAGGATATTACTAGACCTACACTTGGACGAAAGGCTCATGTGGTCTGCCCACATTGAGTATTTGAAAAGAAAAGTGAGGACACGTCTCAAACAGCTGAAGCACTTCCTTGACAAGCGTTCCAAAATAAATATTTATACCAAACGTCTGATGTATCTCACTCTAATCAGACCAGTCTGGCAATACTCATGTGGTCTCTGGGTTTCTCCCGTAAAATTCCATATCATACAATTCATGCAAATCCATATCAAAATTCATACAAACAGTACAATCCTTAATGGTCCTTGGTACGTACGAAACTCAACAACCCACACTCATCTCGAAATTCCGATGGTCGAAGAAGTCGTCACAGTCTGAAAGCCAGGCTGAAAAAGGCCAACTGATCGATAGAAAAGTACCAATAATTGAATTGGATAGTACTCATTGTGGTAATACAAGAAACGCATGTCTGCCGTTCCAAAGCCGTCGGATTCAAAGCTGGCAGCCGGTGAAACTAACTAAAAATCACGAAAATCTGACTTACAGGTAGATGGGATACCATTTCGGCCTAAGATACTTTCATCCATGGACAACTCAACCATGTTCGTCTGCCACTTCAAAGTGGCTGGGCCGTCGCTGCAGACGCAGTCCAAAAACGTATATTTTGGGGTCCACAATCGACTTATTGGTAACTGGATGAAGTTTGTTAAAATTTCATCTAGTAACCAGATTGGATCCTCTAGCACATTGAAAATCCGTTTGATCACTATTATACACTTCACATGACTATTTGCACACCTCAAATCACTTGCAAAAAATTCTGTCCAAGTCAATCTTCCACTATGTTGCCATGGACATAAATGCATAGAGACGCATTTGCCACTGATATCCATTTCATAAACGATCTTCTGATCTGAAGAGTTTTTTTTTAACCTTTGAAATAACTTTTTTCATCCATTGAGTTCTTTCCATCCGCCCTTGATAAGTATCGAACTTCCCTAGCTGTACCTGTGGAGCACGGAAAATGACTTCAACCCCCCTCCTCCCCCACTCAACGTTGAATAAATTACGTCTTTTAACGTCAGACTCAAAGCGGAAAACGAATAAGTAAAGAAGACTGACGCTGGGAAAGAAACTCATTAGCATCGTCACGAAGCCAACTATATTAAAAGCTGCCTTAACCTTCCTCAAGCAATACTTTCAGTTTCAACGAAACAAACTTTTTTTACGTATTGAACATTCTCATGTACTTTCTTGAGTGTTGAAGAATGGACTCGCTGGAAGATATTTGATGATAATCAATCATTCTTGGTAGTTCCCTATGAGTGATTGTCCCACTTTTCTACTTCATTCTGCCATAACTCAATGTCTCACTAACGACAATTATGTCACAAAAGTATTGCTAGAGGGTTATCGGGTGAGAAGTTTAGCGTGGTAGAAACCCACTTCTCTCCTATTAATCAAGGAGCACTGAAATTGGAAACACAGGCTTTTGGAAGTGAAAATATTAAAAAAGAAGAAACAGAAGTTGACTAGAAGTGAAATCACAAATATTTGGGCGACAAATGTATATGATTATCGTTAAATCCACGAGAGCTTCGAAAATTGAGTTTCAGACTCATCAATACTACTGATATGGTAAGATTAGTTGGTCGGTGCATGTTGAGCTTTTGTTCTTCTTGGGAAAAAGGCATTTTTTACAACAGACTGTGTTGGTTTTTTACTAGTGAACATATAATAAACGTGATTTCACCAACTCTCCCTCTGATGGTACTTGAAACTCGTCACACTTACTGGAAGAATGTTGCTCCAAAATATGTATATCCAGTTGTCGCGATCGGGCCGATTCATCTCGTGCCAAAAGCCAATGGAGTGCCCCAGCTCGTGAACTACGATGCCCAGGTACCAACAGCGCTGTCCAAGAGATAATTTCTGCTCGCCCTTCCCTGTCCTTCCGACTGGAGACCAGCAGGCGCCACTGGAACGTAAATAACTTCATTACAGACCATAAACAACTTTCATTCCAAAGGGAAATCAAGGGAATAAAAGACAATTCATTAAAAATAAAATAATTAAAATAAAAAAATAGAAATAAAATAATATGGAAATAATATATAAAAATAATAATAAATAAAGAATAAAAATAAAATAATATGGAAATTAAAAAAACGCTTCAAATTATTACACAAAGGTTTGTTATTTTCCTGTGTAGATCACTCGCCATTTCCACTACCTACCAATCATATTTTCGCTTCACAATCAAGTTTATCTTGACGAAATAAACGCTTCACTCTTAATGGGGTGTGCGCGTGGGTCGGAAAAACTGTTTATTGTTATTTTTAATATAAACTAGACCTCATTCTGAGAATTTTGACACCAACTGCGACCTTCTAGCGTGAGAAGACCATTTTCTATGATTTTTCAGAGGAAAAAAAAAAACGGGGGGGGGGGGGTTTGGGGGGTTTTTTTTTGGTTTGAAAAATCATAGAAAAAGATCTACTCATCCAAAAAGAGAACGGCTGGCGTCAAAAGTCTCAGGATGAGGTGTATGCCCATATCGACATTTCTTCTTTATGTTGGACGGAAAGTAAGTATTTCTCAATACTTTTAGTCAACAAAACTCTGATATAAGTGTTTTTCATTTACATAAAGATTGCTTTATAGGAATTTTACTTGAATCGGAATTTTACTTGAAGCTTTCTATTTTTCGAATCGAGTGTGAAGCGTCTAGTTCTTTCTAATAAACTTGATTGTGAAGGCAGTATGGTGTGGTAGGTAGTACCTACCAATGGTTGGTAGGTGAAAAAAAGTTGGTAGGTAAAAAAATGTTGGTAGCTAAAAAAAAAAAAAAAAAAAAAACGCTGCCAATCATTGCCCAAAGGTTTATTGTTTTCTGTATAGATCTCTCCCTACCAACCATAGGTACCTACTAGGGCAGTTTTGAAAATTTCAACCCCTTATTTCTATGTGGTTGGTGGTTGGGTTTGAAATGTTCAAAAATGCCCTAGTAGGCACCTATGGTTGGTAGGGAGAGATCTATACTGAAGGGTGATCTATACAGAAAATAATAAACCTTTGAGCAATGATTTGCAGCGTTTTTAAATGAATAATTAGAATTAAAACACTACTGGGTTAAACTTTGTTTGATTTTTGAGCTGTCCCTCGTTTCGCCTGATATTTTTTTGAGTGAAATTGAAGGACATAATTGAAATAAAATGTTTATTCTCAAGTTCAGCTTTTTGAATCTCATTAAATAATATTTGCCAAAATGAATAAGCTGAAAATGATGTACGGACCAAAAGCACAGACTATAATGAAACCATCCATCCACCAAGTAATTTATTCGTGTCAGTTTTAAAATAAAAGGCGTCCTATCAATCATTTTATTCAATGTACATCTGAATATGTTCAGTATTTTTCCGCCGTCGGTGACCCTTGAAATGGCCTCGCTTATTCAGTCATATTCGACGGTACAAGGCAGTAATATTTTTCCTCTGGACGGCTGGAAATCGACGGGGTGGTGGATTGGGACCTCCCATGAGAATGATGCGAGTGATTGAATGAGGGGATGACCTGGCCGTTTCTTCAGTTCGCCCGCAGAGTTTTTATTCACATCTTTGTGGCCTCAGCTTTTCGGATGTCGTCCCTCGAAAACTCGTTTCGACCACACAAAATATCGCCAACTTTCAAACGAAACAGGGGGCGACTAGTTTCCATTGTTGTTGAAAAAGTACCTCCGCTTCACAAGATTTATAGAACGTAGATTATGTTTTGTGGAGTACATGGGGTTCAGTCCATGAGGGATATAGAGGTCTCGCACAAAAAAGGAAATTGAGGTCAAATGCCCAATGTAAAATCAGAATTCATGCTAAATCTTCCGTTCCCTCGTAATGTTTCCCTCGGGAATTTTCTTATTTCACAACTTTCCTTGTTATTACTCTCACACTACTTTCCTTACCAATACTTTGCTTTCACTCTAGCTTTGTTACGATGACTTTCCCCAACTCCATAATATGGAGTTGGATCCCAATTGGGCGAAAGCATTTTTCCTGAATTCCCTGAATTTATAATATAAATACATATAATATATGTATTTATTCAGGATTATTATATTATATTATATTTATTATTCAGGAAAAATGCTTTCGCCCAATTGGGAATCAATTGACACTAACTTCGGTTTTTCAAATGGAATTCCCCTTTTTTTACAGTTTCGGATTATACGGCAAATTTTATTAAAAATTCATGCCCGGAATGATTTTTTTCATTGCGCGCAACCTGGCATTTTGAAGGCTCTAAGCTGCGCAACTCCACAATTGCACGAAAATTAGGTTTTGGAGAACCCGAAGTGTGGCACATTTCTCTTCGACATTTTTGAGGCTGAATCACAGGGTGTCATCCGTTTTGAGTAAGACCAAGATTTCAAGAGGAAAAATGAATATATCTTTTATAAAATCATCAATTTTGTGGTCCAAATCGTGTTCATTTTGGTTTATTATTTTCAATAATGAACCTTTGGAATCGACCAAAAAAAATTGTTTAACACCCCCTCAAAATTTGATGGTTTACGTTTCAAGGTACGTAGAATCCAAAAATCGAATAAAAAGTTGGCCGTCCGTCCGCCGTTCGCGGCACTTTCGCCACTTAGCATTGACCGATTTTGATGAAATTTGGTATGTAGGCTCCATTTGAGGTGTAGTTGTGCCCCGAAGATTTTGGTTGATGTAGGTTAGTTCTAAGGGTTCCAAAATCAATTTTGAAATTTTGAAAACGTCCTAACTCAAAAAATTTTGATATAAAGATATTGCTTTTCCTTCAATTTAAGATTCTATAGAATTTTTTGAGACCACGCAGAGCTCTGTAGGACAAACCGTTCGGTCCCTATGCGAATTTAAAGGTTTTATGTTCGATAAATCAGAAACACGAGTGTGAATCGCAAAAGAGGCCTAATCTCCGTTTAAATTTTAGCTGACCGAAATGCGATTGATGTTTTTCTTCATGTTGGATGGTTGGTGACTCTGCAGACGAGTGATCTATATAAAAATAATAAACCGTTGTGTAATAATTTGCAGCGTTTTTCATCGATTTTTGACGCTGAATGACAGGGTGTCATCTGTTTTGAGGAAGACCAGGATTTCAAGAGAAAAACTGAATATTTCTTTCATAAAACCATCAATTTTGTGGTCCAAATCGTGTTCATTTTTTATTTTCCCGCTTCCTTTTATTTTTAACCCCACCGTAGACGGTTCCAAGCCCGTGGTTCATATTAAGGAGAGAAAATACAAAATAAACATGATTTTGACCACAAAAGTAATGATTTTATGAATGAAATATTAGTTTCTCCTCCTGAAATTTTGGTCTTCTTCAAAACGGATGACACCCTGTGATTTAGCGTCAAAAAATGTTGAAAAAAAAGGGCCACTCTTAGGGTTGTCTAATACCTCATTTTCGTGCATTTTTGTGGTGTTGCGCAACTCAAAGCGTTCAAAAACCCAGGTTGCGCGCAATAAAAGAAATCAGTTTGGGTATGAATCTTTCATGAAATTTGACGTAGAATCCGAATCTGTGATAAAAAAAGAGTGATTTCATTTGAAAAAATGAAGTTATTGTCAATTGCACGCAAGTAGGTATTTTTCTGAATTCCTCACAAAAATCATGAAGAATCGCGTTGGTCCCATTTTTTTAGGCTGTATTTTGGGGAAATGAAGAGGGGTGTAACCTTTTCGAGAAACACCCTGTATTCAATATTTATATTGTTATAATAATAATTATTAGCGAACTGAGTTGCCGGTTTGAATTACAGAACGATAATGAATTTTTATTAGCGTCATAACACAACGATATACATCCCTAGAAACGTTGTCTAGGTGTAAATAATGTAAGGTGTTTACAAACACAACACCACTCCCTCTTCACTAACTGGGACTCCTGGTGTAGGGGACTAGGAGGTCAGCATGGATGACCCTCGTTTTTTTTGTTGGCAAGAGTATTCGAAACACTACATCCGATATCACCTTTAGTATTTTGCATGGCCCGATCCATGGAGATTGAAGCTTCGGACATATTCCCACCTTCCGTCGGGGCCAATAACACCACACCTGATCTCCTTCTGTAAACCGTGGCGCTGTTGCTCTCATGTCGTACCTCTTCTTGGTCTTGTTTGCAGCTTGTCCCAGTCTCTCCCTTGCCATATTATGTGTTGCATGCAACGTTTCCTGAAGTTTCTGGGCATAAATTGACCGGGGGTGGTGACACTCAGGAGAGGGACCCAATAATAGGTGAACTGGTAGGGTTAAGGGCCGACCTAGATTCAACTCCGCAGGCGAAAACCCCGTAGATGTATGCTCCGTCGCTCGGTAAGCCAGAAGTGCTAAGGGCAGTTGCAGGTCCCAATCTCTTTGGTTAGAACCCACCATTTTGGATAGCAGTTCCCACAATGTTCTGTTAAAACGTTCTACCATACCATCGCTTTGGGGTCTTCCTGGAGTGGTTCTAGTCTTACGAACCTGGAGCAACTCAAGAACTTCCTTGAAAACGACTGATTCAAACCCAGTACCTTGATCGCTGTGAAGTTCTCTTGGTATTCCGAAACGGGACACCACAGTCTCTATTAACCCTCGCGCCAATGTCTCTGCTCTGATGTCTCCACTTACAAAAGCCTCTGGCCACTTTGTGAAGTAGTCTATGATGACTACTATATATCGATTACCTCTTTCTGTGACTGGAAGTGGACCCACTATGTCCATGGCTACACGTTCGAAGGGTGTGCCTGTAGTGTAGTTCTGCATGGGGGCTCTCGTTTTTTTGGAACGACTTCCTCTACGGCCACACACTTCACATGCCACACAGTAAATTTTTGTGTCCTTACTCATTCCGGGCCAGTAAAATCTCGATTGGAGTTGTTTCAGCGTTCTCTTGTGGCCAAAGTGTCCTGACGAATGTGCTGTAGTCAAAACTTCTTTCTGCATGCTGTGAGGCACAACCACTTGAAGTATCTGCCGTGTTCCATCCTGGCTCTCCCATTTTCTGACCATTACATCACCCTCCATTTGAAGCCTACCATACATGGCCCATAGTGCTTTTGATGTTGGCCCAAGAGCTGATACGCTTTCCCATGGTGGTTTAACCTGCGCTTGGACCCATTTGTAAACGTGTTGGATTTCTGGATCAGCTTGCTGACCAAGCCCCCACTGAGCATCACCACAGTCCAATGCCACACGCCGGGCCTCAATTATCTCTTGGCGTCTTTCCTGTCTTAGGCAATGTTGGCAGTCTCTCTCTGCACATGGCCTGCGAGATAGTCCATCAGCATTCAGATGTTTCACCCCCGGCCGATGCTCCAACTTGTAATTATAGGGGGTAAGCACTCCTAGCCAACGTGCCAACTGCCCATCAGGTTCTTTGAAGTTTTGGAGCCATTGCAACGATGCGTGATCAGTTCTGATAAGGAATGGTTCTCCACATCCTAGGCCGTAGGAATGAAAATGGCGTAACGCTTTTACAATGCTCAATAATTCTTTTCTGGTGGCACAATAGTTGCGCTCAGGCCGTGATAAGCACTTACTGAAGTATCCAATCACACGTTCCACTCCATCTTGTACTTGAGATAGTACCGCCCCTACAGCCTTGTCACATGCATCAGTGTCTAGAATGAACTTGGCTTTCTGAAGAGGATGGCTGAGGATGGGTGGGGTTGTTAATGCCAACTTTATGTCTTGGAATGCAGTCTCACAAGCAGATGTCCAGGAAAAAGGACGTCCAACATCTAACAAGCTGTACAAAGGTGCCAAACGCCCAGCAAAATCCTTCACAAATGACCTATAGTAGGAGCAAAACCCTACAAAAGTTCGAACATCTTTTACTGATCTAGGTGTAGGCCAGTTAGTCACTTTTGCCGTTTTGTCAGGGTCAGCTTCTATCCCTCTTCCGGACACTACAAAGCCAAGATACTTCACCTGACTGGCAAATACCGTACATTTTTTTGGGTTTAACTTTACTCCTTCTCGTCTCAATACAGTGAATACCCTTTGCAGCAAGCTTACATGTTCGTCAAATGTGGGGGTATCTATCAAAACATCGTCCAAGTATACTTTAACTCTACCATCTTGGATCTCCTCACGTAGAATAGCCCCCATTGCTCTTTGAAATGTACTTGGCGCATTGCATAGCCCAAAGGGCATTGTTCTGAACTGCCACAACCCCCTTGGTGTACAAAAAGCTGTCTTGTCTTTGTCCCCTTCCTCCATAAGTATTTGCCAATATCCCGATTGTAGATCAAGAGTAGTAAACCATGAACTTCCTGCAAGCGCTCCTGTCAATTCGTCAATCTTGGGTAACGGGTGAGAATCCTTTCGAGTGACTTCGTTGAGCTTTCGGTAATCAATGCAAAATCGCGTTGAACCATCTTTCTTTGGAACAAGTACGATCGGGCTTGCCCATGGGCTTACAGATGGCTCAATCACCCCATTAGTCTGCATTTCTTTGATCAACTTCTCAACTTCTTCCAATCGATGGGGTGGTATGCGCCTTGGAGATTGGCGGATTGGCGGGCTTGTCCCAACATCTATCTTATGTTTCCAGCTTCTTAAACACCCTAAATCTTGTCCACTTATGGCAAATACGTCCGCATAATCTACCAGCAAATCCTTTAATGCATCCAGCTGCTCTCTTGTCAAATCATTCCTTTCAGTCAATTTCCTGACATGTGGAGGTAGTTCTCCAGGCTTTACCTCTTCCACCACTGCTTCGTCTAAGGGTGACAATTCTTGAAAATTGTCTTCTGCCACAGAATCACTGTATTCTGCATCCTCAGAAACCCTTGCTGCTTCCTCCATAGATCCTCCCAATCTGTTCCCATCCAAAATCATTGTTTGGCCTGCCGGATCTATCAGACACTTTTGCGTGATAAGGAAATCCATCCCCAGTATTGCCTCCTCTTGAATTGGAGCCACGAGAACTTGGTGCTTCCTCATTACTCCATCACCCAAATCTAGCCAGGCAATCAAAGAGCCTGCTACGGGTATTATTTCTCCTGAAATTGACCTGATTGCTGATCCACTAGTAGATAGCAACTTCTGCCCCATTTTTTCTATTAAACTATGATTGACAATAGTTTTTGTTGCTCCAGTATCAACCACAAATTGACAAGGAACCCCATTGACTTTCCCTCTGATAATTAGGGAAAGGGCAGACCCAATCCGGTAAACTACCTGGCCTTCCTGCGGAGCTTTACCATGGGGCTTCCTCAATGTAGCTGGCGTGTGCCCCGTCACTCCGAGCCAGTCCCGTTTCCCTGGTGTCGCTTTGAGGTGGATGGTGAAAGTGCCACGTAATTTGGAGCTAGATGCGAGTGTTGCCGATTATATGGCAAAGAAGGTGTGCTACTATCTGCTGTTGAGTTATTTGTTTGAGGTACCTGGTTTGCCAGAAAAGGACACCAACGAGCCAAATGGCCAGGCTGTAAACACTTCCAACAAGTAGGTGGTTGTCTGAAATCTCTGTATAATCGACGATTCGGCAACTGCTGTGTGGTGGTTGTTGCTCTATTTGCTCTGTCATCAGTGAACTGTTCATCTACAATTTCTCCACTGCGCACAGTGACTGGTGGCGTGAGAAGGGCTGCCTCTAACCTCAACGCAACTTCTGCGGCCTCTGTCATGGACTTGGGCCCTGCAATTGCCACTTTCTCTCGAAGGGAGCTGTCTCTTATTCCCTTGACAAAGAGATGTACGACCATACACTCGCTACTAGCAGATGAACCTGGAAGAGCTTTTCGAGCCAATGTCTTCACTGCTTGGTGGTACGTGGCCAAATCTTCTTTAGCTAGCTGCGTTCGGGCCATGAGAAGAGTCATGAACCGCTGCTCTTGCCTTTTGTGACCAAACCTCACTTCTAGTGCCTCAACTAAGGTTCGGTAAGGAGCAGAAGGGCCAATGTCAGCTAGGACATCTCTTGCTGCCCCATTGAGTGCAGCTCCCAATGCCACCGCTCTGGTATCATCGTCCCAGCAATTTTTATTGGCAACAGCAGAGAACTGAATAAAGTACGACTCCCAGTCCTCAGTTCCATCAAACTTTGATGGTTTGAATGTCGTAGTACCACTGTTTGTGCTCCTTAGATGTTCATTTCTCCGTGGATCAGCTCTTCCTTGATCACCTTCGCTTTGCATTCTCATTGATTGAAGTTCTTCGACAATCCTATCAGTCTGCCTCTGTATAGTTTGTGAAATACTATGACAGAAGGATTCCATTTGACCTTGTACGGCGTTCAACTGCTGCTGCAACAACAACCTGAACTCTCCAAAGCTCCCACCGCTGTCACCACTGTTATAATAATAATTATTAGCGAACTGAGTTGCCGGTTTGAATTACAGAACGATAATGAATTTTTATTAGCGTCATAACACAACGATATACATCCCTAGAAACGTTGTCTAGGTGTAAATAATGTAAGGTGTTTACAAACACAACAATATACGGTATTTATGTAGAGTTGGGGAAAGTCATCGTAACAAAGCTAGAGTGAAAGCAAAGTATTGGTAAGGAAAGTAGTGTGAGAGTAATAACAAGGAAAGTTGTGAAATAAGAAAATTCCAGAGAGAAACATTATGAGGGAACGGAAGATTTAGCATGAATTCTGACTTTCCATTGGGCGTTTGACCTTAATTTCCTTTTTTGTGCGAGACCTCTATATCCCTTTATGGACTGAACACCATGTACTCCACTAAACATAACCCACGCTCTATCTATATAAATCTTGTGAAGCGGAGATACTTGATATGTACCTATCCAACATCGATTTCACTGTCACCGACCCGCTGGTGGATCAGATCACTGGACTTATGACTAAATTGTCAATGGGGAATTTGCCTCACATTTTTTTTTTCGAATGAGGGTTTATTTTTATGGAATAAAACCATAGTGAGCTGCTCAAAAACGCATCCAAAAAATTTAGAAAATTTAAGGAAGATGGAAATTTTAAATGTGGTGGCAATGTGTAAGAGGCAGCCATGTTTGAAACGTAACGGATATTCTACCAATCTGACTTCAAAGGAGGTTCTGTGGCGCTTACCACAGAAGCGGAACATACACGAACTTTTAGCTTCCGAGTAGTGTGCACAAGAGTGCGCCGCGAACTGGCAGGAAGAACCCAGACACAAAAGTGACCAAAAGAAACAATATTACTCTATTTTTTTACAATACGAATCTACCTACTAGTTTATCAAGCATTATTAGTCTTCATCTTATCTTATTTAGTTTCAAGATTTGAATCACATTATTCGAGTAGCCATTTCACTGGATCGTTTTGTGTGGCGGTGCTAGAACTCTGTCTGTTGTCAGAGTTGTTTTCGCGTCGTTTTTTTTTTTCGTATGACGTCAACAATATTCCTCGATTTTCGCGGTGTTTTGTAACAGAGGTTCACTTGTTTAGTCATTTTCTCCTACGGTAATTTTTTCCCCTTGGTTATTCCTAGTGTTGAACGTTATTCTAGGGCCCTATTATAGGATTTGACTTGAAATTCCAGAATCTAAAATTGAGGCAAATTCCCCATTGCGCTATGCCCCGATTTCAAAACCCTCAACCGATTGCACCGAGTCGTCAACTTTTGAAGCCGTACAATTTAAGAATCTGATGCTACCGACCGTGCTCCATTCGAGGGGTTTCAATGTAGTTACCACGGGATACGGGTAAATGAGAACGACACTTATCCGGTATAAAGACGGTACAATGAACTGAATTAACAGTGGTAATTAACGGTTTTAAGCAGCGACAGAGTAAGACGGGCGATTTTGGCAATACAATGTTCTGGACTGAGGAAAAGATGGCGTGACGATTCGAAACTGGGGTGTAGCAGTGTCGCTCTGAATTAGTACTTTCGGGCGGTACACTTTATCGGTGATAATCGTTGATAATCGTTCTCCTATTGTGCAAAATTATACTATACTGTAGTACTATACTATGCTGTAGTACTATACTATACTATACTTATGTATACTGGTTCTTGTAATTCGGTTAACGGATTATCGGGATTTGGGTTTCAATCGGGTTGAGAACGAGCCGGTAGCGCTGACCTTTGTCAAAGCGCCTTGGAACCGGGTCTAGGCGGTTGATTTGTGTAACGTGAAAATTTAAAATTTACCGCCCGCGGTTCTCGGTGCCGCCTCTACTTCTATCGTCCGTCTTGTGCTGCCACCTGCAGGCCTCGTCGCTAACAAGAATACACGTGTACCGAAATCCTTTGTTCATCTTCAGATCTCCATTGCCACTGCGAGACCGCTGTACTAGCTGCCCTTTCGCGGAAGTTTTCATTTCCTACTAGGAATTTTCATTCAAATTTTTCTCCCTTTCCGACATTCAGACACCCCTCGACGATCTGGGTGAAGCAAGTCACGTCTGTATCGAATATTTCGCCGTTTGGTAAGCATTTTTACCTGTTGGAGTGTACCAGCTTACCTACCTTTTGAAATGAGGACGTCCGCTCACCATATTTCCCTTGTATTCTGTTGATAGTTCTCCGAACATCATCACCACTGTCTTTTCGTCTGGAAAATCTCCTATTGAAGACTTCGTTCAACTCAGCGTCGAGCGACTTCTGAATATCGTACCGGTAGGTTGTTACAAATTATCTTGTACTCAACCCCTTCAAGAATCACCAAGCAGATAAAATGAAATTTCTTCCGTTCTCTTAATCAGTTTTAGGTTCGAGCTTAGAACCTATTGTCTCGACCAAGACTTGCTACCGCCGAGGAGTCCTGCCGTGCAGAACTCTACCGCTTCAGAGCATCCCGTCCTTCCCGTTCCGATCCACTTAAAGTACCAAAAGGTCTAGGGCTATATCTTTTCGTTTTTTTATTCGACGGCCGATCGAAATCGTAAGTAGTACCTACCTTTAATAATTACCGTATCGTCAAGCCCTAACAAATAGTCCTTAAGTACCTACCGTATGTGTCGTATCGTGAGTATACCTGTGACAGTCCCCCCTGAAATTTCGTTCTCGTACCGACCCAAAAAAACGTCTGCCAAGTTGGGTGGGCAGTATAGCTTCCTCACTCATTGTAACATGGACGTACAGAATCAGTTGGCGAAAAAATTATGATTCAAAGAGTTATTGAATACCAAAATATTAGCGGTCCACCGTCTAGGACCTAACCCACACAATCCCTGAAAATTGATTTTGGAGGACATTTTTTTTTTTTCACTTCTTTCACGAATACAAAGCTTCCCTACCTTCGGTAGTGAGGAAGCAAAATCAATTTAGTTCTAACTTTTATTTTGTTGAATAAAGCTTTTTGCTTCCTCACTACCGAAGGTAGGGAAGCTTTGTATTCGTGAAAGAAGTGAAAAAAAATGTCCTCCAAAATCAAAATTTCCACTTGCTTTTTGCGTTTTAGAGCTTCCCGAACAATTTTGGTTCCGTGTCTGTCTGTCGGTCTGTCTGTGGTCAATCCTTGTCCCGGGCAAAACTATACTAACCTGTGGTCCGATTTTGATGAAATTTTAAGGGATTGTGTGAGTTAGGTCCTAGACGGTCCCCTATCAATTTCAGCACCTTCGGACCAATAGGAGCGAGTGCGCATGCGCAAACGTGAATTTCCTGGAACCTCGGTTTCTCGGTTTCTAATGAACCGATTTTGCTCAAATTTGAAGGTTAGTTAGGGACTAACTTCTAAGAGACACCCTATAAGTTTCAATCAAATTGGTCAAGCAATAGCCGCTGCGCATTCGCGAACTTTAAATTTATTGTTACAACCAAAACTCCGCAACTATTCAACCAATTTCGATGAAATTTTCAGGGATTGTGTGGGTTAGGTCCTAGACGGTGGACCGCTAAATAAAATTCTACGTTGAAAATACAAATACAATATTTTGGTATTCAATAACTCTTTGAATCATAATTTTTTCGCCAACTGATTCTATACTTCCATGTTACAATGAGTGAGGAAGCTATACTGCCCACCCAACTTGGCAGACGTTTTTTCTGTAAATTTGTTTGTTTCATTTTTTTCTACAAGCTAGCCAGGGTCTTGTCTTGTCTTTTTTTGTTTATTTGGGTTCATCCCCACTTAAATGGAATTTTAGTCCCTTTTATGTCACATTTGGAATCACCGTTTGTGAAGCGGCGGGGAGTTCAAACAGGGGTGTAACATTTTCGTGAAACACCCTGTATACATATAAATACCGTTTCCGTTTCTTCGCGTTATCTTTTATTGTGTTAATTTTTTACTCAAAGAAAACATTTAAAAATTAATTTCATAATTAAAACTTTTACACTAATAATCTATTTTCATCAAACTTATCTAGCATAGCAACCAATTTGGTTGGGTATGGATAACGAAATAAAATAATTCGGTCTTTCATCTCTTTGTATTGATGATTCCAAAAAGGATCCACTGAATCATGGCTAATAGTGTTTTATTTTCATCAAACCTACATAACTAGCATAATGTTTGGAGGATACATTTATATTGTAGTCAACCATTTGAGGAGCTGGGGTCGCTCACATTGCCTTAGAAAATGTATTCATTATCGACGAAAGCTCCCATAATCGATCAATAAAACAATCAAGGAGGCAAGGAAAGTAAAAGGTACTAGCGGTTGAGTGGATAACGTGGGACTCATCGTCCACCTGAAGATTGTCAGCGCATGATTGGTTCATAAATAATACATAACTTAACATCATCTATTCTTAAACTACTTTGACCCAGAAACGAGAAGGAGGTCCTTCAGTGCCGTGAGTCATGGGAGGACTTATTTTTTATTATCTTTTGTTTTACGTTCGATCACTCCTTAAAATTGATGGAATACTTATTGGAAAGAGAATTGGAGCAAAGTTAATCCTGATACGAAGGTTATTCGTACGGTTTGAACAGATCTCTAACTTTCATTTTTGGAGGGATTGAGTTTTTCGAAAAAATGTCAGCGCAACATAGATTTTTGTTACCCTACAGCGGGTAATCTTGATGGAAAATGACAATCGGTGTTTTTCGATACTCGGTTGTGGGCCTGGAGTTGAATTTCTTTTTATATCTCAAAATCACAGTCCCATTAATCTATCTATGAGATCATGATGTACCGATAGATGAGCCACAATGAACAGTGTTTATTTCATACATGGGTCATCAATTCAAAAGAAAATGTCTCAATTCTCATCACTTTCGAGAAGATAGTAAACTTGAATGAGAACAAAAACGCGATTACTATGCTAGAAATACTGATTCGTTAGGAGTCCTACCTTTCTTTCATATTGAAGAATATTCTGATGAAGTTTTTCTCACCGGACCACTCTTTGAAGCGAATGCATGACTTAGTGTGATAATGATCCATGGCTCGCATCAGGATATCACATTGAGAGGAATCAGGACACCCTGAATTTATAAAACAACGAGACATTTAAAAAGTAGGATAGAAAACAAAATAAATAAAATTGATTAAAAGGGCATTTTCTTGTAAAGGGCTTTCCAGTATGGAAGAAAACTTTGTACTCATTATTCCCAACTACCTGGGCAAAACCGAGAATATCCAATCCCTAGTGTCATAGTGCATCTGGGCGAGGGTAATGATATGTGTGGTATAGGTGGATTTGGTTCGAAACGAGTCAACCAATAAAATATCTATATAGGTAATTATAAGTACACGTATACAGGGTGGCCAAAATTTATAGGACCAGCCATTTATCTTCGTAATTTCCGAACCTTGGAAAAAAACAAATGGTTCTCCCACTAATTTTTCACGGGGAATTCAAATATCATATTTTCACGCGTCGCGCATGCCACAAATGCGCATCAACATTGTTATTTCGAATGAAAACCCCCATTTTTTAAATCGCAGATTCGGATTCTACGCAAAATTTTATGCAAATTTGGCCTCAATCGATTTACGCGCGGTCGAAAAAATCGATTGAGGTGTCAAATTTGCATGAACTTTAGCGTAGAATCCGGAACTGCTATAAAAACGCTGCAAATTATTACACAATGGTTTATTATTTTTTATTTCTCCATATAGATCACTCGTCTGCAAAGCCACCAACCATCCAACATGAAGAAAAACATCGATCGCATTTCGGTCAGCTTTAATTTGAACGGAGATTAGGCCTCTCTTGCGATTCACACTCGTGTTTCTGATTTATTGTACGTAAAACCTTTAAATTCTCGTAGTGAGCGAAAGGTTTGTCCTACAGAGCTCCGGGTGGTCTCACAAAATTCTAAAAATTCTATAGAATCTTAAATTGAAGGAAAAACAATACCTTTATATCAAAATTTTTTGAGTTAGGGCGTTTTCAAAATTTGAAAATTGATTTTGGAACCCTTAGAAGTGACCTACATCAACCAAAATCTTCGGAGCACAACTAGACCCCAAATGGAGCCTACATACCAAATTTCATCAAAATCGGTCAATGCTAAGTGGCAAAAGTGCCGCGTACGGCGGATGGCGGACGGACGGCCAGATTTTTATTCGATTTTTGGATTATACGTACCTTGAAACGTACACCATCAAATTTTGAGAGGGTGTTGAAAAAAAAATTTTCTTGGTCGATTCCAAAGGTTCATTATTGAAAATAATAAACCAAAATTGGTGGGGTACCATCTGCATTTATTTTAAGGTTCGGAAAATTACGGAGATAAATGGCTGGTCCTATGAATTTTGGCCACCCTGTATATGTCATTTATGTACACATTAAAGAAACACTAACAATTTGATTATTGAACTATGGAAGTAAGAAGGGTGAGTATTATGCATTCATATTGGAAAGAAAAAAAGTCTGCCAAGTGGGTGTGGCACATAGCTTCCTCGTACTTAAAAACCAATTGTAAGGATGATCCGATGCATAGTAGTTAATCTCAAAACATCAATCTCTTAGTACCTTCCACTACCCTCATAGGGGACCATCTGCACGCCAATCTGAACAATCCTAGAAAATTTCATCAAATTCTGATGAAAAATGTAAGTGTTATGGCTGTTACAAGGATTGCATTTGGGGACCATGACTTTCATAGGGGACCATCTACACGCCAACTCGCACAATTCCCAAAAATGTCATCAAAATTAGATAGGAAACGTAAAAGTTCTCTAACAAGGATATACACGTTCGCACATGCGCAGCGGCTACTATCACTCCGGGGCCAATGATTTTCATAGGGGACCGTATGCACGCCAAACAGCATTATCCCCGAAAATTTCATCGAAATCGAATGAGAATTGTAGAAGTTTTGGCTGTGGCAAGGATTTCACGTTTGCGTGATCTAAACGCCAACCCGCTTGATCCTTGAAAATTTCATCGAAATCGGATGAGAAATGTAGAAGTCATCGCTGTGGCAAGGATTTCATGACAGACACACAGACTAACGGACGCGGAACCAAAACTGTTCGGGAATGTCTGAAACGTAAAACGTGAGTGGAAATTTCGATTTTGAAGAACATTTTTTCCCAACCTTAAAAAGTGAAAACAAAGCTTCCGCTACCTTGGTAGACTCGGAAGCAAAATCAATAACTTGGAAAAAACAAGAGAGAATGCAACCCTTGCCAATGTCTAATGGAATGGTAAAATTTTTATACTTTGAAGATGCTATCCATATAAGTATCATATGTTTATCACTCCAATCAGCTTACCAACGTCGTCGTCGACTTTATAAATAACTGCACCTCTCGGCCACAGAAGAGTTGCGTCGGCTACGGCATTTTTTCCATCCAACTGAGAAAGAATCGAAACAATAATCAGTAAAATATTACCTTGAAATGTAACAAAAAATTGTGATATTTATTATTTTATAATTGTGTTTGGTTATGTATGCGCTCATTGTTATGTATGCGGTTATAAATGCGCTGTGTACACATTCAGTACTATTGGTGTGACGGTGAAATTCGTGGAAGTCCAATGCTAGCAAATTTCATCATAATCGAACCATTAGTTATCAAATTTTGGCGTAGAACGGAAAATTGGGCATTTTTCCGGGTTATCTCATGAACAGCCGTGTCTGAATTCAATACATAGGCAATTCCAAGCCAACATCTAAATGTTTTCCAAATTCGAGTTATTTCAGGATATTAGGAACTGAGAAACCGTGTTTCAAGGAAATTTACGTTAACGTATGCGCGCAAGATACCTTGATTTCGATGAAAACTTAACGCAATTATCCATCCCTAACTTAAGCAATGCTTTCTGGACAGTTTTGAGACTGTTCAGAATCAAAACTGTCCAGAAAGCATTGAAACACAAGGTGGATTAATAATTTTGATTTTGGAGTGTTCCTTTTTCTGTATTTTTGGATGAAAAGAAGTGACGTAGAGGTGAGATAGACCCAAATAATAGGAAAATGCTCAAAACATTATTTCTGATAACCCGATGGTAACAGCAACCATCAGCACAGTGCTACCTACTTGCTAGCTTGGGTTATATAGTCTAGTTTTTAGGCAAAGTGTGCCTAGATCAACCATGAGAAGCTCCTTTAATATTTAATGGGTTAATGATTTAGGTGTTCCATAGTAACACCCTGCTACTCCTTGTCATATATCACATGAATACCCAACGATTTTCACAATTCAATTATTGTACACGTGCTTCGTAAACCTACAACGACGTAACAAACAAAAGCGGTTAGATGGCTAACAGGAGGGGTTCTGTCTCTCCCACTGATATTGACACAGTAAATTAAATTATCGCTTTATCTGACTCGATGGTATTTCAAAGTGAAGAGGAGCATTCTAAGGTAGATTCTCGAGTACACTGAGAAGGTATCGGAGTGAGGAAATCTCCTTACACTAACAATCCTCCTTCATGGTTCACGGAACTGAGCGCTGGAGAGGAAAATTACTGTTCGTCACATTTCGGCACGGAGTTCCCATTTCCATAGGTGTGAATCGATTGATCATTTCAGATTCTATCACGTACCTACTTTCATGTTATAATGCATCGAGAGTTATTGGATCGGTAGTTCATTTTTGTTTATTATTTTCAATTATGAACCATTGAATTTGACCAAGAAAAAAAATTGAACCCACCCCCCTCAAAATTCGTTGCTTTACGTTTCAACGTACGTAGAATCCAAAAACCGAATTAAAAATGTTCCGTCCGTACGCCGTACATGACACTTTCCTTAGTTACCACTAACAGTTTTTGATGAAATTTGGTAAATGGGCTCCGTTTAGTATCTAGTTGTGCCCTGAAGGTTTTGGTCGATTTCAGTATCTTCTAAGGTTGAAAAATAAGGGCTGACATTTTGAAAACGACCGATCTCAAACAATTTCGATATGAAGGTATCGTTCTTCATACATTTAAAATAGTATTGCATTTTTAGAATCGAATGAGACCACTCGGAGCTCCGTAGGACCATCCATTCTTTCTCGATAAGAACCTTAGGTTTGAATTCATGATAAATCAGAAACTCGAATGAATCGACATAGAGGCCTAATTTCCGTTCTGACTAAAATCCGATCGTTGTTCGTTTCTTCGAGTTGTAGTAAGTTTTGTGTCCTTAGCAACCAGTAATAAAATCTCCTAATGAAAGCACCCACAACTCCCTGTTTATTCGAATTGAGTGCGAAGTGTTCATTTCTTCAAATAAACTTGATTGGGAAGCGAAAAACTGGTTGGTAGGTAGTGACCATGGGTTCAAACGAATGATTACAAGTAATTGATCCAAGTTAACTCTCAACTACGAATGTAGTGAAAACTTCTACATGTCGGACGCGATATTGATCTCTCTTAGTGGGGATATTTGATGCGATCCAAATGTCACTTCGTAAGATTCTGATCTTCCCTTAGAAAGACAACTGATGACGTCCGCGACGCCAGGAATGGTAGTCGGACGAAACTCCAACCTGAAATTGTTTAGTAGTGACAATGGCAAAGCTGTGCTCTTTTCAGACGTGTGATCTATATAGAAAAATAATTAACCTTTTTGTAATAATTTGCAGAGTTTTTAGTGAATATTTAAGCAAAAGGACAGTTTTGCAATATTACGTGGATCGTGCATTATATTCAGAATATTCTGAGCAAAAGACAGTCTCAAAAGAAGAAAAAAAATATACAGGGCTCCTGGTTTATCCTTTTACTAAACATTACTATTGTTACGCTTATGAGGTAGAATGATACCCGCGATTAACCTATGAAGGTCAAAACGACTGTAGAGCAGCGCAGCAGACCCCCCGAGGGTCTCATTGCCCTCACCACTTCAAGATGGAAAAACAATAAGGTCCCTACTATCTGAAAATAATGGTCTCCGCGGTCTCATATTTTCTTATAATGTTATTGGAAAAAGTACACTTCTAACCTGGTCTTTTATAAACTAGCACAGCGAATCGATTATATCCACTATAGATATTCAGAATACCTAATACACTACGTTTTTTGTATTTTTTTAGTATTTTTTTTTTTAATTTTTATAGAAGAGGTTAATTTTATTACCGGATTATAAAGAATGTCTCCTTCAAACAAATCGTTGTAGAGGCCCTCGTCAGTTCCAGGACCTATCGGAAAGTGATATCCCTTTATTGGTATTCCCTTCAAGTTTTTTTCGTGGAGCGGTTCTGTAGGCATTGGTGCTGCTGGAAGGACGAGTATTGAGGCAAGGAATAATAGCTGAAAAAATTTAAGAATGCGATGAATTAATATTTTCCACTAAATACCTACATTGTTGAAAAGATCATCAAATTATTGAACTAATTAATCTGCATTCTGCCGGACTTTGCATTGGCAAATATAGAGGCAGGTATTTTATTATATGGAGAGAGCGTTTCACAATTTCCCTAGCCTGATTAGTTTTGTGTAAGCTGTAAATCGGGCAGAATACGCCTTTTCAAAAATTAAATCAAAGGCAAGAGCTTTGTTGTCTTCCGAGCAGTACAAAACCTGGATGAGGTTATTTCTTGCAGCGTGAACACTATCACCTCTACAGATTGCTCCAACTACGTGCTCTAAGTTTTACTGGAACTGCAAGCTGCTGCTGGCAATCGCCTTCATTAAAAAATATTATATATACATCATTTACATTTTTAAATTTTACATTTCAAATTTCAATTTCAATTTTACCTTCTGTATTTCATTTTGTCACCTTTTATATATTTCAATTGTTACCTCAAATATACAAAAATATTTCAATTCATAGTAACTATTTATCATCCTTTCCACTGACGATTAGTTGCAATACAATGATACGTCATTATATAAACAAAGTGTATAAAATTGGTTGAAAAATTAATGAAATTTGTTGAAATAGTTATGAAATTTGTTGAAAAAATTATGAATTTTGCTGGAAAAAGCTATATTTTGGCTGTATGAAAAATACAAATCTATTGAGATACAAACTTGAAGCATCGTGATGTTGAGAAGTAATTAAAGTAAACCGAACGTATTGTCACATCACTGTGGTACATTGGTTCACGGAGAGAGAAAGACGTTCACTGCCTACAATCCACCTGTCTGTATAGAACCCCACCATCACACAATATTACAAAATTGTCAACGCTCGTGACTTCATTGATTTGTGCGTGCAAACGAAAATATAAAGCGATCAATGACCCGTAAGATCAACCATGTCTAGAAACTGTGTCAACCTGCGTCTCAAAACTTCTGAATGAGTGATAAATATTTCACCTGGAAAGTGAATATCAAAGCGAGCTGAGTAGGTTCTTTTTTTTCATTCTAGTCCTTTCAACCACGCATTAATTTCCACTTGTACCAAAATACCTAGTCTTTTACTTTTGGTTCTATAATACCTAAAATAATGTATAACCCGTTTCAAGGTATGTAGAATCCGAAAATCGAATTACTATTATTGACTTCATTAGGTGTACAGTTACCACCGGAGGTTTTGATTGTTGTTGGTCACTTCTAAACGATACAAACGTTTCCAAAACTCCATATCTCGACAAATTTCATATATAGGCATAATTTTTTCATTAATTTTAAATTTCAACAATGTTTTTTCGACACAACCCGGAGTTTTGTGGGACCAACTAATCACAATAATTAAATACCTACCTAGTTAGTTCATGTTCCGTGACTTTTTTCACCAACTAAGATATTGTTCAATTTTTAAAAACGAGTGAGACAAATCACAAATTATTGTGAAATTTATCAGACCCACGCGTCTCTTAGGCCCTTATACTAAGCTCTTGTTTCTGTTTTGGTTTATTATTTTCAATAATAAACCTTTGGAATCGACCAAGAAAAAAAATTTTAACACCCTCTCAAAATTTGATGGTTTACGTTTCAAGGTACGTAGAATTCAAAAATCGAATAAAAAATAGAAAGCTTGATATGGAAATTTGATTACTGGTTACGCAGAAGGCAAAACTGTATACAAATCGAAGAAATGAACAGCGATCGCATTTTAGTCAGATAAAATTTGAACGGAGATTAGACCTCTTTTGCGATTCACACTCATGATTCTGTTTTATCGAAGGAAAACCTTCAAATACTCGTAGGGACCGAACGGTTTGTCCTACAGAGCTCCGGGTGGTCTCAAAAATTTTTAAAAATTCTGTACTATTTAAAATTGGTGAAAAAACGATACCTTTATTTCGAGAGTTTTCGAGCTAGGGCACTCTTGAAAATTTCAACCCTTAATTTTCACCCCTTAGAAGTGACCTACACCAACCAAAAGCTTCGCGGCACAACTAGACCCCAAATGGAGCCCATATACCAAATTTGAACCAAATCGGTCCAGTGTTGCTAAGAAAAGTGCCGCGTACGGCGGACGGACGGAAAATTTTTTATTCGATTTTCGGATTCTACGTACCTTGAAACGTAAAACATCAAATTTTGAGGGGGGGTTAAAATTTTTTTTTTCTTGCTCGATTCCAAAGGCTTATTATTGAAAATAATAAACCAAAATTAGGCCGTCCGTACGCCGTACGCCGTACGCGGCACTTTTGCCACTTAGCATTGACCGATTTTTATGAAATTTGGTACGTAGGCTCCATTTGGGGTCTAGTTATGCCCCGAAGATTTTGGTTAATGTAGGTCACTTCTAAGGGTTCCAAAATCAATTTTGAAATTTTGAAAACGCCCTAACTCAAAAAATTTTGGTATAAAGGTATTGTTTTTCCTCCAATTTAAGATTCTATAGAACTTTAAAACTTTTTGAGACCCCCCGGAGCTCTGTAGGAGCTCGTTCGCTCACTAAGAGAATTTAAAGTTTGGACGTACGATAAATCAGAAACACGAGTGTTAATCGCAAAAGAGGCCCAATCTCCGTTCAAATTAAAGCTGACCGAAATGCAATCGATGTTTTTCTTCATCTTGAATGGGTGGTGGCTTTGCAGACGAGTGATCTATATAGAAAAATAAAAAATAATAAACCATTGTGTAATAATTTGCAGATTTTTTTTTTCAAATTTTTCTGACCAATAATCAACGAGGTATACAATTTTTTCTTGAGTGGATGCTTTGACTAGTGTGGGAATTTTACCATTATTCATAGAAACATTCAAAATTCATCGAAATCGGACAATAACCTCAGTGTTTCATGTCAGACTAACAGACTGACCGAGACAGATGCAAAATTATTCAGGAAAGTTAAAACGTAAAACGCCATTGGAAATTTTGATTTTGGTGAACATTTTTTTAAACCAATAAGTGGAATGAAGGTAATTATAGTTTTCATTCTGCACTTGAGTAATGGAATCAATAGAAAATGTAGGTAGATCATTTAGGTACAATAAAATTATGTAATAAGACCACTTTTCCATCAAATATTGCAAGTTTTTATCAAAATAATATCATCCGTACTGTACCTATTTTTCTCTTTGGTAAAGCAAGAAACAATCGTTAGAATCATTTCGGTGCATGAATATCCAATGCGATTTATATATCAAATTTACATCTTGAGGTTGTTGGTTTTTCCTCAAACTTAATCTGTCAAGAACTCCATGACTGAAAGGGGCCACTTGCTACAAGTTGGGGTCATTCAGATAAGTTTTATCTCACAGTGTCATGTTAAATATTTTTACCGCAGAGCTTTTTATCAAACTATTATCGTTAATAAAGAGAAGTTATTGGCCATATTACGCATTGACTCATTGAAAGCACCAGCAACGTCGAAGTAGCGTGCAGATATCAATTTTTGTGTGAATGATACCCTTGTACCTGTATAATGGAACCGTATCGGGTCCGAAGTCCTGTGTAGTACAAAACTAGATAGCCGGAAAACAAGCTCAGGAAGTAAGTTCAGAAAATTTGAATACTCAATCCAATATCATACTCAGGATCCAATTACCATTCAATCTTGGAAGCTGACGTGGGATCATGTGGATGAAAATTTCATCCACATGATCCCACGTCAGCTTAATATACTTAATATACTTAATATATACTTAATACTTAATATATACTTAATATATTTAATATACTGTTTAATTTATTGTTGAATAAATAAGTATGATTTATTACAATGTGTACTTTTCTAACTTTTCGGGGGTTCAACGGGGAGCATTATAATCATGCAGAAGGTCAACAACACATTGGACCATTCTACTAATCATCATTCACAGCTTCTTAATTGTGTTGCTGTTCCGTCTATTGGAAAGTTGTCAATACGTTTATGAAAATCATGTTCCATCGTCATGTACAACATAATATCCTCCGACACCAACTAATTCTACGTGTTCATGGAGCTATGGTACCCACCCATCTTGAAAGTCGTGTTTCTTGACATGTTTTATTTTGAGTCATACGAGGTACATTCCTTGTACCAACATAATGTACATTGAGGTTAATTATCTATTATTTGTGCATAAGTTATCGATCTACTTTAATATTGTTCGATCAAATATCGTCAAATTCTCCATTTCTTTTTTTGAAAAATTCCTGACGAATGAATTGAGAGCAGCGCATTCCCTAAGGCCGGTCTAAAGTGAGGGAGGAGTGTGAGCGGGCTCGATTGATTTTCCATTCGTCCTTTCATTCAAACTCTCTGAAGGTTTCTGACGTCTCAATACCTTTTGTGCACAAGAGATAGCTATAATTAAATCATTCGGTCTACCCTCATCAGACGGTGACGCTTAGTTGTTTTCACAATATTGCCGACCAAAATACTGACTACCTGGGTGAAACTAGTGCGGTCATGATTCAATGTTTATTCAAAACCATAATTAGCATCATCAGACGTTCCTAACTATGACGCGATTATGGTATATAATTATGTGTTGAGTACTGCGTACTCTGGAAGGGAATTGGAATTTGAATTATCACCCATTTACGTCGTTTCATTACAGCAATGAATTAGCCAAGAGAAGAGCAGATAATAACGAAAAGACGGAAAATGAGAAAAGCCTAATGTTCTCGAGGAGTGGACGACGAATGTTTCCAACCTTAATGACCCTTTGAAGCACAAAGGGCACCTAGAAAGGTGGCGCCGTTAGAAAAAACGTGCTTCGTTCATTTTTTGTCTACCTCATGAAATACTTGAGCTCATCACAAGAATAAAGGAGAAAGTTGATGAAGAAAAGCTGTAAAAATTACTCCAACCTCGAAAGGTGTAGTCGAGGTGAATGGAAGGGCTGTTTTATACTGTGGCCTTAAGACGAATTTATGGGCTGCATTAGTAGGACTAGGAGTTGGAAAATCTATCAAATTAGCGGAGGACGTTCGAGAAAACCACAAATCTTCATTTAACACGGAGAAGCATTACTTGAGTGGATGACCTCCGAGGAAATCACATTTGCGCGTGCGAACAACCATTGGTTCGATAATGAAGGAATTCGTAGTAGAGGAAATATTTCGAAGAGCTATAGCGGTCTGCTCCGAGTTAAAGGCTTGGTGGTTAATAACCAAAGTTATGCTGATGGATGTTGGCCACCAGTATCAAGAACTTCTGCACCTACTGGCTCCGGGAAAGGAAGAGAGCTCGCGAATGGGAATTTGGCTCAATGTAAAACACCAAGTGGGTGTCCAAGAAGGCTGATGATTCCTCACATTCCTACTCTCCCGACTAGTCGGCAGTGCATAGGGGGAGTGAAGGGTTACAACTACCCTGGATATTATTTGAATGAGAACTGGGATTGTACCAAGGAAGTCTGATACCTAATGGGGGGTGCGCCTTGATTTTTTTTTTTAGATTTTTAATCGAAAGAAGACCTCAGCTTGAGAATTTTAGCACCAACCGCGACCTTCTAGCGTGAGTAGATCTGTTACTATGATGTTTCAAAGTTTCGACCGTTTTTGACGCCACGCGCCCCTCCCGCCTGGGCGGGACCCCCCAGCCAACTCTGACGTCATAAACGGTCGAAACTTTAAAAATTCACAGGAAAAGATTTACACACGCTAGAAGGTAGCGGTTGGTACCAAAATTCTCAGAATGAGGTCTTCCTTAGATTAAAAATAACAATAAACAGTTTTTTCTACCCAGGCGCACACCCTATTGTGCTTTCCAAAAGTTCGTTTGTGATCTTCGGACGTGAATAAGCTTGAGCTTTGGATCTTTATTTAGAGCAGCAGTGGATACCTTGCAAATCATGCAAATAGTCGCAAACGGTCTAGGAGAACAAGGCACGTGAAGAAGAAGAATATTACGGTTTCTACCTTCACCGGCTGTGTATTGTTCAATGGATTATTCAAGAAACAAGAGGTCTTGAAACAATATGAAAAAGTCCATTCATGCAGTATGAATTAAGCGCACAGGGTAGGCTAATTTTTTTTAAATCTATTTTTTTCTTGTACTAAAATAAACTAGACAAAGGGCTGAATAAAATGGTACAATCAAAAGTGAGATATTCGAATCCAAAATGTGTTAAATGAATCAATAAAGTCATCAACTAATGCATGCCGGCGCCGTACGATGGTTTATTCCCTTCTGCTTCGGCGAAATCGTCCTCAATTTTTTTTTCTGGAGACTCTCTTCTTGACCTGGCCTCTTTTTTTCTTTCTTTCTGGAGGTTTTCCCCAAGTTTCCCATGTGAAGCTGATGCAGAGCTACACGTAGATGCAGATCAAACTGAAGAATAACGGCTGTTTGAAGGAGCCACCACATCTGCAAGAACAACTGCTGAGCTGGTTGACGGCTGAGATCAGATCCCGACTCTCATGTTGAGCTCTTAGGTTGAATTCTTTTTAGTTTTTTTTTAATTCTATTGGATCTCCCCATTATGAAGAGTTTACCACACAAAAACTGCGAAATGAGCAAGGATAAAATATCAGCCTGGACGTTGGACTAACATGTGATCTAGCTGTGAAAAACATGATGAGAGTAGTAAACTGAAGTAAACAAACAACGAAATCGTCGCATGGAAACTCTAAAAAAAAACAACTTCTTCTGCTATAACATCCACTATTCTTCATTTTCAATTATTCATTTTTACATTATGCGCCATTAACAGTCGCGATAAGATGCGTGGAGGTGAAGTTTTCAGAAAAACTAGTCTCCTGAAAAATTGCATTTTTTCAACTTCATGTACCTTTTTCTCGTGAATGGTTAATCGTAGCGACGTGATCTGAATTTTAACTTAACAAAAGAGCTCCTATAATATATATCGTCCTCCTCCTAAATATATCGGATAGTTTCATCAAATCTGGCTTGGCTTGGCAGGTATGAATTTCTGAATGATAGAAAATCGGGTTCAATAAACACTACTTTTGGATCGCACGTAATAAATACTTTGAATACTCAAATCAGAAAACTATCCGACTTATTTGAATAACACAACCAGCAGTAGATGTCATACAAATTTGAACGAAACTGAACGGACATCAATCTAGAAAAAGGGAAATGGAAATCGAAAAATTGCCTATCCCGAAGTGCCCTTAATGAGCGAATTTTCAGTTGAAACTTGAAGACTGAAGTTTTCGTATAACTACCACGCCAAAAGCCACCGTATAAATGCGGTTCAATTTATTATCACATTTTTGTAAATTTTTGGAACATTTTGATATTTTATGTCTTTACTACGGCACATAAATGAAAAATCGTCACGCGGGGAGCGTCACGAGGGGAGCGTCACGCGGGGAGCGTCACGAGGGGAGCGTCACGCGGGGAGCATCACGCGGGGAGCGTTATGAGGGGAGCGTTACGCGAGAATCAATGGAGAATGCTGAAGGCGCCTGAGTGGTCACTGATCAGCTGAGTGAGCTCCAAGGCCATTTTCTCTCCTGCTGAACGCAGGAAGCTGAAATTTGAGAGGCAAGGTCAATGGAGAATGCTGAAGGCGCCTGAGTGGTCACTGATCAGCTGAGTGAGCTCCAAGGCCATTTCCTCTCCTGTTGAACGCAGGAACCTGAAATTTGAGAGGGCGGGTCAAAGGAGAATGCTGAAGGCGCCTGAGTGGTCACTGATCAGCTGACTGAGCTCCAAGGCCATTTCCTCTCCTGTTGAACGCAGGAACCTGAAATTTAAGAGGGCGTGTCAATGGAGAATGCTGAAGGCGCCTGAGTGGTCACTGATCAGCTGAGTGAGCTCCAAGGCCATTTCCTCTCCTGTTGAACGCAGGAACCTGAAATTTAAGAGGGCGTGTCAATGGAGAATGCTGAAGGCGCCTGAGTGGTCACTGATCAGCTGAGTGAGCTCCAAGGCCATTTCCTCTCCTGTTGAACGCAGGAACCTGAAATTTGAGATGGCGGGTTTAAATGAATGTTTACGTACATTACACCGCAACCATCAACGAGCACAATCAAATTTCCACAAACAAAAGTACAATACGGGGTTTTATATGAAGGGGAAAGGGGGCGCAAAGACATAAAATGTCTCTCGTGGTTGCGTACTTGTACGAAAGCTGTATCCACCGTTTGTGTTTTATATGACAACTTGTAGTCGTGATTTTGTGTAATAATTTACGATCGAGCGCAAATTATTACACATATTGACAAGGGGTGTGTCGAGCCACCAGGATGGCGCTTTTGCTACTCGACGACCCTCAGTGGTGACGGCAAACCTTTACACAATGCCGACTTGGGATGACAAATTATTACACAATTACAGCTTGTCTCTCATTTCCCCTGCTAACGTAAAATTTCGTGTAATAGTTGAATTACTCTCAGCTTCGAGAGAAAGGACAGGTAAACAAAACAAAACAAAACAAAAAAAAAAAAAAAAAAAAAAAAAACAGCCAAGGGTCGCGGGTTTGAATGGGAAAGTTGCGTCTAATTTGTTTTGCGCAGGCGATTCCGCATAATTTTCCCCTTCAAGAACTATTTAGCGTTCCATAGTTTTTCTCCGCTAAAAGGAAAGTGCTTCCGCCTAGTGCTGAAACTGTCAACTTTATTCTAAAACTCGACTACCTCCATCGCTAGATTAAACAAAACGTATACGTGGTGGAACAGAAAGAAAATTACAAGCACTAAGAGCTTCAGGTTCGTAAAATAAGGAGTTCGCTCCATTTGATTCAAGGAATTCATGTTTCAGGTAATTGAGAGGAACAAAAACCGATTATTCTTATAACTTCACAAGAAGTTGAGTGTTCTGTGTGAAGTGACAGTGAAAGGCAATTGAGGGTGAGGAGGGAATATCAGGGTAATTCTTTCTAATTACTTATCATAATTTCATTTTCCCCTGCCTGCTACTGTCCACCGATGAAAAGAATGAACGCGAGCCACGACTGGGAGTTGGGTATCCTCAACGTAGAACTACACCCTTTTCCACAAATATAAGTTTACAGGTAGTATCTGACCTTGTCCAACACCCCTGAACCTGCCGTGAGTCATACTTTCTTCCTTTCCCCTCGTTACCCCTTCTCACATTGTCGTTTGTCATTTCTCGAATATCTACAGTCACTTCTGTCCAATGATACCTGGGCAAGAAAAATACATTACGAATTCGCGATCGGGAAAGAATACTGACCCTTCGTAATTACGTAATAAAATAACTCATCTTGACAGCGAATTTGTCAGGAGGGACTACACCGTTTGTTGGTCTATGTTATTTTCTTCCAAATGATCATAGAAACTTCATTCTTTTGGGTATTGAGTAATCGAATCTCAATGATTAATCATACGGAAGATTAATGTCGCAATAGTCCCCCTAGCCTCGCTGTGAATGGTTTTTCCTCTCTTGCGAGTAGATGAGGTAGCCATGAATATTATTTAGTAATTAATATACTATACAAACTGCACAGCTCAATGGGTTTCTTACAAAAGTCGATAAACCAGCGGGAACTTTCAGTTGAGGGTATTCTTAAGAAAAGGAACAATGGTTTTGCAATTTCTTTTAGAATTTTTTTTTAACACGATTCTTGATTTTTTTTTTTAATTTTGGTTTATTATTTTCAATAATGAACCTTTCGAATCGACCAAGAAAAAAAATTTCTAACCCCCCCCCCCCCTCAAAATTTAATGTTTTACGTTTCAAGGTACGTAGAATCCGAAAATCGAATAAAATATTGTCCGTCCGTCCACCATACGCCGTCCGCCATCCGCCGTACGCGGATTTACCTCACTTAGCATCGACCGATTTTGATGAAATTTGGTATGTAGGCTCCATTTGGGGTCTAGTTGTGCCCCGAAGATTTTGGTTGATGTAGGTCACTTCTAAGGGTGGAAAAACTTCAGTGATCGTTTCAGAATGTTCCAAAAGGGATTTCACTGAAAACTGTTTTTTCGAAAAAGTCCATTTTAAAAACTTTGAGGCCATAGCAATAGCTTTATTTTGCTTGAAAATTCGCTAAAACTCTTTGAAACAAAAATAAAAGTCCTTTTCAAACAAAAGAATGTGTCCAATAACTGGAGTGATTGTGCGTCAAGCTATGGGCATACTCAACTTGGTTATTGAGGAGTGTTTTGTAGCCACTAGAGCATACCGTGTATGTTGTCGGGGCTTGTTAAGGAGACACGTGGTGTCTACAACGTTTGAACAATATAATACAGAGAAAGAACTTTTGGCAACTTCGTAGGAAAGCGACGCATCAAGTTTGCGACAACAGAGATCAACTTAATTTTAACCTTTTTGACATCATACACCAACTGAGTAGAATCCGGTGAAGCTGGAGTTATTATAACTTGAACTTGTTATGAGAAACTCACCTTGTCTCTTGATGTACCTCCCATGGCTCGTCCCTCTATTGTGATACCCCCTTCAAAGCTGGTCCATAGAAAACGGCGTTGGCACCTTGTTCCCATTTACACCTAATTACTCAACTTCGAAGACGTTAGGCCGCATTAATTCCTTCTTTCCATCAATTAGGGCTTTACACTTCATCTGGCGATAGGAACCCAAATTTCAGGTCGCTGGTTCTTAAGGTCGTCGAGACCGACAGGTTGATAAGTTAATTAACTTGGTCATCAATCAATGGCCTCCCAGAGAGTTTAATAATCTTGAAAAATCTAACTTCGGGAAAGCCCATCGCATCATTTTTACGAACTATAAATTCTTCTTTTCTACCTGTCGGTAAAATCGAAATGGTTGCGAAATAATTCTATCCAATACCAAACACAATTGCTTCAATGATCTTACCATAAGAGTGTACAAGGTAGGGCTGTTCTCGACGTGTTAACGTGTTATACGTCGAGAACGTGTTAAGCGTCGAACGAATCGGTCGTAAACATGTTATCAAAGTGTACCTACGGCAAATTTTTTATTCGATTTTCGGATTCTTCGTACCTTGAAATGTAAACCAACAAATTTTGAGGGTGGGTAAACATTTTGCTTCCGAGTCTACCAAGGTAGCGGAAGCTTTGTTTTCACTTTTCAAGGACGAAAAAAAAAGTTCTCCAAAATCAAAATTTTCACTCGCGTTTTGCGTTTTAGACCTTTCTGAACAATTTTTGTTCAGTGTCTGTGTGTCTGTGTGTCTGTCTGTCATGAATTCCTTGTAACGCGCATAACTATACGAAGTTATTGTCCGATTTCGATGAAATTTTCAGGGATTGTGCGGGTTGGTGTGTAGACGGTCCCCTATGAAAATCATCATCCCCGGACTGATAGAAGCGACTGCGCATGCGCAAACGTGAATTCCTTGTAACGGCCATAACTTCCACATTTTCCATCCGATTTCAATGAAATTTTCAGGAATGTTACAGATTGGTATTTAAATGGTCCCCTATGGAAATCATCACCTTCGGATGGATAGTAGCCACTGCGCATGCGCAAACGTGAATTTCCTTTTAACGGCCATAACTTCCACTTTTTCTACCCGATTTCGTTGAAATTTTCAGGGATTATGCGGATTAGGTTGTAGATGATCCCCAATGAAGATCACCACCTTCGGACTGATAGTAGTCACTGCGCATGCGCAAACGTAACTTTCCTTTTAACGGCCATAACTTCCACTTTTTCTACCCGATTTCGATGAAATTTTCAGGGATTATGCGGATTAGGTTGTAGATAGTCACCTATGAAAATCATCATCCCCGGACTGATAGTAGCCACTGCGCATGCGCAAACGTGACTTTCCTTTTAACGGCCATAACTTCCACTTTTTCTACCCGATTTCGATGAAATTTTCAGGGATTATGCGGATTAGGTTGTAGATGGTCCCCAATGAAGATCACCACCTTTGGACTGATAGTAGCCACTGCGCATGCGCAAACGTGAATTTCCTTTTAACGGCCATAACTTCCACTTTTTCTACCCGATTTCGATGAAATTTTCAGGGATTATGCGGATTAGGTTGTAGATGGTCCCCAATGAAGATCACCACCTTCGGACTGATAGTAGTCACTGCGCATGCGCAAACGTGAATTTCCTGGTAACGTCCATAATTTCTACATTTACTATCCGATTTCAAAGACATCTTCAGGGACGTAACAGATTAACTCGTTTTGATGTTTTGAGATTAACTACTATGCATCGGATCATCTATACAATCGGGTTATGGATACGAGGAAGCTATGTGCCACACCCACTTGGCATTTTTTCTTGGTCTTCCGAAGGTTCGTTATTGAAAATAATAAACCAAAAAGTATGTCGGCGGCATCGACAGTGTTGACATTTTCATGTCTCTGCTTTGGCACATAAACTGAAAAATCGTCACGAAAACTACCTAAGCAAGTCTTGCTCACGCGACCAATAAATAAAATAGACTCACTCACTGTGTTGCGTAGAGAACAATCAACTGTTTTCTTATTTTGATGCTTGGGTACATGAACTAACAACCTTACTTCACTACCTTGTTGTGTACAGTAGTGGTTGACATGAAAATGTCCCAATGTGTTGCAGACTCGTATGCAAGCATTTCTTTAGTTTCTCCATCACTGTGACATCTTGCCATCGCGAGGATAATAATTAATATAGAATGTGAACATATAAAACGATACAAACATCACTTAGGAAGAAATTTACCGACATATCGGAATATATAATAGGAAAAACTTGTCGAAGTAAGTAGGTAGCTGGATTGAAACGTTACTAACATCATTTTGGAAGAAATACATCGATATAGGTACTCGACATATCGGAAGATCTACTAGGAAAATCCGGTGGAAGTTAGTCTTTAACCTACTTAAAAAGTTTTACTGGGCATGATTCAAATTAGACGCCACCGAAATATAAGATCAAATTTCGGAAAGGCCGCCTGAACAGTCCGCCGGAAGTGAACCCCGTCCTCCACGTGTGGATGGGGTTGCCCGTTTGGCCTCAAGGCTCAGTTGTTCACGCCTCGTCGTTCTGAAATCATTGTTCCGTTTTTTTCTTTGCTCCGGTTTTCCGATTTGATGAATTTGTTGATTTGTTATGACGAAGAATAAATCCGCAAAGGACGTTGTGTTGGAGGAATTCATTGAGATATACATGAGTGAGCTTTGTCTTTGGCAGGTGAAAAACAAATACTATCACGGCCAGAACTAGAGGGAGGCTGCCTACCCAAAGTTGGTGTCAAAGTTGAGAGAAATTGAAACTGATGCAACCAGGGGTGCAATGGTGAAAAAAAACAGAAACAAGAAAAATGGTGGTGTGCGAAGTGCCGTGAGGAAAGAAAAGAAAAAAGTAGATTCATCCAAAAGATCAGGGACATATCTAGACGACTGAGCAGTTTTCCTCACAGGCTTTATGGGTGGTGTGGAGGCTCCATCCGGCTCTGGCAAACCTGAGAGGATTTCCTCAAGGAATTCCTCTCCGGAAATCCTGAACGTGTGTACCCAGTAGGGATGGGTATCGATGCTCGATATTTTAAAATATCGATATATATTTTATTTTATTTTTAGTATCGATACTGCACTATCCGATATTCTTGGATATCGATACTTTGGATCCGATATTTCTAAATATCGAATATCGATACATTTCTGGCGGAAAATTCAACGGAATGGCTAAAAAATGAAGAAGGTAGAGAGGCTTTCAGGTCATTACTCTTTGGTTGCACAAATACCGTTAATATCATGGACAAAATCACTCTGCTTGGACTCTTGATTGTGAAAATTGAATAAACATTGTTGAAAAAATTATTTCTCTTGGGAATATTGGATAATACTGATAGTTTGTGACACTAAAGTATCGATACTCGATATTCCAAAATATCGATACTTATGCCCAACGATACTTGGGATATCGATACTCGGATACGATACAGTATCGATACAAAATATCGATACTTTTGCAACGATACCCATCCTTAGTACCCAGCCCAAGATGGATCGAATGAATGTGACGCGTGTTGAATCAGCTGTCGATACAGGACGAGTGTATCGATGTGTCGAGTGGGGACGGGCCCCGTTCGGAGAACGCCGCGAAGGGAGGTCGGCCAAGTGATGTTTCACAAGTTAAATCCAATCGTAAAGCTATTGTAGAGCGATGAAAGTTGTGTGATAAGGTCTTGTTATGATTAGTAAATACGCTCTCCACGTGATATACCGACTTATATAATGGTATGTACCCTTTCTTTCTCTCTCTGTTTCTCCATTTCATTTTAGCATTCTCTTTCATCTCCCTTATTTTTCTTCTCCTTCCTGTCAACAAACTCAATATCTTTCAAGTTCGCCCGTTGAGAGCCAGTTAGTCACTATCTTCTTTGAATCGTAACTCGAAATACCTGCTCGTTCCAAGAATAAATCCTCTGCTATTCCATTCGTTTTCAAAATTGAACATTTCATTTCCCGATTCACCATTCGGTATTCTCTCTTAATTTATTGCAAGCGGAATGTCTCTTGCAAAGAATTTCTTCCTCATCAAACCTCTCATAACTCGACAGGAAGGCACTCAATTTAGGTATCTCTATTATATTTTATCAAATCAATACGAATTAGAAACTAAGACGGTTTCTCTTCGAACAGAAACCAACAAATCGTTTCATTTGTCTTGGAAATTTCCAGAGTGTCGCTGAAAACGTGGATTTGCTTCTAATGCGGATCTAATGCGACGAGGCGGATCTAATAGATTTCAAAACCAAGAAAATTATTGTTTAGAGATTAACAAAATCTAAAGTTTATTATGCATTCGGCTTGTTTCTGAGCGGAAGAAAAGTAAGTTTTTTCCCTTTTATTAATGACGGATTCAACCGTTTGGTCATGGGCGTCAACTACAAATCTAAATACATAGGACAACGTTTTTCATGTTACAATGTAGGTAGTAAAAACAAAGAGTTCTAATTTCATAACACAATGACAGTGTTGCTTCAAATTTTGGAATATTTTTTGAAAAAAAGTAGAGTAAACGCTGTGTACTGTACGATGAGATGTTGAACCGTTAGGGGGATTTTATACACCGTAGAATCCTCTAACTTCGGCCAATTTTTGCTGTTTTTTGATAATTTCACCATAATGTATCAATATCTAATTTTTTGAAAAAATAAATATAGATTCTCTTTTATCTCACCTGTCTAATGCCCTCAGAACCACATTTTCACCTTCTACCCAACTTTTTTTTTTTAAATTTAAATTTAAAGTGTGGCCTAAGTTACCATCCTATTCTGCTAATTTCGACCATCCCCCAGAAACGTGGAAAAACAAAGATAACAAAGCAACAGTGCAATTTCGGACACTTCTGAACTTTTAAAAAAGAAACTCTGTTTGAAAAATGCGTTCAAAAAACTTAAAAACACCACATCTTGTTTTTAAAAAAGCCTGAGACTTCGAAATAAACTATGAAAAAGAGAAATAACGGGTGTTAATTTCCATGGCCGAAGTTACCCAGCAAAAGTGAGATATTATGCAATCAGGAGTACTGAACAAACAAGATCTCGAAAAAACGAAACTTGCAGGAACTCATCCAGACAGTTGGCGGAACAAATACCTATCACCAGCAAGTTTCGAAAGTTACTTGGAATTGATGTGCAATAGTTTGTTTCCGGTGGATGTAAAAAAACGAAAAAAACCAGTAATGTCTCTGGAATTTCTTGTAAAATGTATCTACTTGACTTGTATAATACCAAAACAGAACAGCAAGAGGTTCTTTGATAGTCTGACAATCCGAAACCATCCAGGTTGGTAGTAAAAAACTTCTCTAACAGAGTACCTAGGTGGCTAAAAAACCTGCAAAAATATGAAATGGCCTAAGTTACCTACCTGGCCGAAGTTAGAGGATTCCACGGTATTTCACACTCTGGAGGAAGTTTTCTTGGTTGTGTCATGAGGAATCCGGGCGTCAGTCTGGAGTGACCTATTCTCAGACGTGCAAGAATGACTTCTTCACCTCGCGAATATGTAACGGATCAGCCGAGTAGCTTCCTCGTTCTGCTTGATGTTGTTCATGTAGGTACCAACATAGCTTTCTTAATTCTCCATGATTTTCGATAGTCCATATCATTCCATTCCAATTTCCATTCCGTCCACGCAGCAGATATTGTGGAAGGCAGAAAGTCGAAGCGTATTATCGCTACCTTTAAGCACAAAAGCGCTACGTCTAAAAACGGGGTTTTCAGAAAAACGAAAAAGAAGTTTTCACCAGAGAAATTTTGAAGAAAAGAAATTTTCAAGCTATGATCATTAAGAAGGTCAATAATGGTTTTTTTTTAGTTTAAGTTCTTCTTAAATTTAAAAAAAGTGGAAGATGGATGGACTTGGCGTCTTTGTGCTTTAAGGTATCGATTACCTATATAAGTCAGTAGTAACTGATTCTAAATGCGTTCTTGGCTTCACGATCATCATCTTCGTTTACTATGATACCATAATGACCACATTTTGAAGATGTCGAAAAGTAGTTTTGAAGAAAAGTAAGTTTGTAGTTATAAATAGGTAAATGAAGTAGCCAGCTGGCGTTTCGAGTTCTCATTCAATATTATGCAGGATAATAATATAAGATATAGCATGAGAAACTAGCTATAAACATTTTTATAAATGATATGTAGAATAGGATATCCACAACAAATTAATATCGGTTGAGGATTACCGTAAGGGTGCATCACTTAGCAACTCCTCGGTTTCAGAAGCTTTTAAAACCTGATTAAGTTTCATTTCCATGTTTTCAACTTTCTGGTTTTTCAAATAATAATATCTTCCTACGCCACGTGAATTTTCTTCGGTCGAAAATCGTTTAAAGGCTGTTTTCCCCTTGATGACCAGGATGAGAGAAAGGAAATTGGTGGGCGGGGAAAGTGGTGGATTGAGTTTCCATTTCCTCTGCCGAAGTGGTCCTCCCAAAGAGGGTCGGCCCATCGCGGAACTTCTGGCGGAATCCAATGAAAATCTCACCGGATTGGTTTTCCGCACAGCTACCGAAATAGGACTACATTGAGCGGCTTCATGGATATCCGAGTGTTGCCTAGGGCGAATATCAATGCTCAGAGAGAGGTTCGATCTGGAGCACTCAGGGGTGTGGAAATACCGAGCAGCAGGTCAAAATTCAAAAAGGCTGACGGGAACGCGTACTTTGCACTTGCTCAGTAAATAATTCTTTGTGCTTAGCCTGCTTGGGAAGTGCTTATACCATGGCTCTGATACCGATAATTTTTACTTTTAAAGCCCTTATTAAAATAATTTTCTATAGAAGTTATCTGGCTTGTACCTCGCATTTATGAACATCGCTAAATTAATAATTTTGTTTGAACATATTTAAATTAACGGATCTTGAAAGAAGATTCGCCCAGTTTTACTCGTTTTTTAAACAGGGCAAATGATATGAGTACATCCTCAAGTCCGCACAACAGCGGAAGTCGACTATCTATGGGTACGAGGGAATTAAATCATTTAAATTAATTAATTTACGCTGGATTTAAAAAATAAATTATTTGACCATCCTCTTCAAATGAATAAATTGTTGAAATCTATTTTCATCAACCAGCACCTATAATAATAGGTTGATGACTAAGTATATTAATTTATCAGTTACTAATAATCAATAATAATAATAATAATAATAATAATAATAATAATAATAATAATAATAATAATAATAATAAATAATTGAATAGCTCGCCAGCGCGGCACTTCTCCCTAACACGGGAATTCGCCGACAGGAAGAATAGTAGTTTCAATTAGGTACCCAAATTTAAGCTTTAATTTGTTCGTTTTGTGTTTATTTATTTACTTGCGAAATGCAACTTTTTAAATTTTCATTTTTGGTTTATTTTAATAAGTTTGGAACCTACGGTTGTGCTTGCGCTCAAGATAAGATTGGTGACAAGGAGTTGAAATGCATTGGGCACCATCGCAGGCCTAATTCATGGTTAACGATGAAATGCCATGAAGATCGGACAATTATTTCGTATAGTTCGCATACAACGGGCAAGAAAGCAGACGCTCATTCATGTTATCTCGCAAATGCCGCTTTTTAGAGAGAATCAGAATGGGAAGAGAAATTATTAAATTTTCTGTGGCTGTATCTCATAATATCGTAAATTTGCGCTTAGTAGTTCAGAAGTGGTACTTATCGGAATACTTCTACGCCCAAATTTGTCTCGTAGGTTCATGAAACGGGGAGTTGAAGTGTTCTTCAGAACTTTAGGTTCCTGTACATTGACCAGAAGACTGTAATTTATGAACCACTAAGTTTTGAACATCACAAGATATCCAAGGCGAGTAAACAAGATGATAATTCTAGATAAATTAGAGGATGAATAATAATCGGGCCCAGTTCGTGATATTGTAATTTTAAGTTTCAGCCTGCTCGTTACCGAGGCTTGAGTCAATATTTAAAAAGGCGATCCGCCAATTACCATTTATATTGGCAAATTTGACTAGGAATGATAACTTATTCATCGATACTCCAAGAAGTTTTCAGAATGTTTTTGGAATTCCAATGTGATCGCTCATTGTCTAATACCAACTGAATTGACAAACGTTTTCGTTCTCTTGCTTTGCAACTACATTTATGTTATCGTACAATCTTCAATAACAAATTATCGATCTTCGATATTCAGTAATAACTGCAATTGATTATCAATAAGATCTCCAATTACATGAATAATTACAGATATAATTTGTATTTTTTCAAAGCGGTTTATTGAGAAGTAACCTGTTGCATACATAATATACCTACGCCTTAGTTACTCTAAAATCACCTCATCTTATCTCAGTATAACATTCTGGAGGATAACATGCCTCCTCGGCTAGAGGGCTTGGTTCTTTTAATAAGAAAATCGCTTTCAGCCCAGCTCCTGGTGGTAGACGGTTTAGTAGTTCTCCTGGTTTGGTAGTTTGGTAGACGGCTTTTTGGCGTTGTGTTTTAATTTGAGGCGATTTCGGTTTATTATTTTCAATAATGAACCTTTGGAATCGACCAAGAAAAAATTTTCAACCTCCCCTCAAAATTTGTTGGTTTACATTTCAAGGTACGTAAAATCCGATAATTGAATAAAAAATTTTCCTGGATGAGGTGGGATAAGGTGATTCAACCTTGTCCCTCACCCCAATGTCGGAGGTTGGATCTCGGACCCTGAAACCAAGCAGTCAGATGGACATGACTGCTGAGTGCTGAAAGTGCTGGTACAAAGCTGTGATGTAAATATTTATGTACAATACCATCGATTGTAGTGGTGAAGTATTTTTTCCAAATATAAATTGTTAATGGTACGTAGGCTCCATTTGGGGTCTAGTTGTGCCCCGAAGATTTTGGTTGATGTAGGAAAAGGTTCAAAAATGAATTTTGAAATTTTGAAAACGCCCTAACTCAATAAATATAGATATAAAGGTATTGTTTTTCCATCAATTTAAGATAGTATAGATATTTTAGAATTTTTTGAGACCACGCGGAGCCCTGTAGGACAAACCGTTCGCTCCCTACGAGAATTTGAGGGTTGGACGTACAATAAATCAGAAACACGAGTGTGAATCGCAAAAGAGGCCTAATCTCCGTTAAAATTTTAGCTGACCGAAATGCAATCGATGTTTTTCTGCATGTTGGATGGTTGTTGAATTTGCAGACGAGTGCTCTATATAGAAAAATAATGAATCATTGTGTAATAATTTGCAGCGTTTTAATTAGCAACCGACAGAACATGGTATTTTTTAAATGGAGGCCCACATTTCCCAGATTGTAAACGTGAGGTAGTTTATCGTGGAGTGATGTTTGAATAATTTCTGAGATCACCGGACAGCTCAGGGTGAGCAGAATCGAGTTTTCACTCCCTTCAGAGCAGAATAATGAATGCAATCTGCTGTAGAAGGGGTCACAACCAGTCGCGACTAGGGAATATCCTGAAAAATTCACCTTTGGTTCGAAGTCAGATTTTACATTGTCGTATTGACCCACCATGAACATTTGGCATTTCACTTAGTATAAATTTAGAGCCGTTTCCTCGATATTGTTGCATCCGTTACAATAATCAATGTGGTACAAGAAATAGGGTATGGATTGTTTACCTACGGGCAATACTGTGTGTACAATGAGTACATACTTACCTTGATTGAAGACTACAGGGGAAAAACGGGTTAACTCAATTTTTTCGGAAATTTAGGTTATGTCGGTTCCTTATTGATTTTCGGGTGGCGAACACGAAAACCAGGGAAAAACGAGTCCAAATGGTCGAAAATCGCCGGTGAATAAAATATGAACAAGGGAAAGACGGGTCCCTCCGGGCGGTTCAGGGAGGAAACTGGTCACCGCCAGTCGCCTCGCATCCCCCAACGTTAAATCTATCTCCCTCCCTCTCCATTCACGTTTTCCACGGATCATGTGTTTCATATATCCCATAGTGCCGATTCCAGAACTTTTTCTTAGTGTTTCCGCGTCTTATTGTGGGTTTTTCATCAACTTCGGTGCATACCTAAACTAGTGTTGATTTTTCTACCTTTCCGTCCGCCGTACGCGGCACTTTCCTTAGTTCCATTTCCTTAAAATTGGTATATAGGCTCCACTTGGGGTCTAATTGTGCCCCGAAGCTTTTGGTTGATATCAGTCACTTTTAAGGGTTGAAAAGTAAGGATTGAAATTTTGAAAACGCCTTAGCTCAAAAAATTTCGATGCAAAGGTTTTTTCCATCAATTTAAGATAGTATTGCATTGTTAGAATTTTTAGAGACCACGCGGAGCCCTGTAGGACAATCCGTTCGTTCCCTTTGAGAACTTAAGGTTTTTCCTTCGATAAATCAGAAACACGAGTGCGAATCGCAAAAGAGGCCGTTCAAACTTCAGCTGACCAAAATGCGATAGCTGTTCGTTTCTTCGAGTTGCACCTACCTACTCAGTTTTGCGTCCTTAGCAACCAGTAATCAAATTTCCTGATGAAGGCACCCACAACCCCCTGTTTCCTCGCACTGAGTGTGAAGCCTTTATTTCTTTCAAATAAACTTGATAGTGAAGTAGGTATGTGGTAGGTTGTTAGTAGCTATGGTTGGTAGATGGTGACAATTACAAAGCCGTGTTTTTGCAGATGAATGATCTTTAAAGAAAAACGCTGCAAATTATTACACAACGGTTTATTATTTTTATATAGATCACTCGTCTACAAAATCACCAACCATCCAATATGAAGAGAAGAATGGAAAAAAAAATAAATAAATAAAAAATAAATAAAAAAAAATAAAAAAAATAAACTAAATAAATCAAAATCACCAACCATCGATCGCATTTCGGTCAGCTCTAATTTTAACGGAGATTAGGCCTCTTTTGCGATTCACACTCGTGTTTTGATTTATATATATATATATTTCAATATAAACCCTTAAATTTTTGTAGGGAGCGAACGGTTTGTCCTACAGAGCTCCGCGTGGTCTCGAAATATTCTAAAAATTCTATAGAATCTTAATTTGAAGAAAAAACAATACCTTTATATCAAAATTTTTTGAGTTAGGGCGTTTTCAAAATTTCAAAATTGATTTTGGAACCCTTAAGAGTGACCTACATCAACCAAAAGCTTCGGGGCACAACTAGACCCCAAATAGAGCCTACATACCAAATTTCATCAAAATCGGTCAATGATAAGTGGCAAAAGTGCCGCGTACGGCGTACGGCGGACGGACGGCCAAATTTTCATTCGATTTTTGGATTCTACGTACCTTGAAACGTAAACCATCAAATTTTGAGGGGGTGTTAAAATTTTTTTTTTCTTGGTCGATTCCAAAGGTTCATTATTGAAAATAATAAACCAAAATAAACCTTTGTGTAATAATTTGCAGTGTTTTTTGATTAGCCTACTTCTTTTTGACTTCAATTTTAATTTTACTGATCTATACAGGGTGTCTACACTTGAGATGGGTATAACTTCAGGGTTCGATTCTACACAATATTTCTAGCAAAAATGTCTCTTAGCAAGTTTTTCTTAACCCACTAAAAAGGCGTTTTTTTCACTTCTAAGTTTTTTTTCAGGTTTTCGACCTTAGGTCATAAATATTGTCACGACTCCTGTTATTTACCAAGTAAATTCAAATGTAAATATATCGTTGGAAAGAGCGTTAGAGTTATAAGCTACCTAGTGTAAAATCAAAATCTATCAGCGATAGAGCATTTCTGTAAAATCAAGTTAAAAAGCAAATTATAAATTTTTGCCCGAAATTTGATTTTTTCTAAACGAAGTTTTCAATTTGAACCACCTTAAACCTGCCCATTTCAATGGGCGCTCTTCAGAAAAAAAAAATGCCCAAAATTTTAGCTTTCTAACGGTCTATCAATTTTTCTTTTTAAAATTTTTACGTACCTTGAAAAGTAAAACATCAAATTTTGAGGGGGAGTTAAATTTTTTTTCTTCCTCGATTCCAAAGGCTTATATTGAAAATAATAAACCAAAAAGGCAATTTGAGTGGGTCAAGAAAAAATTGCTATGAGACATTTTTTGTTGGAAATAATGTGTAGAATCGAACCCCGATGTTATGCCCATCTTGAGCGTAGACACCCTGTATACCTTCTACTGTGTAATAAATCGTTAACTGTGTATATACGTTTGCCACAAATGAACGTGTTTTTTACTTGAAAACATGATTCATTCATCATTTCAAGTTCTGAGGATAGTTAGGCACAATCCACAGAGAACGCTTCTGCCCCGTTCTTCCCTTGAACTGCTGGACCTTAGGCATTTCATCCATTTTCCAGCTGTGTGATTTGGAACTCTGATTTCACAGTCAAATTCTATGGAACTCCAAAAATGAGAAGGCATTCCCAGAAAAATTGTATATTCCTTAGATTCAAAATTGCTGAGTTTTCTGAAAGAAAAACGCTGCAAATTATTACACAACGGTTTATTATTTTTATATAGATCACTCGTCTGTCAAAGCCACCAACCATACCTACAACATAAAGAAAAACATCGATCGCATTTCGGTTAGCTAAAATGTCAACGGAGATTAGGCCTCTTTTGCGATTCACACTCGTGTTTCTGATTTATCGTACGTAAAACCTTTAAATTCTCGTAGGGAGCGAACAGTTTGTCCTACAGAGCTCCGCGTGGTGTCAAAAAATGCTAAAAATTCTATAGAATCTTAAATTGAAGGAAAAACAATACCTTTATATCAAAATTTTTTGAGTTAGGGTGTTTTCAAAATTTCAAAATTGATTTTGGAACCCTTAGATGTGACCTACCTCAACCAAAATCTTTGGGGCACAATTAGACTCCAAATGGAGGCTACATACCAAATTTCATCAAAATCGGTCAATGCTAAGTGGCAAAAGTGCCGCATACGGCGTACGGCGGACGGACGGCCAAATTTTTATTCGATTTTTGGATTCTACGTACCTTGAAACGTAAACCATCAAATTTTGAGGGGTGTTAACATTTTTTTTCTTGGTCGATTCCAAAGGTTCATAATTGAAAATAATAAACCAAAAATGCTCTCCTGAAAAATTAGAAAACCCCGAGTTAACCCGGTTTACCCCTGAAGTCTCCAATTGAATGTACATCACCATTTATTATGAGGAAGAAACGAATGTTTCCTGGATGGTCAAAAACTCTAAGAGGGGAAATATTGATTTTTACCGAAATTAATTATTAGACCAGTCCTACTATAGTGCCTTTACCATTGGTAGTTGTTGGAAAAACATGAGACAGAAAGAATTATCAACGATAATTGAATCCACATCTTTTACCGAACAGACGCTTTACCATCAGAACTATCCTTGTTGAACAATAAACCCATCGAGGCAAATCGCTATGAGTAAATTTGCTACTGGCTTCAGTTCAACACTGTGAGTTTTGCTGTGAAGAAGCAAAAATAGCTGTTTTCTTGAAAATGTGTATGATTTGATATATTTTTACATAAGTGTAGGTCAACTGGTCGCGATTATTCAACTGTTATTGGCTTCGTGCGCTTTATGTTTCTTTGCGGTCTATGGCGCTCAATCCTGTGAGAAACCGCTGCTGGACTTCTTCTTCTTGAAGAGGAGGCAACTTCTTCATGAACTGTAGGAGGTTTTTCGATAACAGTGTGCCCCCAAATCATCGACGTGATATCTTTTAGGTCCTTCTTCTGAAGAAAAGGGTCCTTCCGATGGGTTACAACGGCGTCGACTGAACGGCCAAAGCGCAATCTATTCGGTGTTTGGGCAGACCGCAATTTCATACGGAAGATGTTGGAGTCCGACAAATGAGGCGGGAGAGGCACGGAATAAGCTGCTGGTGGTAAAATGAGATTCGACGCTGCTGCCAGGTACGTGTTCAGACGTTCAGTCAATTGACTCCTCAGGATACCTTCCTAGGGGGCAGTCTATGATTAGAGTTTCAACGTGAGAGGTTCGGACTATGGAAAGGAAATCCACATATCTGCAAAAATATATGGATTCACACTTACCCATTTTCCATGTATTTTACCCAATTGACACAGCAAAATAATGAACTACAGTTGTCAGGTATTCCTTTATTACTATATACCTAAGATTAATACACATCTCAAAAAACGTAGGAACTTGCCAACTTCACGAGAATAAATCACTCCTTTTCGCCACTCCAAAAAGTAACTCAGACTCCCGGTACATTTACAATTTCCATCTTTCTTAAATTCTCTACATTTTTTGGATGCGTTTTCAAGCAGGGCACTAGGGTTTTCTTCCATATCAGTGAAACCTTTTTCGAAAAAAAAAAATAGTGAGGCAAATTCCCAATTTTACCACGAAGGATCAGTTCCAAGAGGGCAATATCTATTATTTGATTAAAAGGAGAGCCGTCTGCTCTCCTGAGTATCTGTTCATTAAAAACACCACAGACTAGACAGAACTTTCTAGCCGAAGTGCTACCAACAAGGTAAGTATTTTTGTCCTGCTACGCGTCACAATGTTGGATGCGTTACCTTACCACAATGCCACCACAAAGGATCTGTTCCAGAAGTGCAATTGGGAAAATTATCCAAAGCAATTTTTCTCAATATTTCTGGTAAAGGTATCGGAGGTACCTTACCACAAGCTCATCTATCTAGCTCCCTCCTTTCAGTGGAGAAACGAGTTCAAACCAAATAGCTACATGGGGTGTGGATAAAACTGGTTAAGAGGCTATTTGGAGCTCAGCAGTCACTGAACTCTCACTGAGCACAATTTCCCTGTGCAACCAATGCCAATCCACCCACTTTCTTAACGCAGGGTCTATAAGCATCTACCAAGAATAGCTGATGGGAATATTCTTACTTTCTTCGTCAACTTGGTAACGAGATCCGCTGTATCTTTTGGACGTTGAAAAATCTTTTGCTCGTAGGACAGTCTCGCTTTTCCAATTTTCCGTTTGACCGCCATGATTTTTCCTTCCGTGTCTCGCAAAGCGCCATTCTTCTCTTCAATGAGTCTGTCCAAGTATGATATGAACTCCTCATTGGTTTTTTTGGTCAACAGTTTATACCGTGTCGTTTCAGTCCGGTTGGAAGTTTCGACTTTCTTGCTCTTTGTTTTGTATAAATGGATGACGGGCGATTTCAAATTGTCCAAGGACCCTCTAATGCTGAACGAGTACTTGAGAGTGTGGCTTTCGTCCGATGGAAGCGAGATATTTCTTCTTTGAAACACTTTGGAGGGTCGTGCCTGGCTTATGCCTTCATTTCGTATTCCTTTCTCGTATGCGGAAACCAATTCTAACAATAGATTTTCCAGGGCGGTGCTTGAGCTGGCACTCTCCTTGATTCTCCTGCAATGGGACGCGGATCTGCGGCAGAGAGAAAAATATAAAATAAGGCACATAAAAGCTTCAAGTACCGCAATGAAAACTAAAAACTCTCACGTGGGAGATTTTAGCTAGAGACAACATCCATTGAAACTGGAATTGACTATTCAATCAAGCTAGCATCCTACTGTGTGACTCCACATACATCCTTTCTATACTCAAGCTTGAAAGAAACCGGACGAAAAAATACCTAGATACCTAATAAAAAATAAAAATAAATGTTTTAAGTTTTTTTGCATTGACGAATGATCAAAGGGTATACCTAGTACTTGATTTGGCTATAAGGAAATAGGACGATGACGATCTTCCACTCAATCTGCATCCCTAACCAATGTTTTATCTGCTTCAGATGTTCTTTCTTTAGAAATTAGCCTAACGGTAAGAATTTTAAGTGTGGGCTAGCACAATGGCTGCCAATGATCCAACCGTATTTACATTCACAGGGAATCACATAGAATTTAAAATTTATAACTTCTGATATTGACGTCAGCATTGGATGGGTACTGGCCTAATTAACTCTTCAGCAGTAGACCTCTTCCCTTCCCGCAACTGGTAGACCTCCCAAATAAATCAATATTTATCATATTTATGAATAGTTTTCGGTCTGAATGTGATATTCAACTCATCTTCTGATGAATCTAAAGGTGTTCAATGAAAAACATATTGGTAAAAACAGTTTTTTATTAAACTCAGAAATACGAAATTGTAAAAAGTAGGTTGTTTTACCATTACTTTTTTTAACCCGAAAGGATTTACTCCAGCTGAGCCCATCAAATACTAAACGTTTTTATATCCCAGAGTTCTATTTACCAGCGGTGAGGAAGGTGGTACAAAAGTTTGAATTTTGATATTGAAATGACGGAAAAGGGAAAGTCTAAATTTGGGTTGGAATATTCCGGATTCGACGTCAAGCCACTACAGTCATTACTTGGGGTCAGAAGAGCGCTCAGTCATTTTAAACAATATTGAGAATAAAAAAAGAAAAAAATACACAAAAGTTGGACGGAGGAGGGATTTGACACTTTCACGTTTTTGGGCAAGAAAGCCACTCATACTAACCCCTGAGCGGGTTTGGAGACAGAGAGGAGGGTAAGGTCCTGCAAGGAGATAGTTTCTACGAGGAAACTGTGAATCATAGCCCTTAGGATAGCCCCTATGAACCACAGTATTCGATGGATGGATCAAGGGAGCTACCACTGGAGGGTTAATGCTTGTAACAAGGATTTTATTTTTCCGAATTTTCAGAACCAATAATGATCTGATAACAATAATATGTTCATGATCCGGCCTCAAATAAATAAATGAGGGACATTCTATTACGTTTCAAAGAAACTCATATGTGAACATTGATACCTTATCAGCACAATCTCTGAAAATTTATTTGAAATTGTATAGTTTTGCAACGAAAACAGTCAGAACCAAAAGTTCGGGAAATTTGAAACTGAAATGCTGGTTGAAAATGTTGATTTTAGAATTATTTTTCTTTTCACCTCTCAAAAGTAAGAGGCTTCAGCGACTATGATCGTTTTGGAAGAAAAAATGTGTCAAGTATTTCCTTTCGCATCTGAATTCAAGTCATTGACGTCTCCAGTAACTATAGAGTAAAATCTACCTCAAATAATTTGGTCAATGTCATGGGTGACTACAAGTTTGGGAGTGAGAGCGAAGGTGGCAACACTTATGTACAATTATATCAGCTGTTGACCGACTTTCAATTTTCAAATTGATTTGAATTTATCTCAACCAAATGAGCAGGGATGCAATTCCCGATTTTGTCCAAAAAAATTCAGTTAATAAATTTTATTAGGCTTTTATGAATTAATGAAAACCATCTCCAGCCCTATTCATCAATCTAAGCTTTTGATGGGCTTTTGTTGGGCTCACGAAAATATTGATTAACCGGAGCGGCTGTTGGTTTGGATTGAAATATGTATTGAAATAAATAAGACGAAAGGCCTGTAGATACTTAGCCAAGAAGGATATAACAGGGAGGATAAGTTCCAAACAGGTAGAACTTCCAACATCACCTGCTTCACCAAGCAACTGTGAGGATCAACTTCCAACTGTTCCGAGATATTGATCTCTCTTTCTCCTCTTAGTAAATGTCATGCTACAATAGTTATCAATATTTCTGTTCAAGTTGATAGTTGACAGGCTTTTGAGATTAACCTCTAGCATCCCTCCAAATATGGACAAAATCTGTTCATTAGATAGTCATTGTATGGCAAAAATCCTCATCAAAATCGGTGTATATCAACACCATTTACTACGAACATGAAAGTCAACATTTAATTTTCGATTGCAATTTTTACAAATTTACTAGTTTCATTTCATACATATTATTATTTGTGATAACGGTCATGAATATTGTGTGAATACCATATTTAAAAAAATTAAAATTCGTATTAATTCCTTATTAATTATATATACCTTAGATAAATAAATTCTTATTAATTAGAAAAATTAGAAAATTTTTTTGAGAATACGACACAAGAAAATTTCAATGTGTACGAAATGTTTACGTGTAAAAGAGCTCAATCCAAGTGCTTGTTGAATGAATTATATGGAAAGGCTTGGATAGAGGAAACAGTGGGAAACCATGTACTCAACTCGTTAAACAAAACAAAGCACTATCAAACATCGTCACAAAAGGGCATATTTTAATAGTTAGTCATAACCCTCTCATTTGGTATTCACGCTGTTGGCTCGCAAACGGTGGATGTAGGGTCACCCATGAAGAACGAGTCGTTTCACACTCAAGAACTGGATTTATAGGGATCCCTCGGGGTAGTGTTGGAATCTCAAAAAGTGGTAGGTAGTTTAGATACCACTATCAGGCATGAATAAATGAGGCTTGGTGTTCTGCGTGCTAGACGTGACAGTAAAACTCAAGTGTCGATACCAATAAACGATGCCAGTTGCTGTTTGTTGACATAGAAACCAAGAAAGATAGTAAAAATCGTTATTTTACATACCGAAGCAATCATAGGTGATGCTCCAGACATTTTCATTTGACATAATTGTGATTTTCATTACATTTCTCAATGGGGTGTGCGCATGGTTCGAAAAAACTGTTTACTGTTATTTTTAATCTAAACTAGACCTCATTCTGAGAATTTTTACACCAACCGCGACCTTCTAGCGTGAGAATACCTTTTTCTATGGTTTTTTCAAAGTTTCGAATGTTCATGACGTCACAGTGGGCTGGGAGGTCTCGCACAGGCGGAATTCAAATAAAATCAAATCAAATATTTTTTATTGAAAAGGCCAAGAATGGCAACACAATCGTCAACTAAACAAAAAGAGGCAAACACAAAAATTAAGAAGGAATACATAAAAAATGAATAACTGGTTGACTAAGATCTTAAAAAATTATATGGTAAAAATCATTTATGCTGTAGAGTTCTGCGTCAATTAATAAAAGCTTTACTCTACGTTCGAAAGAATCTACAGATGAGGAACGGAAACAGACAGGCAAATAATTAAAAAATCTAACACCATTCTGTAATGCGTCACTACGCACAGATGCAGAGAGGCGTACTGGAGTCGTTCGGTAGTCACTGCAAGAACGCGTACCTATTGTGGGAATGGATGTCTATTCCAACTTGGAGAACGGAAGGGTTTCTGAACACCAGACACAAGCACTTGTACACGTATAGTGCTGGAATTGTAAGGCAATTCAGTTCTTTGAAACGGCCACGACAACTCTCCACGTAATCAAGGCCCAGCATTATTCTAATTGCCGATTTCTGCAGCTTGAAAATTACATCTTTTCCATCAGAGCACCCCCAAAAACTAATACCATATGAAGCCCTGCTCATGAAGAGTGCAAAGAAAACGTCGCGGATCACTGGAAGAGAAACGTAACCTTGAAGGCGTCGAAGTGCGAAGTTGGTGCATGCCAACTTATCAGCAAGCTGGTTGATGTGCCCAAAACCGTCACATCATCGGCAAATAAGAACACCTTTTCTGGGCAATGATCAAACTGATAAGCAAGGTCGTTTATAAATAGCAATAAAAGTGTCGGACCAAGTACTGACCCCTGCTTGACCCCACAGAGTACTGACCCCTGCTTGACCCCACAGAAAGGGGCGCATGACGTCGTAAACATTCGAAACTTTGAAAAATCGTAGAAAAATATCTACTCATTCAAAAAGTGAACGGCTGGTTTCAAAATTCTCAGGATAAGGTGTATTATCGATTACATTTTTTTTTTTTTTTAATCAGGCGCACCCCCCAATCCAGAATGGTTTTAACCAAATTCTGGGACCGGAGAAGGCACCCGGGTATGCAAATTCTAGCAGTAACAGAGATATACATCTACGTGCAGAAATAGGAAGGTACTAAACTGCTTCCAGCGGACTGCTTTGATGATATACGCGCTGGCCTATTACAAGGACCACTTTAGTGGGCTATATCTCACGCGACATTGCCCCCTAACCGCATCTGCGACGTATGCAGTTGAACCAATGTGTTTACTACATAAGTTTTACATATATAAATATATTCACAGTATGTAAGCACAAACACGAAAAGGCACTTTTATCCTTGCTCAATGTTCTTTGTAGACGAAAAGTGAAGGTTTGGGTCCTTTCAGTCCCTTCCTCCCATCCCTCCATTTCACTCACAAGTAGGTTCTAAAAAACGACCAGTGATGAATAATTCATTTAACACTTTTTTGTAACTTTATCACTCCTCGCTATCAACGTAATTACGATCCGAAAGATGTATTTATTAATGAATTATCATCATTTTATAGTGACATTTGCAAGCGTACAGTTCGTAAAAATCACTACTTGGCCAAAACTCAATTTTGAAGATTTTGATAAATCAACCTTTGAGCTTTTCTCTTTCGGAGCAAAGAGAAACAAATATTAATTAATCTCCTCAGAATTTGGTAGTTTACGTTTTAAAGTATGTAGAGCCCAAAAATAAAAAAAATAAAAAAACATTTTTCCGCCCGTCTGCCATATGCCGTATGGCGGAATTTCTTCAACATGTAAATTTCCACTTAGAAATTTGGTATGTCGGATCCAGTTGGGGTGTGCCTCGAAGCGTTTGGTAATAATTGTAAGTTACTTCTAATGGGTAAAAAGTTGGGAAAAACGCTCATCTCGAAGTAATGAAGTTTTTCATCCAAAATTACACCGGTTTTGACACTGTAGGAGGATTTAATAAAGCAAAATGGACGTATTCGGTGGTAGATTTTTAATTTAAATCTGGCAGATCCACGAGGACAAGTGGGAAGGGAAGTTTCTCTGATACCACTTTTTATGTCGTGAGGTAATTATACCCTGACGGATAAATTGTGAATAGAAAAACGCTGCAAATTATTACACAATGGTTTATTATTTTTCTATAGAAAACTCGTCTGCAAAGCCACCAACCATCCAACATGAAGAAAAACATCGATCGTATTTCGGTCAGCTTTAATATGAACGGAGATTAGGCCTCTTTAGCGATTCACACTCGTGTTTCTGAATAATCGTACGTAAACCCCTTAAATTCTCGTAGCGAACGAACGGTTTGTCCTACAAAGCTCCGGGTGGTCTCAAAAAATTTAAAAATTCTATAGAATCTTATATTGAAGAAAAAACAATACCTTTATATCGAAATTTTTTGAGTTAGGGCGTTTTCAAAATTTCAAAATTGATTTTGGAACCCTCAGACGTAACCTACATCAACCAAAATCTTCGGGGCACAACCAAATGGAGCCTACTTACCAAATTTCATCAAAATCGGTCAATGCTAAGTGGCAAAAGTGCCGCGTACGGCGTACGGCGGACGGACGGCCAAAATTTATTCGATTTTTGGATTCTACGTACCTTGAAACGTAAACCATCAAACTTTGAGGGGTGTTAAAATTTTTTTTTCTTGGTCGATTCCAAAGGTTCATTATTGAAAATAATAAACCAAAACATTCTAGAGAACGTACTTGTTCCATGCAATGTGTACAATCACCACCCGACAAAAAAAGTGATAATCATAGAAACTTGCCTGCTTACTCGTTCTCAAGAATCTGCTAGATCCAAATTGAAAATTTAGCTACACAGTCACTCCCGCCGACGTCGTTAACCATACAAGGTCCCTTCCAAAGGTGAATTGGCTAAACACTTACCAAAATTTCTTTCGGATCCGACAGATCAGCGTGAAATTTGTAGTGATACAGGAAGGAAGGAAGACGATGAAGCATAATAATTCGGAGTTTAAACCTCTAAATTGTGACTTTTAATTGAATCGATGAGAATAAAAACAGTACAAGTCCATTTTTGACGATTGTTGAAAAATGGCTTTTTGTAGGTTGTAACCAGTAGAACTACGCATTGAGCACAAGAGCAGTATGCTAACCACACTCGGTAAGCTTGAACAGAGCCTAAATGAAAATGATTGAGGGAAAAAACAGTAGGAGTCCATGGACTTATACCACCTGACACCTGATATCTCGATAAGCTGATTGGGGACATGTACTGTTGTCATTCTCACTGATTCAATTATACTTCTTTGATGCTTTCTTTATTGTAAGATCGCTCTTGAAGTGAACTGACCTGCATTCTTTTGTGTTCCCACTTCGTATGTATGTAACCTCTTACTGCCATGATTCAAGTACATACCAATGTCGTATCCATACCAAAAGTCTTTCGAGAAATACACACTCGTATACGTATCCTCGACTCGGACTTCACCGTAGAAACAATGCTAAGCCAACAAAGGAAAACAAACGGTAGAAACCCATTGTCACTTGCATGAAGTCCCAGTGATCGTTCGTGGCGCCCTCGAGGAAAGAAGAGTTTCAGATAACTCGTGGCCCAGGGACATGTCATGTCCAGCTCCTATTCAGTTGACACGGTCGACTATTGTTCTCTTTTCGATGCATCAATTTCTCTTAGATACCTATAGGATCGTATCGTACAATAAGGCGACCACCTTGAGGTATTTCTGACGTTTTTTGTCAGGAATTGTTTTTTGTTTTCTTCAACCGTTTTATTAACCCTCTGGAACGCGCGGTATCTTGCAGATACGAGGGTGCGACTTTTTCGTGAACTGTAAGAAATTCACATTTGAGTTTTCTCTCATTTCTTAGCATTTTCGGCATGCATTGCCCCTCATTTGCATTTGTTTGTGGTCCTTTGATCGTTTGCTTGAGCATAACTATGAGTTAAAAGTCCATTTGTGTATTAAAATGCGATATTTATCTCCGAGATACCGCGCGTTCCCGAGTTCCATAAAGTTCTTTTGACTCTACTTTCCATGTTTTATTTATGAAAATTGGTATTTTACAAAAAAGAAAAAAACAACCTCAAAGGCGCGAGTGATGTTAGGAAAGTATAACGACTTCATTTGGATCTACGAAAGAACAAAGTTGACCCCCTGATTTCCAAGCAGGCGAGATTGACAACAATGGCCGTAACGAGGAAGAAGAGACGATAAAAAAAAGGCAGGCGGTTCAGAATACGAACTGAGAGATGCTGGAAATTATGAAGAATCAGTGTAGAAAGACCGTGAATTCTACACTACTTTTCGAAAACGAATGAATATCACACCAATCTGTGCATATTGAGCAACTTATTTTTGTCTACTAAGACTGGAACTATCCTATTTCGAAAAATATATTGGATTTATTCAACAAAACCTATTTTAGCCGATGAGTACATTTTCAAAGCCCTCATTCCCATGTTTTATCTCCGAGATACAGCGCGCCCTCCCGTGTTAGGAAATGAGAGCGCGTTCCCCAGGGTTAAACCAGTTCACGATCATCACAATGCATTCATAACTCGACACGACCAAACCATATCCTCTACAGACCGAGCGTCCATTTAATTGGACACAAGTTTGAAGTTCCCTCCTAAATAGTGTATCGAAGCTATCCCAAACTTTTTTTTTCCTTCGTCTTGTCCAAATTGTGGAGAATTATGGCAACACTGCAGATAAGACGGTTATCTTTGATTTACCTTCGAAATTGGCGGAGAAATTAACGCGAAAACGAAGCACTCGTTTCATGGTAAGTTTTAGTGATTTAATCCTTAATTTCCGAAAAATTTCTTATTGAATCTTGTTCCCAGGAATCTAATGGTGACTTTTCACTAATAGTTTGAAAGATTCGGATTGTACTAACGTCATAGCTATGCAACTTGTGGCGTCCATTTAATTGGACGCCCGGTCTATCTCCTAATCAGAGGGACGTCCAAAATATTGGACAAGTCAGGACTCAATCACAAACTTTTTTCAAAACAATTATTGACACCAGCGAGATTTGTTTTCATTTCATTCTTTTAATTTAAATATCATGATTCTTCACCCAAATTAATGTTGGAGTTAACTTTATATTCATCAAGCGTCATTGCTGAAAAGTTTTTGTTGGAAAAATAGCTGAGTACTCAGACTCTAAAAGACTACCTAGTTTTAAAGTTGGTGAAGATGAATGTGATCATGTTCTTGCATTATCCACAATTTCAATTCTTATTAGGTGGTTATTGGAAGTATTTCTTTGAGCCTATTCTAAAATTTGAGTCTAGTCACCCTCCCTTTCTTCCAGAAATTGTCAAAAATGTCAAAAGGATCGAAAAGATGTGGATGCTGTCGCTGATGCTTTGCTGGCGGATAAGGTTTCAGAATACAACTTTGGAGGGGGATGATACAACTTTGGGGGATATTGATGAAGACCTCAATTTGGACGATCTGGAGGCTGTCGACGTGGATCCACAGGGTAGCCTGTTGGAAAGGACGGTCTAGACAATCCATCATTTCGTATACTTGGCTTTGGCTAACGCCTGGATCCTGTACAGGCAAGACCAAATCGCCCTCAAAAATAAAAGGAACGATATCCTCAGCTACTTAGATTTCAAAATATTGGTGGCAGACCATTTCCTATCCATTTTCGACGAAAAGGGGATTGTCGACGATGTGAGACCATCAACTCTTCGTTCTGGAACTCCAAGAAGTAGGGAAGAAGCAAGGCTCGTACCTCATTGAAACTCGAGGCTATGCATCTTCCAGCCTTTGATGACATGAAGAATGCAGCACGATCCAAGTTACCAGATTGTAAGAAAAATATCAAATTAGTCCGTAAAAAATGTTTGAAGTAACTCTGTGTGACGAAAGTGAGTTACCATGAAAGGCTGTGACTTCAGCTTTTTCTGGTCTGAATTAGTCGAAAATTGGGTTGTTAATAATTAAAATTCATTTGAGCGTTCATTCTATGTAAGAGATAAGATTGTCATTTCATGTTTTATCGAAATGGTATTTTAAAATTAGGAAAAAGTTTGTTTTGTGATCATTTTTAGTTCATTTTCCGATTTTTTGGTGTTTTTTACTTTCAAAAAACTGAAATTGACTGACCAAACTAAACTAAAAGCCAAGCCAAGTCGAGATAATATTAATTTTAAGTTGTTTAATCCTTTAATCAGTCAAAATATGCAATTTTTTAATTAATAACGACGAAATACATTTACTAAACTGTGATTTTTTTCTTAGAATGGGGGGGTCGATATAGTCCTGGTGTCCATTTAAATGGACAATTTGTAATTCCTATGCGAAATAAATGTTTTTCAAAGTTTGATATTTTTTGAGTTATTTGAGCCCCAAAAAGCCAGAAAAACTTGAAAATTTTGAAAAAATATTATCACTGCAAGCTCGGGACTGTAGAGGTTATGAAACCTTGATTTCAGTTGTCACCAAATTCATTCCGATTCGTCAACAACATGATGTTGTAATCCCAGATTTATGGTGTGCTTACTCATACCATTCTGATCTAAACTACCGTGCAGCAATCAGGGATAAATCAAAAGCCACACAAATATTTGTAACAAAAAGAGTATAAGAAGAATACACACACGTGGATTATTAGCTCCTTCTATCGGTTTTAGTCTTCCTCGTTTCATTTGGAGGAGTGAGAATTAAATAAAGTGCTCTCTGAGTTTCAAGATTCTGTTCCAGAACGGAAAGAACACTGTACAAAGAAAATTTCCAGTTCATGAGCACGAATCAACTGTAGCGAACAGTGGGAGTTCAAAAATCAATAGTAAATAGTACCAATAGTACAAAAACCAGAAGTATAGTAGGATCCAATCAAAAGTACAGGTAAACTGTCAAGTGTCACTGAGACTCAGAAATTGAGTGGTTGGAAGATTCAAACTTGAAAATGCTGCAAATTATTACACAAAGATTTATTATTTTTCTTCATAGATCACTCGTCTGCAAAGAACCCGGCTTTGCCATTGTTACCACCAACCAACATGAAGAAAAACATCGATCGCATTTCGGTCAGCTAAAATTTGATCGGAGATCAGGCCTCATTTGCGATTCACAGTCGTGTTTCTGATTTATCGTAAGTCCAACCCTTAAGATCTCGTAGGGAGCGAACGGTTCGTCCTACAAGGCTCCGCGTCGTTTCTAAAAATTCTAAAAATTCAATACTATTTCTTATTTCTTTATTTATGGGCGAGCCCAATATACATCCTAAAAAAAAGTAGGTCATTCTAACGGGTAGAGAAATTTGGTCCAACGAAAGTTACATATGAGAATTTAGATTTTTAAGTTTAATTATAGCTGAATGGTGATAAGTGTCTTTAGTGATGAGAGAGGGGAGTCGAAACATACGAGTCTGCAACGCATTGGGACATTTTCATGTCTTTACCTATTGCTTTTTACTTCACTATAGGATTTTATAACCCACCCTCCGTTGTTGTCAGAATGTGAAACGAATCATTAACATAATAACTATCTATAGCTATTCGTTGTATTTTTCAAACCTCACAATGCGTTGCTGTTGTAAACAAAATATGAGAACAGTTATGCCCATAGCTCCGTTATTCGTATAGTCAATATGTTATGGAGAACATGAAAATGTTCGTTAAATCGAGAGCTTTCCAACGAGTGGTGAACGATTTTTGTGAGTTAAAAAGTGTAGAATAGGAACAAACCTAACAACGGGGTCGTTGTAAGCGGAAATCATTATAAAGGCACTGTAACACAATTTCGTTACGCAATTTCGTGACAGTTTTTTGTGCTATGTGCCAGGGCAAAGACATGAAAATGTCAAAAGTCAAAGTCGGGGTTCAATGACAAGAAGAGGTTGGCACAGCGAGGAATTCTGTTCAGGGGTTGGTTTCGTTGATACTACTATCTTAAATTGATGGGAAATTAATACCTTTATATCACTATTTTTTGAGTTAGAGCATTTTCAAAATTGTTACCCTTATTTTTCAACCCTTAGAAGTTACGTACATCAACCAAAATCTTCGGGGCAGCGCTAGACCCTAAATGGAGCCCGTGTACCAATTCAATCAAAATCGGTCAATGCTAACTGAGGAAAGTGCCGCGTACGGCGGACGGACGGCCAAATTTTTATTCGATTTTCGGATTCTACGTGCCTTGAAACGTAAACCAACAAATTTTGAGGTGGGGTTGAAAAATTTGTTTCTTGGTCGATTCCACAGGTTAATTATTGAAATTAATAAACCAAAAGGTCTAGGTTCCCATCAATCAACAAAACTGCTGGATCCCACTATGATAGGCATTCACACATATCTTGTACGCATCGAAACTCCAAATGAATGCCAAAAACACCTAGCGGAAGCTTTGAATTTAGGAAGTTAGTGCATGTCTCCCCTACTTTGTACCACCTACAATGTTAAAACACTTCATATTCGGTTGATGTATAGATACTATCGAAACTAGAAGAAAAATACACATTAAGGAAGCAATGGCATCATCAACTACGTGTGCCTAGGTCTTCGTAATGGGATAAATATATTATTATCATAATATTATCAACTGGATACATCGCTGAGGGTTCCAACAGTGTAATGAACGTCCTGAAACGCTGAGTTCAAGAGCAACCTTACAGTTTTGCGCGCTTCTTAGAAATCTTATAAGGTTCGAATTATCCGCAGATCGAATATTTTCACAATATGTCCTACATCCCTAAATAATCTCGAACACTACACTGCCGTGCTAAGCCAGGAAGTCGTACCTTGACTTCACCCAGCAACCTTCCAGTTCTGCGCGCTTCTTAGAAATCTTATAAGGTTCGAATTATCCGCAGATCGAATATTTTCACAATATGTCCTATATCCCTAAATAATCTCGAATACCTGAGCTGCCGTGCTAAGCCAAAAAGTCGTATCTCGACTTCACCCAACTTTCTGGAAAACGACCTAACCGGTTTCGTAGCGAAATAACTCTTTCACGTGATTATTTTTCCTCCTTTTACCACAAGTAAAGGTTTTTCTTAAAGGAAATTAGTAGCCGAATCGATTTCTGTAGTCAAAATTAAACTAAATTAATTTTTCAGAGTAAATTGTCAACAAACGGTATAACACTTTTCCATTCCTATTTACTTACATTAATTTAAGCCAGATATACTATGACTAGAAGTCGTATTTCGATTTTGCTAGCACTAAAAGTCGTATCTATGATTGATACGAGTTTACACTCTCGTAAACCCGAAGTTATGACTATTTTTTTCTGAATACACAACCATGAAACTTTGGAATGCTAAGCACATTTTAATTCCTGAAACTTTATAATAATTTTTAAATAAAAAAAAATCATTTCGCCTTAATTATTAGGTATATTAAGTCATCTTTCTTGGCTCAAAGCCAAGAGTATTAAATACTCTTTGCACATATGAAATTTTCATATGTGTTTTCAGAGTGTAAGAAAAAACAGCTGAATCAATAAATAAACGTTTATTCCAGTACTTTAATGATTCATTATACATCATTTTCATCTTTCCGTCTCGTAATTAACTGAAACTTTGTTTCAAAGTTTTTAAAAACATAGATATCCTTAGAAGGAAGGTTACTAAAGTCACCACTAAATGCTTAGTTTTCAGAGGCAAAAAGTCATATCATGCCGATTCAGAATGTAAGAAGTAGTGTCGTCGAAGTACTAATAAGGCCGATTCTCTTATTAGTGTCAAGATTCGACTTTTCTTCTTCTGAATCGCTCTGATAAGACTAGTTTCTCAGTACAATCAAGTTAACTAGCCCTGATATGAATGTCGGGAGGCTTGTTTGAGGCATTTATAGTTGATACACGACTCTAAAACTCCGAAAGTCGATAGAAATCGACCCCCAAAACTCCCGGGTACCAATAACTCAATTTAGTCACATTTTCACGTTACGACTTTCTGGCTTAGTACGGCTGTGAGGTTACCCTGAGGACCCGCCGCAACTAACTAAACAGGATTGTCATAATATGTCACTATATTACAATATTCTAAATGTACTCACGTGACTATGATTATACTCAAGAAGAGGCCGATCAACATAAATTTGGTTCAGACGACTCCTTTAGGAAACATTCGTCCATTTGAATAGGTATTGGCTAAATAGTAACGAAATGAGAGGGCTGACGCAAAAATTCCGATTCAACTGCGATGTACATAATAGAGATTTTGTTTATGTTGTTTCATGGGTTGCTATTGAAATTAAATCCTAGTGATAAGGATCAAAATTTGGTATTTACATGCACGGTTTGACTTCATCTACACGAAGTTACAAATAATTACATTTCCTTAACTGGTTCGTTTCGAATTCACAGTAGGTACCTACATAATGAATCAGAAGAAGATGTTCTTCATCGAAGTGACATGGAAATACCGAGGTCTCTGTTCACAAATAGAGATTTTTGTAATTACCAACAAATTTTCAACTATTCGAGTCCAAAACCCTGCAAATTATTACACAATGATTCATCAAGTTAGTTTATTATTTTCAATAATGAACCATTGGAATCGACCAAGAAAAAATGTTTTTAATCCTCTCCCCCCTCAAAATTTGATGTTTTACTTTTCAAAACATTTTCTGTCCGTCCGCCGTACGCTGCACTTTCCTTAGTCACCATGGACCGATTTTGATGAAATTTGGTTTGAGGGGCCATATGGGGTCTTGTTGTGCCTCGAAGCTTTTGGTTGATGTCATTCAATTCTTAAGGGTGGAAATTAAGGGCTGAAATTTTCAATAGTGCCCTAGCTCGAAAACTCTCGAAGTACAGGTATAGTTTTTTCACTAATTTTAAATAGTATTGAACTTTTAGAATTTTTTTGAGACCACCCAGAGCTCTGTAGGACGAACCGTTCGCTCTCTATATCCCTCCCCCCCTCCCCTTTCAATCCTCATGTGGAGTGAACGGTTGGTCCGACAAAGCTCTGGGTGGTGATTCGATTTAAAAAAATTCAATTCTATTCTACTTGAAATAACCATACCTTGAAAACCCCACATATGTAGGTACGTTTTTGGTTTATTATTTTCAATAATGAACCATTGGAATCGAGCATGAAAAAAGAAATATTTTAACCCCCTCAAAATTTGATGTTCTACGTTTCAGTACCTAGGTATGTAGAATCCAAAAATCGAATTTAAAAGAATCCTTCCGCGATGCCAAAGGTTCATTATTGAAAATAATAAACCAAAAAAATGTCTTGAATTCAGTAAAATCCGTTAAAAAAAATTTCTACAAAAAAATGTTCTACAAAACATTTTCTACAAAAATTTGGTCTCTCAATTTGGCGCTCAATCATGCTTTCTTCGGCTTGAACGCTAAACAATACTAGACACCATTAATTTCTGACTGTTTACAGTCAATAGGTTGATCAAAGTGTACTTACTACCAAGAGAAATCCACAATACTCTTCCGAATAAGTGTGTAGTAACCATGTGATATTTTGGAAGCATTCCCGTGTCTGTCACCATTTACGCCGCGTCGCGTAAATCTACGCTATCCACGCGTAAATCTTTTTCTTCTCTATTAAATCCGCTCCGACGCCCCTTTCACGGCAGCTTGGAACAAAAGGGAAAATTGGGGGAAAAGAGCTGTGAGTGACGTGCCAAAAGCAATTCGTCCTTTCAGCGGCTTTCCCGTTCGCTAGGGTGAAAGATCCCAATCACATAGTCTGCCTAGTTCCATCGCTGTCAACCTACATACATTGTTACCAACGAAGGAATCTTTGAATTGCTAGATACCATTGATAGTGAGAGCGATAGTAGAAAAAAACTTTCACTAAAATTTGTTTTGAGGTTCGTGTTTCATGGTTCGCCCAGTGGTTGGAAAATGTTGCAGCGGCTGACAAAACTTGAGCGATACAATTTATCAGTCTTCAAAGGTGTCAAACATGAATGATTGAAGGGTTTGGCCGTAGTATTTTGCCCTGTAAAAAGTGACAGGTAAGTGTGATCAGTCAGTGACAATGGGAGTAATAAGAAGAATTCTCTGTGAATGTTTGGATGTTCCTTCTCGATTTTTATGGCAGTGGGCTTTCCAGCAGAAAATTATCATTGATCTTAGGATTCATAGTTTCCAGTGAACTGTCTACTAAAAACGATATTAACAAGTGCAATTTGTTAGCTGCTTCGTCCGACGATGTTTCTGTACTACCTATATTGAAATACTCAGTATTCCACCGCCTGGTTACTGTCTGTTCATTATCAACTCTTGCACCTTCTTCTACAAATTTTCCTAAGCAGTTTCTCACAGCTTCTCAAGCCAATAGCAAGTCAAACTAGTGGCCTTTTGAGTTTCCCATTAAGAAAAAATATTGGATGAGAAGATATTGTAGATGGTAATTCAAATGTCCAGAATACGAGACCACAGCAACTTCTATACTATATTTCTGTGCAAATTTGGTTTTGGGATTCTGAGAGCGCGTTGCTTATTAAGTTCACATAAGCGCCACTTAGCTCGTGGAACAAGTCCACTACAATCAAGCTCCCTGAAAAGGGCGTCCTGGAACACATGTCTCGTCGATAAGCTTGTTAACCTTACCCAGACAGGTCCCAGGTTCAGCAGTTCCCTCCATAGAAGGATAAGTTCTATTTATTTTCCAGTTTTTCACGCGAATTGTCTGATTAAAATCTGATGTCTCACATTAGTTGAGCTATGTGTTCTCAAGTTCAACGATGATTAATTTCTTCAATTGGATTTTCATGTAATGATGTTCAATGTAAACATCATTTTAGACTTGTTTGAGTAATCATAATTCTTCCACCGTTTCAGTGAAAGGAATTGTTACGAGTCTGATATAATAGACATAGAAATGTAAGCCTTTCTTGTGTGCTAAACCAAGTTTTTAATAGTTTATTGTTACATTTCAGACTCCCCATTTTCAGCGGACCTCGATTTAGTGAAACTTTGCTTGTAGCTCCTAGAATCCCTGAAGACGAAGTGTATGCTAGACCCTCGCACACGCGCACTCCTAGGAAATGGCTAGTCGATTTATTCAACAGGTTCTTGATGTTGTCTATTGGTAAATGAACCTTCCCTTCTTCTTTCCCAGATTCGGTATGCTCAAAGGATTCCTGATTCTAGTCGACGTGTTTGCACCTGGAAAAATGTTCCCTTTCTAGTCATCCACGCATCTATTCTGCTATTTTTGTTACGATCAGTAGGTAACTGCTGGCGGTAAGTCAAGCTGGTGGTTGACAGTGGTTGGCTTCACAGTAGATCAATACGGTTTCGCTAAGTATCTATGTATGGCATTGCACTCTTCGTTTTTTCTGATACTTATATAACATCACAGCAATAATCTTTGTTACAACTCGTGCGACTCGCTCAATTTTAAAGGCGAAAATGAAGCTTCAATGCTGGAATATTGTGTGAGGTTGGATGTTATAAAATGACCAAATATGATCGATTCCTATACTATCATATTTTTTTTCTGCAGCACTCACAGAAGCAACTACAGTCACCTTGGTGTCCCTATCACAATCTGGATTGACGTTCTAGTTACACAAACATTGAAATTACTAGCTAGTTCAGTACAACATTGACGTTTACAACAAACATTGGTACGAGCCACGATGGACTTATGAAGGGTGAATTATCCAGTTCGTTATGACTGGACTCAACTACACTACCAATCAGACCAAAATATACAATTCCGTGGCCATTTTCATGGTTTCGTGGAAAGCACTAATATGTGCTTGGTACGTGGGTTGCTACGTGCTCCGCAAAATCAGATGACATCCAGCTTTGAACAATGACCACGTTCTTTGGATCTTGCGCACGGAGCGCACGGGACTTTGCCAAATTCATTGAAAAGTATGAAGAGTACTCGGAGGCCGATACTGGACAATCATGCTGGCAAAAGAATCCAGGAGTGTCGATGATTTACTTGATATACCGATGGATACAATTTATATTTCACACAGCCTTCGCATTCATGTCCATCTTTGAACTCGGCAGATGGTATGCTCCAGAATACACCGTAGCCTTAACCTGCATCAAGTCAACAAAATATTACGCCAAGTGGCTGCTGTACCTTACGCATTGGGGTCTTCTTGTAAACCTCGTGCAAGCATTTTTGGCCGCTTGGGTTGTCCAAAAAGCATACGCAGCTCAAAAAAGAGTTACTTCCGAATCAACTGAAGGATACAAACCACTGATCAATGCTTACTGCAAGCTCTTTGTGACAGCTATCCACCTGTCAACGTACATAACTTTAGGTTTTTGGCTTATGGTTTATGAACCTCAGACATGCTCCGTTGATTTGGTCACTCTTTCAGAACACGGGTTTGGAACATTACTCCTATTGGTTGACTTGGTCGTTGCGGGTACACCCTACAAGCTGATATATGGATTATATTCAATCATATTATCTTTCATTTACATATGCCTGACTTTCGTTCATTTCCTGTTTGGAGCCTTGGACCGTTTCGACGACAAGACGTACATCTACGAGAAGTGCGACTGGAATTACCCTGTTGCGGTGATATTCTACTACATCATCTCGGTAGTTTTGCTGGCTAGTTTTCACCTCACCCTCTGGAGCATATATTTGGTAAGACGCAGGGTGTCTGTTCTGATTCGAAATGGTGTTGAAGGTGGAACCCACAATTCTCCTTCCCAAAGACAGTCAACACACCAAAATATACAAGCTCAATAACACCAAAATCAAAGTCTGCGTCTTTCGTTAATCTGAATGGGGTGCGTACTACGTTAAGATAAAAAACTAAAACGGTTAAAGATTTCCTTGATACTCATGAACTCCGAACACAGGCACTGCTCATGTGTGCAAGAAACATCAAAAACTTCGCCAAATATGATGGACGGTTAGAGCTTCCTCACTTTTGGTTTATTGATTTCAATCGTGAACTTTTGGTATTGAGAGAATACGACTACTATTACCTAAATTTTGTCCGTTCTCAAGTCAATTATTGTCTCAATACTACCAAAATTAGCGGATTCTCAGCCAATCCTTTTTGCTTTCTCTATTTTCCCTTGGTTTCTATTCGTTTTCCTGGACTCAACGTCAAAGTTCAATAGTTTTAAGGTAATTGTAGGCCTGCTACTTGTGGCGATTGTGTCGATGGACCACAGAGGTAGCGTCCCGGCTTACTCGTGGTGATTGTGACGATTGTGGCGACACACCAGTTGTAAGCGGGATTTGCGTTCGACAGGGTTAAGGTTTCGTTTCGCGGCGTAGTTGGTAGCAGCACGAGGTTGTGACGCCACGTGCCGATCCCAAGTTCACCGGATGACACAAAACCTAACGTGGCGAGCTCAGGTGGGAAGGGGAAGACAAACAAATATCGAAACAATAGTTAAATTTACAAGGGTAGCGTGTGGTATTTACCTGTGACGAGGCGGTGAAGCGGCCAGTCGGATTCCTCGAGATGATGCAATCTGAAATGGTAGCCTTAAGGGCGTCCTACTGAGAAAATGGCGTCCGCAAAATGCGACGCTGCCGAAGGGGCCTACGAAGGCGTCTGAGGGACGCTTCGGAAAAGATGGCGGAGTGTGACGCGTCACCAAGCTCCGGTTTTTCACACTGAGGAACCAGGTAAAATGAGAAAAGATATTCAAATGCAGATTTACAACAATAAAAGGTAAGTTTATTAAATATGCGAATGGTTTTCTGACTAGGCACACCGAAGGGTGTGTCGAAAAGAAGCCTGACGGGCGCAACAACACAAGTAAGTATGGCACAAGATTCAATGTTCAATAGGATAGATTTTCAGATAATGTTCAAATGTACAAATTAATAACTCCAATTTGACTTTATGTTTCAGGTTTTCAGAGTATATCAGTTCAACGTTCCAGGTTTTCAACAAAGGTGAGTATGGTAAGTATAGGTTAACTTTGTGTTTCAGGTACGAATTTAGCATTAAATTACAACTCTCAATATTACGACTTTTGTCCAATTGTTTCAGAATTACTTCTACGCACTGTCCTAACTGCATTGGCCAATGGTTAGAAGGTAAGTTATAGTTTTCACTCACACGTGTCAGGGCCCTGAGGTATCCTTCCAGGTGTGATGTGGCGGTTGTGGTGGTTGTGGCGACGGACGTCCAGGGAATTCAAGTGTTCTTCCTCCAGATCAATTCGGCGCGATACGGCAATTTTCGATGGTCAGGGATCTTACGAAAAAGCGTTGTGAAAGAATTTACGGGGGCGGTTTGACTCTAGCAGCTTTAAGTTCACGGGCAGCAGGGCTCTCAATGACTTGTACTGAATATCAAGGGGGGTCTGCCTGTGGAGGGGGCTGCTCGTTGGTTTTGTTCCGGATGGTCCCCCTCCGCTCCCTCGACGGACGGGCGCCTGCCAGGTGGAGACTTCTGATTGGCTCCCCCCGCCGAGGGAGGGACGCTCTGGCTGGAGACGGCGTCTTCATGTTGAGGGGGGGGGGGTGACGTCACCTTCCGAGCTGACCACGGATCCGAATCTGACAATCATCGCCGCGGGTGGCTATGACAAATTCGGATCAGAAGGGAGTTAACGAATTAACCCAGTCTCTTCACTGGAAATGTTCCCCAGTGAGTGGAGACTCACATCCCCCTTCCCTCCGGGAGCCAGCGTTGTCAAAGACGACGCTGGGTATTCCCAGAGGAGCCAAGGGACGCGCCTTCCTTATGGCCAGCTCGTAGGCGTGGCGACGACACCCGCGACAGTTGGCTGGGTCGCGTTGTGCCCGATGGTCCTCGGGGCACTCCGGCAGTGGTCGTCCCTGGCGATGGAAGTTCTTTAGACGTTGCCAGAACTCCTTACACCCTGGGCACCGGAAGACGAAGAGCTGTGGTACCTTCTTGGTGCAGACAGGACATTGACGCTTTTTGCTGATCCGTAGCACGATCCTTGGGTGGGCCGGAGGTGGTATTGTTTTGGCCGGTTCTGCTTCGTCTTCGCCGGAGGTTGCGGGAGAGCGCCCGGGTGTCGGTGGCACGTCCCGGGTGGGTGACTCTTCGTAGGAACTGACTCTCCCACGCGCGCGCCGGGGTGGTCGAGGCGTCGTTGGCGGCGAGTGGAGTGGTGTCAAGGCCACGTATGGGTTTGGTGCTGGACTTCTGACCTCGACGGCCTGAGGCACTGGTGACGGGGCGGGGGACGAAGCTGGGGGCGGAGCCGGGGAGCGAGCCAACTTCTCCTCAGCCTCCGCAGACCTCGCCGCAGGTGCCTCTGCAGATAGCTGGTTGATTGCCTCAGGTGTAGCGGTCTTCGCCGCAGGTGGCTCCACTACCACCTGTGCGTTGGCTGCCTTGGACTCCGCCACGGCTGCGTCCCGTTGCTGGATCAGTTGTTGTCGATCCAGCAGCCACTTGGCTTGGCGGTCCAACAACGCATCCCGCTCCTGCACGATCCTCTGGTAGATGGGAATCCACCTGTGTATCTGGAGGATCGTGAGGAGCGCCGAATTCCCTGACGTGTGGCGGCTGGTTGGGGTGTCGCCACACATTGTGAATCGCACGAAGTTGGAGAGCGTTTCCAGTACGTCGTAAGGGTCGTCGGGTGGCGCGGGCGTGTTCACGTGTCCCGGCGACTGGTCTCGAAGGCTGGCGATAAATCTTTCGGTCCGCCTCCTCATGAGTTCCACCATGGGGTCCGGTGACTGGGGACCCCCGTCTACTATCCACTCATCTAGCGGTTCTTGTGCCATCCTACAACAAACAAATAAACGCCCTACTGTAACATCCTGCCTAGGAAAAGTGACTCAGGAATTGATCTCAGGGTACTTCACACAAATTATTCTGGCCTTGTTAGGAAGGTAGCAGAAGTAACGGTTCGGCTTGGTCTGAAGGACCTAAGTGAAGTTTGTCGGTCTGAAGGACCCAATTGAAATTGGTTGGTCTGAAGGACCCAAGCTGAATTTGTTGGTCTGAAGGACCATGTGTCGAGGTCGTGGTCAGTCTTTCCTAGTAGTCAGTCAGTTTGTCTTTCGGCCTAAGTGGAGTTGCTTATAATTTACGGAAGGGTCACGCTGGCGGAACGAATATGGAGTGGTTCCGGTTGGCGCCTCTCCTCTGAGTCGTTTCGGAGGTAGACCTTCAGGTGTCGACGGCTCTTCGGCTTTGCGTACTACTGGTTCCTGGTGAGGACTGTTGCTGTGGCGATTGTGTTCGCTGTGGCGATCGTGTTCGCTGTGGCGATCGTGTTCGCTGTGGCGATCGTGTTCGCTGTGGCGATCGTTTTCGCTGTGGCGATCGTGTTCGCTGTGGCGATCGTGTTCGCTGTGGCGAGCGTCCTCGGGATGGTTGACCGGGTGTTGTGAGTTTCCCGCTGAATTCTCGGCTGATTTTCCCGAAGGGTAGCTGACGCTTTTATCTTCTTCACTGGTCGAGGAGCGATCTGAGTGTCGATCCGCGTCCTCGAGGTGAGTCGGTTGTGGCGAAGCAGTCCCCTGGTTCGACTGTTCCGAAAACGGTGTAGTGGGAGCGTTCTCGTGAGATCCGGTCGGCACATCGCCACATTCCATCATGGTCGGGTTTGGAGGCGGCCATCGCAGCTCCTCATCCGAGTCCTCCATCATTTCTTCCTGTATCCCCATTTCCGGTCCGTGAATGTTCCTTATTGTGTCTATTTCCGGAGTTTGATGGGATTTGGTATGGTCCAGGAACGTATCGTCCGGTACACCCAGCACAAAGGCCGGTTTGAGGCGGTTAATGTGTACTACCTGACGTTTTATGTCGGGTGAGTCCCTGATTTCATAAGTAACATTCGAGTGTTTCTTTAGCACCGTCCACGGTCCACTCCATGGACTCCAGAATTTTTTCACGACACCTGGGGGCGGCTGCATGTCTTTTAGGTACACCATATCCCCTGCCTCAAAAGAGCGCAGAGAGCGGCGGGCGTTGATGGCTTCCGTCCGTTTCTTCCAGGCTTCGTGTAGACACTGTGTCGTGGCGTCACGGGCCATTCGGAGATTCTTCAACAAGGAGGGCTCAGGTAAAGGTGTTCGAAGTCCTTGGAAGGTGTCGTTCGGGAGACGTATTTCCCTCCCAAAGGTAAGGAAATTTGGAGTAAATCCAGTACTCTTATGGGGGCTGGATCGGTACGCTGCGAGTGCTACGGGCAACATGGTTTCCCAGTCCTTAGTTTTTTTGGTAATTTTCGCCAAAATGTTGGTCAAGGTTCGGTGGAAACGCTCGCACACCCCATTTCCTTCTGGGTGGTACGCGGTCGTGAAGATCTGCCGTATGCCCCATTGGGCACAAAGTTCGCGTGTCGATCCGGCGGTGAAGGCGGTTCCACGGTCCGAAACAAGTCTCTCGGGTACACTGTGTCTCGGTATAAATTCCTTCGCTAAAACTTGCGCGACAGTAGAGGCGGTACAATTGGTGGTAACGTATGCTTCAGCATACTTGGTAAAATGGTCGATTACGGTAAGGAGGTATTTGGATTTTCCATTCGTCACGATGGGCCCCACGAAATCGATGCCGACGATGTGTCCGGGTCTCTCGGGGAGGAGCGGCTTCTGAATCGGACTTTTCAGATTCGTCGGGGTGTTGCGACGTAAACACGTTTCACAACGTTGCACCTGCTCTTTGACGTCCCTTGATAGTCCGGGCCAGTTTCCTAGTCGCCTCACCACCTTTTCCGTTACGTCGGCTCCGGGGTGTCCTGCCCACTCATTCTTATGGCATCTGTCAATCAACCATTCACGAAGTGAACTAGGGATGAGGGGTACCCATTCGTGTCTACCATCGTGTCGCACTCTCATTTCCCACACTCCGTTAGCTTTTCGTAATCCTTCTTTACCGCGACTCAAAACCATCGATTGGACCCAATCATCGAGATCCTGTGCCGCGATCATTAGTTCGCGCGGGAAATCGAGATTTACAACGGCTATGTCCATTCGACTCAATCCGTCCGCATGTTTCATCTGAGTTCCGGGTCTGTATCGGGGAACGAAGTCGTATTCAGCAAGCCTGAGAACCCACCTCCCGATTCGCGATGTCGGGTCGCGGAGGTGCATCGCGGCCGTGAGTGCCATGTGGTCCGTTTGAAGTTCAAAGGTCTGACCTAAAAGATATTCTTGAAAATGGCGGACCGCCCACACAACGGCGAGTAACTCTCTCTCCGTGACGGAATACCTGGCTTCGGCCGGATTTAGCTTTCGACTTGCATACGCCACGGGCCTCTCTTCCCCTTCGAAGTTCTGCGAAAGGACAGCCCCCAAAGCGGAGCCGGAAGCGTCGGTGGCCAACACAAAGGGTTTATTCAGGTCAGGAAAGGCGAGTACGGGTTCCTCGGTCAACTTGACCTTGAGTTCGTCGAACGCTTGTTGTTGTTTACTTGTCCACTCGAAGGGTCGGTTCTTCTGGAGGAGGTCGGTCAAGGGCACCGAGAGCTCCGAGTATCGAGGTATGAACCTCCGGTAAAACCCAGCCAGCCCCAAAAACGACTGCAGTTTCAACGCCGAGGTAGGTACGGGAAATTCCTTAATGGCCTTGACCTTCTCGGGCTCGGTAAGGATTCCGTCGGGCGTGATGCGGTGACCTAGAAAGCGAACCTCGTTTTTCAAAAACTCGCACTTCGACAAGTTCACTTGAAGGCGGGCCTCGGTTAATCGATCGAAAACCTGAGTCAATTTCTGGAGGTGTTCCTCTCGAGTGGCGGAAAATACTATGATGTCATCCAGGTAAACGAGACAATGATCTCCGAGGATTCCATCGAGGGCATCATTCATGACTCGCTGAAATGTAGCGGGTGCATTCTTCAGTCCAAACGGCATCTTTTCGTAATGAAAATGACGTCCTAATACGGAAAAGGCCGTTTTCTCCCTTGACTCGGGGTGAACTGGTATCTGGTGATAACCCGATATTAAGTCGATGGTTGTGAACCATTTACACTGACCTAACATCGCAAGGGTCTCCTGTAATCGGGGAAGAGGATAAGCGTCTCCTTTGGTGATTTTATTGAGCTGTCGGAAATCCGTGCAAAATCGCCAAAGCTGCTTTTCTCCCTGCGGCGTTTTCTTTTTGACGAGTAGTACCGGCGCACACCACGGGCTAGTAGACGGGCTAATTACCCCATTTGACAGCATGTCCTTGATTTGAGTTTCAACGACGTCGCGGAGGGCGTGGGGAACCGGGTAGGGTTTTTGTTGTGTAACGGTGGGTTGAGTAGTAACTATCTCATGGAATATGTTCAATCGACATCCCTCCCCCGTAGGTGGCTTAAATAAGTCCCGAAATTTACACAACAATTCCCTAGTTGGTTCCGCGTCCGAAGTTGTGAGATGTCGTAGTTTCTCTTGCAAGGTCACGTCGAACTCGGGTAACGGGGTTTCCCATTGGTCGGTCGGTAGCTCCCCCCACTCCTCTTCTTCCAGACCGTCTGGCGTGGCGCTGGGACATACTTCTTTTTCATAGTTTTGAATCGGGAGAATAATAGAACAAATCTCGGCGCAGGCCTTTTCTTCTCTAAGGGATACGTGGGAACTCGTTTCGTTAGGGGTATCGACTCTATCGGAACATGGTTCAACATATGGGTCGATTGTGGCGAACTGGGTCGGGCTGTGCCGGTTCGCTGTGTCGAACTGTGTCGCACTGTGCCGATCCACCGTGGCGAACTGTGTCGCACTGTGACGATCCTTTGTGTCGAACTGTGTCGCACTGTGCCGATCCACCGTGTCGACATAAGTCCGATGGTAGTCGTGGAGCATCCGATCGAGACATTTTTCGAGGGAGGTTTTCCCATCAAAGTCCGGCGCGGGGTCAGTGCTGTCGCTTGCGTCGTCAACTTCCTGGAATTCGGTAGGCGTAGTGGGGGTTGCACAACGTTGTGAAATTGGTGTGCTGAAATGTACTTTCGGAGGAGGTGGAAGGTTTTGGGCCGGATCCTTCGTCAAGTCTTTGTAGTGGGGTGTATCATCGTACCGCTCAACGGGTGTATCGATAGGGACAGAAACGCCCCTGAACTGCCGATTCCAAAACTTCAGGCTTCCGGCGCCATCTTGATTTGTGGCGAAATTTGCCCGTACCTCCGAAGCGTCGTCCGGTTCTTTGTAATCCACGCACGATGGTTTTTGCGTGGCGGAGGCAGTTGTTGCCGCCGAAGGGGTGCTAGGGAGAGGAGCGTTGTGATCATGACTTTCATTTTGATCCACGAACGTCCCAAATTCCCGCCCCTCGGGCCGCAACACTACCCCCACGCTGTAGATTTCCTCGGGTGTGTCGACCGGCGTATATGGGCGGATGACGCCTTTAGGGGTGCGGAATTTCATTTCCGGTCCCGTTGTAAATGTGATGGGTACCCTTCGAAGTACGTCGAGCCCCAAAAGATCAAGCGTAGCGCTTCTCCTTGCGAATACTAAAAATGTGTGTTCAAATACACATTCGCCGATCCTTGTGACGACGCGCTGTTCTCCGGAGAAATGTAGGGGCATTCCATCAGCTCCCCACGCGATCGCTCGGGTTGGGAGAATTGGAATCCCCTTTACGGGTGTTGAAAGTACCGAAAGCGTAGCTCCGGTGTCCAGGGTCATCTCTCGTTCCTCCGGGCCCAGTCCTACGGTGATTTTCATCGTCCGCGACATTGGAGCTTCCACGGCGGGAACATGTGCCTCCTCGATTGGCTTCTTGTAACGGGCGACCTCCATTGAATGTGCCGGCGCCATGACAGGTTGCGACACGGGGAGGAGACGTTTCTTTTTGTAACAATCCTCCTCCAGATGTTCTCGGACGCCACAGAAGTCACAAAATATGGTCTTGTTCGGGCTGAATGGGCAACTCACGGGAAAATGTGTTTTGTCCGCGCAAAACATACACGGATATCGCAGGGTGGGTTTCTCGGCGCTTCGGCGCTCGCTGGGCTTATCTTGGCAGTGGTCCTCCTCCCTGTGTCGATTGTGACGCTGTAGGGGTTCATCTTTTCGCGGGCATCGAGCGGCGAAATGTTCAGGACTTCCGCAGTTGTAACATCGGCGGTCGTTGGTAATGGCCGCCAAGTCCCAACGTTCGTCTGTGTCGATTGTGTCGTCTAGGGTTTCCTCTAATTCCTCCGCCTTGCTCAGTGCGTCCTGGATCGATCTGGGGCGATTTGTGATGAGCAGTGCGCTCATATTTTTGCTGACACCACGTATGAAAGCGCTCAGGGTTTTTCTTTCTACCCAGTCGTGGCGTTCGTGACGTCGGAGTTGTCCTCCTTCTTCCATGACGGCACACCGGGCGAGGCTGCGGACTCGGTCTGCAAATTGGCGGAGCGTTTCTGTGGCGTTCCGCTTGACTGTCCACAGGAGGGCGGCGGCGTGTTGTGGATTTTCCTTCTGGAACCACTTGATCATGTCGTCACGGACGATCTCGTAGACGTTGTCTACGTCGAGCGTATCATCCCGATCGATAAGGAATTGCTTAGCGGTTCCCCGCGCTTTTGTGCGGAGTAAACGGTATCGTTGTCGCGAGGTCAAACCCGTGGTCACCATATCAAAATTCGCAAAAAACGACACAACACTTAATGCACCGGTCGCGTCTGGGTCCCACGACTCTACTTCGAGGAATACCGAGCGCGGTATGTCCTCCCTATCGGCTTCGTGTGTTACGTTATTATATCGCTGAAGGAGAATGTTCATCTCCTTCATTGTCTGAGTCATTGTTTCTACAGCTTCCGTGCCGGAGGACGATTGGGTTTCGGTCCCCCTGTCGCTAGGTGTCGGATTATTGAGGAACATGGTAGCGATTGGTACTAACTACCACCTAGGCACGAAGAAGTCTGTCGGCGTGAATCGGTCTAAGTCGAGAAAAATACAACTACGAGAAGAGACGTCTTCTCGCGTCGTTTCGTGCGGAAGGCTGCTTCTAATGTCACTTTTCCTGTATAATAAATGGATGTACAGCCTACCTATTTTTATTTTTACCTGTCTCAGTGTGTTTTATTTTTCAAGGTTTGTTTCGATAGACTCTAAATTTAGAACTGAGCTCGTGTCGAACGGCCTACGAGTTTGAGTGGGTTCGTGTGAGGCTTACTCACACCGGGATCCACTCCGCTGCCACCAAATTTGTAGGCCTGCTACTTGTGGCGATTGTGTCGATGGACCACAGAGGTAGCGTCCCGGCTTACTCGTGGTGATTGTGACGATTGTGGCGACACACCAGTTGTAAGCGGGATTTGCGTTCGACAGGGTTAAGGTTTCGTTTCGCGGCGTAGTTGGTAGCAGCACGAGGTTGTGATGCCACGTGCCGATCCCAAGTTCACCGGATGACACAAAACCTAACGTGGCGAGCTCAGGTGGGGAGGGGAAGACAAACAAATATCGAAACAATAGTTAAATTTACAAGGGTAGCGTGTGGTATTTACCTGTGACGAGGCGGTGAAGCGGCCAGTCGGATTCCTCGAGATGATGCAATCTGAAATGGTAGCCTTAAGGGCGTCCTACTGAGAAAATGGCGTCCGCAAAATGCGACGCTGCCGAAGGGGCCTACGAAGGCGTCTGAGGGACGCTTCGGAAAAGATGGCGGAGTGTGACGCGTCACCAAGCTCCGGTTTTTCACACTGAGGAACCAGGTAAAATGAGAAAAGATATTCAAATGCAGATTTACAACAATAAAAGGTAAGTTTATTAAATATGCGAATGGTTTTCTGACTAGGCACACCGAAGGGTGTGTCGAAAAGAAGCCTGACGGGCGCAACAACACAAGTAAGTATGGCACAAGATTCAATGTTCAATAGGATAGATTTTCAGATAATGTTCAAATGTACAAATTAATAACTCCAATTTGACTTTACGTTTCAGGTTTTCAGAGTATATCAGTTCAACGTTCCAGGTTTTCAACAAAGGTGAGTATGGTAAGTATAGGTTAACTTTGTGTTTCAGGTACGAATTTAGCATTAAATTACAACTCTCAATATTACGACTTTTGTCCAATTGTTTCAGAATTACTTCTACGCACTGTCCTAACTGCATTGGCCAATGGTTAGAAGGTAAGTTATAGTTTTCACTCACACGTGTCAGGGCCCTGAGGTATCCTTCCAGGTGTGATGTGGCGGTTGTGGTGGTTGTGGCGACGGACGTCCAGGGAATTCAAGTGTTCTTCCTCCAGATCAATTCGGCGCGATACGGCAATTTTCGATGGTCAGGGATCTTACGAAAAAGCGTTGTGAAAGAATTTACGGGGGCGGTTTGACTCTAGCAGCTTTAAGTTCACGGGCAGCAGGGCTCTCAATGACTTGTACTGAATATCAAGGGGGGTCTGCCTGTGGAGGGGGCTGCTCGTTGGTTTTGTTCCGGATGGTCCCCCTCCGCTCCCTCGACGGACGGGCGCCTGCCAGGTGGAGACTTCTGATTGGCTCCCCCCGCCGAGGGAGGGACGCTCTGGCTGGAGACGGCGTCTTCATGTTGAGGGGGGGGGGTGACGTCACCTTCCGAGCTGACCACGGATCCGAATCTGACAATCATCGCCGCGGGTGGCTATGACAAATTCGGATCAGAAGGGAGTTAACGAATTAACCCAGTCTCTTCACTGGAAATGTTCCCCAGTGAGTGGAGACTCACATAATTACAATAGCAAAAGAGTCGTAAAATTAGAACTGATCCCTCGTTACTTTCCTCGGGCGTACTACCAGGTGTTACTACTAGTCCAATAATTAGTTTTTCATCAATGAATACATTCTTCTTCTTGTATGATCCCCGCTCCATTATACCTAAAAGAATGATAAAATAAATCACTTGTAAGTTTTGCATTTCTACTATGTGAATCAAAAACTTCAAGCAGAAATAAGCAACACCCAAAATCGACCGCGGATCGGAAAACACTCTCGAAATTTGTAATAGGGTATTTGGTGTATCAGAGAATCGGCTTTCCAGCGATAAATTCTAATAGCGTGATTGAAACCAGGAAATCGGCAGATTTATAAATTCTAATTTACGCATGAATCAACGTTAGGTTCTTTGAGTCACAACTTGAAGGGCCTTGTACCTTATGAAATTTCGATGAGTTCAAGCAAAAAATAGCATATTGAGGAATATCACAGTTTTTAAAAGAATTTATGGCTATTTTGGGCGTTAGAACCTTGTGAAACAAAAATTCTAAAAATCACCGAAACACCTAATGGTGGACCCAAATTTGTGGACTATGCAGTAGAGCAGATGAACAGGTTAACTAATACACAAATTTAGACGAATCAAGGTGAGTATTCCAATTGAAGCTGCTATGACGCTACAGTATAGTTACAGCACAGAAATAAAGAGTCACTTCTCATGAGTAGGCGATGGAAACATGGTTTCAAAATGACACCACGAAGGGGGCAGCGAATGGAAACGAGGTGTAAAAATTGCTACATTCTACCTACTTCATTGGAAACGTTGTAAAAATCACACCATGAGTTCAGTTTACTGACCTGTTTCAAGGTAGGTACGTAAAATCCAAAAATCGAATAAAAAGTGTCCTCCATCTGCCGTAAGCGGCACTTTTCTTAGTTACCATGGAACGATTTTGATGAAATTTAGTATTCAGTCTCCATTAGGGGTCTAGTTGGGTGTGAAGGTTAAATGGTCTAAGAGGTAAAAAAAAGGGTTGAAATTTCCAATACGCCGTAGCACAAAAACTATGGATGTAGAGGTATTTTTTCCTCTAATTTAATAGAATTGCATTTTAATAATCTTAAGAAATGAGACCATACAGTGCTATGTAGGACAAACCGTTCGCTCCTTAATAGAAAATTCGAGGGTTGGACTTACAATAAGTCAAAAACACGTGTGTGAATCGCAAAAGACTGTTCTCTGAAGGAAATAGGCCTAGTATCCGTTAAAATTTAAGCTGATCAAGTGCGATCAATGATTATTGTTCAGTTTTCATTGAAATGAGTTTTGTGTTTCGAGTTGGGCTTCCTCAGCGACAAATACTTAATCAAATTTCGTTATAAAGGCTCCCACAACTCTCGGATAGCGATGCTATTGCTAGTAGGTAGTAATAATGGAAAAGCCGCTTTATATGCGGACAGGTCGAATATACTAAAAATAGTAAACCATTGGGTAATAATTTGCAGCGTTTTGTATCGGGGACTAAGTAACATGTTGGTGTATAGCATTAGACATTGGGATTGAGACCAGGAATGAGCTCTTATTATCTTCATACAACTAAGTTACTCATACGAACACTATAATGCAGATCCAGAATTATTCAGAAACCTCTAAAATTAAAATGTCGATTTTCAAGGGTGACCATTTTTGATCCTCTTACACGAATTCACAGCTTTCTTAGTTTTGGAGCCGAGTTTTGTGATGATTATAATTGGGTATCAGCTATTAATTTTAAAAACGCATATTTTGAGTGATGGAGTTTGAGTATTATGTATAGTTCAGTAGTTATTTTGAAAAAAACTACGAATTAATTGATCGATATGACTTTCAAGTTGCTGTATTCTACATTTTATGCTTTCAGGTTGGTAGTTGGGGTTGTCGTCCATCAGATGGAGAGTTTACTACGACGTTTGGCGAGCGGATGTGAGATGTGAGACGTCTTCTCAGAAAGTACAATCCCCATAGTGTGAAGTGAAAACTTGTCTGCACGAATACTGAAAAAATATAATAAATTATAACAACCGCCGGATGACTCCAGTCTCCTTTTTCGTATATGTACGGCTTGTCTTGGAAACGGTCCAAAGCGTGGAAAATATGGTGGACGTAGGTAACCATCAAGTAAAACGTTGAAAGAATAACAGTGAACGCTCCAGAGATCATCTTATATGGAACCCCTGAGATGGACAAATCCAATAAATTCAGTAATAATCCGAATCCGTGCTCTGAAAGGGTCACAGCATCAATTCCACACACTTGTGGATCGTATATCAATAGCCAAAATCCCAGAGTTACATAACTTGACAGGTGGAGAGCAACTGACCAAAGATAACAATACACTTTCGTCATAGTTTCTTGAGCAGGCGTATGAGCCGTCGTACTTCCTCTGTTCTGAAGATAGTATGCTCTTTGGACCAACCAAAGACCTATGAATGCTTGTGCTGAATTCAAAACTAGGCCCCAGTGGGTGAGGTACAGTAGCCATTTCATGTAATACATAGCAGTTCTCTTTACTTGCCGGACCGTCGTGAATGCAGGATTGTACCTCCTACCGACATCGAACACTGACAAGACCTCGAACACAGCGTGCAAGAAGAATTGAATCCACCTGTAGAGCAAAAAGCCCACACTCACTTTAGACGAACTTGTCCAACACGATCCTACTACTTCTTCCGGTGTCACATTTTCGTGTTTGTCGACAAACTTGCCTAGATCGTGGATGCTTCGCTTACAGCATTGCAAAAACTCACTCATTTTGCTGCTCTGTATGATACTGATGGTCAGGAGATTGTTCTCATTGTAGTTCAGTGGATTGATCTAAAAACACTCATCTCTCCATCTGATTGGAGAAGCCCATTTATGTAACATCGTGTCTTGTGTTCTTGTAGTGTCTTGAAACTAGATAAATGAAAGATGCAGACTTTGTTGTCTGAAAATCATAGATACTGTTGGAAGAAGTTATAATTCATACCAATATACCATAGTACCCATTGATGGACCTGTAGTTGAAAGAATGAAACTGATGCAACTTGAAATTAAAACCTGCTGCTGTTCTGTCTGTTCAACCTGCACGTATTTTGTGCAGAATTCAACGAGATTACTGCGCAGTTGAATATTTGCGAGCTGAGGGAGCATCAGGGGTAGAAATGACATTACAGCATCACGAGCGCTAATCCATCTACAAACGAAATTGAAATATATCTAGCAAGATAGTCTCCAATCGGCAGAAACCAGGTCATTGTTTTAGCAAGATCCAGCAATGAAAGTGGCCAAAAGGGATAGTCAAGGCAGTGTACCCTGGGCGCGATCGGCAAACCCAAGTGGAGACCAACCAGCCAGCCAACCAACCAACCAACCAACCAGAACATTGATATACAATCTGCTGAAACATTCAGATTTAAACTCCCTCCTGAAAATAGCAGCTACTCAGCTGAGTTAATAGGAATGATTCAAGCTCTGAAGTACGTTCTCTCCCTGCCTTCTCTGGCTGATCAAAATATTGTTATCTGCACAGATTCGTTGAGCTCATTACGAACATTGTCGGCGCCAAATCTTTCAAAATTTAGGAATACCTAATTCAATTCTTGAAGTCATTAAACTTTTTGACACCTGCAGGGCCAATGGAAAGATGGTGAACTTTTTGTGGGTCAGATCACACATCGGTTTGACGTTCAATGAGCGAGTCGATGTGGCGGCAAAGAGTGCTGCTCAGGAGGGTAACGTCCTTGATTATTTACTGCCAAAAGAAGAATTTTATTCAATATCTAAAAAGAAAAAGTCTCTCGTATGGCAAAAAAAAAAGTATGAAAATGGTGATAGGGGTCTGTCCTATAAAAACATGAACCCGTATATTAGACCGCCATGGTTCAAAATAATAAATAAAGAGAAAAGGTTTATACGTATAATGTGTCGGTTAAGAGCAAACCACGCAATATGCCCAGTGTATTTGCATAAGATTAATAGAAGAGAAGATCCTGCATGTGAATGTGGAAACCCATACGGCAATATGGAACATATAATAATGGAATGTACAGAAGTAAATTATAGGGAACAAATGTTTCGCAAAATACAAAGTACAATTGACAATCCATTTAATTTACTAAGGACCGGGGGTACAAGTCATCGTTTAAACGGGGACATAGCTAAGCTTAGCTTAATTTTGAAACACCGTTTAAACTACAGATCCCGTTTGGCGGGTGTACAAGTCCTTATCAGCTCGGTTTAAGAAACTGGAGTTTAGGAATCCAGAGACGACGAAGACGAAGAGGAAGAGAACAAAACGGCATGGAACTATAAAGGTTCCATGCTGTTTCATGTTCGTAACTGCAAATTTTTGATGAATTTCGAGGCAGAAGTTGGAATAAACATCAACTTCACGGATAACCTAGCAGGATAACCAAAAACCTCAATGTGAGTTTTGCTAGAATGAAAGTGCGGACGACTTATACTTCAATCGGCTCAAAAACCTTCATTTTAGCGTTTCTATTTATTGTAATACACTAGTGGTGAAAGAAAGGAGTGTCGAAAAATAAATAAAAACAAACCAACGATGAAAACGACGTATTAACTTTCATGATCGACCCAAAAATCGGTTATTCAAGAAAGAGTCTTCCCGTCCATGAACCGGTTTTTCGAAGATGTGGTGAGTACTTTCGACACGTTAATTTTATCCTATTTCTTATCATTAAAAGAAATTTTGCATGCCGAATACTTCCGACGATAATGTGAAAGTGAGTAGTGATAACTACTATTTCTTTCACTAGCAAGCAACTTTGTTCCGAATATTGGTTGATGTACGTGAATAATCATAACGATCGGTAGAGTACCTGATAGAATGTATTACCATAAAGCACTCCTACAAAACCAGCAAGTAGGTACCTACAGCAACTCATGTAGCTCAAAATGCTCGTAATACTATAGATGCATTCTTTTAAGTACTTTCTCACGTCTTCTTCATAGTTACTTACCTACTTCACAACTCTTTTCATCACACCCCATTCCTTTTTTTGACCGACTTCAACGCGCCGAAGGCGCGCGAAAGAGGAGGTACTCAATTCGGGTTGTCGTGGGACGATTTTTTTTTTTTTTTTTTTTTTTTTTTTTTTTTTTTTTTTTTTTTTGTATGTCCGAGTCGCTTGCATTTCTTTATTCTGGTACCAATCTGTCTGGTTCTTTTTGAAATTTGTTCTACAAGTATCCGTGGTGGTCCCGTTTCAAACAGATTTCATTTTACTTTGTTAGAAGTATCGAAAATTTGTGAATGAAGTTGAAAAACGTGAGTCCCGTTTTCGGGAATATCGGTCCGCATTCACTCTTCTTGCCCTGTGACATCCGACTGAGTCGATGGAGGACCATTTGTGTATAGTCAAATTAAAGGTCTGATTGTAAGCTTTAAACTGATATACTATATGAGGGGGGTTCCGATAACTAAAAGGTGCTGCGGTGATGAGAAAGGGGGAAATTATACTGGGTTATTCGCTCAGAACCTGCATGAGCCATATCAAACGTGTTTATCAATGCTCGAGTATGTGAGTTTTCTTCCAAATATGAAGGATAATCATAGTACTGTTAGTTAGGTATTCTACCATGTGGGTGTGGCACATAGCTCTCTCAACACAAATAACACGATTGGGTAGGAAACAGTGTAGGGGATCGTCAGATCTGCATAGTGCCGTACCAAATATTAGGGATATAATTGTGCAGTTATTAGGTGATGAGAGGGTATTCTACCAAGTGGGTGTAGCACATAGCTTCCTCCTCATACATAATATAGTTGGGTAGGTAATGGTATAGGAGATCGTCAGAACTGCATAGTGCTGTACCAAATATTAGAAATGAGATAGTACTGTTAGGTGATGAGAGGGTATTCTACCAAGTGGGTGTAGCACATAGCTTCCTCCTCATCCATGATATAGTTGGGTAGGCAATTGTATAGGAGATTGCCATAATTGCATAGTGTCATACCAAATATGAGGTATATAGTACAACTCGGTAATGAGAGGGTATTCCACCAAGTGGGTGTAGCACATAGCTTCCTCATCATCCATAATATAGTTGGGTAGGCAATAGTATAGGAGATCGTCAGAACTGAATAGTGCCGTACCAAATATGAGGTATATAGTGCAGTTAGGTGATAAAGGGTTTTCTATCAAGTGGATGTAGCACTTAGCTCCCTCGTCAATCATGTCATGGTTGAGTTGTTGAATTGTGTTGTCAGAACTACCAAGTACCTACGATATATGAGGGAAGTCGAACAGTTAAGGGATATGAGAGTAGATGGCTAAGAAGGAAAGCGACCCCAATACCTCCTGGAACTGATCCATAAACGGAAACTCATCTACACGTATGGAAATCGATCCGGATTACAAAATGGCGTCCACCCTATGGCTTCTAGTTCACCTTACTGAAATGATGCACAGTATTGAAGTAGATCTACATTGCGAAAACTGATCGAAAAACTGCGGGTAAATTAATTTCTGATTCAAATTGAGGACCTCTAAAAAGTGAAAAATAAAAAATAATATAAAATGGAAAAATAATAAAATAAAAACCTTTTTAACAAAAAAATGGACCGACCTCAAAAATGATGTCCGTGAACACCAAAAAGGGAAAAATAATAAACTTAGCGAAAACACACTGATGTATTAGGATGTTGGATATAAATATCTTGTCAACAGATGGTATGTTGGAATACCAAATATTATTTGTAATGTGATTCACACTCATTGTCACACTCATATCCTCCATCATACGATAGTAGTGACGTACTACCCAATAGTTTTGGAACACTTATCTCTACTCGTATTCATGTTTTGTAATACTCACCAGATCATGTGAGTATTACTTAATAACCACAGTGTATCCAGATAGGTAGGTACGCATTGAAGTCGCCGCCGTGCCCACCTGTAGACACAAACGTCTCCTAGATGTTCTACTTACCAACATTTTATTCGTTTTCGGAAATATAGGTACATACCTCCCATACCACAGACATGCTTCCACACCGAGTATGAACGTATATATCTTTTTGTCTAAAATTGTGGACGGTTTTGAACGTTAATTAGGTAACAACGATTCCGAAGGTATGTTGCTACAATATAATATATCCACCAATAAAATAAACAGTCTCATGTAATAATAGAGTCTCAAATTACTCGTCACAACCATTCCTAGGGAGGTTCACACTTACTATCATACTCATATGGCAGCAGAGACGTACTAGGTACCTGATAGTTTGGGGAGCACATTGTAACTCAATGGTAGGTACTTACTCTTGTAATGCTAACCAGATCATCGAGTAAGGAAGGTGATTAGTTTGTGTCTACAGGTGGGCACGGCGGCGACTTCAATGCGTACCTACCTATCTGGATACACTGTGGTTATTAAGTAATACTCACATGATCTGGTGAGTATTACAAAACATGAATACGAGTAGAGATAAGTGTTCCAAAACTATTGGGTAGTACGTCACTGCTATCGTATGATGGAGGATATGAGTGTGACAATGAGTGTGAATCACATTACAAATAATATTTGGTATTCCAACATACCATCTGTTGACAAGATATTTATATCCAACATCCTAATACATCAGTGTGTTTTCGCTAAGTTTATTATTTTTCCCTTTTTGGTGTTCACGGACATCATTTTTGAGGTCGGTCCATTTTTTTGTTAAAAAGGTTTTTATTTTATTATTTTTCCATTTTATATTATTTTTTCAGGTGATTACCATGTTCAACTGAAGATACGTCTCCTACGAAGGGTGCTGCCCTATTCCTAATGGTCGTTTCCTCCTACCTTCCCGTTTTATTTTATCAATACAATATTATTCTGTAGGTATCAATTATTGTGTAGCTGAGTAAAGGACCTGACTGATATCTATTTATTAAATGACTGTACCTATCACAAATCAATAATGTTTTGAGATATTCTGTATATATTTTCCGAAAAATACACAAATGTACCTTTTTTATAATTTTTGTGACTTTACCTCTCTTGATTCCGTTCTTGAAATAACTATCTTTAGTTCATTAAAACTTGAATAAAACGCTGGAATATTTTCCTATTTTAATGTTCAAATTGTTGAATGCTTTTTCTGACTAGGTATTCCTTAAATTTAATGAATATTTTTACAGACTAACTTCTACAATAAAATCGTCAGTGAATAATGTAACATAGTTGAGCAGCTACTACAATATATTTAATAAAATTCAACCTCAACCAAAACACTTCACCATATTGGTAACAATATTTCTCGTTATTACCCACTAAGCTCAGCTTAAACGGCCATCAGCGACCGTTTAACTTTAGTCTTAGTTTAGCTCTTATCAGGAACTAAAAGCGTAGTTTAGAAACTTGTACCCCAGCCCTAAACTGCATTCTCCGTTTAAACAGTAGTTTAATCGATGAGTGACGTTTAAACGGGTATTGTACCCCCGGCCCTAAGTTGTAAAAACCAAGAAGTATGGGAAGAAATATATAATTTTATAAATGTTAATAAAATTGTTATTTAATAAGGTTTATGTTTTGTTTACATTGTTGAGTTAGTTACCCGTGCCATCAGTTCTATTTTGAATTGAATTATTGTAATATAGAAGCATTGTATTAATATTTCTGCAGTATTGTTGACATGTAATACATACTAAGTATGGCTGAATGTAAATAAAAACTATGCCAAAAAAAAAAAAAAAACAGCCAGCTGTGACTGCTCAGACCGACAGAGGACCAAAGACAGCCGTCAGTGGGGGACTATGTTCGCTGAAGGGAACAATCAGATTAATATCTAAATTTCAACTCTTGCTCAAATGATTTCCAAGTCCATTTTCGATATGTTTTGAATGCCATTGTAATGACTCACACTTGTAACTACGTAGTTCTCAAATAAAGGTCGAGGGAAACCCTGAGTGACTCACACCATGCACAGTAGGTAAGGTGAGGTACGGGGAACAGTGACATCAGTTGACGTCACCTTTTTCCACCCTCTTCTTACCTTGTCAAGTCCATATAAAAGGAGGACTCAGGGCTTCCCCTTTATGCATTCGTCTTCGAAAACTCGACTTGTTTATTTCTCGATCTACCTCGCCTCTTCTCTGAAACCCACAGTTCATCGACGGGTCTCGGTATGCGATAAAGCTCATCGCGCCGGCTTCTGCTCCCATTTACCCTAGTCGTCGTCTGCCTCCAACTAGGTATAGGTAAATGTGGTGCATCCCCCGGGTCGGCGAGCAATCGCGCCTAGGAATGTATCCGAGCTGGCGATCTTAACACTCCTGCACACGGTCTGCGGTTACCCGCGCCGGGCATCGAGTGTTGTCCCGTCCTTTGTCTTCGTTGAGTAGGAACCAATCAAATCGACAAGCAGAAGGAAGCCGATCGCCTTCACGCTCCGACACGCCGACATAACATTGGTGACCCCGAACGTTTTTGGTTTGCTATTCAACACGAAGAAAACCCGAGGATTATGGACCCACCGCTACCGCCGCCCGCACCGGACTTCGCCGAGGCCACGAAGGTCTCAATCCCGCTCACGCTTCCGCCGTTCTACCGAGAGGATCCCCGGCTATGGTTTATACAGCTCGACGCGGCTTTCACCGGCGCGCATGTAAACACGCAGCGCGCTCGCTTCACCCGGACCATCCCTCTACTGCCCTACGATGTGGCCGTTCAAGCGGCGGACTTAACACAAGCCCAGCTTGTGACACCATACGACGACCTCAAACAACGGCTCATCGAAATCTTCGAGCCATCTCGGCATGCGAGGATCACGGCACTCTCCGAGCATCGGCCACTGGGGGACCTCAAGCCTTCCCAGCTTTTACGCCAAATGCGCCATCATCTGGGGGACCTCACACCTAACGACATCCTAAAAGCATTTTGGATCAAGGCGCTACCCGTCGCGGTCCAAATGTCTATTGCTCCGTGGATGGACAAAACCCCAGAGTTCCTCGCGCCGATCGCAGATGCTACGCACGAAATACGTAGCGCCGCAGCGGTTCATCAAATCGAACCGGACTGTAATACTGAGGCGGTAGCTACGAAGCGACCTCCGAGACGAAATAGCCCCGCACGACAGTACCAGCAACCTCGTCCGCAATCTCCGGCTCAACAAAAAGGTATGTGCTGGTACCATTTTAAATACCGCGACAAGGCGACTAAATGTCGGCAACCTTGTTCATTCAAAAAGGTACGATGGCAGGAAAACTAGCGGGCCCGCCTGTTTACAAGGCGGGCGCCCCTTTCCAAGACATTTCCAACCGACTATTCGTCAAATGTCATAAAAACAATATACCTTTTTTGATCGATACGGGGGCTAGCATCTCAATTCTTCCGAACTCTTTAGTTCATCGGAAGAACAAAACGTCTGACTACCTACTTTTCGCCGCGAATGGCACCGCCATAACGACTTATGGTAATTTTACAACGAAGGTTTATCTACAAAACGACATATACGAATGGACTTTTGTAGTTGCGGACGTAAAACGACCCATTATCGGAGCTGATTTTCTCGGATATTTTGGCTTACACGTTGACCTAAAAAATCGATCTTTATTCAACCCTAATTCACAAAAACCTATAAGAGGGTACGTCAACACGGTCAATTCCGGCGTCACTACCGAACCTACTCCGCCGACCTTCATCAACATGCTCGCTAAATATCGACCGGAGCCTCGATCCTCGTCACATCTCTCCACGGTCAAGCATTTCATCGAAACGAAAGGTCCACCTGTCACAGCGAAAAGTAGACGTCTTCACCCCGAGCAACTCCGTCAAACGAAAGAACATTTCAAGCAACTCATCAACGACGGAATAATTCAACCTTCGAAATCACCTTGGGCGAGTCCACTTCACGCGGTACCTAAACCTAATGGTACTTGGCGTTTTTGCGGTGATTATCGACGACTGAACGAACGCACTGTCGGAGACCAATACGCCGTTCCGCATCTTCGAGATTTTTCGTCTCACCTCCACGGATGTACGGTTTTCTCCACGCTCGACATATCGCGTGCGTTTCATCACATCGACGTGAATCCTCAAGACGTTCCGAAAACAGCGATCATAACGCCCTTTGGGTTATACGAATACCGCAAAATGAATTTCGGATTAAAAAACGCTGCACAGTCATGGCAGCGATATATGGACCAAATCCTTCGAGACTTTGACTTTGTCTTTTGTTTCTTAGATGACGTTTTAATCGCGTCCCGAAACATCAAGGAACATGAACGCCATGTACAAGCGGTCCTCGACGTTTTCGCTGCTGAGGGTCTCACGGTAAACAAGGAAAAATGCGTCCTTGCGAAAAATGAAGTGACCTGTCTCGGTCATATTGTAAACGAAAAAGGGATTCGACCAGTACCTAAGAAGGTAGACAATCTCACGACATTCCCCCTTCCGACTACTGTCACCGACCTACGCAGGTTTCTGGGGATGTTAAATTTTTACAGACGACACATTCCGAACGCGGCTATACACCAACAGCCGTTAATAAATGCGATCCCACAGCCTTCCAAAAAGAAGGACCGTCGCACGATTGAATGGACGGAAGAAATGAAATCCGCATTCAATAAATGCAAAAACGATTTGCAGAATGCAACTACGCTGGCTCATCCTTCTCCAAAAGGTCGACTCTCCATTACTACGGATGCCTCGGACGTCGGAATTGGCGCGGTGTTACAACAAGAGGTCAACAACGAGACGTCACCCCTCGGATTTTTCTCTAAAACTTTATCAACAGCTCAACAAAAGTACTCCACTTTCGATAAGGAGCTTCTGGCTATTTACGAAAGTGTAAAGCATTTTAGAGACTTCGTAGAGGGACGTACTTTTCATATTGTGACTGACCACAAACCGCTCACCACTTCGCTCCATCAAGACCGGAAAACGGCCTCGCCTCGTCGTATTCGGCAAATGGAGTTTATCAGCCAATTCACGACTGATATCCGATATACGCCGGGCACCTCCAACGTAGTCGCTGACACATTATCTCGGCCTTCGCTCGAACTTCACGAGCTTACGACTTTTCCGTCCGGAAAAGATATTTACCTAAATCAACAAACCGATGAATCACCCGAGTTCCGCAACCTTATTTCGACCGGGCGTCTCGAAGAAACCCAGGTACCTGCGCTCGACCTCTCTCTGTGGTGTGATACGACATCGGACATGCCTCGCCCGTTTGTTCCTAAACGACTTCGCCGCAAATTGATGGAACATTATCATTCATTTAGTCATCCAGGAATACGCGCAACACGAGATCTAATTCGCGCGAAACTTTTTTGGCCTCGAATGAACACGGAAATACGGGAATATGTACAGGCATGCGCCAAATGTTCAAAATTCAAAGAATTCCGCCACCCTCAAATTCGCCCAGCAGAATTTGACGATTCGCTCCCCTTCGAGGAATTAAACGTTGATCTCGTGGGGCCTCTTCCGGATTCGCAGGGTTATAAATATCTATTAACCCTTATCGACAGACATACCAGCTGGCCGGAATGTATCCCATTACGAACGATAACGACGAAGGCGGTCACTGACGGCATCCTTAACAATTGGATAGCGCGATTCGGTTGTCCTTTAACGATTATTACCGATCAAGGCAGGCAATTTGAAAGTGCAGAATTCTCCGAATTCCTTAAAAAATTCGGCATCAAACGCAATCGCACAACGGCCTACCATCCTCAATCGAATGGAAAAATCGAACGATGGCATAGGGATTTAAAAAACGCCCTACGTACTGCTACGTCTTCGCCATCATGGTCTAAGGATCTTCCGACCATTTTATTAGGGCTCCGCACTACCATTCGGTATTCGGACGGTTACAGCGCCGCCGAACGTACTTTTCGTGCGCCCCTCCGCCTCCCTGCTGACCTATTTCCGCCTCAACCGACGGAATATCACCGACCGCCCGCAAAACCCTCAACGGACAAACGCCCACGGGTTTTCCCCGATACATTCCAAAACGCAAAAAAGATGTTTTTGCGAGAAGAAGGGCTTCGGAAAGGCTTGAACCCCCTCTACTCCGGCCCCTACGAAGTGGTTAACAAAGGAGAACGAACGGCTACGCTGCTTATTGACGGCTCACAGGTAACCGTTTCTCTCAGTAGGTGTCGGCCGGCTTTCGGCATTTCCCCCACCACAACAGGGACGGATTTACCTGAGGTACCTCCGGACACAAGCCTACTTGAATCATTCGACGCCTGCCCTTCGAAACAGCCACATCGGCTCACAGCTACACAGCTCAGCGCCGACGATAACTGCCGAGATGAACCTCCTATTTACAAAGGAAGAATTGGAGGAAATTTTCCGACCAACAAGGCCCCTTCGACGACGGGACGAACCTCCGCCGCCAATGCCTCTTCCGCCGCCGACAACACGGAAATCCACTCGGCCGTCCGAAAATCCGTCGTCAAGAAAACGGACCCTCCAAGGAAATACTCCTACGCAGAGGCCCTCCAACGAAATGTTTCGCCAACAAACAGTAAAAAGACGAAAGCAGCCCAATCTATCGGTCACAACGTCCGCCGACTATAAGACGGCATTTCACCCGCCTTCACCGAACCACGAACGAAAATGGCAGCTCTACCCAATCGACGTTCCAACATTCCGGAAAAGGGCTGATACCATCATCTCATATTTCAACGCTAAACGCTCGAACCACTACGAAGAATATATGCCGGAGTGTGTTCCAAATAAAAATCAGGAAATAGGAGACAACAACGACTTACGAAACGTCGAAATAATAATTGATAAAACAATTCGATCCTTTTTGCATCCAAACCCTTCCGACACTCCTATTTCCTTACCACAAAGACCCGGGCCGAAGCCTCGCCGTCGTAGAGGGCGTCAAGCTCGGGCGAGACTCCTTAAACTTCGGTCCGGGCAATTTTTACTACTTCAACTTACATTCTCCAAAAGGAGAATGCGGCGGAGCCTTCCAACGAGACCCCGCTGGGCCCCACGCTACGCCCGCAGACAGCGTGGCGCCCCGTCCTTCGGCGCGCTAGTATTCTCCGTGCGGCACAATGAGATCACGAGCCTCCGTGTCTTCGCATCAGTGCACCGCTTCTCGTATACCCTCGATGTTATTCAAATTTATTTTTTCATTACTGTTTAACCAATCTGTTAAATATTATCGACAATATTGTTCCTTACGTATATTGCTCATACAATTTCTATTTTGTCCCTTTATTTTACGAACTGGGGGACCTATGTAATGACTCACACTTGTAACTACGTAGTTCTCAAATAAAGGTCGAGGGAAACCCTGAGTGACTCACACCATGCACAGTAGGTAAGGTGAGGTACGGGGAACAGTGACATCAGTTGACGTCACCTTTTTCCACCCTCTTCTTACCTTGTCAAGTCCATATAAAAGGAGGACTCAGGGCTTCCCCTTTATGCATTCGTCTTCGAAAACTCGACTTGTTTATTTCTCGATCTACCTCGCCTCTTCTCTGAAACCCACAGTTCATCGACGGGTCTCGGTATGCGATAAAGCTCATCGCGCCGGCTTCTGCTCCCATTTACCCTAGTCGTCGTCTGCCTCCAACTAGGTATAGGTAAATGTGGTGCATCCCCCGGGTCGGCGAGCAATCGCGCCTAGGAATGTATCCGAGCTGGCGATCTTAACACTCCTGCACACGGTCTGCGGTTACCCGCGCCGGGCATCGAGTGTTGTCCCGTCCTTTGTCTTCGTTGAGTAGGAACCAATCAAATCGACAAGCAGAAGGAAGCCGATCGCCTTCACGCTCCGACACGCCGACATAACAGCCATAATCTGTGTTAAAGTTATTCAAAATAAATAATTAAAAATTATTAATGTCTCTTCGAAGTTATTTGCGGAAAAATTATGTATGTTCTTATAAAGTTAATTTTGAAGGAATCATTCGTCACCAGACGCTGCAGATTACTACACAGGTTTATTATTTTTCTATATAGATCACTCGTCTGCAAAGAACACGGATTTGCCGTTGTTACCAACCAACTTGAAGAAAAACATCGATCGCATTTTGGTCAGCTAAAATTTGAACGGAGATTTGGCCTCTTTTGCAATTCACACTCGTGTTACTGATTTATCGTAAGTCTAACCCTTCAATTCTAATAGGGAGTGAACAGTCCTACAGGACTCCGCGTGGTCTCTAAAAATTCAATACTATCTCTAAATGAAAAACAATACATTTATATAATTTTTTGTATGCGTTAGGGCGTTTTCAAAATTTCAGCCCTTATTTTTCAACCCGTAGAAAGTAACCTACATCAACCAGAAGCTTCGGGGCACAAAGAGACTAGACCCAAAATGGAAGCCCCAAAAATCGTTTCATTTCTATAACAGATTTAGGTGGCTAAATTCTGTGTATTTACTCATCTTTAGAAGGTTTTACACCTTCAGGTGATATCACGTCGGGGTCACCAGTTTTGGTAGGTGTTTATACGCTGAAATATATAGGTTTTATGCCTATTTCTTCCCATTTAAATTATTGGGTGCAACTTTTAAAGAGAACCAAAAGTAAATATATTTTCAACATGTGAAATAAATCAATAACACATAACAACATAAAAATTATCAACAACACACAAAAATAAATAACACATAAAGTAAATCAATAACATATAAAAATAATAAATAGAGTAGCCATCATACCATCTAAACTGAAGGTCACAAACAAAAACGAATCTGATAGGCCTATATCGATACCTAAAGTAGGGATGACAAAAAAGTTTCGATTCTTTTGAAAAAACTATCGATATTTTTAGATTATTTTTTTCCCCGAAGAATCGGAGAATCGATTCAAAAATTCGAGAATCGGTCCGATTCTTTTCATTGGCTGATTAAGGGAAATAAATTATAGTCAACAACCAACATAACCTCAATGGGGAAGGAAAATTTATGAAGCTCATTGATTATTACAACCTAATGATCACAAAATGAGAAACACCGCCTCAACATATCCTGATAATTCATGACGTCATTCTCTTATCCCCAGTTCATGTAGAAAAATTAGTTGGTTGTCATTTACTCAGGAGATGGTATACACCTTTTACGTGACATAAATTGTCAACAAATATAAAGTTTCAAATCCTACTATCTGTATCTGTCATATTAATAGAATTTAGAAAAACTTTGTATACATAGCGATCAAAAGTTAGCTCCAACTTTTGGTAATTTTTACTCGAATATGATCTTTTGCTTGGAAAATATCAATCCTTGTAAGAATCAATACTTTTTTAAAAATCGTATCGATTTTTTTAGATTCTTAACTAAAAGACTGATTCGATAAAATCGATTAATTTCGAAGATTCTGACAACCCTAACCTTGAGCCCAAAGGCGCTATGTCCAAAAACGGAGTTTTTAGAAAAACGCAAAAGAAGTTTTCACCAGTGCACAATTCCTAAAATATTAGCTCGTTACACTGAACTTATTAATTTTTTCAATAAATTTTCAAGTTATAATCATCAAGAAACTCAATAATATTGTTGAATTGAGTTTTTCTGATATTTATAAAAAGTGTAGAAGATGTATGGACTTAGCGCCTTTGCGCTTTAAGGTATCGATATACTCGTAAATACCACAGGTAGGAAGATATTGTAACTAAAAATTGTTCGTGCATCCACAGAATCAATGAGTAGGTTCTGTATTATCGTTGGAACTTGTGAAGAAACTCGTTCCTACTCCGACTAAGTTTCATTTGAAATCATGAGAATGGAAATCACGTACCTATTTACATGGATTCCACGTTGTGCGTGTATTTCGTTACGTTGAATAATGCGGGCGCCGGCTCAGATCAATTTAATAGGATCTCTGCAGTTGACGTACAGTGCGCTCCGGGCCACCGAACTGTTCCGTTGAGGCTGGTTTACGGTGGGTTCCTGACAATGAGACAATTACGTACGCTTTCACCTCAGTTTGTCTGAGAATCAGCCCATTATGAGGCTCGCAGGTACCTCTGAATCCGGAACCCCACTTGAGATGGGGGGGAGGGGGACATTGTTTGACATACCCTATTCTAGATCCATTCCTTTGACTGAAGGGGTCACTCCCTCTACAGGGGTCATTCTGACGTGGATTTCAGTGTTTGTACTTTAAGCAGCACCGAGTGAAGTGACTGAGTGCACTTTCCTCTCACACATATAGCACATAACGGGGGTGAAACACAAAAAAAAAAGTTTTTTGAGGATTTTGTGAAAATTTGGCTTCCTGCTCGTTCCTTGTTCCGGGTCAGTATTTCCCTAAATTGTAGGCGCTCAAACTACAAAATTTGTACCTAATTTTTGAATTTTCAAAATTCATTAGTACATTCTTCTTCTTCAAGTGCCCTGTTCAGTTCCCCGAACATTAGCAATTGAAGACTAGGTTCATGGGAAGAACGCACCATGTCGCATTTTGTAAACTTTTCAGGAAATAATTTTTTCCGGCAAAAACCCAAAATCAGTTCGAATTTGGTCGATACAATTTTAAAAAAATGGGATTTGTATCTCAGCGTACTGTAGGATGCGGTGGTACAATCAAAACTACTGCAAAAAGTATTTTAAAACTCCATATTGCTATCCAAAGTTGCAAAGGTCCATCTGTACAGAGGAATAAAGCACCATGAACGTGTATTGCTGGTTCTATTCATAGTATCCTGCCGTAAGATTTCTCTCTTTATCAGGGCATAACGGTTTTGTGACATTTTAATAATATATATAATGATTTGGTATTTTCAAACGTTCACTCACGAAGAAGTTTTGCAAAATGTTTTAAAAGAATAAAATCCAGGAAATTTGTTTTTGTTCTTGCAAAAAAGGAGTAGGTATTACAAAACAAACTAAGGAGATTAACATCAATTTTGAAGAAATTTTGTTCCATGTTCACTTCCACGAAAACAAAACAGTTTTCGCTAACAAAAACAAAAACAGTTTCACCGTTTTCAAGAAAACAAACACTAGTATTTATCTCAAATAAACTTATTGGTATGAAGAAAATAATATTTATCGCCGCTAACAATCGAAAATAATACTATGAAACCCAGGAAAACCGCATGAATGCGTGAATCACAAAGATCCATCAGGTAGGGGAATACGACCTGGGGGAGGGAGCCCGAAAGTTGGCACGTTCTTCCCTGGTTGCACTCGGCTTGGTGCGTTCTTCCCCTGCACGGTGTTTCGTTTCTCGCATTTTTCTCTTATATTGGATCGTTTTTGCCCATTTTGGTTGTCACCATCGAGTCCGCCGTGAAAAAATTTGTAAGGAACCGTCATAACCTATGTTTTGCAAAAAATCGACTTGGTGCGTTCTTCCCCTGTGGTCTTCAATTACTAATGAGAGAGCATCTCCATCTTCCGCAATGCAGAAAAGGTCCCCTGCTCGCTGGATGCCTGTCCACTCCCGGTTGTTCCGGAGCCATGTTCCGGACATCTTTCGCCGTCCGATCCCACGCCTTCCCTCGATTTTCCCCTTCATTATCAGCTGCTGAAGCCGATACTTTTCTCCTCGAAGCACCGTGACCAACATACGAAATCTTCCGGCACTTGACGGCAGTCAGAAGTTGGCGCTCGACCCCAGCATGCAATACCTCTTCATTCGTCATCCTAGCAGTCCAAGGAATCAGAAGCATTCGACGATGGATCCACATCTCAAAAGCCTCAAGGCGGCTTAGAGTGTTCACTTTAAACGTCCACGTCTCGACTCCACAAAGAAGCATGGACCAGAGCATTTTACCATCCTCTGCCGCAGTTTGAGGTTCAACTTTTTGTTGCATAGGAGCGTATTCATCTTCCTGAAGCTTGATTTGGCAACTTCTATTCTACATTTGATGTCAAACTCAGGGTCAAGATCCTCAGTCAGCAAGCTGCCAAGGTACTTGAAGGACGATACCCGCTCAATCTGCGACTGTCCAAGAAATAGGCGTGCATCGTTATGTGGCTGGCGAATGAATACCATAAACTTGGTTTTGCTGATGTTGACATTCAAGCCCATCCGGTGCTTACCTTGTGAAACAGCTCCTGGAGTCCATGTAAACTGTCGCAGAGATGCACGGTGTCATCGGCGTAGTGTATCGAGCTTAGAACCACCCCATTCACCTTAATCCCCAACTCCGAGCCCTCTAGAGCCTCCTTGAATATCTGATCGGAATAAAGGTTGAATTTATTAGTGCATGGGCGTAGGGAATTAAAAAACTAAAAGATTGTCGCTGGAATCATCAAAATCAAACAATAATTTCCAGAGGAATATGGGAAAAACAAAACTGAATAAACGGGTTTTCAAGCGGCAATCATTTAGTTTTTCAATTCCCTAAGCCCATGCACTAACGGACTTCGAAAACCCTTGAATATTTATCATTTAGGTACAACTTTTAAAGTTTGAGCCCCTTCATTTTAGGGAAATACCGACCCGGAACGAGGAACGAACGGCGACCGACAGAGACACCCTTAATTTTCTCTATGAAAAAAGTGTTGAGAATGGAGGGCAGTTCTAATTTGTTGCACAATAGCCAAATTTAAGATATAAGTTCTTTATTGCAACAATAAAAAAATCTATCTATTTAGAACATAATACATTTTATTTGTACAGTCACTTTGTGGAGCATACAAAGATTACGTTACCAATATTTTGTATTACTCCTGTCCATTAAATGTGCAGCAGTAGTAATGAATATAGAATTTAACTACAACGTAGTTTAGCCCATAAGGTTTGTTTCTTTCAAAATAATTTCATTATTTTGGGACTAGTATCGGGCGTTTTAACGTACGGGAACGTAACGCACGGGATACCCTCTGTTGAAATAAATTATACCTACCTAAGTATTATCGAAACCCCAAACCTGATTAGAATCGAATCTCTCCGGCGACGGTTTTCAATCGGTTGAACCTACACGATTCTTCCTTAGGAAAGCAGATCGCGCAAAAGAGAAAAAAAATCCCGTTTGAACCTCAAAAGAGAGTCAGAGGAGCGAGGAGTGATTTTCCACCAACAGTTTGAAAGGGAATCCACCTGGATAGGTAGTCCCCGATCAAATATTCTCTCGGTCCCCTTAATGAAATGTTCTTCGTTCCCCTTACCTCCCTCGCCTCATCAAACGTAAATTCGGGATGAGTAAATAGCGTGAAGTCCTGGCTCGGCTAGAGATGTTTATTTGCGGAATTAGATATTCCCAATTACCACCAGCCACGAACGAGGACTGTAGATTAGTAGTAATAAAGTAATTATGAACCTTTACACCTGCAGTCAGCTTCCTACGTAGGTAACCAAAACAAAAATTTTAAGGTTGGACGGATTTTTTTCTTTCAAATCAAAAACGCCTAGAAAGTGGCGTGTAAAGTACCTTTTTCTCCCAATCTACTGAAGATATAAATTTGAAAATTTTGAGAGTTGTTATAGGTATTATTATATAAATTTTAGTCAGTCAAGCTCTGGAAATATTGCATACAAAAAAATGAGTGCCATATTACTCAAACAATAAAGAACGCTAGTGAAATGTTGATTTTAAAAAATTTATTTTTTCAGATCCGCTGTCAAAAAAGTTGTCTGACTTAAACATGTATCGATAGTTGGTACACTCATAGAACTAATTGCATTCAATTTTATTGATTAGAGCCAGAGAAAAAGGTACTTTTGTGATTGAAAAATGTATTTTTTCAGGAGATCTTTCCCGCCCGTTCATATCGTTGTTTCTGTCCTAAATCAGTGGTTTTCGAGTATCCATGTATTATAAAAACATCCGTTGAAGAAACCTTCTGAGTGGCTTTGTTATCATAACGTTGCTTTTTAAATCTTTCCATGAGAACTCGTTTTTCGTTATTTTTTCTGGCAAAATGCCAAAATTTTCAAAAACATTTTTAGGAAACCACCTGGTAGGCGTTTTTCTATAAAATCCGGTCGTCCAAGAACCTCTCAGGGGGACTTAGACAACTCTGTAGTGGAGCATGTCCCTGATGTGAACCTAGAAAACGTGTAAAAAGTACTCCTGCCTCAGCTTCTACACCATCATCTTCCGAGAGGAAATTAACTATTGCTGATTATGATAATTATGAGGCTAAAAACAAATTTTACATAATTGATATTGAATCCTTCGGAGACGACCTTTCTAAACTAGTGAGCTGCAAAGTAAGTGGCATTAAATGCAAATTTTGCTTTGGAGGAGGGAGACGGTCCTGCCTATGGCGCAGCGATACACTGAGATACCCGACTTTGAACGTTTTTTTAGCATACTTCCCAATGTCCTTTTTAAATAATTCTTGAAGCGATCGATTCAGTACATTGTGTAGATTAATTTTTAAAAAATTTTGAATAATCGATTTTTTTTTTCAAGAAATTTCCTTTTAACCTCAAAATCAAAACTGGTGTGATTTTAATGAAGTGTGCAGACATAACTAATCTTTTATTCACGTGAATGCTCGTACTTATTAAAAATGTAGAGTGTAGTTGAGAAGTAGGTAGGTTCCATAAAGATTGTTTCGTGATGATCAATATAAAATTTATACTTCGATAAGACGGGCCAATATACATCTATATAAATACATTTTTGCCACATCGGGGCGTGAAAGGTAGTTATTTCCCTGGTATCAAACATGGTTTTTCATTTAATGAAAAACCATGTTTGATACCAGGGAAATAACTACCTTTCACGCCCCGATGTGGCAAAAATGTATTTATATAGATGTATATTGGCCCGTCTTATCGAAGTAAACACAAATATCAGAATACTTTTCATAACAACACCTTGGTCAATGAACAAGAAGATAAACATTATCACGTTCTACTCCTCTTTATCTGCCAAGTTTTCAAATAATGCATTTGGAGTTTGGAGTGGTACCTACTTGAGTTAAATGGGTCGTAACTCCTTAACGCCTCGTTTCCTGACTCCATCGTAAAAAGAGTTTTCCTTGATGTCAGGACACATTATGGAGACTTTTCCTCCATCTTCTTAGCATTCATTCCTAACACCTTAACTATGATGCGGAAGGTTCAATCTGGTGGAATCCGGTGGTCCAACGCGTAACATAAAAACTATAGTCCGGATTGCTAGCCCCGAGCTCACTACCTTCAAATTTTGATGGCACCTACTTTTCAAGGCACCTACTACGTAGAATCGAAAAATCGAATGAAAAATTGTCCGTCCGTCCAGCATATGCAGCACTCTCCTTAGTTACCATGGAACGATTTTGATGAAATTTGGTATTTATGGGCTCCATTTAGGGTGAAATCCGTCCTTCCTAAGAGGTGAAAAATAGGCGCAAAATTTCAAAGCAAATTTTCAAAACGCCATTTCCCAAAAAATGTTTATACAAAGGTAGGTACCTAATGTTTGTTTCATGAATTGAAAATACTATTAAACTCCTAAGTCCAATGAGACTTACAATTTCGTATCTCTGAAAGGCCATTTAACCCCTGGTGTGTATTAAAGTGTCTGAAAGACACGAGGGAAATTTCAATGAAGTTTTGACAACAGTGAGCGACTTGAATATCCCAGGCGCTCAGTACCTGTCCCCCATTAATACAAGGTTCCATTTCAAACTCAGCTGTGATCAAACCGCCACAAAAAGTACTTTGTTCCCTAGTTTCTGAAAACCCCCGTGTCCCTGAGACACTTTGTACACAAGCAACCAAAAAACTTACGTTTTTGAAGATAATTTTGCCTCAATTTCGAACCGATTTGCGAAATTCCTTTTTGCTTAGATGACTTCGAATGACCAGAATATGAATTTAGAATGTGGGGGGGGGGGGGAATATTCACAAAATATCTGATTTTTCTATATTTTGGTTCCTTTACACTATAAAGTTTATAGTTTACTAAGTGTGCCTAAACTATTAAATTGAGGGGACATTATCAACATAGCTCTGTATTTTCATGAATTTAGTATTCTTTGTGCCACCATGGAACAAATTAGTGGTGCCACCATGGTGCCAGGACACCAGAAACCACATATTTCGTGGGTTTTTGTGTTATTCACCTTGAACGATGACTGGCACCGTTGCAGGGGCAAAGGAGGGGGGGGGGAGGTGAACTCGAATTCACATGTTGGGTATCGAAGATCATAGTTTTTGACTCCTTGAGACACCCATAGACTACTCGGGAGTGAGTATAATTACTTTGTTTAAACTAATAAAATGTTGGTATAACGAAAAATATATTAATTAACCCATCATGTGTCTCAAAATCAACTTTACAGTTGCAGCGTGTCTGTCAGACCCTTTATACACTATGAGTCCATCAGAGGTTTTAAATAGACACCAGCGGTTAAACCACCTACCTGTAATCTACGGATTGCTGACGACGGTGGGATTCAGGTTTCTGCCACGTGTTACAGTTGTAAGCATAAATCGGCCGAAAAATTGGTGACAACAATAGTATCAGCCCCTTAACAAGCGTTGCAGTCAGAGATCCCTACCAAAAGCCTACATATGGGTCCCAAAATTGGAAAAAAAGTTGAAAAACCGAAAAATTCAGAAAAAAGATGATGGGAAATTATTGTTACTATTACATATAAATGTCATTCCAAACAATACAATTGAAAAATTACACATGAATGTACTCTCAAAATAATCCTAAAGCTTTCGGTTTTATACAGCACTTGTCAAGGAGGTCCATGGATTTTGGATCTTGGGTTCAAATCGAATGTCAGGAATATAGGGATATAGACAATAGAGTTAACACCAAGACACAAATCGATTTATTTTACACCACAAAAAGGGATCACAACGCAGTAAATACATGTAAGAGAGGAACTAACCATGGGCTCATCTGGCCAGTCCCTCTTTTCATTCTGTACAAATTTTTACACTGCTATGATAACGGATATAAAAATATTATAAATACATCCAACATCATCTCGCCAATGTGGTTGTGGATAACATCAAGTGAAAAATTTCCGTTCATAAATAATCAACTACAAACACACGCGAGTATTCATTTGTTTAAATTCGTTCGTTCCAACCACATTGGATTTTGATCAAGTTGCATCGTAGAAAATTATGTACATCATTCTAACAAATATTATCACACACAAAGCCTACATTTTTTATGTCAGCATTACCCGGAATCGGGTTCTAATAAAAAACTTGACTAGAACCTTGTATTCGTCACGAATAAGTAGGAAAGGTAGGTATAGTTATAGTTCAATAGAAACTCAAATTGAACTTCAAATCTACATTCTGCAAATCGACACAGATAAACGCAAACTGCATACATTTTACTATGGTAGGTACCTTACATTCAACAATTTACCTGTGATCAGAGACGAAACACTCTTCTTCAAGAATCTTCACTGCCCAGATGTTCTCCCTAGTATTTTTTGGGAAATATCCGTGACAACATTCAATATGGTGGTACCAGTTGAAAATAAAAGTCCTGCAGTGATAACACGAAACATAGGTAGATCAAGTAGATAGTCATTCCATAGATCCCAACCAGTATAGCAGTTTGAGGGTTTTAATAATTTCCACGACCGAAGAGACTTTGACTTTACTCTTTCTGGTACCCATAATTCAAATCGTTAAATACACGATGCATTAGGTAATTATCATGATATTACCTACGTTCGAAATACTGATACCAGGTCTTCGATTGCTTACTTTCTCATATGACAGAAAAAAATTAGATAATTAGGTTAGGGAATATTCAACTGAATAGCATCGAAGGTCCATTCAATCTCCACACGTTTACATCGCCACATCATTCGGATATCAGTTGTCTTTCGAAAACTCCTTTGATTCCTTGCATGGATATTTCAAACATCTTGATAATTACCTAATGCACTTGAGAATTTAAGTTGGATTCAATGACGAAAAATCAGCTAATTTCAAGATTAGGCGTTAATCCTATCATCTCAACTACGAGTAAATCGGTGCAGAAATCACAATGAGCGGGTGGCACCTTCGTAGGATAAAGATTTCCGTATAAAAGGAGGGTAGGGAGATATTATGAAAATCCTATAAATTCGTAGCCCTCCTCATTGACTTTCGCTAGACCTGAGTCACCATTGTGGTCGTGTGGTTCAGGTTGATGCCGTTTTCAGTCTGAGCTACGGGCAGCCATCTTGGTCTGAAAAGCAGACTGAAAGTCTTCCTGAACTGACGAGACATCGTGCAGTACAGAATGAAATTGATGGCGGAATTCAACAGAGCCAAAATGTCCATGATGTCTCCCACTCGGACGTAGCACATCTCGAAGAACCTCCTTCCGAAAAATAAGCTCAGTAGTCCCAAAATACCTTGGGGAAGTTCGGTTATGAGGAATAGAAGAAGCACTGCCAATAACATCTTCGTAGTTCTATCAGTTGTTCTATCATTTTCAATGTTTCTTGGAGTCTTCTTTGAGCCTTGCATCAGCTGTTTTCGCCTCCTCTTTGCCTGCATCAGGGCCCAAATCAGCCCACCACTCAGTAAAGTCAGAGCGACGCAGGGAATGATTTTAATCACGATCGAATAAACCCAGAAATTTATATCTATCAACAGGTTGTCGTTTTTCTGCCCCAACTCGCTCACGTTTACCAAATAAATCGTGGTGTTGGTGGCTACTGACATGTTGTCAGTGATGTAACCTGACGCGTTCAATGACTTGGTGACCGGCTGTATGCTGAAAGCCAGGAACAACGGTATGTTGACCAGAGGCGACACTATGTATCCGGAAGTGATGATCAAAATCGTCTTCTGGGGGCCACACCATTCGTGGTTTCTTTGAGGATACGCCACGGCGATGTAGCGCCAGATCGCTAGCGTCACAGTTAACCAGATAGATATCGTGTGGCAGACTTGACTGAAGTTGGAATGCAAGTAGATGCAGAGAGTCAGACCGTACGTGTAGAGATCTCTTGTACTCGGGCCGGTTGCTTTGTAGATTGTATACCTGAAATTCCAAACCAGCACTTTTACATACATCATGAGTTTACTTAGCCTAATCATAACTACTAAGATTATTGAAGAAGGTTAGAAAATGTCCTCCCTCTAAGAAGAGGAGGACTGTACCAAAACAAAGTGTAACTTTTTGAAAAATGATGGTGCTGTGATTTTTACCATTTTGTCTTCCCGGAGAAAAACTATGAGAAATCATTGCCCTAATTTGATGACACTCTTAAACGAGATTCCCCTCAAACGCCAGTTTCTCGTGGTCTAATTGTCCGATTTGCTTCGGTACCAGACCAAGATTTCATCACAGCTATATCAGTAGAATCTTCAGTACAACATTTGAAAATTCGGAAAATTCGGAAAATTCAACTCATCGCTATTGACTATCAATTCTTAAAACCATCAATACGATCGTTAAAACCATGTTTCATATTACTCCGCAAAACTACACAAAAGGGCCGGTTAAGAAAAATGCAACCTCAAGGTTGAAGTTTACCACAACGTAACGTTTACCCTGGTAAGGAAAATTGCGTAAAAAACTTGTAGAATCGATTATTTTTCGGGACAATCGAAAAGTTTGCCTGGGTTAAGTAACCCTACGAACAAACTGGGTAGATGAAGTTTATCATGATTATCTGCTCGGAATTGAGAGAATTGATGGCGGCTGGGGGATTGTGTTAGGATTTCTCCTTGTATCCCCGATTTTATAAGTTATCAAAACCGATTAATTTCCCCTTATTTATTATTCACAGAAAATAATAAGATGGGCTCGGAAATAATCCGGTTAAACACCTATTTAGATGAAACTACCATTGTCTTTCAAATGAAAAAAGCTATCTACGATTCTCCAGTAGGTAAAATAGTTTATCTATTATTCGAGAAGAGAATAAATATATGAATATAAATCACGATATGTGATTGGATTGTACATAAAAACGCTGCAAATTATTACACAAAGGTTTATTATTTTTCTATATAGATCACTTGTCTGCAAAGAACACGGCTTTCCCATTGTTACCACCAACCAACATGAAAAAAAAAAAAAAAACATTTCTGTCAGCTAACATTTGAACGGAGATTCGGCCTCTTTGGTGATTCACACATGTGTTTCTGATTTATCGTAAGTCCAACACTTAAATTCTCGTAGGGAACGAACGGTTTGTCCTACAGGGCTCCGCGTGGTCTCTAAAAATTCCAAAAATGCTATACTATCTTAAATTGATGGAAAAACAATACCTTTATATCAACATTTTTTGAGTTCAAAAAAAAAATTTCAAACCTTATTTTTCAACCCTTAGAAGTGACTTATATCAACCAAAATCTTCGGGACACAACTAGACCCCAAATGGAGTTTACATACCAAATTTCATCAAAATAGGTCATTGCTAAGTGGGGAAAGTGCCGCGTACGGCGTACGGCGGACGGACGGCCAAATTTTTATTTAGATTCTACGTACCTCGAAACGTAAACCAACAAATTTTGAGGGGGGTTAAACAAATTGTTTCCTGGTCGGTTCCAATGGTTCATTATTGAAAATAATCAACCAAAACCAATGAATTGAAAAGCAAATTACTGATTTGGTTTGTTTGAGGATGTTTAAAACGATAACTCCTGTCACTTTCTCTCGTAACTAGACAATCCAATGTGAAATAAGAGCAGGGCTACCATCATGAAGTTGAATGGAATATCTATCTGTCTAAAATTATTTGTTACACACGGTTTTCGAGCTATTTTTCCACGTATAATTTATTGAGATGACATCAAAATGAGTCATTTATATTATTTTTACACTCATTTTTTCGTTCTCATTAGTAAGTAGGTACGTACCCTCAATATTAAGATTTATTTTGTTGGTGTAGCGAAGTGCCGTGAATACAGTATCAACATCTAATAGAATGTGGCGATTTACTGGAAATCCTTGAACTGTGAGACCATAAACCTACAGCGATTATGACAACCAGGATCTTTGTTTCTATATCACCAACCTCCATACCAGAACAAGGGGGCATCGGCAGTTCTGTGTTACGTATTGTAACGATGGCGAGCTGCGTTCAATTTCAATTCAAGTACCTCACGACTCGTGGTTTTCACATTCTTCGTCCATCACTGCTTGGCCAAGCACGTAATGTACAACGAAACATTGTTCATCAGAATTCGAGAAATTTCGATTTGAAGGGAATACCTCCTCTTATACGAGGGGGTCCTTCACTTGAAGGACAAGGAATACAGTGGACATAACACAATCTTATCAGATATTATTATCTCCTTTACAAATTCCACACTCTAATTCAGAATATAAAACTTTTAATTTACAAAACAATCGTCCACCCCAGCCTGACTTACGTCTCACCGATTTGGCACGCAACAGCCCACATTACCTGCACAAACTCAAGATCACACAAAACAAATGTATTTGCGTAGCGACAAGTAGCCCCAATACTAATCTTGAAGCCCTCCACTCAATCCTTCAGATTGATCCACTCCACATCCACATACAAAAATTTGCCACTAAATTCTGATCTACCCTAAAATTGCACCTAAATCCTCTCCTACACCAGGTTCAAATTTCAATAACACCCCGTTGGGGAATCTTCCTAACTCTCCTCATCCTGTAAATCAGTAAATTTTTGTATGATTGCTGTGTGTGAATGGTAAATATTGTATTAATGTAGTGTAAATAGCCTATGAATGATTGTATTTATTATAATGTACCTCCCCCTTCCCCCATAGTTCTAAGTTAGTTAAAAATGAAGAAGTAAAGGTTTTCTTCCAATATTTGTTCAACTTCCTCTATTATCTCACAAACAATAACATTAATTAGATCACTCAATATCACGTTTATAGGTTTCATAAAAATACTGGTTAGAAATGTCAATGAAGAATGTCGTATTCTCGTGACGAGGCTGTTTTGGGATTCGATTCCGCTCCTCCCACCATCCCGCCTTTTGGTTTATTATTTTCACAAAATTTGTGAAGGAATTTATCACACAGAATTTGTTCACGAAATTTGTGAGGGTTAAAAAATTAATTTCTCTGGGTCGATTCCAAAGGTTCATTAAATGAACCTCCCTCAAAATTTGTTGGTTTACGTTTCAAGGTACGTAGAATCCAAAAATCGAATAAAAATTTGGCCGTCCGTCCGTCGTCTGCGGCACTTTCCTTAGTTCCAATGGACCGATTTTGATGAAATTTGGTATGTGGGCTCCATTTGGGATCTAGTTGTGCCCCGAAGCTTTTGGTTGATGTCGGTTACTTCTAAGGGTTGAATTAAATTGAATTGAATTTAATTTAATTCAATTCAATTAAATTAATTGAAATAAGGGTTGAAATTTTAAAAACGTCATAACTCAAAAAATTTGATATAAAGTTATTGTTTCTCCATTTATTTAAGATTGTATTGTATTTTTAGATTTCAGGTACTACGCGGAGCCCTTTAGGACAAACCGTTCGCTCCCTACGAGAACTTAAGGGTTGGACTTACGATAAATCAGAAACACGAGTGAGAATCGCAAAAGAGGCCTAATCTCCGTTCAAATTTTAGCTGACCGAAATGCGATCGATGTTTTTCTTCATGTTGGTTGGTGGTAACAACGGCAAAGCCGTGTTCTTTGCAGACGAGTGATCTAGATAGAAAAAAATAATAAACCTTTATGTAGTAATTTGCAGCGTTTTGTCCTTAAAACTTAACATTCAATAAATGTTATGTATGTTATATTTTTAATAAATGAAATTATTAACAAACTAACCCACCTTTCAGGTTTAGCGCATCAAATAAGTATTTATTTATTATATTTTTCAAATTTATTTTAGGATCCTCCTGTTGGAAAACTAATGGTTATTTATTTCAATATTTAACTAATAAGGTAGAAATTTTGTAAAAATATATATAGTTCAAGGAGTTATAATAACCCGTTAAAGCTTTCTGTAACTCTGTATTCGCTATAATACGGCATGAGAGATAGCTAGGTAAAAAAAAAAACTTGGTGCGCAATTTTCTCTCCCCAACGGCGAAAACTTGCTTCATGACAGCTCGGAGCAAAGAAGCTTGTTGTTCAAAAGAGGAACAGTTACAGAGGTGGAAATGATACCCTTTTCCAGAACGTGACAATTTTTTCTATCAAGTTGGTTGTATTTCGTCGAACACCAAACTTCAAATATATATTTATATACCTTTCGACCCGCAGTGCAGTGGAAAGGAAGAGACATTTTCTCTGACAGAAATAACCAACGGTTGTCACAATCAGAACGACCCCAATGTGGAGAAAACTTTTTTTTCTATATACGAGTACTTATCTGGCACAGAAAGAATTGAGATGTGCCATTTCCCACCTCTTTGAAATTTTCCAATATGTGATTTATCAAAGGTATCAATTTAGATTGTTAGATTACGGCTACATTATAATAATGAGACGTTGTTCATACTTCAAATATCTAAATCACACCTACAGCATTAGTTCATATTTCCTCCGCTAGGGATAGTACAGCGTTTTCCGTTTGAATCAGAAGAGATAAGCTCAGTTACCAATTATGGTAGAGCTTGAGATAATGCGATGCAGCTGATTCAGTGATGTGTAGCCTCACATGATTGTATTCTAGTAAAAATCTTTGACAGTTTTTTTGTGGTACCTAATGTGTTTTCTTGTGATGAGCGTATTGTTAGTTTATTATTATTATTATTATTGTTATATATATTATATTTTTACTTCAAAACCCCCAAAATAGGTAGTTTTTTTTTGTCAGCCCAAACATCTAGTACCCACAGTAAATTGTAAATTTTTTTCGATTTTAACCGTATACCTGTACCTACTGTATGGACAGGGTAATATTTTAGTAGTCCATATTCATGCTCTAGGAGTTTCTACGGACTCATGGAGTAGTACCCACTGGTCTATAGCATTTTTCCGGGTTCATCGAATATACAGGGTGTTTCATAAGTAACGGACCACCCTTTCTATTTCCGTTGTTTGAGTGAAAATCAAAAATACTTGTCGACCTCCCCTTATTTTTTGCAAATGTTTTTCAAATGAGAACCACCCAGATTCACATTCTACGTCAAATTTTATGAACATTTTACCCCGACTACTCTTCTTTTGGTTTATTATTTTCAATAATGAACCTTTGGAATCGACCAAGAAAAAAAAAAAAAAAAATTTAACACCCCCTCAAAATTTGATGGTTTACGTTTCAAGGTACGTAGAATCCAAAAATCGAATAAAAATTTGGCCGTCCGCCGTACGCGACACTTTTGCCACTTAGCATTGACCGATTTTGATAAAATTTAGTATGTAGGCTCCATTTGGGGTCTAGTTGTGCCCCGAAGATTTTGGTTGATGTAGGTCAGTTTTAAGTGTTCCAAAATGAATTTTGAAATTTTGAAAACGCCCTAACTCAAAAACTTTTGATGTAAAGGTATTGTTTTTTCTTCAATTTAAGATTCTATGGAATTTTTAGAATTTTTTGAGACCACCCGGAGCTCTGTATGACAAACCGTTCGCTCACTACGAGAATTTAAGTTTTGGACGTACGATAAATCAGAAACACGAGTGTGAATCGCAAAAGAGGCCTAATCTCCGTTCAAATTATAGATGACCGAAATACGATCGATGTTTTCTTCATGTTGGATGGTTGGTGGCTTTGTAGACAAGTGATCTATAGTAAAATAATAAACCATTGTGTAATAATTTGCAGCGTTTTTTGAACGGTCAAAGATGCGCAACCCAGGGATTGTGCTAAAATTGAGATGAAAGTAGACCTCAAGTGTGGCACATCACTTAGCACTAGCTTTTTACGCCGAATCGCGTGGTGATACCCCTTTCTTGATTTGGTTCCATTTTATCGCATTTACAGCCGAAAAAGTCACTTTTTGAGGTGGAAATAATCGATTTTCCGTAAAATCTTTTCCGAGTATCGTTTTTATCTCGGATTTTTTCTCCTCTGACACAATTTTATAAATTTTACAGTTTTTTTACACTTCATTGGGAAATTGATGATTTCCACCTCAAAAGTTTACTTTTTCGGCTGTAAATGCGGTAAAATTAGACCAAATCAAGAGAGGGATATCACCTCGAGATTCAGGGTAGAAATACAGTGCCAAGTGATGTGCCACACTTGAGGTTTACCTTCATCTCAATTGTGTTGAGCGAGTTGCGCGCGTTCAAAATAAAAAGTTGTAGAAGTAAAATGTTCATAAAATTTGACGTCATAAAATCCGAACCTGCAATAAAATTGGGCGGTTCTTTAAAAAAAAAAAAAAAAAAAAAACTTGCTGCACACTGCGCGCATTTGCGCGCTTGCGCGAAAGTGTGATGTTCGAATTTTTAGACAAAATATAAAAGGAGGTACCTTTGACAAGGTTTTGATTTGCACACTAAAAACGGAAATAGAAAGGGTGGTCTGTTACTTATGATACACCCTGTATACCAAATTTTAATATATAAAAGTAATAACATGTTTTGGAAAATTCTGTAATTGAACTTTCATTAGAACTTTTGGGCTGATTCTGAATATACCACCAATTACGATGATTATGATAGTAATCTCTACAAAAAATCTATTAACACATTTTTGACCCCTTAGAGTTGTCTAAAATTCTTGACTATCGAACTCGTCCTTTCGTCTGCTATTATGAACATTTTGGCAAAAACCTTGAAATTTTTGAAAAATAATAGCTCAAGTTATTGTATTTTTCTTTAAAAATTCGGTATAATTGATCCTATTGCCAGATACTCCTAATTTTCAATAAGATGATGAGCACAATGCAATAATTACTATCAAAATCAATCTTACCCTGAAAAGATATTCTGAAATAGCGTATTCCTTTGCGTATTGGCATCACTGTAAGAAAGTAACAAAGTTGTAGCTGATCAGTTAGCCGTTTAGAAAGTAATTGGGATAAACAGACAGGAAAGGGATTTATATACTCGTATCACTGAAGGTAATGTTAGATTTGCCTCTTTAATACTCCTTCCTTCCCGATTTCGGATTATTATTTTCAACAAAAAAATGGACCGACCTCAAAATTGATGTCCGTAAACACCAAAAAGAGAAAAATAATAATCTTAGGTAATTCAGTTGGGAAGGTGGGTAGGTAGGTACGGATTGAAGTCGCCGCTGTACCCATCTGTAGACACAACCATACGCAAGTAGAGAGTAGACATGCGTCGATAGTGCAATACAAAACAGGAATGAGGGTGGGTATCATTGAGGTAATATATGTGTTCCAAAACTATTAGGTAGTAGGTCACTGCTGTCGTATGAAGGAGGATGAGAGTGTGACAATAAGTGTGAATGAATCTTAGTAAGAATATTCCCTGTGATAACAGCTGCTGATTCAACATGAGAAGGTTGTTTACTTACTTACTTACCTACCTTTACTCCGGTTTTGTATTGAACTTTCGACGTATGTTGTAATGCTAACCGATCATTTGAGTATGAACCCATATCACAAACCCACATCATGATCTAGACAATGATACATGCATCTTGCAATATTAGATTGTATAGATATTATCTAATCAAAGATAGATTAGATCAATAGATTAGGTATAATTAGATATCATCTATTCAAAAGATGGTATGTTGGAATCCAAACATTTTTTTCGGGGATTCACACACATCGTCACACTCTCATCCTCCTTCATACGACAGCAGTGACCTACTACCTAATAGTTTTGGAACACATATATTACCTCAATGATACCCACCCTCATTCCTGTTTTGTATTGCACTATCGACGCATGTCTACTCTCTACTTGCGTATGGTTGTGTCTACAGATGGGCACAGCGGCGACTTCAATCCGTACCTACCTACCCACCTTCCCAACTGAATTACCTAAGATTATTATTTTTCTCTTTTTGGTGTTTACGGACATCAATTTTGAGGTCGGTCCATTTTTTTGTTGAAAAGGTTTTTATTTTATTATTTTTCCATTTTATAAAATTTTTTATTTTTCACTTTTTAGTGGTCCTCAATTTAAATCTGAAATTAATTTACCCGCAGTTTTTCGATCAGTTTTCGTAATATAGATCTATTTCCGTACTGTGAATCATTTCAGTAAGGTGAACCAGAAGCCGTAGGGTGGACCAAATTCTGTAATCCGGATCAGTTTCCATAATATGGAAATACATATTATGTATAGATGAGTTTCCGTTTTTGGATCGGTTTCAGGAGGTATTTGGTTCACTTTCCTACTTAGCAATCTACTCTCTTATCTCCTAACTGTTCGACTTCCCTCACATTTGGTAGGTAAGTACTTGGTAGTTCTGACAACACAATTCAACAACTTAACCATGACATGATTGACGAGGGAGCTATGTGCTACACCCACTTGGTAGAAAACCCTGTCATCACCTAACAGTACTACATACCTCATATTTGGTACGGCACTATTCAGTTCTGACGATCTCCTATACCATTACCTACCTAACTATATCATGGATGACGAGGAAGCTACATGCTACACCCACTTGGTGGAATACCCTCTCATCACCTAGTTGTACTATATACCTCATATTTGGTACAGCACTATTCAGTTCAAATGATCTCCTATACCATTACCTACCTAACTATATCATGGATGACGAGGAAGCTATGTGCTACACCCACTTGGTAGAATACCATCTCATCACCTAGTTGTACTATATACCTCATATTTGGTACGGCACTATTCAGTTCAGATTATCTCCTATACAATTACCTACCCAACTATATTATGGATGTCGAGGAAGCTATGTGCTACACCCATTTGGTGGAATACCCTCTCATCACCAAATTGTACAATATCTCATATTTGGTACAGCACTATTCAGTTCAAATGATCTCCTATACCATTACCTACCTAACTATATCATGGATGACGAGGAAGCTATATGCTACACCCACTTGGTAGAATACCATCTCATCACCTAGTTGTACTATATACCTCATATTTGGTACGGCACTATTCAGTTCAGGTGATCTCCTATACCATTACCTACCCAACTATATTATGGATGACGAGGAAGCTATGTGCTACACCCATTTGGTGGAATACCCTCTCATCACCTAGTTGTACTATTATAATACAAATATGAGGTGTATAGTATACCTCATATTTGGTACGGCACTATGCAGTTCTGACGATGTCCTCTACTATTACCTACCAAATCATGTTATCGGTGATGAGGGGGCTATGTGCTACACCCATTTGGTAGAATACCCTCTCATCACCAAATTGTAAAATATCTCATATTTGGTACGGCACTATGCAGTTCTGACGATGTCCTCTACTATTACCTACCTAATCATGTTATCGGTGATGAGGACGCTATGTGCTACACCCACTTGGTAGAATGCCTAATAACAGTACTATTATATCACTGATATTTGGTAGGAAAAATCCCATACTTGAGCATTCATAAACACGTTTGATATGGCTCATGCAGGTTCTGAGCGAATAACCCACCATAATTTCCCCCTTTCTCATTCCCGCAGCACCTTTTAGTTATCGGAACCCCCCTCATATAGCATATAATTTTATAGCTTACAATCAGACCTTTAATTTGACTATACACAAATAGTCCGTAATCGGTTCAGTCGGATGTCACAGGGCAAGAAGAGTGAATGCGGACCAATATTCCCGAAAACGGGACCACGTTTTTTTTTTCAACTTCTTTCACAAGTTTTCGATACTTCTAACAAAGCAAAATGAAATCTGTTTGAAATGGGACCACCACGGATACTGGTAAAACACATTTCAAAAAGAATCAGGCAGATTGGTACCAGAATAAAGAAATGCAAGGTGTTCAGACATACAAAAAAAAAATCGTCGTCCCACGACAACCCGAAATGAGTACCTCCTCTTTCGCGCGCCTTCGGCGCGTTGAAGTCGGTCAAAAATGAACCTTAGGAATCGACGGAGAAAAAACATTTTGAAACCCCTCCAAATTTGTTGGTTCAAGGTACGTAGAATCCAAAACTCGAATCAAAATTGTGCCCCCTCCTTCTTTGAGGGAAGTTTATTAGTACAAATATTGAAAAAAAGAGACAATCGCAAAGCCGTGTTCTTCACAGACGAGTGATCTACTCGTATATAGAAATAATACACTTGTGCAATGACTTGCAGCGTTTTTTGTGTACTTTCCTGGGTGTTATTTGAAAAGTTGACGTCTGGACGTTTCCTGATACTCATTAGAACCACCTGAATGAACACCTGAACACCTGAATGAACTATGAAGCCAATTTCGTCCTTTTTCATCCTTGAGCGCCAAATTAGATAATCTGCTACTTGGGGAACACAAAGTGAATTTGATAGGGGTATTTTCGATCGTCGTTGGGTGATAGGTCCCTATATCAGGCAAAGCCGATGCTCGTTAGTTATTCCCTCTAATTAGGTACACGTCTTGTTGACTCCCATTGATTACGATGCACTCTAAAGACACGGGTGGTTTCAATGTATTCTCCTTCAGTATCGAAGTTAGGAAAGCTCGATACAATCTGGTTCCTCACTTACATTTTGCGTTATACAACCAATATTTTGATTCCAATCCCAACATCCATAATAAACATGGACAGATTTTAATCTGCGTGAGTTAGACGGAAATTCCATGAATTTGATAGCCCACGGCTGTGCATCAAAAACTCTCAATTTGTATTTTCTTAAGATACATAATTTTCATCCAATTAAACACGATTTACTTCTTAATTCAATGCAATAAAACAGGAATAACCACGCCGTTGTAAATTCGAGATTTTGGAAAAAGTTATTCCTGTCTAAAACTTGGTCATCATTCATTACCCATTTTCTTACCATACAATTTTTAGAAATTTCAAACCTCCTTTATTACTGTATATTTTATTTTTACACTGAGAAAAATATACTTGGTTTGGAAATTATGGACATCGAATGACATTTCTTAGAATCTACTGATAGAAAAGCAAATCAAACTTCATTTTCCGAAACATCCTAAGGTTTGTTCCAAGCGAGCTGAACTCATGAACCAGTTCGGCGCAGTGGCCACACGAAGGGTTGGGGGCAAGTGAAATGTGTTCCAAGCGTTCGAGTTACCTAACTTTTACTTTCTACTCGGACTGTTGTTGCCGCCCCTGTGGGCCGTCTTGCAAGCAACTTCGACGGTGAGGTCCACGCGGTGATTCTTGCCCTTGAAATGATTAACACTCTGGAGTTCACCAGAGTTGTGATACTATGTGACTCTGTAGCCGCGATCATCAGTCTGTCAACGAACAGCGAAACAGAGTCCCATGATGTCTTGAAGGGCAGAAAACTGTTGGAGCAGCTGCTCGCGGAGGGAAAAACAGTAGTCTTGCAGTGGATCCCATCACACGTAGGCATATGGGGAAATGAGCAAGCTGACGCCCTAGCAAGAGAAGGCTTCCGCATGCCTATGCCTGACACCCCTACCACCTATCGAGCCGCAAAAAGTGCCATTAGATCCTCCGTTCAGGAGAAGTTGCTTGATGCCCAACGACGCAAAGCCGAGGGGAAGCAGTGGGTCTCACTGCTGGACGCAGGACACCGCATCCCACCAGCTCTCCCTCGCCATGAGTCAGTTGCGGCGTTCAGAGCTGTCACTGGCCATGATTATTTGAATGCTCACTTGCACAGGATTGGACTGAGAGAAAGCCCTGGATGCAGCCTCTGCAGCAGCACTACTCCAATGACGACAAATCATTTATCTGACTGTCCTCGACTCGAGGATACCCGACAAGAATTTCATCCTGACGACACCACCTGGTCAAAAACAGCGAAATTGTATTGGGCTGCAAGAAGTCTTATGGCTCAAGAGCCTAGACAATCGGCGTAGGGGAAAAAAAAAAAATACTCGGACTGTACACTGAACCGTGTTCCAAGCCCGATGGGTTCATGAAATTTCTGCACCGTGTTCACGAAAATTCCGAACTATCTGAGAAGGAGGAGCGCGGGCTTTGGGTTCGGGTGCAGAAATAAACATCCATTTTTGTTTTTGGCGCAAAATTGAAGTTATTCGTTCTAAATTGTTGTTGTTTGTTCGTTTCGAGCGTTTGTTATGATTTTTTCTCTCCAATTTTTTTTTTTATTTCAAAAGTGTAGAACTTTCAACGAGAATAATGGATGTGAATAATTTAATTTATTCTTTATTATTCGATGAGGATAGCCTTCCACTAGAACAAATCCTCAGGACAGAAGAGGAAATTGCTGTTGTGGTCGACGACCGGATTTGTAATAAAAATGAAGATTATTTGAAAACAGTACTATTATACGACCATGTCCAATTTATGGAGCATTTTAGGGTATCTAAAAAGATCGCCCAGAAAATCGCGGAGGGGATCAACCTTCAGAGTTCTACCACTCTGATACCGGGCCGTTTGCTTCCAATTGAGCAAGTACGTACATTTTAGCGAATTATTTAAGGTATTTTTATTCATCAAGTGAATAATGTAGACAATTATTTAGAAGAGATTTGCCTGAGTTTAAATTTCAAAAATGCCCGAAAACACTCCTAAAACTCGCTAGCCCATACGACAACCCGTCTAAATTTGCCAAGCAATGATCCAGAAAATCGAAGATAGGTATGTACCATAATAAGGAGTGTCATTTTCCAAGTATTTACCCACGCTGGGTCGAATGTGAACGGTCTCACATCACCAGCACTAGTAAAGAGTTCGTAGCCAAGATTTGGTTTCAAAGAAGGAAACATGGCAATTATTCGAAATTTCTCCCTTGATGGGAAAAACAATAGATCATGGATATGTCTAGGCAGTATTTTGTTCTCTATTAAGGGAGAAATTAGTTGAAGGTTATTGACTTAATACTTGAAATGAACGTAGAGAAATGTGGGCAGGAAGAGAAAAAAAACTTTTGCTCTACTTTTTGTGTTCCAAGCGATGAGTACACGAACTGAGAAATTTCAATGAACTCACAAGAACCCGAACCTGCACTCGCACCTGCACTGCACCTGTAATCGCCTCGCATGGAACACACCTCTAGTGTACCCTTATGCAAAGATCAAAGGCCTGTGGAGATCATCGGGTGTACGTTGACTCAGACGACGTAACTTGAAGTCGTACGGACTTGAGTGGTAGGGGGTCCCCTTTAGGAAACGCGATACACTGGTATTTGAATGAATTAATAGGCATCTCACAAAGGGAACCATTTCATCGATTGGATTGGCAAAACGTGTGGGTTGTTCCCAGTTACAGTAAGATTGCAGGGCTTCGCACGATGGAATCTCTCACTGACTTTGTAATTTTTTCAATTACATGTTCATATTGCATTCAACCAAAATGTTGGAGGTGTTGATGTTGGATGTAATTCTCCAATAAAAGACCCCGCAGCAACAACGATCCAACACCAAAATGTTCGTTCAAATGAGTTAACACTCATTTAAACTCACTACATAACTCTGTGCTCGCCCAATCTAGTCTCCGGTACTCTGTGGTACTATGTGTTCCGACTCCAAGGGAACACAATTTGACTTAGGACAATTTTGTTACTCCTCCCCCTACTGGACTACTTACTACCCTGCACGATTTTACTGACTAGATATTAATGCATCCAAATTGGTAGTGAGTAGTCAAGTGACGTCAGCATTCCAATTTGAAGCTACTACCTACTAGATAACTTCCGGCCGTTGACTGGAACTGACTCGAAGACGTCTCAGTTCAATTGCCGGTAGTTGATTTCGTAGTTGGAAAGTACAAGTTGTAAAGTTGATAGGAACTGACTTAACGACGTCTCATTTCAACCTCACAACTTGTTTAAAATGAATTTACTTGAGCAAATTGCTATATACTGGTTGGATAGCGATCAGAACCTAAAGGACGTCAGCATTTCCTTCCAGTAAATAGTAATGTAGGAATTTAGATCAAAAGGGTAGTAAGCAGTCTTATAAGGTTTGGAGTAAGCAAAGATTTACTTGGAAATCTTGGAAAAAAACTTAAACTTTTTTCAGGCTAGGAACTTCTTGAATTGAATGAATCCTGAAGGGCCGGCGTACGCCCTTATGAAGAAGGGGTAGTTGCGAGAGGTGACCCCCTTCCTACCCTATCCCTGAAGGGGATGGCTCCTCCTATTTTGCCAAAACCTCTTTCGTTATTTTTATTGCGAAAATACTATAATAAATAGTGGTTCATCACACTATTTATAAGAATATTCCAGCCTATAATTCAGCGGTACCTTCCTGTCTTTATTAATTTGCTTCATAATACCAAAATTATGAGAACTCAAATTTCTTTCAAGTCCAACTTACACACTGAGAGCTTACTGCAGAGTGGCTCCCTGGACAGCCGCAGTGGTACGATCCCAGTCTGTGTTCAAGTGCAATGAATTGGTCGACAGAGTACAAGGACAACGATTGACCCAACTCCAGCCTTCTCCAAATGAGAAAATTATCGCCAGAAATCTGAATTATTTTTATATTAATTTATTAGTGATTTCGATTAAGTAGACAATATTCGTAAAACCATGTCGGTATTGAGCACCGGAGAAACTTCCTTTCAAATCACCTGCCTATCGTCTCACGCATGATAGCTTCCCGTTTCGAACACTTTACGATGATTGAAGACCGGGCGTGAACCATTCGTATAAATTCTCAGTTCCAAGTTACGCTCCGTCGACCGTGTTTTCCCTGCCTTTCATACTTTGGGGCGCCCAGGCCGTTGCAATAAATCCCATTGTGGGAAAAAACGACGGGGAGTCATAAAATGGTATATATGTATTTACCTCATAAGCGGGAGATGGCTCCCCCAGGTACCGTCAACCGAGTGGGGCGCTTGATGGATGATTTCGGGAAAACTGAGCGTGTCAGGGTTTCTGTCTAGTATTTTATTTACGTCCGCTTTTCCCTGAGAGGATGCAATGAGAAATTACCGCTGGTTTTGCCATCAAAATCATAATTAATACCTCCAAAAACATGTACCCTAATGAGCAGCTCCTAGTACTGAGACCGGGGTGGTGGATGATAACTATTGATTCAGGTATTCTGCGTGTGGATGCTCCTCATATTTCAACCGAGACACTAAGTCCTGAATGACATTGCAAGTTGCTGACGACCAGAAGAACAAGGTTAAGACGATTCTAAACAGAATCCTAATGTGCAAGAAACGCATGACAGGCCTATAATTTCTGTCAGATGCTTCTTACTCGTTTCTTGTCTGGGACGCATAAATTAGGCCGTGCAAAATGCTGTTACTACTGTTACTAGCCACGCCTGCTGATAAGCAAACATTGTGTAATGTGATCCAGTGAACACAGCAGTTTTACCCTAGATGAAATGCGGTATCCTGAATTTTATATATACCATTATGTTATTTGGGACCAATAGAAGGTAAAGAATACAAGTTTCGGTATGACTCCTCCTATTGCTCCCTCCGCAGTTATCGAAAAACCAACAAATTTTGACACTTTTTTCAATTTTTCGCCTGTAGCTAGTTTTGTTTATTGTTTTCAATAATGAACCTTTGGAATCGACCGAGAAAAACCATTTTTTAACCCCCTCCCAAAATGTGTTGGTTTACGTCTCAAGGTACGTAGAATCCAAAAATCCAATAAAAATCTGGCCGTCCGCTGTACCTCAATTAGCATTGACTGATTTGATGAAATTTCGAATACGGGCTCCATTTGGGGTCTAAATGTGCCCCGAAGCTTTTGGTCGATGTAGGTCACTTCTGAAGGTTGAAATTTTGAAAAAGCCCTAACTCGAAAAAAATTCAATGTTAAGGTATTGTTTTTCCATCAATTTAAGATAGTATTGCATTTTTAGAATTTTTAGAGACCAAGTGGAGCTCTGTAGGACAAACCGTTTGCTCCCTAAGAGAACTTACGATAAATCTGAAACACGCGTGTAAATTGGAAAAGAGGCCGAATCTCCCGTAAAAGTTTAGCTGACCGAAATGTGATCGATGTTTTTCTTCATATTGGTTGGTGGTTTGAATGGGAAAGCCGTGTTCTTTGCAGGCGAGTGAACTATACAGAAAAATAATAAACCTTTGTGTAATAATTTGCAGCGTTTTTATTGCGTTTTCGGCATTTACATTTATGTAAGATATTATAGAGCATGAAATTTCGTACGAAATTCATTACATGACTTTTTTCGTAGGAGCGATTGTTTCACCAGCATTGTTGGCACCATTTTATCACAATTAAGGACGATGGTGCTCCAAAGCCCTTGTTTCTCCAGTCTACTTATATTATTATCTCTGAAATTCCTAGACCTGCCTAATAAAACTCGATATAAATTTCGAAATTTTTGAAAAATTTTAATGTAAGGCATTTTTAATGCAAATTAAGATTTACAGGTTTTTCGGTGAGGTTGTTACTTTTTCTACAATGCCGAAGACCGTCTTTTACAAAGTAGGAGAAGTCAAAAGTTGATCGACTCCTAATTACATGACTTGTTTAACATAATAATTTGTTCAAGAAATAGTTCCAAAATAATCAATGTTATAAGGTTCTCACCACGAGAAAGGTATGTATTCTAGCATAACGAGAAGGTCAGCAACCGCAAGACCCGTCAGGATGGCGTTGGTCGGTGAAGACATCTCTCTCCGTGTGAGCACCATGATGTTGAGAAGGTTGGCCACGCTCCCGAAAAGGCACACGATGAGGCTGGTGTAGCCATGGAGAGGGAGGTAAAATTCTTTAACATCGTTGAAGTAAGCGCAGTAGGATTCTTGTAGTGTAAAGTTTGAGGAATTCATCTCTCCTTGAGGACTCCTCTGCAACAAAAAGAACAAGAAACTTCAGCTTTCGTTAGTTATTTTTGTCAGTTTAAAATGATCATGCCTTATTATGGAAATTGATCAGACGTGGGAATATTCCAATATTATTTCTATGATACTTATCAAAACAATCGCTCAATTTCTATTCTACAAGTAGCTGAGTAAGTTGGTAACAACTTGAGTGGATTGGGAACCTATGAAATAATATGTCTACGTATTCCACTGCCCATTCTTCAGTGGGCATATTAATTAGTTGGAATAGATGAATGTACGGCATTCAAGTAGACTGGCACTTGGTTGTAATGGTATTTCACACTTTCACGTACTGTGACAGAAGAAATTGTTTGGGTTTCTAGTTTGAGGAAGTCCGCCTCTTTAAGGCTTCTTATCTTATTCAGTGAATGTTTCTGACTGAATCCAGATACTTTTACCCAAGGTAGAATGAATAATTATGCCTGCCAGCATGTATAGTTTAACAGGATTGACTCAATGTTTTGGGATTTATCTACTGGACTATAAGTAAGACCGGGAAGAATAATTACAGCAAAAATTAGTTCAACTACTTACTTCATAAAGTCACTAAAATTTAGGTGGCGAAATTATGTAGACAATGTGGTGTTTTAATACACCTACATGTAAGAGTCAGTGAACAGACAGAATTTGACGGTCGATCGATGCAGACAGGGCAAACGAGATGTTATCCCCTCCAGTGCTTTGAATCAGCGATTCGCCTGTAGTGGGCACTAGAGTTTCCTTTCAATTAAGAACCTCCTCTTCGTTCGAGAGTGACAATAAGTGCTGCTCTGAGGGTGTTCCCGCCTCTGCTCGACTTTATGCGACTCAGGTCTTGAGAACTCGAGCACATCAAGTTCGGAAACAAGAGGAACGACACACGCCGACGAAGGGAGGAAACTCTAATGGTCTCACACAGGGTTCCGTGAGCGAACTGCGAGAAAGGGAGTCATCAGTGACGGGAATTGGGTCTACACCGTGTTGTATGTGTAAAGAACCAGCTGTATGTGTAAAGAAACTTAAGAGGACTTGCAGAGTCTTCTTCGGACAGTCGAACATGAAGGAATTCTAGATGAAACCACTAGTAAAAGTATAAGAATTCCTAAGAACCAAGAGCGAACAATTTCCAACAAAAGTCTCAACACTGACACCAAACTTATTGGTTCATTCCGAAAGTCGCAAGTATCTTTTAAGAGAAAAACTTCATGTGGTAGCTCAGCAGGGTTGGGTAGGTGAATCGAACTGGGCCGAGGAATGCATTCATCATTTTACCAACCATGATGAAGTTCACAACTCTTGCGCTAAATTGCCCTTGAAGTCTGAGTGAAATTAGACGATCATGTATCGAGTGAGAAAATGAGCGGTAAATGTGTCAGTTAAAACTTTGCCATTTCCCAAGAAAATAATAGGTTACAAAGTTGAACAGATTCCAAGCCGTCACCAGTAAGAGCAATAAGTCACTTAAAACGTGACTCTCAAGATCACGTCGAAAAGTTTTCACATTTACAATCATCAACATGATTCAGAAGCTTTTTCCTAGTATCATGATGCCTTTTGTTTATTTTACATGCACCAAAGCTCCCTCTTATCGGATTTTGATTACATGGATGAGCTTGGGACTAGTTGCCCTGTAAATAGAGGATCCAAAGTGGGGTCGAGCTTGCAAAAATAGAACGAGAGATATTATTTTCTATGATCGATTGGTATTGTGTGAGAATGGAGAATTTTTCGACGTCGAAAGCCCTTGAGAAAACTGTTGGGAGGCTAAAAACCACGAAATAAATGCAATAGAATAGTTTCCAAGATGATGTCACTCAATCGCAAATTCAACTATTTTCCATCCGTTTTTGGTTTATTATTTTCAATAATAAGCCTTTGGAATCGAGCAAGAAAAAAAAATTTTAACCCCCCTCAAAATTTGATGTTTTACGTTTCAAGGTACGTAGAATACGAAAATCGAATAAAAAAATTTCCGTCCGTCCGCCATACGCCGTACGCCGTCCGCCGTACGCGGCACTTTTCTTAGCAACACTGGACCGATTTGGTTCAAATTTGGTATATGGGCTCCATTTGGGGTCTAGTTGTGCCGCGAAGCTTTTGTTTGATGTAGGTCACTTCTAAGGGGTGAAAATTAAGGGTTGAAATTTTCAAGAGTGGCCTACCTCGAAAACTCTCGAAATAAAGGAATCGTGTTTTCAACAATTTTAAATAGTATTGAATTTTTAAAAATTTTTGAGACCACCCGGAGCTCTGTAGGACAAACCGTTCGGTCCCTACGAGTACTAAGTACTCAAGTCTTGAAGGTTTTCCTTCGATAAAACAGAATCATGAGTGTAATCGCAATCTCCATTCAAATTTTATCGGACTAAAATGCGATCGCTGTTCATTTCTTCGATTTGTTTACAGTTTTGCCTTCTGCGTAACCAGTAATCAAATTTCCATATGAAGCTTTCTATTTTTCCAATCGAGTGTGAAGCGTTTAGTTCTTTCTAATAAACTTGATTGTGAAGGTGTGAAGCCAGTATGGTGTGGTAGGTAGTACCTAGCTGGTAGGTAAAAAACGTCTGCCAAGTTGGGTGGGCAGTATAGCTTCCTCACTCATTGTAACATGGACGTATAGAATCAGTTGGCGAAAAAATTATGATTCAAAGAGTTATTGAATACCAAAATATTGGCGATAATATGCGGGATAGGGTTGCAGGTATTCATGTTTATAATAGTGTTGTAAATAGTTGTGGTATATAAACCACTGAAATAAAAGAACGAAAGAGTGTAGGTATAAAATAAAACTACGAAGTTATGACGATAATGATTATTATTTTCAATACTAAAACTATAATAGGTGTACGTATTAGGATTATGGGTATTAATTTGTTATATACTCGTAATTTGAGTTTTGTTTAAAATGGTTGTGGTATATAAACCACTGAAATAATTGAACAAAAGTGTGTGGGTATACAACTAAAATCACAAAATTACAATTTGAATTGATTACGAGATCAAGTAAAAATTATTATTGATTATTGTTGAAATTCATTAAAATAAAACTAATGAACTACTGATGTCACAAAATTACAATTTAAATGAATTACTAGATCAAGTGAAAATGATTAGGTATTATATTGACTATTCTTGAAATTGATTAAAGTAAAATGAATGAAATACTGATGTCACAAACATAGGTTATACTGTTCTTTTGAGGAGGAGTATGTAGACATTATGGAGTGAATAGTAAATCAATGGAGTGTACATTCGCATTGTAAAATCCTAGTTCGGCGCATTCAAAAAACGCGAAGTGCCAATTTTCATCTCAAAACTGACCTGTGGACCACTAACTCGATGACAGAAAGAAAGATGCAAAAGAGACTGTGATGAGGGGTCAATTTGGTTTCAACATTAATTGACCTGCAGACCACAACATTTGATCACACAATAAAAGAAGCAATTTACACGGGAACCTGGAAGTAAGTGTGGGCACGAGTAGTATAATATTTGTATTTTCAACGTAGAATTTTATTTAGCGGTCCACCGTCTAGGACCTAACCCACACAATCCCTGAAAATTTCATCGAAATTGGTTGAATAGTTGCGGAGTTTTGGTTGTAACAATAAATTTAAAGTTCGCGCATGCGCAGCGGCTATTGCTTGACCAATTTGATTGAAACTTATAGGATGTCTCTTAGAAGTTAGTCCCTAACTAACCTCCAAATTTGAGCAAAATCGGTTCATTAGAAACCGAGAAACCGAGGTTCCAGGAACTTCACGTTTGCGCATGCGCACTCGCTCCTATTGATTCGAAGGTGCTGAAATTGATAGGGGACCGTCTAGGACCTAACCCGCACAATACCTGAAAATTTCATCAAAATCGGACCACAGGTTAGTATAGTTTTGCCCGGGACAAGGATTGACCACAGACAGACCGACAGACAGACAGACACGGAACCAAAATTGTTCGGGAAGCTCTAAAACGCAAAAAGCAAGTGGAAATTTTGATTTTGGAGGACATTTTAACACAGAATGTGTTTTTGCGATGACCTACCGAAAAAAAATCGTCACGAAAAAGCGACAGAAAAAACCGTTACGCGCCTTTTATAATGATTTTCACGTGCAACCAAGCCGTTGGTAAGGAAATAGAACTCCCGCAGTGTTCATTGCACAGAAATTGTTCACCATTCGTTGGAAAGCTCTCAATTTATATACTATTTTTCTTGTAGTTACATATTTATTTATATAACATTTATAGGGTTTTAGACCAAATTAAATGTCTAAAAATTATTTATTTTATTATTGCCAAAGACTCCACATTTATTATTGTTGTTTTTTATTTAACGGATGACTAGCATCGCAAAAACACATTCTGTGTTCCTATGATTTCATACAGAGTATGGAAAAAGAAATAAACCGGGGGGTGCAGGGGGGCGGAGCCCCCCGCCGAGGCGCAAAGCGCCGAGTTTTTTTTTTCACTTCTTTCATTCACAATTTATATTTGGAAAAAATACTTCACCGCTACAATTGATGGTATTGTACATAAATATTTACATCACAGTATTGTATCAGCACTTTCAGCACTCAGCAGTCATGTCCATCTGGCTGCTTGGTATCAGGGTCCGAGATCCGACCTCGGACATTGGGGTGAGGGACAAGGTTGAATCACCTTATCCCACAAATGATGGAGGGAGGATTGTGCCTCTTCTGGCTATGCCATCAGTCGACACTTCTCCTCCCCATGGGGTTCGAGTTCAGCTCCAAGTCCCACGAAGCCCACTTGCTCGAGCCGTGGCACGCCGTCGTGTGGCCGTAGCCCTGAATTTAGACCAGATGAATGATCCTCCTGTTAGGACTCGGGTGGTCATCCACTCCAGGATAAACAGTGGGTAACCAGCCCGAATCAGATCCTTCGCTGACTTGCCATGCCATATCCCTCTCCAGGTGATCGTTGCTCCAATCACCTTTAGTTGGTTTCGCTGAATGTTTGCAAGTGCTGCTGCAGCATCTAGTAATGCGTCAACTTCATATTTTCGAATTTTGGAAGCATTGATGTCTGCGAGTGATCTCTGGCCGGAGCCAGAGACCACTGAGACATCAATAATGAAGGCTCCTCTTGGTGTTACCACCAAGAGGTCTGGACGATAACCTCGCTGTTCCAGGTTAAAGTGTGGCTCTAGCCATACTGGCCATCCTTTACGGCGACGGTAGGCTTCCAGTAGGTTCAGGGCAGAATTGTGACGGGCACACCTGGGTCTTACCACGGCTGGGCAAATCTGGAGCACATGCGAGGCTGTTTCGGGTGTTTGACATCCCATTCGGCATAGATGGCTGCTGCCGGTACGCCTGCCTCTTGTCCTCCACACTCCTGTTGGTAGAGAACCAGAATGGACTTTCACCATACCCAACGACCTCCATCCCATAGTTTCGCTGAAGGGTTCCTGATCCATGCCGTGCTAGCTCCGTTATCGCGTGATTTTACCAGTTCAGCTCCATCCGTAGTTTGATGGAGACGTTGTGCCCTGGCAATTCGACGGTCGATTCTTGATGTCCCATTTTGTTGTTGGAGACTCGTTCCTCCTTCAAAGAGTTGTGTGTTTGCCGCCCCTACCCTATTAGCTCTTATGGTTGGTATTTGACTGAGTAGTTCCATTACTCCAAGACCACCATCACCCACTGGTCCATGGATGTAGGCATTAGCAGAGTCAAATGGCAGGCGCAACCATTTTCTCACATATCTCCTTACAGATATATCCATCTGTTTTAGAGTTAAGAGCGTGGTACTTCCCAGCACTAGTTGGTGAGTTAGTGAGGGTATGCCGTGGTCTCGCAACATCACTAATTTCTGCAGAGGCTTCAGTGGTGCCCTGTCAATTTTCTCAAGGATTGTAGTCATTTTCATTGGCATGTTACGACATATACCCTGGGTACCAAAGGATACTCCCAGGTATATCCATCGAACATTGTGTGGTGCTGCCCTCAGGCACTGGCCATCAACATCAATGGAAGGCCTTTCAGCTGGGACCACGAGTCGACGCCCTCTTGGCATCAAAGGCAGATAGATGGATTTTCTGGGGTTGAGATTCAGTCCCACCGACTTCAAGGCATTATTGAATGCTACAATCTGAGCCACTATCCCAGCTCTAGATGTGGCAATCAGTACAACATCATCCGCAAAAGCCAGGGAAGACCAACGCTGCCCTGCATGGATGTATCCAACCCTATTAGGGAGTGCTAGCAGGACGTGATCCATAACTGCATTGAAGAGGGTTGAGGACAGGGGGTCACCCTGTCTAATGCCCCTTGCATTATACATCCATGGGCCTGCCCCAATTCGTGTAGACCCATTTTGGTAGATTGATTCAATATACTGTACCAGCTGTTTGGGCCACTGTCTCCCCTTCATGATGTTCATTATAGCAAAATGAGATACTCTATCAAATGCTTTCTCAACATCGAGAACTGCAATGTGAAGCTCTCTTTTTTTCCTGTTAGCTTCAACCAACAATTTATTGAGTGCCAATACATTCAGTGCTAGTCCATCAACGCCTCTGCGGAGACCTTTTTGTTGCTCAACATGAGTAACCGAGGATTCCAAACGCTTTCCAATGATCTTGTGAAATTGGCGTACTACTACTGATGGAACTGTGATTGGGCGGTAGTCTGCCTCTGTTTCTGGCATGTTTTTCTTTGGAATCATAGTAGTTCGAGCTTGTAAGAGGGTAGACGGCATAGATCCCCTGCGCAAAATCGTGTTGAAAAACAACTTCCTAAGGCTGTGGGGAACCATCCTCCAAACCTCTGCCAGTAGTCCATCAGGACCACAGGCAGTCCTGGTTGGTTCCGATATCCGGATTTCGTCCTCCGTTATTGGCATCCATATGTGGTCCATCAGCTGATCTTGGGGATGACGGACTTCCTCTGCTGTCCATTCGCTGGATGGAGCTGACCACTGTCTTGCCCAGTATTGCCTCAATTGCTGGCCTGTGTGACGCATTTGGGCTCTTCCATTACCAAGGATGTCCTCCGCTATTGCAGCTCTATCAGAATCCCATAACCTCCTAAACCTTGAGAATTTATCTCTCCTCGTTTCTTGTGTGGTATCATTGTTGATTATATGGTCCCTGGGTGGTCGTGGGGTTATACCAATGATATGGGATATCCACAGAAGAAGGTCATTTTGGGGGTCAAGATCCTGGACCACTGCTCTTGCACCATTTATCAACAATTGGTGGCCTTCATCCTGTTCTGATGCACGCTGAGCTATGGGAATCCCTCCAAGAATAGCTTCGTCAAGCTGTTGATGGGAGATCTCGTAGCTTCCATCTAGTTCTTCTGTCGTTCTTCGGGGTGGTTGTGTAGCATCTAGGCGTACCTGCTCCAATACATTCTGATAGTGAGGCCTTGCTCGTACCGCTTCTACAGATTTAAGTGTTCTACCAACCATTTTGGAGGCAAGAGCTCTATTCATTTGGGCACCCGGTATGGTACCTTCTAATTCAAGTTCAACAGTTGCCATGATGGTCATTTCTTCATGTGACCAGTATTTGCATCGTTTTGGGCCAATTTCGTCAAAAGCATACTCCTCAGGATGAGCTGATCTAGTATGTTTTGACAGCCCTATACGTGAATGAAAAGTTCTTCCGCAGTGGGTGCATTGGTGTTCCTGTGCTCTACTGGCCATAGTCGGTTATTTGAATTGCCGCCTCTTTCGCCTTGATGTACACTGTACATCGGGAATCACCTGTCACATGCTTCGCTGGTTTTTTAGCCGCCTTACAGGACATGCATTCAATTTCTGGATGTGGTTTGATGCAGGCAGCGACCTTATGTCCTTTCTCACCACAGCGTTTGCAACATTCTTCGCCAGGCTGGCATACTGTACAATCTTGCGAGCGATGACCCACTCTGGTGCATCTGTAGCATCTTAGAACTGGTACATATGGTGTTACTGGGCATCTACACCACCCTACGTACAGCTTAGGGTCTTTCATGATTGATTTGTAGAGCTCAGTCTCGACCTCTACTTCCCAACTTACAGGACGCCCCTCACCACGTCTTACTATCCTCTTCGGGTTAAAATTGGCCTTGAATCGATCAATCGATCAATACAAAGCTTCCCTACCTTCGGTAGTGAGGAAGCAAAAAAGTTGGTAGGTAAAAAAAATGTTGGTGGGTAAAAAACGCTGCAAATCATTGCTCAAAGGCTTCTTCACTCTTCAGATCACTGATCAGCTGAGTGAGCTCCGAGACAATTTTCAATCCTATTGAATGGAAGTGCTCTTCCAGGCGTCTCCAGCATTCGAGGAGATCTTCTTCACTCCTCAGATCACTGATCAGCTGAGTGAGCTCCAAAGCCATTTTCAATCCTATTGAATGGAAGTGCTCTTCCAGGCGTCTCCAGCATTCGAGGAGATCTTCTTCACTCCTCAGATCACTGATTGAGAGGGAAGGTCAAGGGAGAATACAGATGGTAGTAGGTGCTATTGATGGAGAACCAGTGATCAAAACAGAAGGGTGATCTATACAGAAAATAATAAACCTTTGAGCAATGATTTGCAGCGTTTTTTTTTTTTTTCATGATTAACTACCCGTGTCTTGGATCAGCAGAAAGAAATCTATGAATTCGAATGTCTGAGACTCCCAGAAATATAAATAACATCACTTGATAAATAAGTACAGTCGGTTTTATTAGAAGACTGTAAAGATGAATTTCATGAGATGTCAAGGTAAATACGTTTGTCAAGGTACACACATGAAGCTAATTATGAATGAATTTAAGAAGAATTGAAAAGTTGCAAGACATGCATGATAATGATATATGTACAACTGAAAATATTCACAATTTCGCTCTTTTAGATGGACCAAGTTGTGGCTCTTCTTCTTCCATAATGTAAGCTCCTGCATCCGGTTCTTCTTCCTAGTTATCTTGCAAACCTGTAGAGCTTGATGGCTTTGTAAAGATGAGATTTTGTCCCCTCTAAGTCCGTTTAATTAAACTAACCTCTCCGGGGAATCGGCTCCCCCTTTAGCTAGTAATCTGTGGGTGCAAGAAAGGCTGTAGTGGTGCGTGCACTTGATGGAAAATAGTTGAATTTGAGATGTTCAGTGACATCTTTGGAAATTATTCTATTGCATTAAAATGACATTTCATTCACTTATACTTGCGTAAAAAGCAATTTGGAGCAACAAACTACCACAAATAACTACAAAAATAAGATTTTTTGGAATATTGAATTTCCCAAAATTTGGTTTTCGAGAGTTAAAGTATTCCAAAATTGAACAAATTTCTAATTGTTTGTGCTATTCGAACTCTTTGATAGATGCTCTATAACTTTTAGGGAGAGGGCTTGCGATTAATATTGATGCTGCAATGATAAAACACATTCAAATTGGGGGTTTCTCGGTTTTTAGAAATTTTGGAAAAAATCTATGTTTTTTGATTGTCAATTGTGAACGTTGTACAATTCTCAATTTAAAGTTTTACCAGTTCAGTGGACGCAGAATTTAATAATCTTTCATTATGAATCGTCAATATTTCGCTAGGATGCGTCGTTCAGACTGGAAAAGAAAAAAACTCTAAAAAGTCCGAAAATTTCGTGGTTTTTAACTCATTAACAGTTTTTCCAAGGGCTTTCGAGGTCGAAAACTTGGTTTCTCCATACTCACACAATACCAAACGATTCTAGAGAAAAATATCTCTTGTTCCATTTTTTGCAAGCCCATCACTACATTATAATATAATGTAGTGATGGGCTTGCAAAAAATATATATATTATATCCCCCGAATTATGGAAATCAGATATTTGGATAGGTCGCAACTAGACTCACCGCCCCTGAAATGTCATCGAACTCTGATCAAAAACGTGATTCTGGATAGCTACGCCTCGAATAAGGATTTGACCACGGTCAGATAGACATGGAAACAAAATCATTCAAAAAGCTATCAAACAGAAAGTGCAAGTGGAAATTTCGAAATCGGAGGACCAAAATTTTGTTTACCAGCCGCACGAATTCAAATTTTCTTCAATGAAGAAGAAAAGAATGAACTCTCAACAACATGATGTTCTAGTTTGTTACTGATGTTCGTCAAACCGTCGAACTGAGATCGATTTAATTTTGTAGGTTAGGCACTACTGTAGAGAAGAAACTAGAATATTCAGAACTTCTTTCATCATTTACTGGAAGAACAAGGTTTGGATAAATGAGGAGTTCTCTTTCAAACGGGCTTATATCCACTAATAATGTTTTGAGGAAAATTGATAAAAACTAATTTCATGGTGAAGGAAGCTTTCTAGGGTTCCCAAATTCTCCAAATATTTTGTTCATAAAACTTTTAATTGTAAGGCGAAATTTAGAAAATTTGGCGTGCTTTTTGAGAAAGCAAAAAACGAGTTTTTGGTTGTGCGAAGAAAAGTCTCATTTTCATTTTATTTTATTTGTTTACCCATTATTTTCAATAATAAACCTTTGGAATCGAGCAAAAAAAAATCCCAAAATTTGATGATTTACGTTTCAAAGTATGTAGAATCCGAAAACCGAATTTAAAAAAGTATTTATTGAAAACAACGGGGCAGATATAAGCCGTTTTATCGGCAAAAACCGATTTTTAGCAACCTTTTAAAGCGGGATACAGGCAGTTTCGGATGAAATTCAACTCGTAAGGTTATAGGGCTTATCCCAAAGATTCAGAATCCGTAAAAAAAATTGTAAATAATGGATATAGGCCCGTTTGAAAGAAAACTATTCAATGTTAATTTACACTTGTGCGGAATCACAATCAAGCCAAAGGCATTAAAATTCATTGCGTTGATTCTAAAGGTTCATTTCCTCACCTGCACTGAACATACTTGTAACTTATTGCATGAATATTACAAGAGCTTCTAACATTATTTTCCAATTCTCCTCGACCCTTGTTCAATAATTGAACAAAAAAGACAGAAAATTATTTTCTGTCCACCCACATCATGAGAACAAACTAGATCAGTCCTTAGATTGTATAGATGATCCGTTTCATCCAATGGATCGGTTAGTTACCCAACAGGATGCCGCATCCCCGGGCTACTTGATATCGACGCGGAAATGAAGGAACTCCGAGTAAAGAGGACACCGCTCATTGATTGGGTTTTGCAGATTGAAATGCGACTCCACAGGCCGCTTCATCCGGTTCCACCGCTCAGCCGCAGCCAATGGCTTTCCTCCATTTTCCAATCCTGCGTGTCAATAAAGCACCCCCTGGGCACCAAAACTCTTTGCATTGAAACTTCGAGTTTCGGGACCAATTTTCTCTCTCTTCAAAATAATTTATTGAGCACTCATATATTGTTTAATGGAATACCACTATAAACACCAATAGTTTGGGTATTAAAAACTGACGGGTTTTTTTGATCTCTTGAAGTTTGATCTTGAAGCATCTTTATTTACGTAATTTCATTGTGTTTATGTTCATTTGGTATCCGCATGACGTCACACATATTCGATGCATCGACTATGTTGATCGATTATTCGACTCTCGTTCAAAGGCACCCATTTTGAGTCCACGCCATTTGTAAACAAGGTGATATAGGAATTCATCAGAATTTGTTGAAAATGAGGAATTTGCCTCACAATTTAAAAATTTTTTTTCGAAAGAGTGTTTATTGATATGGAAGAAATCCATAGTGTGCTGTTCGATACCGCATCCAAAAAATTTGGAGAATTTAAAGAAGATGGAAATTTTGAATGTAGCAGGAGTCTGTGACGTGACGAATTTTTCCTTAGGACAGCTGCGCTACCTCTGATAGCGCACATGAAACAACTAGCTTACGTGATTGAACACACGAGTGCACTGTGAACTGGCAGAAAGAACGCAGACACGACGAAAATTTTAAGTGACGAAAAGAAGCAATTTTACTCACTCTTTTTTACAATACAATCTTATCAAGCATTATTAGTCTTTACCTTCTGTTATTTAGTTTCTCTATTAGTTAGTTTTGATATTTGAATCACATTATTTGAGTGGATCGTTTCATGTGGTCACGAGGGTGCCTACAACTCAACCTGTTGACATTCACTGACACTATTTGCCGAAACTCCTTTAACCCTTCGCCAGAGCATAGTCTTGCATGAGGGACCCTGGGGAGTGGTGTAATTAGTTATCCTCGATCTTTGCGGTGTTTTTTGACACTGCTTCACTTGTTTAGGCATTACCTTCTACGGTAATTTTTTTTCCCTTGAGTATTCCTGGTGTTAAACGTTATTCTAGGGCCCTATTATAGGATTTGACTTGAAATTCCAGAATCTAAAATTGAGGTAAAATAATTCCCCATTATCCCAATTTGCAGGTTGCTCATAGGATAGGATGTCCATAATGATCCGTACTTTTTCAAAACACTAAAGTACTTTTTCAAAATTTACAATAATTGTAAATTTTGAAAAAGTACTTTAGTAAATTTTGAAAAAGTACTTTAGTAAAAAAATTATTTTTTTTACATTTGTGCTTTTTTAAATTGTTCAGGAAGGTCTTGAATGTAAAACACAAGTGAGAATTTTTGTTTTGGAGAATATACTTTTTTTTATCCTCAAAAGTGAAAACGATGCTCCCGCTACATTGACACACTCGGAATAAATAATTTTCTAGTTTAAGACAGTGGATGTTGAAGTGCAGTAACAAATGTACATTATGTGTAACCTAGTCACCTATGAATGTAGTACGATGGTGAAAATGCTCATTGTTACTTATTGAAGGTTAGCGAAAATCAGTACGTTAACTAATCGAGCCTGGATATGAAATATGTCAAAAATCCTAATTATCTGTCATTTATCAAAATGGCGACCAAAAAACGCTGCAAATTATTACACAATGGTTTATTATTTTTCTATATAGATCACTCGTCTACAAAATCACCAACCATCCAATATGAAAGAAAAAAAAATATAAAAAATAAAAAAAAATCAAAAAATTAAGAAAAAAAATCAAAATCACCAAATATCGATTACATTTCGATCAGCTCTAATTTGAACGGAGATTAGGCCTCTTTTGCGATTCACACTCGTGTTTTGATTTATATATATATATATTTCAAAATAAACACTTAAATTTTCGTAGGAAGCGAACGGTTTGTCCTACAGAGCTCCGCGTGGTCTCAAAAAATTCTAAAAATTCTATAGAATCTTAAATTGAAGGAAAAACAATACCTTTATATCGAATTTTTTTTGAGTTAGGGCGTTTTCTAAATTTCAAAATTGATTTTGGAACCCTTTGAAGTGACCTACCTCAACCAAAAGCTTCGGGGCACAATTAGACCCCAATTGGAGCCTACATACCAAATTTCATCAAAATCGGTCAATGCTAAGTGGCAAAAGTGCCGCGTACGGCGGACGGACGGCCACATTTTTATTCGATTTTTGGATTCTACGTACCTTGAAACGTAAACCATCAAATTTTGAGGGGGTGTTAAAATTTTTTTTTTCTTGGTCGATTCCAAAGGTTCATTATTGAAAATAATAAACCAAAAACTTACTTTTGATAGTTTGGGTTCCCAACTAACTTATCTACTACCCAACCAACTGTACCGCGATGAAATTGTTTGAAGATCGTCATTACCTGTTCAATTCGTGACAAAACCATTCTCTATTTTCATTCATCCCTGTTTTTGACGTTCTTTGATCATCATAATAGCGGTTAGATCAGCTCAGATCTACGCCAAGTCACTGGGCATCTCCAAAAAGGCATTGTTGTTCAGATGTAGATGACTGGAAGATAAATTCAATACATTTCTCGACCATGTTCTGATCTCTTGACGGTAACTAGTCAGAAACACGAGTGTGAATCGCTGCGTTATCAATTTTAATGAGGTAGATTGCAGTAGTAACATGCTCAATCATTTGCCGGTAAGTGATCGAAAATACGATAGTGAATCGTTGTTTTACTAATTTGTGTTTGGTAGGTAAGTTGAAAGCGAATACCTTATACCACCTTCTGGTTGAAGATCACTTCACAAAGGTTAAATGAAATATTTTACAAAACCTAAACATTTTCATTTCGCGTGCTGTAAATTGTCTGCTTGTTTTTGTCGTTTATATTTGACAAATAAGGTAATATAACGTTTTGATTGAAATTACATTAAATTTTTCCCATTAACCCTCAACTTTCGAATCGTAACATCGAACTTTCAGCATAATATGCTGAATATACCTATATCATAGGTATTAGGGTGAAAAAACCCTTGTGTATTATTATTACTACCACCTTCTGCTATGTACCTAATCAATACGAAGAAAACACATGTCCATAATTATTTTTGTGAAGGGTGGTTATTTAACCTAAAAATCTTTTCTACTATTTCATAATCAATATTGCTCTTCATTACTCATATTCTTGTTCATTTTGGCTAAAGTTCTATAACTTCCAGAAAACTTATTTTACACTCGACAAAATTGTTCATTTTGATTAGTATTCATTTGGAATTTTGTTGATTTTTCAGTTGTCATTCGCCATTCACAATCCTTGTCGTGGTTTTTCATTGAATTCGATACAATTCACGAATTTGTGATACGTTTCCTCGCTATTAATGCCATTGTTAGTCAATTATTAATCGGGATTAAAGAATAAGTCCCCATTTAGCAGTCTAGTGTGTATATTGGCATTCAACACTATATTCCTGTAAAAAAAAAACTTTCCAGTAAATAATTTTGAGAAGCGAAATTCAAGTAAAATTATACAAAAACATTCAAGTAATATTTGAGTCTAGAATAATTTTTGGAAGTCAGAAAATTTAATTTTAGTAAGAACGTGATCACCCTGGAAAAGGAATAACCTAAAATGAGCAACCTACTAACTGTTAACTACGATTTGTATCTCGTAGAGTAGGAGTTATAGTCGTCAGGATGGTTTTTGAGATTATATTCGTTTGGGAATATTTTCCCCCTCTTCGGAATTGGATGCCGTTACTGACGAAAACACGAGGATTATCACACTGAATTTACTTGTCTGTTCTACCGATTTAAACAAAGAGTGAGGCATAAATTAGGTACGATCTATTGGCAAATTGAATGGATTGATGTGTATAATGAAGTGAATTTGAAATACACTAGAAGTACTTATTGAAATTAAATGATACGCATTGGAGTGTTTTCCAACCTCCTTATCCTGCAACAAGTCTTCAGTAGGTTTCAAACCTCTTGATTTAATGGATTCCACTGATATCCAACTCCCTTATCAAGAAACTATGAACCAACTTTTAGAAAATTTGAAACTGTGGGCTAAGCAGATTTCATGTTGAGTCACCCCATGGCTCTTGCTTTCGGAAGGTTTAAAGCGGGTCAAAAATAGTGAGTTACCCGAAATAAAGAGTCGAACAAAGAAATGAACGCGTGAAAAAGTGGTTGGACATTCTCATCGTTACGAATGAATCCCCTCACAGAGATTGCTTACGTTTTTTTTTCTCTCCATATCAACAAGAGCCAGTTCGGCACGAGAAAACAAACCTTGATTATTTACCAACCTCTCTTGGCCCGCTCCGGTATCCAATTTATTCAGCTTCTCCATTACCAAGCTCTTTCCAGCTCTCATGTAGTCATACAACATTATTATCCCAGAGTTTGTTTTTGCTCCTGACTCAGATTATTCTCAGTCCGGATTGATACAGCGTGTGTTACGTGAGTACTTCCTTCACAAATAAACTCGTACCCAGGTAGGTGGGGCATTTTTTTAACTTAATTTACGTAAATGCTTAGACCATCTAAGCAGGTTGGACCATCGTGAAAATGAAGGTGGTTTTTGGATGAACGTTCTGAAGAGTAGCTTCGTACTCATTGTACCTATTGTTGGATAAGAGGTGAATTTATAACTTATTACCTACTTAAACCCATTCACATAACAGACATGAATTCACAAACCAGGGCAGGTGGAGCGGGTGGAGGGAATTCAAGCCTCCAATACACTAGAGACCTAGGCTGGCTGGTCTAGGCCACTTTTGTTCTGATAAATTCCACAATGCACGCGCATTAACTGTTTTTGATCATCTGTGTGGTACCATTCGTCTCTGGAAACTAAACACCATCTTGAATTGAATGAAAAACGTCATGACATTATTAATGTGGCAGTTAATAAACCTCATTGAAGAAATTGTTCTCCCACAGAACACTGGGTGGTGTCAAAAAATTCTTTAAAATCGTCGCTACTTCAATTTAATAATAAAGTCTTTAACTTGAAGTTTTCGACATAGGGCGTTTTGAAAATATTTCCCCCCTACTTCCGAATAGCCTGAATTGAAACGAAAGCTTCGTAGATCAACTAAACCTTAAGGGGAGTTAGCCAGCCAACCGCCTGGATTTGGCCCTCCTTAGCTCTCTGCTGTATAGTACCCCCCCTCTTGACATATCGGTTCCACATTTTTATTACGTTTTCAGAACATACTCAGGATTACTCCATCCTAATTTGGATAAATTTGGGCAATTAAAAAAAACTAAAAATTAATCTTTTACAAATATATTCTGTTTTGAAAATTCACCGATCTTTCGGTACATGTTGCAAGAACTCCATTCAAGTAATCATTTTCAAATTTTTTGTTTATTATTTTCAATAATGAACCTTTGGAATCGAGCAAGAAAAAAATTTTTTAACCCCTCTCAAAATTTGTTGGTTTACGTTTCAAGATACGTAGAATCCGAAAATCGAATGAAAAATTTTCCGTCGTCCGCCGTACACTGCACTTTTCATAGTTAACATGGACCGATTTTGATGAAATTTGGTATATAGGCTCCATTTGGGGTTTAATTGTGCTTCCAAGCTTTTGGTTGATGTAGGTCACTTCTAAGTGGTGAAAAATAGGGGTTGAAATTTTGAAAACGCCCTAACTCAAAAAATTTTGATATAAAGGTATTGTTTTTTCTTCAATTTGAGATATAATTGAATTATTAGACTTTTGAGGGACCACGCGGAGCCCTGTAGGACAAACCATTCGTTCCCTATGAGAATTTAAGGGTTGGACTTACGATAAATCAGAAACACGAGTGTGAATCGCAAGAGAGGACGAATATCCGTTCAAATGTTAGCTGACCGAAATGCGATCGATGTTTTTCTTCAAGTTGGTTGATGGTAACAATGGCAAAGCCGTGTTCTTTGCAGACGAGTGATCTATATAGAAAAATAATAAACCTTTATGTAATAATTTGCAGCGTTTTACTCGTTGTTCATAACTATCTGATAAATACTCTGTTCCTATGGTTTCAAGAAATGTCAATTAAGTAATTTTCAACCACTTTCCAAAGCCAACCTTGGAAATCGTGCATTTTTTGAGGACTTAGAAAATCATAAAAACCGTCTAAAGTAATATTTCACAATTTCATAAGCACAGTCTTTTTCTTACATATGTACGAACACTTTGTGAAAATTTGGTTGCAATCAGACAAACGGTGTGGGAGTTAGATGTACCGAAGTACCGAGAAAAGTAATTTTACAGGAGAGCCATTTTGGCAACAAAAAAAAAGGAGCCCTGCGTCTCTCTCTTTTGGACTGTCCTATCTAAATGCTCTTTCTTTTTCATCTATGATAATTTCCCTTCCATGTTGTTGTTACATCCATGCATTGAAATTGTATGAAAATAAAAAGAAGAAGAAGATGAGCTGATAAGTACGGATATTGTCTAAACTACCCACGCAGCACCGCGCTGAGACCCAACTTCAGGAAATTTATTGTAATACTTCCAATAGTCAGATTTCATAATTTTTTGTAGAATAACCGCAATATTGTATAGAATAACGAAAATAATAAAACCCAAAATCGACTTGTTTTTCATTTTTGCGGGTTAATTCCCTGGAGCTGACATTTTGAATTTCATCAAAATCGGTGCATGGGAGAAGGGCAATGTGCCTCTTACGGTTCTACGTACCTACCTTGAAACGCGAGCCTTTGAATTTTGAGAAATTCATACGTTTTTTCTTGCTCGATTCGAAAGATTCATCATTGAAAATAATAAACCAAACATATGAAGGGTTATTTTTGTCATTTCATGAACACAATCCCAATGAAACACGAAAAACCCTTGTCTTACACATTTAGAACGATCACTTGAATCTCACTTTATTTACTGTTTATAGCCAAACATCCGACGCCTCATCAATATCCGCGACTCATAGAGGACCTTCAGGCTTCAATTCATAGTGCGACACGACTCATATCCTCCCTCATATCCTCCGTCGGAGAGAAAAACGTGTATTTTGCGGATTTGCACACCCTGGTTCTTTTCCTCTGCCAAATGATGCCCGATGGCATCAATAATTTAATTTTTTAAATTTAAAAATTTGATTTTCCTATACTACCTACATACTTTTACTCACTTCCCTGATTGAAATAAATGCATTATATTTTCATGATTGTAAAACCTCTCCAAAATTCAGACAGGGGCGGAGGTCACGAAAATTGATTACGCGCTGAGAGTGCTAGTGACTAATTTACCACCAAAGGACCAATAAGTGATTAATTAACTACAAATTAACAAATTGATAGCCAATTTCGTATTTTTGGTTTTTACGAAATTCTTTCGAAATTTGGTTTTCACGAAGAGAAGGTATAGAGCGAGGTGAAAATGCGACGTCAATTTTCCTTTTATTAAGCGGATGCGGGGGTGAACTACTTAGTGCAAGGCTTCGCACCAATTACGATCTAATGAATAGAATTACCCGATCCGCAGAACAAATAATAGCAAATGGTTACAATCTTTATTCGAGGGTGTAACCGTTGTAACTTACATTCATGTTACGCGATGGTTTCACGTACTCAGACTAATAATGCTCTCGAAATAGCCTATTACTATGTAAATCCCAGAGCTCAGCAAACCATTTTGATACTAAAACGTTCAACAACCTTCCTGAAGGGGTTCCCCGAGTCAGATGTTGGAATTACTAAGAGAATTTTGATCTCCCTCACTCAGTGGATGACGCCAGCTTAGTTCCGACAACGGCTCGTTAATGAGCTTATTCTGCGAAATAATGGATTTAATCTTGCACTCTAAAAAGCGAGTTGTTGACGTAAACACTCAGCTTATTATTTATATAATCACTTCAAAGTATACGCCGAGTTGATTCGTTCTTTATTTTCCAGTTACAATACAAATTGTATTTATTGAGTGGAACGTATTTGCATTATATTTTTCACGCATTCATATGTTTTTGTCTTTGGAATTAATTTACGATTTAGTGTGATTCACTCACCCTTATATTTAGAGAAACGTTGGTCGAATGGATCGTTAGAAATAGGCGTTTCATGAAAATCACGTTCGCAGCGGTGCACACTGTTGGTTCAATGGCAAATGAAGTTAGGTTCATTGGAGTTACGTTGCACAAATACCGGAGATTGTTGCAAAACTAACCAGGATTAGGTTGTAGATGATCCTCGATGAAAATCATGGCCTTAAAATTGATTGCGCAAACGTGAAATCATTGTAACAGCCATAACACTTACATTTTTCATCCGAATTTGATGAAATGTTCTAGGATTGTACAGATTTGCGTGTGGATGGTCCCCTATAAAAATCATCTCCCCCTGACTAATAGTAGTAACTAACTTAACTAACATAACTTTTACATTTTGCGTCCCGTTTCGACGAAATTTCTCAGGATTGTTCATATCAGCGTGTCGAATGTACTTAGAGATTGATGTTTTGAGATTAACTACTATGAATCGGATCATCTATAAAATCGGTTCATGGATACGAGGAAGCTATGTGCCACACCCATTTAGCAGAAGTTTTAACATTGAAATTGAAATTAATTCAAATTTGTTTAGGTTTAGTATTGTCAATAACGAACCTTTTAACTCTCCACACTTTTGATGATTAAAATTATGAAATTTGGTTCGGGGACTTCAATGGGGTAGTTGCATGGGTCGGAATTTCGTGTTTTTGACTTCAGATTCGAATTTAGCGCACTTAAAAACGTATCTGTACCTGTTTTCAGTTAGAAATTCCATTTATTTTAGCCGTATTTCAATAAAGAAGTACCGTGCTTTTTAATGTTGGCGGGCCACTCCTCTTACGTCATCCCTAAACGAGAATCTCACTATAGAGTGCGTTGAGATCACTGCCATCAAGGACAATTCGAGTCAGAAACATTGAAATATAGTTGCAAAATAATGGTGATGGTTAAAAAAACTTTGAAATATATTTTTCAAGATTTACATGTTCGAATTAATCGTTTAAATTGAAAGTTTTGAAGCACATTTTGGTTATTTTTTCTGTTGTTAAAACCTAGTGTTACTTTTACGGTCAAGTTATCACGTTATCAGTGGACACATGTCTGGTGGTGCGGTCTGAGTTGAGTGCGGCCTGAGTTCGTACCATAGTTTATACCGGTATTTACCTACCATAATTTATTAGTTGATTGGTTTGGAAAAGATAATGTTCTCTGTAAAGTTTCAAGAAGCTTTTAATAAACGCTTGCATTCGAGTCTGCAACACGTGTCTTCATTTTTTCCCGCTACCTACCCGATAATCTGCTTTCGAATGTTGTTGACAGTTCTTTTAACTCAGGGGTAGGTATATCTCAGTTTCTTCCGTAAGTACAGCGGTTTTGGCAGCATATATTTTATGCAAATATTTAGGGCTTTCCAACGAATGGTGAACGATTTTTCTACGAACACGAATGACGAAGATGAAGTTAGGTAGGAACGACTTGGTTGTAAGTAGAAATCATCAGAAAACCAACCGTAACTTTTTTCGTTTATGTGCCAAAGTATTGAAATAAAATGTCTATATGCCAAAAAGGAGAGCCATCGATTAGAGTTTCGAGGTAGCTTCCCTGGAAAACATTCCGTATTCGTATATTGGCATGTAGCACAATTTTTACGTCAGTGAAAAGTTCGTCAGCGCCGAAATAAGAGGAGCCAAGAATGAAGGTAAGTTGACACTTTTGTTGAAAGTAAAAGATCAGTTGTTTTCTTGAGTGTAGTACTTCTTCATCAAAATGGTTGCAGTAGCTCATTTATTGGAAGTTTCATCGTAGTGTCATTATCCTGTACAACGTAGTACCAATGAGTGTTTGTAAATTGTTAAATAAAAGGATGTTGGTTATGTCCAACTTGGAAGAATCTAGCAAATTTGCGAGGTTGTGGCTCGAGTATCACCAGAACACCGCGTTTCTTCACAACCATATAAGGTTTCAGTTACAGGGAATGCCAGAAGGAAACGAAATCTTAGATGCAACATGTTTCGATTGCGCTGCTAACAAAATTCAGTATGATAGCACCTCAAACGAACGTAAACAAACAGAGGGTTGCTATCAAAGGACCCCCCGGGCAAATGATCCCTCCGGCACAGTACCCCCTGTCGATAACCTTGCGTCAGGGTAACAGTGGTTTAGGGGTCTCTTGGCCCCCTTCACACCCGTGACGTAGCCCCCACCCCGCAGCGTCCAAGCTGTGTGTAGGTTTTCCCACCTGAATCCGAGAATCCCGTTCTTTGAAAAAATCTCTAAATTTTTAGGAAGCGTTTCTGGGAGTTTTATTTGCAGATTCGTACTTCAATAGAGATTCTCTACACAGAAAAAATACAAAAAAATATCATGCAACTACCCCATTGGGGACTAGTTGTGCTCCGAAAATGTTGGTTATTTCATTCAATTCCAAGGGTAGAAGTTTCCAAAACGCCCTAGTTAGGCATTGCACTACAGCAAATGAAGTCTGAATAAAGCTGAAGCAGATACACCAATCCACGGGACCAGCTAGAAAGGCCACTTTGCTGAAGCAAAACATCACAAAAAAATCATAAAACTTTAAACATAGAAGTTTCGTTTTCTAACTAATTAAAAATATAATATTTTCATCGAATGAGACCACTCAGAGCTTTTTAGAACCAACTCTTTGCGTAAACCTAATCAGAAACATGCTCCGCAGTAATGCCATGCCTATATTTACCACAAATCAAGCGAGCATTATATATTTAGTCATGTTCGTGTTTTTTCAATTCTTTTTTCCAAAACCGACTCATCGGATTACTTGGAACTGTGTGAGACCTCACTCTTTTGACGACGAAGATGAAAGAGATTAATTTATATTTCATGTGGTATTGATAAAAGGCTTACCGAAGCATCAATGCTTCTTCCCAGAACAGGAAATCCGCTAGGCGGTTGCCATCTCTCCGACTGCTACTCAATCGCCTTCCTGAAACCGAAAACATGCCCAGAAATTGTGAATTTTTGTAAGTGAACGTATTATAGTTTAGAGAGGAAATACAAGTTCTCGGTTGATCTAAAAGTGTATTGACACTAATTTCGTATGTTTCGTGAAGGCCGTAGAGCATCATAATAATTATGATTATTGTAAGTATCGTCGTGGATTTTCACTCCCATATTCAACAGCTTATCAACAGCATCCATGAAATGCGACAAATGTTCTCGGACATCCTGCCCCTCCTGTATTTTACTCATGATTAGTTGCTTCAGCAAAGTGGCCTATCTAGCTCGTCCCGAGGATCGGTGTGCCTGCTTTAGCTTGATCCAGACTTCATTCGTCAAATGTGCTTCAATTCGGAAAGTGATATTGAAAGAATCAAATCCGATTTAGCCTCTTGATCCTCGTCTTCCCCTTTTTCCGTGGCTTGAAATGATTCCTCATCTTCGAGATAGAGAGTAGTCTATTGAACTTTCCCAAGGACTTGGTTCCATTTCTTATTTTTCCGCAGAAGTGCTTCAACTTGAATTATCCAGGTATCGTAGATGTCTCTTCCGAGAGGTTCGATCTTGATGCTAGTAGTCATTTCCGATCTCAGCACGATTTCTCACGTTTCAAGTTGACTTTCCCCGCCGAGCAGTGGAAGCGTGCTGAGCCCATAACCTATTATAGTTTATAGAGGAAATACAAGTTCTTGGTTGGTGTAATAGAACGTATTTTTGTCCATTACTTTATTAGATGTATAGTTCTTGAAAATATCTTCTGGAAAACTAAACAAGAATTTAAAAAAAATTAAAATTCTCCGAAATTAAATATTTTGAACTCATAAGTGAGTCATAATATTTTGAGATCATTACATAGAGAAAATAACTTGTAGCTCCAGATAAATTGCTTCGCATCAATCTCACTTTCACGCTTGCAATGAATCTTCAATACTTGTAAAAATCACGTAATGGCTAATACTGTACTGTCCACGTGAAACTCTAAAATTTAATTTGCGATTCACAAATGGTGGCAAATAGCCTACATCCTGGTTTTGAAAACCGTTCACAAACACTTCACCCAAAATATGTCCGTGACTCTCAGTTGGATGTCTAAAGACCCTGAAGTTACCTACTCCCTAGGAGATCCCTAAGTCGTAGACCTGGAGCAAGTGGAAACGAGTTAGCTGCACTATGAAAAATTATCAGCTCTAAAAAATAAAATTTATTCATTTTAATTATTTGATGTGTCTATATTGAGTTTTTACACTCCAAAGCAATAGCTGATGGATCGATATCACAATCTTGCCCTATTTCCCACGCCGTTCATTTCTCAAAATGTGAGGATGACATTTCCTTCGCTCGAAGGCAGACAAGTAGGGCACAAACTAAAACCTACCCATTTTCGTTGGATGTGAGAATGGCGATGACGGGTAGAACTTTGTTGTCTATGAGCTGCACAAACGAACCACTCCGTTATCCCAGTCATCAATCTTCCTTAGTTACTCTGCAGATCAATGGATTCCTCATATCTCTTCCTTTCGACCAAGATCACCTCCCAGCTACCTACATACCACGTACCTGTGATCCTTTATGTTGCATCATGAGTTATAGATATTGTTATCCAGTAGTCATGCAATCATATTGAGAATAGTTTCATAGAAATACATTCATTCTTTCACCAACTCTTGGCTTGTGAATATTAGCTGTTAGCGAGATACTTCACTGGCGAACGAGGAAAATTAGGTATGGCCACGAGAAGACGAGGCGGTCGCTCTAGGCAAGAAGATTTAGTGGACGACGTTGGATCGGGAGAGGACGACCTTCCGGGTGTAAGATCTACTCGTAGTCTTAACAGGATCAAAGTAGATATTAGACCATTCAATCCAGATCTACAAAGTTGGGAATATTATTTGCCCTATTTCGAATTGGAGTTGAAATTGGCTAGAATTACGGAGGAAGATGATCGGCGGGATTTGTTGCTCACGAAAGTAGGTGAGCAAGCTTTCAAAATGTTGATCGATTACTTTAGACCAGCTATGGTGACGGAAAAACCATACAACGAATTGATTGTAGTAATAAATAAATTCTACTTGAAAACATTTAGTGTAACTACTGATCGAGTGACATTTGCTAGGCGTATTAGGAGAGAAGACGAAGAAGTTTCGAAGTTCGTCAATGACATAAGAGCCTTAGCAGGGAAATGCCAATTCGGCGCGTTTTTAGAAGAGAGAGTAAGAGACCAGATCATAATTGGTATTAATGACAGTTTTTGGCAAGGTGAGTTTTTGAAGGATTTTCCTAGTAATGACCATACACTCGCTGAAGTTGAATCGATGGCTATTAGGCTAGAAAGGGGTAGATTGGAACAGAAGCGTCTAGAGACAATGATAGAGAAGAAAACATTAATTAATGAAATCAAAGACAAACGGAACAATCAAAAGAAATCCGACTCTAAATATGTTTTAATAAGAGGACAACACTGTTTCAAGTGTGGGAGGAGAACCCACAGCGACCACAGTGCATGTCCAGCTTTGAATAAAACTTGTGACCTATGTCAGAAAAAGAATCACTTTTCTCTCGTATGTTTCAAGTATGGCCGAATCCAGGTTCTTCCAGGAAAAACAGAGAAGAGGAGGACGGTGAACGAGTTACAGGAATCGAGACGGAGGGATGGCAGTTCAACATCTGAGAGTGATTCAGGATCGGAATTAGGCATTCGGCAACTCGCTCGTAGCGGAACCAGGGTGATGCTGGCAGTGAGTCTCAATAAGTGTGAGATAAAAATGTTGTATGATCCAGGAGCTCATCACTCAGTGATCAGCAAGAAAGTGTGGAAACAAATAGGTAGGCCAGAATTGACTCCATACCCAAACTTGATTGCGTACACAAATGTAGAAGTAAAAACATTGGGAATGGCGAGAGTTATGGTATCAGCGTTTGGGCGTGAATGTGAGCTACCGTTAATTGTAGTAGAAAAACATGATGTTCCTCTCTTTGGTTTGGATTGGGTTTTAAAATTTGATCTCCCTCTACCACCAGGAGCGGAAATTTGTGCGACCAAGAGAGATACTACATCTCCCCCCATTCAAATAACCAATCCTAACAGTGTTCCAGATGACATTAAAAATATTTTGTTGCGGTATCCTGACTTGTTCAGTTCGTCTACAGGTAACATTAAGGGACACCAAATCAAAATACTTTTGAAACCCAATGCATCCCCAAAAGTTTTTAAACCAAGACCAGTTCCATTTGCATTGAAGTCAGCAGTAGAAAAAGAATTGGATAGGCTACTGATAGAAGGAATAATAGAGGCCGTAGATCCAGCGACAACACACATCGAATGGGCTTCACCTCTAGTCATAGCTCCAAAGCCAAATGGCAAAATAAGGTTATGTTCAGACTTCAAAGTTACTATCAATAAATGGATAGTGATGGATAGGCACCCACTTCCCACTTTTGAAGAAGCGTGTGCTTCGATATCAGGAGGAGAGCAGTACTGAGTGATCGATTTGAAGGATGCCTATTTACAATTAGCTGTAGCTGAGGAATCAAAGAATTACTTGGTAATATCAACACACAAGGGATTCTTTCGATACCGGAAAATGCCATTTGGAATCAGTTCGGCACCAGCCAAATTCCAAAAAACAATGGAAATAGTTCTAGCTGGAATTGAGGGGGTACAATGTTATCTAGATGATATAATCATTACCGCAAAAGACAAAGAGACGCACATTAGGAAAGTGGATACAGTCCTGGAGAGACTGAACACGGCGGGAATGAGAGTACAGTTGGCGAAGTGTAGGTGGCTTCAAGATTCCGTCATCTATTTGGGACATCGATTTGACAGATTGGGGATTCATCCAACGGAAGAGCACGTTCAGGCTATTAGACAAATGCCTGAGCCGTCGAATGTGAAGGAACTTAGATCCTTTATGGGCAGTATTAACTACTACCAGAAATTCATCCCTAGATTGCAAGGCCATTGTACATTGCTTTATAGTTTGCTGCAAAAAGGAGCCAAATGGAACTGGACCCAGCAACATAGTAAAGTAGTACAGGAGCTAAAAGAGATACTCTCTTCGTCCGATACCTTGGTTCATTACGACCCATCGTTACCTTTGATACTCTACTCCGATGCTAGTGAAACAGGGGTGGGTGGAGTACTAAGTCATCGTTTTCCTGATGGATCTGAAAAGCCTATAGCGTTTACGTCACGAACCTTGAACAAAGCGGAGCAGCGATATTCCGTAATAGATAGAGAGGCGCTAGGTATTGTGCATTCCGTCAAAAAGTTTGAAAGATACCTCTATGGAAAGAGATTCATACTTAAGACTGATCACAAACCATTGACATACTTGTTCGGGGAAAAGGAGGAGCTGCCCAAGTTAGCATCCAGTCGTCTTAGCAGATGGGCACTCACGCTCATGGAATTTGATTATGTAATTGAGTTTATTCCTGGAAAAGACAACAGCCCCGCTGATGCTCTGTCAAGATTACCACAGAAAGCAGCAAATGAGGAGAACAAAATCGAATATGGACGAAAGATTACACAAACGAAAGTGAAGGATATAGGTGTATCAAAAAAATTGTTGAGAACAAGAACAGAAGAAGATGCAAAATTGAATAAAATAGTAAGGTATTTGCAGCAGGGATGGCCGATGAAGGAATATTTGACTGAGGAATTTTGGACGTTTTATGAGAAGAAGGAAGAACTATCCTACGAAGAAGGTATTTTACTATGGAAAGGTAGAATAGTGGTACCTGCTTCCCTTCAAAAAGATATAATACAGATATTACACGAAGGCCATCCAGGGGTCTCAGCAATGAGGTCCATAGCCAGAATGCATCTTTGGTGGCCGTCCATTGATAAGGAAATAGAAACATTCTTGAAGACGTGTAAACCCTGCCAAGAGAACAGGCCTTGGGATCCAGAATCACCATTGTATTCCTGGAATATCCCAACGGAACCATGGTCACGGTTGCACGTAGACTTCGCAGAATCTTTCGAGGGACACAACTGGTTGATTATGGTAGATGCAACCTCAAAATGGATCGAAGTTGTACCAATGAAGCTGATTACGACGGAGAAAACAATAGCGGTTCTAGAAGACATTTTTGCAAGGTTTGGACTACCAAAGGTTATTGTTTCGGACAATGGGCCGCAATGGACTTCTGAAAATTTTAAGGAGTTTTGTAAATATAACAATGTAAAACATGTGCTAACCACTCCTTACCATCCAAGATCTAATGGATTAGCAGAGAGGATGGTTAGGACATTCAAACAACGTTTTGGATCTAGTAAGAGCAGCAAGCAGGATCTGCGGACTCGTCTGAATCAGTTTCTATTCTCATATAGAATAACTAGTCACAGAACAACAGCACGAACGCCGGCAGAGTTGTTGTTGGGGCGCCATCTACGGACCAGAATCAGTCTATTACAGCCAGATTTGGCTGGAAGACTGGATGAACAGCAAATCAAGCAAAAACTTCAACACGACCGAGCGTTGCTGAAGGAATTCCGTGAGGGGGAGACAGTTTGGGTAAAAAGAAAAAAAGACGACAAAATATTTGTAGAAGCGATTGTGAAGCAAAAGACGGGACCATTATCCTACGTGGTCATCATCGATGGTGTGGAACGTCGTGTTCACGCAGATCATATGAAGAAGGCTCTGGGTTCCTAAAGGGGGAGGAGTTGTTGCATCATGAGTTATAGATATTGTTATCCAGTAGTCATGCAATCATATTGAGAATAGTTTCATAGAAATACATTCATTCTTTCACCAACTCTTGGCTTGTGAATATTAGCTGTTAGCGAGATACTTCACTTTACAACTTCGTACTAATCGGAATTTCGAAATAGAGGTATTCCTTGATTTCGTGTCTAAATACGATTGGTCTGAAATACGATTCGATAAGGTCATATTGCTTAGTGAGGTTGGTTCCATCGTATTTTGTACGTTGATCGAATGAGACCAGCCCAAGATCAAAGGGACCATTATCTGAGCATTCAGGGATGTTTTGTGACAGTCCTTATCAGTTTTCACTCCCGAGATGAAATGTCTGAGTTAATTTGGTAGCAGGATTCCTAGAATGTTTCAAGGTCCCGACTGCTAGCTCTGGTTTGGCTGGGCCATGTAGATATTGAATTCAACATTCCCCAAAATCTTCGATTTTGAATGAAATGCTAGTCGTTTTGCTATTTACCATTGCCTTTAAAGTGCGTTATTATTTTCAATAATGAAAAGAAAATGTTTAACCTCTCCCTCTTCAAAATTTGATAGTTCACGCAGAATCCTCCAAAATCAAAATTGTCACCAAAATCAATTTTGGCTTCTCGTCTGTATTTCTATGAACCAGTCTGCAACTTTTGTAACAGCCATAACTTTAACATGCCATCCGAGTTCGAAGAAATTTTCAGGGATTGTGCGGTATGGAGTGCAAATGGTACGAAAAGGCTATGAAATTCATCGCCTCCAGATTTACAGCTGCCATTGATCATGTAGAATAGTGAAATCATTGTAACAACCATCACTTCTACGGTTTCCATTCGATTTGGACGGGATTTTCAGAGGTCGTAGGTATAAACGTGATCATCGAATTAAGAGGGTAATTATTTGAGTAGTTTGGCATTGTATTCTTTGCATCGAATCAGAACTCCCCTATAACCATGACATCATACCTACCTTCAAACTGTGGGGTTAATGGGGGGTGCGCCTGATTTTTAGGAAAAATTTTAATCGAAAGTAAACCTTATTCTGAGAATTTTGACACCAGCCGTTATCTTTTTGGATGAGTAGGACCTACTCATGAAAAACGATAGAATGATGAAAACTATGAAAAATCTATCTGGTAGATCTTTTTCTATCATTTTTCATAGTTTCGAATGTTTATGACGTCATGTGTCCGCCCCGCCTGGGCGGGACACCCACCCCAGCCCACCTCATACACATTCAAAACTTTGAAAAATCATATAAAAAGGTTTTTTACGCTAGACGGTCGCAGTTGGTGTTAAAATTTTCAGAATGAGGTCTAGTTCACATTAAAAATAACAATAAACAGTTTTTCCGACTCATGCGCACACCCATTGTGTCGCAATAGTCCAAAACTCTACAGCCATTAAGCAGCTATTTTTGCATACCCGTCAACTTCCTCATTACCTCGGATATCAAAATCACTGGGGGCCCAGCACAATGTTTAATATTTTTCCTTTGTTCATCAAGCGAATGGTGGAAGTCGGATCTTCCTTCAAACTTCAGTCATCAAGTATATCAATATAATAAATAGATAGAATGTTATTTGTTTTGGCTCCATTTTGTAGAATTTTTACAATACAAAAAACGCATCAAGGGATGCGATTTGTTCAAATTTCCTACCCGACATTAGGCCCGGCCCGAAATAGATACAATTATAAATTTCGATTGTTTCGAATTAAATCATGCTGTCGTGAAAACTCCTACTCGAGTCTACTAACTTCCACTTTGAACTACCTATATATTGTACTGAAGGATGAACCAAACACTGAACTACTGAACTTTTAAAGAACCTATATTATACAAAATTGGTAGTTGGGAATTATTACAAATCTTAAATTGACTATTAAAAAAAGACTGTTAAAAAAAATAGAAAAGAAATTAGGCAGCTAATTCTACTCGACTGAAGGAATTTTCTGTCTTCCAAGTCACATAACAACTTTTCCGGTATTCGTTTGTTTTCCGTGTGATTTTCCTAATCATGTGATGTTTTAGTGGTCGAATCTTGATTTAGGTAAATTCAGCTAATCCGAGGCTGACACATGCTTCAATCGAAGCCATGGCTTCTGAAGCTGCAGGTGGAATATTAGTTGAATAGATAAAAAGTTACTTGACTGACCATAGTCATTGAGGTTATCTACAAAATATTTTACTTTTATGAGTAACTGTTTTCATTTTCAGGCTCGAGCAATTTCATAGCCCACTCGTATTTGAGGGAAGTAAACTTGTTGCTTCGGGGAGTGAGAAGTGGAGAGAAACACGAGTTCAAAAAGACTCGTAAACGTCAGGAAGTTAGCCCAGCTCTCGCCCTCCACTTTGAGTTTTGACGTGACTAAAGATTGATCCCGGAAAAGTTTAATCATAGGAGGGCCGGTGAAAACCGTCTCAAAGCAACAAACTTGAGACGAGTTGATGGAACTGTCATGCCACTGGCGGTTGTAATGCGTAAGTCGGTTCGTAAGTCGGTTGCTAAATTATGGCTCTGCAGAGTAAAGAGAGACCCCGAAATAAAAATCCGGGAGCAAGGAGAATGAGATCCTCGACGTGAATCTGAATTATGGAGGGGGATGAGAGAAATACGAGTTGGTTGAAGTCTCAGTAATAAGTGTATTATTTCCTGAAGATGGGCCCCCATCTGTATTCACACAAGAACGAAAAAAAAAAGTCCACTGCCTCTTCGTAAAAAGGTAATACAAGTCCCATCTTCTTCTGTTCAAGTGTTTTCAAATATCATACAATAACCGGAGATAGTTTTTTGCTTCCGAGTCTACCGAGGTAGCGGAAGCTTCGTTTTCACTTTTCAAGGTTGAAAAAAAATGAATGGGGTTAGTTCCGCTAGTTATAAGAATACAATTATTATCTACGTACCGTATTGGAGAATGAAGAACCAGAATATGGAAGAACCATATTGGAAAACTCTCTCGATGGCCTGAAGATGATGTCTTTACATCGAAAGCGCTCGCCTCCTGTACTCGACTTGCTGGTTACGACGGATTCTCCAATACGGTACGTAGATAATAATTGAAAGAAAAAAGTTCTCCAAAATCGAGTGTAAATGATTTTTTTGAGATTATAGTGTTAATGATTTTTTTGTAGTGTAAATGTTAAATGTTAAATTATGGTGTAAATGATTTTTCGAGATAGAATGTATGTAACTTTTATGTTTTTCAATTATTTAGTTACATTGTTATGAATTTTTTATCTGACGATGTATTACTGTTGATCACGGTGTTATACAAATAAACCTGTCTATCTATCAAAGTACAATTAGAAAGTAAAGCATCAACATAATTTCACCCCGACCTAGTTTTTGCTGCTATAATATTCATGGTATTTTTCATTCTCTATAATATAGAGACTCTACACATATTATGTGTAGAGTTCCATGAGTGTTATAAAGATGTTTCATACACTATTGACCAAATTTACTCTGAAGTTATTCTCATTTATTAGCACAAATATAGCTAGAGTTCTGGAATATTCAAAATATGGGACTATTTTTTTTCGAAAAATCAATGAAAAGGGAAAAAGTAAAGGAACGTAAACAACCGATTCAGGTTGCATTTTGGTTTAACTGCCAATCCTGTCATTGCGGACGTCAACAGCTGTCTTACAAAGGGGAGATCAGAATTTGGGTGCTTAAGATGTCACCAAACAGATGTCGCTTCGGGGTCAATCATAGTTTCAATCTAAGTTATTGGGTTTCTACAATTTCAAGAGGAGTAGTGAAGCCAATGAATATAGTCCCTTCCGAAGTTCTGTGGAGCCATCAAATCATTAATGTGTCGCAATTGGTCAAATTATTGGAAAAAAGAGTCCCGTAAAGAAGTCAATTATACGTAGCAAAGTTTTAATTGATCGTTAGATCCATCAGAATCCGTATTAAGCTACATCAGCTAACGAACTGCTACTAAACTCTTCTTCAGTAAATTGTACAGTTCATTACAGATCCACCAACCAACCCAACTAATATTGCTTGGGGTTTCCACTGATGAAATTCATCTCCCAGCCTTCATGCCAGAGCAAAACCTCCGGAGGAAGCATAAGTAGTACTACGCACAGCGTCCTTTCATTTCCCCCACTAATTACAGGATGAAAGATCAAGTTTTTTTTTTTACTAATGATCCCGGGTTCCTCTTGGTCTCCATTGGATTAAAGTGGTTGAGAGAGGGTCAGGCAAAACCTTGGTCCGCTTCTAAATTTTCTTTGGTTCCCTATTTTGGCCCCGCTCACGGGAATAATTGGTTTTTTTTTTGGACCGACTTCAACGGAAGAGGATGTACTCAATTCGGGTTGTCGTGGGACGGCGATTTTTAAAAATTGTTTGTATGTCCGAACACCTTGCATTTCTTTATTCTAGTACCAATTTGTCTGATTCTTTTTGAAATGTGTTCTACCAGTATCCTCGGTGGTCCCGTTTCAAACAGATTTCATTTTCCTTTGTTAAAAGTATCGAAAATTAGTGAAAGAAGTTGAAAATTGTGGTTTCCTTCTTCGGGAATATTTTTCCGCATTCACTCTTCTTCCTCTGAGACTTCCTATTGAGCCGATGACGGACTATTTGTGTACAGTCAAATTGAAGGTCTGATTGTCTGACCCTCTCGCCTCGAGGTAAACTACAGAGGAAGGCTGCGTCATCTGACAATTGTGCTATGGTCATGACCATCGCTACTATAGTCATCAAATTTGATGAGTATTTGTTATTGAAGGTACATTTTTGCCGGAGATTTCCCATTGCTCAGCGGCGTAGCTCGATCACAGTGAAGGATTTTTTGGGTGATGGGAAGTGACTCTCCAACCATTGCCACTAGACGCTATTTCAGTGTTTGAATGTTCCTCTTGACAAGAACTTTCGTCGCAGGATGGCCTGGAGCAATCAGTTTTGGTTAGACGCCATTCGTCTCATAACAATACCCTGAATAATAATACATAACAATAATACCCTGCATAATAATACATAATAATAATCCCCTGAGTGTCTCACTTAACTGTAAATATGCTGGAACAATGACGAATGGGTGCCATTGGTTCGAAAAAATCTTGTTGAGCAAGTTAATGGTGGTGGATGACGTAGAAGCTTCCTTGATTACCTCTATTTCCGCCCAGCAAAATTTTGCGTCAACCAGAACCAAGAAATAATGGCCTTGAAAAATGCCTGCAAAGACGATATGGACGGGATAGGGTCCATATCGTTGTCACTTGGTTCACCACTGGGATGTAGTTTGGTAGGACCACTTTTTATGTAATATTTTCAATAATGAACTTTTGGAATCGACCAAGAAAAATTTTTTTAACCCCCTCAAAATTTGCCTCCGTCCGCGGCACTTTTCTCAGTTAGCATTGACCGATTTTGATTAAATTTTTTTCTACATACAGGCTCCAATTGGGGTCTAGTTGTGCCCCGAAGATTTTGGTTGATGTAGGTCACTTCTAAGGGTTGAAAAATAATGTTTGAAATTTTGAAAACGCCCTAACTCAAAACATTTTGACATAAAGGTATTGTTTTTCCATCAATTTAAGATAGTATTGTATTTTTAGAGACCATGCGGAGCCCTGTAGGACAAACCGTTCGCCCCCACGAGAACTTAAGGGTAGGACTTATAAATATCAAACATATTGTTTAGTAATGCATGCATTCCAGGGGACGTCCCATTGGATAAGCATTGGATCAGTTTAACCAGTTGTTAAGCGATAAGACTGTTTCTCTCGATGTAATTTATTTATTACTTTAGGGAAGAAATAGTGACACATTTTTCCTCAATTTCAAAGCTTGGGTACAGTTAGTAAGCAGTAAAGGAACCAAAATATTGAAAAATCGGATATTTTGTGAATATTATCCCCCCACTCACCCCCTCCCCTTGCGAATTTTGGTACTCTGGTAAAATCATGTACAACTCGGAAGTTATTTGAGTCAAACGAAAAAAGAAACACGCAAATCGGTTGGAAATCGAGGCCTGGGCAGAGTTTACAAGATTATGCACGCAAACGCACGTTTTTTAAGCATTAACCCCCCCTTTCCCCCTCTTAAAAAGCAAAATCCAAAATTCCGGCGCCGTAGTGCACAACTAGATAGTATTCCGCGTCAAACGAAAAAAGAACCACGAAAATCGTTTGGGAACTAAGGCCTGGGCAGAGTACACAAGATTATGCCCAAAAACGCACGTTTTTCGAGCATTAACCCCCCTTTTCCCCCCCTTAAAAGGCAAAATTCGAAATTCCGGCGACGTAGTGCACAACTAGATAGTTTTCCGCGACGAACAAAAAAAAGAACCAAGAAAATCGGTTGAGAACTAAGGCCTGTGCAGAGTACACACGATTTTGTACACACACACACACACACACACACAGACATATACCTATGGTTTTTTTTCGCGGATTTGGATTCAGAATGGTCTAAAACGGATTACTGTGTGGTTATTTTTTTTTCTGTTGAGTGTTGTCCTTCACCCCAGATCGATCGCATAAGGACGCCCAAGTCTTACTGTGGGACGTCCTAAAAAAGTCCATTCATGCAGCATGAATTAATGAGCGAATTTTCAAAGAAATCATTCAGTTTAAGGTGTGGTCAAGAAAAGGACCAATGGTGTTGCAATTTGTTGTAGAAAGTTTTTTTTTCGATTCTTGGTTTATATATATGTATATATGTTTTTATTACATACTTTTACACCAATAATCGACGTCCTGGAAGACGTGAAATCACTGGGCTGAAAGCTGAATCTGGGAGCCCGAGAAGCGTTCTGATTGTGGAAGCTCCGGGACGTAGTTAAAGATGAGTGCGACAGATCGCGTTCATGCTCGTATGTTCCCAACCTCATAACAACAAGCCACCTTTTGTTTATCACACATTTTTCTTCTTGATGCGTTACCGCATCTAAGTAATTAATTTGATAACATTTAGTTATATTCGCGATATGTACGAAAAAATCGTGCGATTTTCAACCATACACTGGGTTTTAAACGTTTCTATCAGTGGCAGTTGTCGATAAAATATTTGAACGAGGACTCTTTTTTTTTTTTCTTTTTTCTTTTTTTCTTTCTTTCTTTCTTTCTTCTCTTTTTTCTTTCCCCGACACATGATTTTCGCATGAAAATTCGCTAATAATACGCTGCAAATTATTGCTGGGTATGCTTTGAAGATGTTAGGAGTCCATATTCATGTTCTAGTCGTCTCTACGAACTCATAGAGTACCCACACGGCTACTGCATTTCTGGGTACAACAAATATACGCTCGTATTCATTATATATATATATAGCTACAAACTTTTCTTAATTTTGGACAATTTTCATTTTTGAAAAATGCATTCATATCAGAAATTTTGTGCTGAATCCGAATGTACCATATATTACCATGATTTTCAATGTAAAAACCACAAAAAACGGGAAAAACCCATTTTTTTGGGAGTTTTTTGAATTTTGGACCACTTTGGATTGTCCAAAATTGCTGGTTAACGAACTTGACCTATGGTTTGTTGCTACAAACATTTTGGCAAAAACTAAAAAAAAATTTTTAAACAATTACTCAAGTTATCGTCCGGAATGACACAAGTAGTAAGTGGGCACGTTGAGTACACTTCCACTTGAAGCTCTGATGTTTTTACTTTCGACTTGAGGCTCTGATGCTTTTTATTTTCTGTTAATTCCTGATAAAAATACTTTTCTGTTAAATCCTGATAAAAATACTTTTCTGTTAAATCCTGTTAAAAATACTTTTCTGCTAATTCCTGATAAAAATACTTTTTTGTTAATTCCTGTTAAAAATACTTTTCTGTTAAATCCTGATAAAAATACTTTTCTGTTAAATCCTGTTAAAAATACTTTTCTGCTAATTCCTGATAAAAATACTTTTTTGTTAATTCCTGTTAAAAATACTTTTCTGTTAATTCCTGATAAAAATACTTTTCTGTTAAATCCTGTTAAAAATACTTTTCTGTTAAATCCTGTTAAAAATACTTTTCTGTTAATTCCTGTTAAAAATACTTTTCTGTTAATTCCTGATAAAAATACTTTTCTGTTAATTCCTGATAAAAATTTTCAACACAAAACATCACAACACATTTTTTAACACAAAACATCAGAACCAGTGACTTTTTCGGTTTAGCGACTTGAACTCCTGATAAAACTTTTTTTTAACACAAAACATCAGAGCCAGTGACTTTTTCTTTTGGGAGTAAGTTAAAAGAATATTTTTTCCCATTAGAAACTCTAAAAAATTACAGTAGGTTTTAATTTTTAGTGACAGGTGCCACTAAAAATTGTATATATTAATTATAAAATGTTTACGTTCAATACCCCCAAGGTAAAGTATCAATAATATCGGTTTCTTTGTTTTCAATTATATTTCGTTTATCATACAGAAATCTAAACTCTTTTTCCACTTCTTTGTTTACTAATGTTTTATCTTTTACATTTCGCGTAATCATGTTATATTTAAGCTTAACGTTGTTTATTTCTTTCGTTAAAACTTTGTTCATAGTTTCTCTATTTAATGATTTTCCGTTTTGGTAATTTAAAGTAAATCCTTTAACTTTCATAGTTTCTTTCCCTTGATTGGTTATATAAGCGTAACTCTTTGGTCCAGTACTAATCCATTCTACGATGTGATTATTTTTTCCCAATTCATCAGTCCACTCACCTAACATACAACCTGTTTTTACAAGAGTTTTTCCATCATCAATGTAAACAATACTATCAGTATCATAATACGCAACATTATCTCCCAATTTATCAAGCATATCATATAGTCTCAATCTTGCATTTGATGTAGTAAAAGCTGCAACGAAAACATTTGTTGAAAAACTATCTTCGATGTATTGATTCAAAAATTTATAAGATATTTGTACGATATTGTCATTCAGAAAAAGGCATGAGCCAATTTCTAGGCTGTCATCTAAAAGTATATCGTACCATCTTGTTATATCAACAACATATTCCGATTGCACCATGTTCAATCTTTGCCCAAACTTTCCCCACAAAGAATTCAAGCAAATCTTTGCTACTGCTCTCCGTCCAGGATTTGGTTTAATACTCTCTTTTTCTAAATCTATATCGAGACTTTCTTTAACGCTTTTTATATATTCTTCAATAGTTTCAAAGTCGCTTTCCCACGGACTAGTCTCTAGTTTTATTTTCATAAATTTTTTTACATATTCTTTGAACAATTCATTACTTTTTTCTTTGAAATGCCATACTTCGTAAATTTCTTGAATCTTATAACCTTTTTCAATAGCTTTATTTACTTCATCTGTAGTCCAAGTATCAACCAGAGCTCTTTCATTTTCATCGTGTGAACAAGTATTACATTTATCTACAAAACATTTTTCGCATAAAATAAATAGAAGTTTATCTCTTTTGATCGGTAGAACTGGGTGATATAATTTTTTAGGAGGTACTATTTTACATTTGATTAATCCGTACCAATTTTCATCATATTTCTCAGGTTTATAAATTTTTGTTGGATGACCTAAGGGATAATAATCGAAATATTGAACTGTTGGATACAAACTACAAACATCGATATATCTTAATTTTTTATTTACGACTTTCAATTTACTAGCATTCGTTCTACCACCATAGAACGCATCTCTAGGATTTAATGGTTCAATAACGCTTATATTTTTATTTAATGATGATTTATAAGCTTTCGATTTTAACCAAATACATTCCCACTTTTCTATCAATTTAAAACCGGCATTTTTTATTTGATTACTCCTTTGATTAGTTTTTTCTAACAAATCGCCCATAGTTTCATTGTTTACATTATTAACAGTATCTTCGTGGAAACATTTTTTACATCCATGCCAAAAACAACCATGATACTGGTACACGGTATTTGTTGTTTTATCGTAACCATCAACCTTTGCTCCACAAATTGTAACTTCTCCTCCGTTTAAAGCATGTTGTACATTTTTAAAATTACTAAGCCAAGATATTGAACCTTTACTAAATGTTTCTTTTCTAATTTCTTTATTCACAGCGATAGTATTTTCTTTGAGATGCATTGACCGAAAAATAGCCATGCAAACACTCGCTATAGTTAAATATTGGAAAGGATCGATATTAGCTATGTCTAAAAATTGCTTCCTAAATTCAATACAGCCCCTTCGCAAAATATCGACATCTGATTCACAATATTCTAATATTTCTTTCTGAAAGTCGAATATATAATTTTCCTTTACTTTTTCAGCGTGCCATTTCAAAAATGCTTTTCTTACTTCGGGTTTCATTGAATCAGCCCCATAAAATTTAGTATCAGGAATTGGCCCAACGTAATTTTGATTATCTCGAGTATTGAAATAATGGGGGAAATATCCTTTTTTTAGTTCTGTTAAACCGAACGTTTTTGGAAAAGCAGATAACGGAGATGCAACGAAGTTAGAACTATCAATTACTTTTATCATTCTGCGAATATCCAACAACATTAATTTGGTTCCATTATAAATTGTGTAAGGTTTCAGAGTATTTTCTACGCAATATTTCAAAATGAAATGGGAATCGTATCCTTTGGCGTAATGAGCAATTGCAGTGTACCCTTTGTGTTTATCTGAAATTAACCACTCGCAAAATTCCTCATTAGTTTTGAAAACGAATTTAGTACCATCAAGGTAGTGAGCTATAACAAGATTTGCTTCATGAGTTCCTGTTTCTTGCATGGCCTCGTAATCGAAAAATATGTATTTTTCAGTGAAATTACAACTTTCGAGTTTCTTACTGGATTGTTTATTACAAACGCAAGGCTTAGTACAATATCCACCTTTCTGTCTGTTTGGGAGCATGAAACATTCATGGCCACCTATATCGTCGAATATTTCTTGACAGTTTCGACATTTTCCAGAACCACATCTATGTTCGTCGGTTCTTTTGCAAATTTTCCCACAGTTTAAACATTTATAGACTATTTTACAAACTTCTTTATGATTTTTAACGCAATTATCATTATAACAATAACGGTTACAATCGTTACAGAATATTTTATTTTTATCTTTTTCATCGTGTTGTATTTGTTTACAGAGTGTACAGACATTTTTATTCTTTTTACATTCATGTTTCTCTTTATTATTATAGGGAGTATCACAATTTTTACAGTAATATGAGGAGGCATAAAAAGCTGCTACACTATTAATCACGTCAAAATGATTTCCGTCTTTATAAAGATAAATTATAGTATCTTTCTTTTCTCCTTCGTAAATAATGGTATTGAAATTTTCGACACAGATAACTTTAACTTGAATGTCTAATAATTCTTCAACAACTTTGATATCTTGCAATGTGAAACCTTCCTCGGTGTATGAACCCATTTTTTCACACAGCTTTTTTGCAAGTGTCGTTTGGAGTGCCCTTCCCTTCCGAATATAAACTAGTTCGTTTTTTGTAAGTTCTCTACCGAAAATTTTATTAGTATGATAAGTTAACGCGGTAATTATGGCTCTTGGACAACACAGATTATCGGAATTTTTTATTTGAGTAATACATTGTTTCGTATGTTTATTTTTGGCTAAGTTCAATATTTTGACGCCTTTTGCTCCTCTCGGTAAATTAATGATTTTAATGTGAAACGTAGTATTTGTTATTTCAACGTTTTCGTTGGAACTAATAATGTTGCTTACGTGTTGGATAAATTCTTTAGCTTGTATACGAGATAAAACATTTGATTTACTACTTAAATCTTTCGATATATCATGGTGAAAATGAGGGTTTTGGGCAACGATCATAATTTTATCCCCGGTTTGGAAATTAGATTTTTCTTTAGCCAAATTTAACATAGCAAATACAGCTTTTTCGACTTGTATGATATTAGATAATTTTATACAATAATCGATTTCTGTAGTTTTAAATTTTTTAATGAATCGAGATTTAGTTTCTATAATAGTAAAAGGAGATTTTCGTTTTTCTTTGTTTTCACCAATCAAGTCATCTTCGAAATTGAACATTTTTCCTGTTTTTACTTTAAATGCATGCCCTTGTGGGTGCATTAGATGTTCGATGATATTGCTTTTTTTATTCGATTTTTTAATTTTAATATGTTTTTCTTTAGCTATTTCGCGTAGTTTTTTAACAGTTAGTTTTTCTAGATCACTTTTCTTAAAGTATACATTTTTAATATCATTTAAAGCTGTAATAAGATTATTTTTCTTCATTTTATAAACACCTTTTAAATTGTAATCTTTCGCTTCATTTCTCAAATCTTTAACTCTGAATCCTTTCTCAGCGGTTCTTTGTTGAGGTTTAAGAGTTTGGTTAGGGTCGTTTTTTAGATGGAATGGTGTTTTTAAATGACGAGCCCAGTTTTTATATGTGATTTTTTGATCACATTTTTCACAGATTTTATCTGCATATCGTTTTTTAATAGTATCCATTTTATTATAGGATATATAATTTTTCGTATCGTTCATTTTTTTTATTATTTGCTTTCTTTTAACTAACCCCTCATTTTTTAAAGCCGCGGTCGGGTTTCCGACCGCGGCTTTTCTAGTAATTTCTTCAAAGACATACAGAATCAGTATATTTTAACAGTAAATACCTCGGACCCATCTGGCAGACGGGTCCGATGAAAGGTAAATACGAGTCAATTTGATTTTTAACAGTAAATAAGTGACCCCCGTCGAATCGACGGGGGTCTTAAAGACGAATACGAGTCAATTTGATTTTTAACAGTAAATACCTCGTACCCGTCTGGCAGACGGGTACGATGAAAAGGCAAACACAATTTATTAAAGGTGGTGTCTACGAGACACCACCTTTAAAATCAAACACAAGTAGAGTAGATTTTTAAAACCCAATTACTAAAGGTGGCGTCGAATCGCCCCCACCTTTAACGTTAAAGTCGAATACAAGTCAATTTGATTTTTCAAAACTCTTAAAGTGGGGGGGTCCGATTTGGACCCACCCTATTTAACATTAAAGTCGAATACAAGTCGAGAACATTTAAACAAGAGCTTTCAAAACTCTTAAAGGTGGGGGACGAATTGGCCCCACCTTTAACGATAAAGTCGAATACAAGTCGAGAACATTTAAACAAGAGCTTTCAAAACTCTTAAAGGTGGGGGACGAATTGGCCCCACCTTTAACGATAAAGTCGAATACAAGTCGAGAACATTTAAACAAGAGCTTTCAAAACTCTTAAAGGGGGGGGCCAAATCGGCCCCCCCTTTAACGGTAAAGTCGAATACAAGTCGAGTATATTATCACATAACATTTTATTTATATAAAAGAAATCTTTTATATAAATCATTTTATTCATAATTCTAGAATTCTGTTTTTTGTAGTTCTTGAGCATAGAAAGATCCTTCAATCTCTTCGTCGTTTAAATCTTTTATTTTGTAAGTAATCGGATTTGTTGGTAGAATTCCAGAAACCACAAAAATTTCTCTAGTCCATTTAGCATCATATTTATTCCCAAATGTTTTCTTAAATCTTGTTATTCGAACTCGATCTCCAAGAGAAAACTTTACTTTTTGTGAGGCTTTTTGGTTCCTAAACAATCTAACTAACACTTCATCTTCGTTGTTTTTATTAACTTGTACAGGTATCATCCCAATCGATCTATGGAAATCTTTAAAATTGTATTCATGAATCAAATCCTGTAGAAAATCGATCCATTTTTTATTATTCTCAACTTCGAAAAGAATTTTCATTTTTCCATTCAATGTACGATTAAATCTTTCTATGATTGCCGATTTTTCTTCATTCTGTGTATGATACATTTTTATTTGGTGACTTTTCAGAAATTCTTTAAACGTTTTATTTTCGAATTCCAATCCTTTATCGGTATGTAGTAAATTCGGAGCATTATGATTTTGTGATTTGGCCTTTTCTATGATTTTCTCAAAAGCTTTTGTTACGCTTTTTCCATCCTTTTTCTTCAAGGGTAATGTTCATGCCCAGGAAATTAGGTATGTTTCAAATAAACACTTCGATTAGAGAACGAAACTAAAACTTGATATATTTAGTACTTCGGCAACTATACACAGTTAGAGATAATGACATGTCTTAAGAAAGGCAGTGGTAAGGTTTCACACGAGAATTCGGAGATGAAGTGTAGTGCAATTTTTTCCTAGTAAATCGCGTAACATTCGTACCACCTCCCTTACGGTTTAGGGAAGGTGGAGGTGGATGAGAATGCTCAACTGGGGAGCCAATAGAAATTCTTGTTGCATACAGTTAGGGGTATGAAACTGTTGAAAAAACCCAAGAGGTTGAAGACCTGGGCTTCGTATTTGACCTGAATGCCTATTGTATTGAATGATAAGCTGCCTGGGAATTGCAAAATGGAATTCTGACCAAAAGAGATATGTTCCTCACAAAGCGTATACGAATTGGGGAAAACCCTAGGTGTTAATGTACTCGTGGGATTTTTAACTGGGTTCAAACTATGAGGTTTGAACATCGTCCCCCCGCGATTGAAACATCAAGGGTTGTCTGGCAATGGACACAATTTTGTCAATGGTCTGGTTAGAGGGCCGGATGAGGTGCTAAGTTCAGCAACACGGGACGTTCCGTCAGCCCCATAGTTGAGGTGAACAATTCTTCCTAATTTCCAGGAGAGGGGCGGTGTATTGTCTTCCTTGATTATTACTATTTCTCCTTCCTTGGGGGGTCGGGATGGAGTATTCCATTTTTCCTTACTTTGCAAAGTCAATAAATACTCTTTCTGCCAGCGCTTCCAAAAACTTTTCTCTATATTCTTAACCAATTTCCACTTAGGGAGGAGATAGGCAGGTGAGTCATCAGGTTCGGAAGGCGGAGCAATTAGGGGACGATGAATCAAGAAATGTGCAGGAGTTAAAACATCAAGATCAGCTGGAGAGTTAGATAAGGCCAAAAGTGGACGCGAATTGAGAATGGCTTCTATTTTAGCTAATATTGTTTGCAGTGTTGTGAGGCTAGGGGTTTGGTCCTTTAAAACTAATTTCAATAGTCTTTTGGTTGATTTTACCGCGGCCTCCCAAAGCCCTCCAAAGTGCGGGGCGCGCGGTGGAATGAATTTCCAGATGGTTCCTTGTCGGGCCGTGTGTCGTACAACGGCTTCAGAATGGTGGTTGTCTATAAGTACCGACCTTAGGCGCCTGAGGTGATTGTTTGCCCCAACAAAGTTCTTCCCATTGTCGGTCCAAACTATAGCTGGGTACCCTCTACGACTAACAAATCTATCGTAAGCTTGTAAAAAACCGTCAGAGCTAAGATCTAGGACCAATTCTAAGTGTATAGCCTTCGTGGCCATACAGACAAATACGCATAGATATGCTTCGATAACCTTAGAACCTCGTTTCCCAGTCAGTGAAAGTGGAAAAGGACCAGCATAGTCAATACCTGTTTGGTTAAAGGGATGTAGTAATTTGGTTCGATCAGGGGGTAGAGCTCCCATCTCTGGCTTAAAGGGTTTTGGATTGATGGAATAACATCTCCGACAGCCGGACAACTGCTGCCTAACTGTGTGTTCCCCATTAATTATCCAAAAATTAGTCAGAATTTTTGCGTACGTAGCTCGGGGTCCTACGTGTAGACAATCTTCATGGGCTTGACTAATTATCAATTGAGTGAATTTATGTTTAGGGTGGAGAAGGGCTGGATGCCGTGATTCAAACGGGAGCTGAGCGTATCTGAGTCGTCCCCCTACCCTCAAAACACCATTTGAATCTATGAAGAGACCCAGGACCTTCGAGATGCGAAGCTTAGGTTTATCTAGACCAGCATCGGCGTATTCGTCGGCAAGGGAGAGGAGCTGTGAACGCTTAGTTAGTGCCATAAGTGCTGCTTTGAGTTCAGGTGATTTGAGGGGGCCAAATTCCTTTTCCTTAGATTTGTCACAATTGTTACGGAACCTTAGACAATGGGCTACGAGAGATTGCAACTTAGGAAGCGATGAGTATTTGTTTTCTAATAAATCGGAAAATTGGGGCTCTACTTGTAAGACATGAGAGTAGCTACATCGACGTTGTTCTGACTGAACAGTGGGGTCTTCTAAAATGGGCCTAACTCGAGTGAGAGTCCATTGAGTTGGATGTTGAGAAAGCCAAGCAGGGCCTTGCCACCAAAGAGGGTGATTCGGAAGGTGTTCAGGGGAGATTCCTCTGGAGGCTAAGTCGGCGGGATTTTCCTTTGACGTTACATGAAACCATCTGTCTGGTGGAATTACATCGAGTGATTTAGCTACCTTATTTCCAACAAAAACTTTCCATATAGGTGCCGGGTCAGCTGTTAGCCAAGATAGGACTATGGTAGAGTCGGAAAATGCGAAAATTTGATTGTTATCAATATGGGGTGGACGGCGCTTAACTTTTTTAACTGTTTTGGCTAATAGTTCAGCGGCAAGTAATTCCAGTCTGGGTAAAGTTTCTTGTTTAATGGGGGCCATGCGCGCCTTAGCAGTTAGTAGGTGGGAAGAAACTAGATTGGAGTCGTGGCAAATCAGGTAAACTACAGTAGCATAGGCCTTTTCACTTGAATCAGCAAAAGCTGCAATTGAAAAATGGGGTAGTTTGATTGGAACATATCTCGGGATTGATATATGAGTGATGTTTGGAAGGTAACTGGCAAATCGAGCCCATTGAGCCTTAAGGTCCGATGGTAGTGGTGCGTCCCAATCCAATTTTTTCAAAACTACGTGACGTTGAATTATCCTGGCATATACGGAAATGGGAATGATCCAGCCAAGTGGGTCATAAAGTTGCCCAATCTGCGAGGCTAGCTCCCTTTTCGTTTGAATAGCGGGTACTGGTGAGGTTGTATAGGAGAATACATCGTGTAAATTATCCCACACAATTCCTAGGACTTTTAAAGGTGCATCGGATTTTACTCCCAACTGGAAGTACTGAGAGCAGGGGAGAATGTGGTCAGAAGGTATTCCCTCTAGAATTTGCTGGTCATTCGCGGCCCACTTCCTGAGTTCAAGCCCATTAGTTTTTAGTGCCTGTATTAATTGGTCCCTAGCTTTTATTGTCTCTTGTAAAGAATTTGTTCCAAAATGGATATCATCAACATAGGTTGACTCAGTTAAGGCTTGTGACGCAAGAGGGAGAGTTGAAACGGTATCTTGAGCAATTTTTTGTACTACTTTACAAGCTAGGAAGGGAGCACAAGCCGTCCCATATGTTACGGTGGTGAGCCGGTATTCAATTAGGGGTAGTGAAGGATCATCTCTCCAAAAAATGCGGAGGAAGTCTCGATGCAAGGGGTTGTGCATTATTTGTCGGAACATTTGTCGAATGTCAGCTGTGACGGCAAATTTTGTAAAACGAAATGAGGTCAAAATTTCAGAAATGTCCTGCTGTAATCGGGGCCCGGGAAGTAGGATATCATTCAAGCTGAATCCCGAACTAGATTTTTGGCTAGCATTAAAAACTACCCTAATCTTTTCTGGTGGGTCATCCTTTTTCCTCACAGCATGATGTGGAATATAGTAAGTAATTTGGCCGGGGTTTGGGGATGTGACTGGTTCCATGTGACCTTGATTGAGATAATCAGCCATGAATTGTCTATATGATTGGTACAGATTCGAATCCTTTGCGAGGCGTTTCTCTAGCCCGAAAAAAACGTGAAAGTGCTACCTTTCGACTATCTCCTAGCATGTTCGGACTGTGTTTGAAAGGAAGGTCTACTTGAAATCGTCCATTTGGAAGTACATGAGTGGTATTTTTAAAAATTTCCTCAGCTAGAATTTCATCTGGTGTTAGGGGATTCGAGGGTTCTACAGACTCGACGGTGAACATTAATTCAAGTAACTTTGCTATTTCAAGATTGGATGGTTTAGTTGTGGATATTGAGGGAAAATTGGAGCTAACTGTAGAGATCAAAGGATGTTCTTTGTATAGTCTCAATCTATCAGGGGGCAAACGGGCATAATGGTTTATAAGGATTTCTCTACACCGCTGATCTGAGTTAGCCTCCTGACATTCGTCAATTTTGGGAGGAAATAGGGTGTGAAAATTTGTCAAACTGATTTTCCTACTTGAATTATTTTCAATGTGTTGGGTCTTGCAGGAGGGTTGTGGCGTCAGTGAGTAAACGTTGAGAGATCTTGAACGGTAGTTTGATTCTCGCTGTGGTTTTGGAGGAAGAGAGAGAGTGAGACGTGCTTGACTTAGATAATTTTCGTAAGGTGTTAATTTTTTTGGTGTTGCATCACTAGCTAAAGAATTAATCTGTTCATCACAATTATTTTGATCTAAAGGAATTGAAGAACTTGGGATTTGATCCTTATGGACGTGATAGTTATTAATTAATGCCTTGTGCTTGTTTTCGAGCGACTCATCCGAAAACCTGACGCTTTTCTTTCTACCTATGGAGATCTGACCAGAAGCTAACCAACCAAAAAGAGAATTTTGAAAAAATGGGGAACCAGCAATAGGATTTATAATTTCTGGTTTGAGTGACTTCTGTAGTACGTCAGAGGATAGTATAATTTGAACTTCGTTAGTCGTGTTAAAATTTGTATCTGCCAGTATCAACCTTTTGATGAATGGCCAATTATCCTTAGAAAAGCTGACAACGGGTAATGGGGCGGTAGGTTGCGGTAAGACTAGGAATTTTAGACAAAGGGGACTAGAAATCTGATTCCCGATATTAGGATAATGAAGAATAGCGTGAGTTGTGAATATGTGTTGATCAAGGGAGGCTCCTCCTACACCCTTCAGACTGGAATTCGTAGGTTTTAGGGGCAGTTTAACTTTATTGGCGAAGGCAAGTGACATTATATTTGAATCGGATCCTGAATCTAAAATGGCCCTACCAAGGAATGACTTATGAGTATTGGGGGCAGAAATATTGACTAGAGTAGTTGGAATCAAAGAAAAACCTGTCGGAAAACGAATATTGGATTTAATTCGCTTGAATGGGACTGTTTAGTTTGACTTGAAAGAACGCTGATGATTAAAGTTAAGGGTCGAGTGTTGCTGAAGGTTGAATTTCGAATTTTGAAGACTGACAGGTTTACTGGAATTGTGAATAGTCTTAGGCTTGTGGGAGCAATGGCTCATGTCATTCCTTGGGGAGTCTCCTAGTCATTTGGTCATACTCAAATTGCAATTACAGGCGCTTTTACATTGGCATGGGACTGGAGAATATCTTGAATTGCAGTGCGGTGCAAATTTACTATGGTTATTGAATGAAGACGAGCGGTAATTTTCGTTTGGAGGGTTAGATTGCAAGTCAGCTGGCGAACCAGCAGTTAAGTCGAATGAGGGTGATACATTATGTGATACAATATGTCTATCTAGCTTGTCTTCAGAATTATTAGTGACATACCGGTGAAGTCCTTCCTTGCTGGAGTATGGGTCTCGTTGTACCGCGTGGCTGGTTCTTCGTCCAATTGTTCTTGCAGGTTTCCGAGTAAGAGAGTTCTCCCTAGAGCTGAGTGGAGACTTAGCAGAGGTCATCTTTGCGATTAGGAATTCAGGCAGCATGTGATCTGGGTATCCAAAATCATGAAGAGTCGAATGATGGGGTTCCTGGCAAGTGTAACACGTATGCGGAGAGCGGCACTGAGCTTTTGTGTGAATACCCCCTAAACAGTTGCTACAGATTCCAGTTATCTGTACAAAATCTTTGCGTTTTTGATATGGGAGCCTTAGGAATGTAGGGCACCTGTAGAGTTGGTGCCTTTCATCGCAGTACGAACAACTGGAGGCTCGTGGGTTGTTTTCGATTTGGGAAGAGTTGACATGCGTATGATAATTTGGAGCGGTCCGCGGGCGATGAAACGGTAGGGGAGCAGTGGTCTTCTCTCCAACAGCAAGATTTCTATTGAGGCGTGACTGTAGGAAAGTCAGCAAACTTCGTAGATCGGGCAGTTCGGCGGACCCAGCAATTTTTTCGTCATAAAAAGTGCGATGTAGGTAGGAAGGAAGAGCACGTGCTGCAGTATGATATACTAGTATATCAGCTAAATTGGTTGTAGGGACGCTTGTTAGTGCTGCGTAGTATGCTTCAACTGATTGAATGAATGGTTGAAGAAATTCAGGTTTATCATTAGCCAATTGGCGAATTTCGTTTCTTTTATCCAGAATGGCCATGGTGAAATGGTATTGGTTAGAGTACTCATTTACCAATGCTTTCCACACATCTTGATATTTTGCACGGTTGGCAAGGTGAGGTGTAATCCAAGCTTTCATTTTAGGCCCTAATTTGGTTTTTAACGTTTCCAATTTGTTGACATCTGGGACCTGCAACTCGTGCACACTTTGAGTGAAAATTTCCTTGAAAGTGGGGAAATCTAATATATCTCCATTGAAAGTTGGCACAGAGGGAGACAAGGATGCGAGGGTTTTTAAAGCATTTAACGTTGCCGTGTTAGGGTCGTCCAATACTGAGAAGCGTGATGAGGGCTGAGAAGATGATGCAGAAGGAATAAGTTTATCATGCATAGTTTCGAGGGCCTCCTCAGCGAAGGCGCGAACGTCGAAAAGTTTCACTCGCAGTGAATCAACGAACCATGAATGTTTCAGTACAGAAAATAACTTGGGGAGAAGAGCTTGCAGTTGTGTGTTGAAGTCACTTAATTTTGATTCTGCCTTGTTAAATTGGAACGTTGAGGGAGAGGTAACACCACACAGTCTGACTGCAAGAGTATTGAACTCGGAGCAAAGTATATCGGCTTGATTGATCAAGGCAGTCGGGTCGACAGATTTAGAAACTTCAATGTTCAATTTTGGGACAGTGGCACGAAATAGATTGAAAATGTCCGCATGTGAAGATTTACCTTCTAGATCTCGTTCAAATTCTTCTTGTAGTGTCATGTTGATGGCCGATACCGACGCAGACTGGTTCTGAATTTAGTTGAAGCGCGGGAACACGGGTTTCTTCTCACTGTTCCGCTAATTTCCCGGGTTTCGGCACCAAAATGTTCATGCCCAGGAAATTAGGTATGTTTCAAATAAACACTTCGATTAGAGAACGAAACTAAAACTTGATATATTTAGTACTTCGGCAACTATACACAGTTAGAGATAATGACATGTCTTAAGAAAGGCAGTGGTAAGGTTTCACACGAGAATTCGGAGATGAAGTGTAGTGCAATTTTTTCCTAGTAAATCGCGTAACATTCGTACCACCTCCCTTACGGTTTAGGGAAGGTGGAGGTGGATGAGAATGCTCAACTGGGGAGCCAATAGAAATTCTTGTTGCATACAGTTAGGGGTATGAAACTGTTGAAAAAACCCAAGAGGTTGAAGACCTGGGCTTCGTATTTGACCTGAATGCCTATTGTATTGAATGATAAGCTGCCTGGGAATTGCAAAATGGAATTCTGACCAAAAGAGATATGTTCCTCACAAAGCGTATACGAATTGGGGAAAACCCTAGGTGTTAATGTACTCGTGGGATTTTTAACTGGGTTCAAACTATGAGGTTTGAACAGGTAAGGTCCATGCAAATTTTGAAAATGTATCGATAACATTAAGCATATAACCGTATCCATCATTCTCTTTTTCATAATTTTTCATGATTATCAAATCAGCAGCCCACAAATCATCAATACCTTTAGTAAATATTGTCCTTTTTTGAAATTTATTTCTTATTGGTTTATGTAATTCTTTAGCGAGAGATAATTTTTCATCAACATTCAGATCTTCTACTACAGTTGGTTCTTCAGAATTTTCTCTCTCGGGGGAAGTGATAAACTTACTCTTATTAGTTTTACATTTTGTACATTTTGCAGCCACTCTCCATCTCCCGTTGATAGTTTGCACTCTTTCAGCATCAACATTATTAGTTTTCTTTTTACATTTATGACAGTAAATAGGTTCAGTTAAATCATTATCCATTTTATTATAGGAAAAAAAGTTTTTTATGAGAAATATCTCATAAAAAAGAAGCTCCTCACTCTTCAATCAAATGCAAATAAACTGTAACATTTTCAAATTGCAGCTCATCTCCATTTTCATTTCTACATGATAGTTTAATCTCTTTAATATCGCTCATTCCTTTTCGTATAGGGCTGTAAAGAATCTTTTTATTTGTTTCCATATAAATAGTATTGGGGAGAATCTGTTTCTCTATCAAAGATACATGCAGTAATTCATGTTCGCTATGAAGATGGGAATGCTCGTCATGATTAGCAAAACTATAATCAATAATATTACAATGCCATTCAATTAACGAAATAGGTTTGATTAACTTAGGGTTGTCTTCAGAATAGTAGTCCTTATTAACGTCAAAATAATCCCCAGGTTCTTTACATTGTGTAAAATCAAATAGTTCACTGAAATTTCCAAAACGTATAAATCCAATTACAACGGGAGATTTAAGAAAAAATCTATTACGATTTGTAGTGTAGTCTACTTTAAAAACCAAACTTTCAGGTTTTATTTTTTTTAATGTGTCAATTTGTGATTTATAAAGTGTTTTATTCTCCTCAAATTTCTTCATGAGTTCAGTTATATAACTTTTTATTTTTAAATATAATTCTCTTCTAAACGTCTCAACAGTAAATGTGCCTTCTAACGCATACTCGTTATGATACCATCCATCTATAATAAACATTTTTAATGATATCAGAACATCTTTCACTTGAAATGAAAGAGAAGGTGAAGTAAATAATAACTTTACTATTCCAAGTTTATAATTTTTATTGGGATTTAGAACAATTTTTTGAGCAAAAGTTATTTTTAGATCTTGGTGTTTATCAGAAATCTTTATTAGAGTCATTGTTTTATTATAGGGAAAAAGGTTTTTTCGTATAATAAATATGAGTAAATACGAGATTGAACCAATTCCGTTTGATAAAAATAAGGCTAGAAAAGGAATTTTACCATTACCTTTAAGAGCATTAATAGTAGGAACTTCTGGTTGCGGGAAAACAACACTTCTCTATAATCTCATCACAAAACCATGGGGAATCCCCTTTAATCATCTATATATTTTTTCAAAATCTCTGGATCAGAATGCATATGAGATTTTGAGAAACAATTATGAAAAAATTTCTGTAAAAGACGGTGTGGAAATAGCGCAGTTTTTCAGTAATTGTGACGAACTTATAACCCTGGACGCATGTGAAGAAAAAAGTCTTATTATTTTTGATGATTGTGTAAACATTCAACATCAGAGAGAAATCAAAGATTATTTTGTGAGAGGACGTCATAAGAAAATCTCGTGCGTTTACTTGACACAATCATGGTCAAAAGTTGATAAACAACTCATTAGAAACAATATTAATTTTTTATGTGTATTTAGACAAGGACCAAGATACATGCGAGATATTTATGATGAATATGTGGGAACTGATTTCACTTATGAACGATTCAAAGAATTATGCTATTCTTGTTGGGATGAGGACTTTGGTTTTCTAACGATTGACCTAACAAAGAAACACAGTAACGGACGTTACCTAAAGAAATTTGATGAAACGCTACATGGATAAAAAATATAGATTTTAAGTTTGTTTTTATAGGGATTCCCTATAAAAAGGCTACATGGATAACTTTGGGAAACGCTTCAAAAAACGCAAAAATAACGTTCCTAAAGCGTTTAAGCGATTGAGCGTTTAAACGATTTAAAAAAAAAAAAATTTTTCCTATAATAAAAACATGACAACAAAAATTACTTTAGAACAAGCGCTTAGAAAGAAATTCAAAGAAGCGCAACTTGAAGTTATGAAGGAAAGAGAAGCCAAACTTAGAGAAATCAAAAAGATTGATCAACCTCCTGAAAAAGATGAACAAATATTTTTCACAAAACCAAAACGTAAACCCATTAGTGTAGCTGAAGCTGATGAATCGATCAAACTTACAAAACATTTACAAAAATTAGCAAAACAAGAAAGGGTTAACCAAGCATCTGATAAGGAAACAAAAGAAAAGGCTTATGAACCTATAACTTCACGATTAGATAAGGTAGAAAAAGCAGTGAAAAAAACTGATGAAGATCTTGGTAGAAAATTAGATCTCATTCCTACAATAAAAAAATTTAATCCCTTGGCTATCAGCTCACCTAAAAAAGTTTCTTTTCATGAAGATGTTGATGGCGAGGTTCAAGGTAATGATACTGAAGATACATTAAATCAAAGCTCTTCAAGTGATGATGAAATGGAATTAATATTACAAAAAAGTGTTGAATTACCAAGCTCTTCTGTAGGCCCTTTAGGTATTGGCTCAATTGCAGAATTATATATTCTTCATCCTGATAGACAATTTGGAATATACCCTTTAAGAAATCATATCTTTATTGGAAATAAGCAGATACGGGTAAATGGAAATGATATTGAAATAGAAAAAATGAAATATTCCGGTACTGAAGGCTTATGGAAGCTCTTAACAAAACCCATAGCTTCTGATATTCCATCCAAAGATGAATACACTAATGAAGACTTTAACGCTTATGCAAAAATCCTCATTCAAACAAATAGCATGTTTCAAAATAATAATCCCGAATCTAAACAGCCAAAATCAAGTGTTAGTAAAAAATGGAAAGAAATCATAAAACCTATCTGGGAGTATAGTAAAAAGAAAAAGACTGGTACCGGGTTGATTAAATATACTGAAAATCCTGTAGAATTTAAATATATAGATAATTTGAATCAACTTCAACAAAGACTATACTATTTGTATGCGCAAGAGCAGGCAGGAAATAATAATTTTCACAATGAAAAATTGGGAATTATAAATTTCATTAAAGATCAACTGGAGAAAGATATTGATAATCCCAAGGGAACTGAATACTTGATTAAAATTATTAATAATTTACCCAAAAATATGATAAAAAATGGTTCTGGTATTTTCAATACTATTCTTAATAAACTTGGGCCTGTTATTCCAGAAATGCATCTCCCAGGTGGTTATCAATATTGTGGACCATTTACTAAATTGGATAAGAGATTAAATAGAGGTGATGAAGGTATAAATAGTCTTGATAAAGCTTGTAAACAACACGACATTTTTTATAGGGATCATGAAAAAACAAGTGATAGGCATCTTGCTGATAAACAACTAGAAATAGAAGCTGATAAAATTATGAAAAGTTCAACAAATATCGGTGAAAAATTGGGAGCTTTTGCTGTAAAAACTGGTATGAAAACCAAACGGTTCTTTGGGATGGGTGTATACTAATTAGACCCGGTAAATTACCGGGTCTAAATTAAGGTATTATGATTGTTTTTTTATAGAATTTCGATTCTATAAAAAAAACTTTTTTCCCTATAATAAAATGATTACACATCAAATAAATTTGTCAGAAATACAAATGAAAAAAATAAGATCTGCTTATAAAAAACGTGTTCCAGTAAAAGTACGACTGGCTTTTGCAGATATTAGTGGAAAAGGAAATCATAAAATCCTGTTAAATGAAACTCAGAAAAAAAAGATAGATAAATGTATCAAAAACAAAAAAGGGTTGGAATTGGAAATGAATTATGATCAGTTGCAAATAAATCATTCAGGCGGCTTTTTACCCTTAGTTTTTGCAGGAATGGGTGCTCTTGGGGCATTATTGGGTGGTGGAGCTGCAGTAGCTTCCAGCGTTATTGATTCTAAGCATAAATCTGCTGAAGAAGCAGAAATCAAAGCCATAACTTGGAAATGGAGAGATTAGCACAACATGCAAAAAGCCTAAGTATCGGCTCTGGATTGAAGAAGAAAAAATCTATTTCAACACCTAAAAAGAAACCTACCAAATCAAAAAAAAAACCTACCAAATCAAAAAACTAAATAGCTTCCAGCCTCTTACCAATTTTGATATTGAAAGATTATCGAAAGAAATGAAAATTAAAAATTTCAAAGGAGTTTTCATGAAGGATGAACTTCCTGATCGGTCTAAGTCCGTTGAATGCGGAATTATTAATTTAGAAAATTCCAATCAAAATGGCAGTCACTGGACTTGTTATTTTAAAAAATCCGAAAAAGAAAAGTATTATTTTGATTCGTATGGTAATGCACCACCACCAAGAGAACTTGTTCAATATTTAGGTTCGGGAAATTTATCTTATAACGAGGAACAAATCCAAAACCAATATGATCCTCCTATCTGTGGACATTTATGTTTATTAATTTTGAAAAAGCTATCGGAAGGACACGATTTTGTAAATAGCATGAGAACATTGAAGAAAAATCTTAATTTCTTTTATTAAATTTTATAGTCTTGATATTTTTATAGAATTTCGATTCTATAAAAAAACTTTTTTCCCGAGGAATTACAACTCACGAAATTTTAAATTTTTTTATAATAAATATGTTCTGTTTGAATCTTTCATCGTGTATCGATAAGATATTTGTAATTATAATATTTTTAATATCCCTAGTTTTCATCTATATTATAAAGGAAACTGGAATTAATCGTAATATACAGGAACAGGGAAATTGGAAAAGTATTCTAGATAAAAATAGGTTTTAGGTCAGTTTTTATAGGGATTCCCTATAAAAATTATTCCACTATCTTGATATTTATATAGAATTTCGATTCTATATAAAAAAACTTTTTTTTCTATAATATATAGGTATGAATGAAATTAAATCAATCTACTCGAAATACGATTCTGAAATCACAAGTATTGAGTATCAAAACTTTACTCCCGAATCTACTTTGGAATTGAACTCTGAGAACAAAAGAACGGTTTTCAAATTGCCTCTAGATGATGATTTTTTGAGCAGCAATATTAAATATTACATTGATGGAAAATACATTCCTAAAGATGCCACAAAAACATATGGAACCAATGATACAGTAAAGATGATAGACAATTTTGTAGCACATCTTTTTTCCAAAATTGAAATAAAAAAACACAATACGATTATTGATGAAATTGAAGAACCAGGTATTGCTAGTACGGTGGTGGGTATATCTTCTTTCTCAGCACCAGCAGACTCTGCTGGTAAATTAATAAATTCTGGTTTCAATAGTAAAATGATAGGTGGTGGAGATTTCTGCGCGGATGGTAACTTGGCTGATTTAGGTCTTGGATTCTTCAGTGATATTGCTCCAATTTATAAGGGAGGATTTGAAATCACATTCATCAGAAATTCTGACGATAATGTACTCTTTCGTTACAAGAATCCTTCCACTCCAACTTCTACTGAAGCTGTAGAGGGAAAAGTGGTAATACAAACTTTCTACCTGCGAGTCCCAATAATCCAATATGAAAGTTCAGCAAAAGTTAAATTAATTGATGAACTTAGTGCCGTTCCTTATTTGTTTATCTTTAAAAAATTGCAATGTATTGAACACCATGTCACTGAGAAAAGGAAATCCTTGAATTTCAATATTAAAGATAGTTATAGAAATGTACAGAATCCGATCTGGGGATTTGTTGTCTTCCAAACAGCCAGAAAAAATGATCAAAAGAAAGATAATTCCAAATTTGATAATTTGAAGGTTAAAAATATTAGTTTTGAATTAGCAGGAAATCATTATCCTAAAGAACTTTTAAATTTAGATTGGAGTTCAGGGAAATTTAGCGTAGCTTACACCATGTACACAGATTTCAAAAGAATAGTATGTCAAGACTCATCCCATCCATATTATAATCCTCAGTTATTCAAAGAGAGCTATCCAATATTCAGTATAAATATGACTAGACAACCACAGAACATATCTGGACAAAAAAGTAATATAATTTTACGAGTAGATTTTGAAGATAATGTACCAGAAAACACTGTTGCTTACGTAATTATGGTTTCAGAAGTTACTCTGAACTACAATCCGTTGAAGAATATAATTCGAGATGAATTTTAACAAGATGGTTAGTTAAAAGAAATAAAATATAGATTTTAAGTTTTGTTTTTATAGGGATTCCCTATAAAAACTCTAAAGAGCTTTACGGCTCAGATGTGAGCCGCAAAATTTCATACGAAATAAAAGCTGGTGGAGAAGTAGGAAAGAAAAATAAACGATAATAAATATTTTATTTTACATCGAGTAGTTTCATAAAAGAATAGAAACGTCCTTCAAGGTTACAGACTGATCTTACTGTAGATCGAGGCGCTCCTGCAAGAGCGCTTTTGGAGGGGGAATCACGTCACATCGTCCCACGGTCCTTTTTTTTTTGTATTTATTAGATTCAATGAGTCCGTTTACAATCTCGCGGTCCTGCAGGACCGCTTTTGGAGGGGAGAATCACGTCACATCATCCCGCGGTCCTCGAGGGTCGCTTTTGAGATAAACAGATAAGGCGTTCCTGTAGGAGCGGATTGGGTGGGAGAACACGGTCTTCTGATTCAGATGCATTTCAATCGTGCTTCCCAAAATGCTTCTGGAATCTTTAACATGGATTCCACTCGTAGAACTGTACTTGGAAGTATGAATAATCCATTATTAATTGATACTTTTACTAGCAGCTACACTTGAATGTTTCCATCTGTTATTAAAGTTCTTGCAACTTTCTTACTTTCACAACTTTCCGCTTCCTCAGTAAAGTCACTATACACTCACTGCGTTTTGTAACTCTGAAATTCCAAATAAAAGTCTTCAACAATAGCTAACCACAATAATAATCTTTAGGTTGAAACGTTGTGTGCAGAGCGGGTCACAAAAGATAACTGAATAAAACTACGTATCGCCTCGTCCTTGAGTCATATCGGTGATGGGTTATGCAACTGATTCATGTAGATTCGTCGACGGTAGATTGCGCGGTTCTAAAGGCGGACCCCCGGGAAAAAAAATATATTTTCTATAATAAATAAAGAGATATGGGTTTAAGCGACGAAGCATTAAATTTATGTAAAGAACATGGAGGTTTCTGGGTATTTGTAAAGACACCTGAATTTAAATTTTTTGAAAAAAACCATTACGAACTAGATGAGATTTTACGTGAATTGAAGCATTATAGATTTCGTAAACAGGAGTGCAGAGAACGTTTATTAGACTATACAAAGGAGCAATTAAAGGCATACCTTAAAGAAAAAATGATTGAGTTTTCTAAAAATGAGTTAGTAGTTGTTCCTTTAAATGCCACTGAACATCAACTTAGAAAATTGGATTATAATGAGGCAAAAGCCAAACTGAAGAAGGATTTTGAGGATTATTTTCGAGCTTGCTAGAATGCTTGGGGAAGGAGTTTTTATTTTTAATGAACTGTGTTCATTAAAAATTCTTATGCTACTGATTTTTTTCAGGATAGAAAAATGGTAGTATACAAATGTCAAATTTATGATCTTTTTTATTTTCACTTGGTTTTCTGAAAATAAGAATGAGGGGAGGGTAAATAGTATCCATGCAAGAAAAAAGTGGGTGGATACTATACAAATGAGGGGAGAGTTAAAGGAATGGGTTTTATAATAAAAGATGGCCGATGAATTTTTGGAAAGAATCAATGGTGGATTTAGTACGCTTAATGATTTAAAACGTAACCAACCTTATGTGATCCTTAAAGCGGAAAAGGTGAAGTCTAAATTTTGCGAAACTATAGCGGTAGACTTGGAGGGTGGCTTTAACAACATATTACTACCAAATCATTTTTTAAAAAATAGGTTTAACCAAGAGGGGGATTTAGAAACACTCGTGAAAGACAAATATAAATTGATCTATAAAGGTAAAGTGACACTTAAAAATAATAATAAAATGCATCGTATAGAGTTTACAAAATGAGCTGATGATATAATTAATATATACAATTTTTAGTGGCACCTGTCACTAAAAATTAAAACCTACTGTAATTTTTTAGAGTTTCTAATGGGAAAAAATATTCTTTTAACTTACTCCCAAAAGAAAAAGTCACTGGCTCTGATGTTTTGTGTTAAAAAAAAGTTTTATCAGGAGTTCAAGTCGCTAAACCGAAAAAGTCACTGGTTCTGATGTTTTGTGTTAAAAAATGTGTTGTGATGTTTTGTGTTGAAAATTTTTATCAGGAATTAACAAAAAAGTATTTTTATCAGGAATTAACAAAAAAGTATTTTTAACAGGATTTAACAGAAAAGTATTTTTATCAGGAATTAACAGAAAAGTATTTTTAACAGGATTTAACAGAAAAGTATTTTTATCAGGAATTAACAGAAAAGTATTTTTAACAGGATTTAACAGAAAAGTATTTTTAACAGGATTTAACAGAAAAGTATTTTTAACAGGATTTAACAGAAAAGTATTTTTATCAGGAATTAACAGAAAAGTATTTTTAACAGGAATTAACAGAAAAGTATTTTTAACAGGATTTAACAGAAAAGTATTTTTAACAGGATTTAACAGAAAAGTATTTTTATCAGGAATTAACAGAAAAGTATTTTTAACAGGAATTAACAGAAAATAAAAAGCATCAGAGCCTCAAGTCGAAAGTAAAAACATCAGAGCTTCAAGTGGAAGTGTACTCAACGTGCCCACTTACTACTGACACATATATATATATACATATGATTTTTGGAAAAACTTCAGGGATCGTTTCAGAATGTTCCAAAACGGATCTCAGTGTGAAAATTTTTCGAAAAAGTCGATTCTAAAAATTTTGAGGCCATTGCAATAGCTTCATTTTCCTTGAAAATTCGCTAATAATACGCTGCAAATTATTGCTGGGTATGCTTTGAAGATGTTAGGAGTCCATATTCATGTTCTAGTCGTCTCTACGAACTCATAGAGTACCCACACGGCTACTGCATTTCTGGGTACAACAAATATACGCTCGTATTCATTATATATATATATATAGCTACAAACTTTTCTTAATTTTGGACAATTTTCATTTTTGAAAAATGCATTCATATCAGAAATTTTGTGCTGAATCCGAATGTACCATATATTACCATGATTTTCAATGTAAAAACCACAAAAAACGGGAAAAACCCATTTTTTTGGGAGTTTTTTGAATTTTGGACCACTTTGGATTGTCCAAAATTGCTGGTTAACGAACTTGACCTATGGTTTGTTGCTACAAACATTTTGGCAAAAACTAAAAAAAAATTTTTAAACAATTACTCAAGTTATCGTCCGGAATGACACATATATATATACATATGATTTTTGGAAAAACTTCAGGGATCGTTTCAGAATGTTCCAAAACGGATTTCAGTGTGAAAATTTTTCGAAAAAGTCGATTCTAAAAATTTTGAGGCCATTGCAATAGCTTCATTTTCCTTGAAAATTCGCTAAAAACGAGCGTAAATCGCAAGAGGCCTAATGACGGAATGCGATCGATGTTTTTCTTCATGTTGGTTGGTGGTAACAATGTCGAAGCCGTGTTCTTTGCAGACGAGTGATTTATATAGAAAAATAATAAACCATTGTGTAATAATTTGCCGCGTTTTGTTGATGTATGTTGTTGACAGGCTCGAACAACATTTTCAATATCCTCATCAATATTCTTCCATGTACAATGACGTCTGGCTAGTCAAGTTATTCATGGTGTTGAACTAAATTGCATTATAGAATTGAGATATAACAATAGCGGATAAACCATTGCAGTTAAAAATCGGACTTCTAAAAACATACGTCAGGTTATTAAGGGTTTGAAAGTTCGCGACATTTAATCAGATATTATCAACGCATTCCTAAATTTGTGTTTTTCCCAAAAATAGAAATGATTCCGAGTTCACTAAAAAAATAGTTTACAAACCATGTTTAGAGAGCGAGCACAGTTAATACAACTGCGTCTGATAATAAAACATTGTTTAGTAAAGCGTGCATTCCAGGGGATGTCCTATTGAATAAGCATTAGTTCAATTTAAACGTGTAGGTAGGCGGTAAAACATGTATTTTTGTTTTCCTTTCTACTGCGCAAAACTGTTTCACTCAATAATGTTACAGGATGAACCTAACAAGTTTGCTGGCGTAGGCTACATTCCCAGTTGAACAGTAGGTACAGGTGAACGGAAAGTCGAGGAGGGTGGGTGATGGAACGTTGATTCAAAATGTTTGCGGAACGAAGTAAGTAATCAAATTTAACTGAAGATAGTGACTGTAATGAAATCGACGGGCGGGCGATGAAACTCTAGGAATCCATTTGGGAAGGTGGAAACTCTTGAAAATCCAATTTGTGAGGTGCAGGTTTAGTGGAGTAATCGATCACTCAGATGAATCAACCACAATCTGAGATTCAAAACGCTGCAAATTATTACACAATGGTTTATTATTTTTCTATATGGATCACTCGTGTGCAAAGCCACCAACCTTCCAACATGAAGAAAAACATCGATCGTATTTCGGTCAGCTATAATTTGAACGGAGATTAGGCCTCTTTTGCGATTCACTCTCGTGTTTCTGATTTATCAAATTTTGAGGGGGTGTTGGAGAATTTTTTGCTTGATCGATTATTATTAACGTAAACCAAAAGTCGTGATTCGAATCAAGTAATGATTGGTTCAAGAGGAGAAACAATTCATCATGCGTTCAATGTCTTTCACACTCAACAGATTACTAAGAACTTATTTCGTGAACTCAGCAGATCCTAAAGAAAACAGGACGTTATTCTGACGTGGCCCTTCTTTTATAATTTTAGGGGCTGATTTTTAGTGTGTTTTACCTCAACTTTTTGGAACGCTATCCCCGGAACTACTTGTCCGATTTTGATGCAACTTCGCACACTTCATCACGAAAATGTGCAGAATCAACCGTGCATATCGTTTTGTGAGAGCGTTATCAGAAGATCGGTAATCAATCAATGAAAATGTTGAAAAAATCGATATTTTTTGTATTTTTGAAAAACTTTCAAGAGACTTTTCATCAATTTTTCTAATTTCCTGTGCACCATAGCTAAATTATGAGGTTAGTAACACGTCATAAAAATTTCACCATGATAGCTGGAGTGGTTTAGAAAAAAACGTTCCTTTTACGCCAAAAATTGTGATTTTTCATGGAGAGTGGTTTTTCTAAAACTGACATGTGTCGATCTAGGAATCGATTGATTTATCCCCGAATCGATCTTCCATCCTCTTTTTCTTCAGTCTGGATGTATCAGAAAGCATCTTCCATGTAGACAGCGTTTCTTGAGCTCTTTAAGAAGAAGTGGAAGATGAATATTGTTTTGATCTTGAGTTTCCACTGTTATCAGCCGTTTTTTGTTTCTGTTTTGAGTCGTGCGCGGATTTTGGTTTATTATTTTCAATTAATTTGGAATCGGCAGGGAAAAAATGTCAACCCCCCCTCCCTTTACAATTTGTTGATTTCGAAGAAATCGAATAAAATTTGACTGTCCGTCCGCGGCACTTGCCTTAGTTCCCAAGAACCGATTTTGATGAAATTTGGTAGTATATGACGAAACAGACGCGATTGAAGAAGAGTGAAGCAAGAAAGAAACTTGAAAAAGACTTTGAGAAGAGCGGAGGTGGCCCCTCGTACGCGCCGAGCGGTTTCTAAAACTCTGAGTAGTCAACTTGCACTTTAATTTTGAACTCGTAAGAGTTGATATAAAATTCTAATGTTTTGGATTCCGATGCCTTATATAGTCTAATATTGAAAAAAAGGAGTTTATCTCAAAACTGACTTTTTGATCTAAAAAAATTGCCTTACGTCCTTTAGTAGGCTGTACCTTTCATGCAAGGGAAACAATTCCGCCTTTTTTCTACTTAAAAATCTAATTCAGAGCCATTAAAGCTTCTTAATGATGATTTCCAGCTTGTAACCATTCCTGGTTAGATAATGAAGCGAATGAGATTATTAAAGTTCTACTACTGATTGAAGCAGAATCCATTGTTAGCCAGTTCATTTCTTCGGATACTGTAGGGAAGCTCGTCTCACATAGAACCTTGTTATTAAGCTCTCATAGAGATAACCCAAATAGATAATAACTTTGCAGTACATGAGTCGTTTTGAATAGGTTTCTTAAGTCTTGGGCAGTACAAAGGGAGTCGCGGCATAGTTAAACTATAGTTATGTAACAGCTAAGGGTCTATTGAATGAAGCCTCTCGATTCAATCTATTACACATAACTACTGCTCCCTTTGCAAAGAGGTTTCAATCGACCTTTGGAGTATGAGCACACCAACAGCAGTTGCGAAATTGTCATTAAAAACATAACAAAGGACTGATGGTAAATCCGAAATTTAAGAAGTATGGATGTGACTATGATAGAATACTCATCGTACCATAATACTATAATAACATTCGTACTATGATTTACTAAATGAAACATCCTGAACCAAATGCAAGCAAATAAATAATGTTAGAAAATTCAAAATTGTATAACAAGAAAAAAAAAAGTTTTGTGAAGCAAGTATTTGAGATGGAAGATTTGTCAATTTAGTCGACTATCTACAACGCCGATTCAGATACGGAATACTTGATGGTTATAGTAGTAAAGAGTTACTCGAATCAATACGAAACTAATTTCGGAAAGAAGCTTTCAATTTGTTCTGAATTAATAGAGCAGTTTTTCTCAGTCATTCAAATCCTCATTCTCAGAAGCTGAAAGGGCTTCTTTTGCTAACAAGAGGCGTCCGTTTAATTAGGCTGAATTAATCAAGTTACTCTTGTATACAACCCAAGTCAAAAGGAATTTGTTATCTTCCAGGCTTTTGTAGCCGAGCTTGGAGGATCTTCGAGATCTGAGAGACATTCATCTTACTGTGGCACAAGTTGACTTTTCAGTTACATTGATGTCACATTGGTGGGAAACCGGTTCAAAAGTCACTTCAAATTTTTCTCCTCAACCAGTTGCCCTTCAAGTGACAAAACTGGCCCAAACGGTGTTGTATCATTCAGAAAAATTTTCAGTTGGTTTAATTATTGGTTTCTAGGAGTGTGAACTGGTTTTGATGAATTTTAGTTTATTATTTTCAATAATAAGCCTTTGGAATCGAGCAAGAAAAAAAAAATTTAACCCCCCCCTCAAAATTTGATGTTTTACGTTTCAAGGTACGTAGAATACGAAAATCGAATAAAAAAATTTCCGTCCGTCCGCCGTACGCCGTACGCGGCACTTTTCTTAGCAACACTGGACCGATTTGGTTCAAATTTGGTATATGGGCTCTATTTGGGGTCTAGTTGTGCCGCAAAGCTTTTGATTGATGTAGGTCACTTCTAAGGGGTGGAAATTAAGGGTTGAAATTTTCAAGAGTGCCCTAGCTCGAAAACTCTCGAAATAAAGGTATCGTTTTTTCACCAATTTTAAATAGTATCGAATTTTTAAAAATTTTTGAGACCACCCGGAGCTCTGTAGGGCAAACCGTTCGGTCCCTACGAGTACTTGAAGGTTTTCCTTCGATAAAACAGAATCATGAGTGTGAATCGCAAAAGAGGTCTAATCTCCATTCAAATTTTATCGGAGTAAAATGCGATCGCTGTTCATTTCTTCGATTTGTATACAGTTTTGCCTTCTGCGTAACCAGTAATCAAATTTCCATATGAAGCTTTCTATTTTTCCAATCGAGTGTGAAGCGTTTGGTTCTTTCTAATAAACTTGATTGTGAAGGTGTGAAGCCAGTATGGTGTGGTAGGTAGTACCTAGCTGGTAGGTAAAAAAAAGTTGGTAGGTAAAAAAAATGTTGGTGGGTAAAAAACGCTGCAAATCAAAGGCTTCTTCACTCTTCAGATCACTGATCAGCTGAGTGAGCTCCTACACCATTTTCAATCCTATTGAATGGAAGTGCTCTTCCAGGCGTCTCCAGCATTCAAGGAGATCTTCTTAACTCCTCAGATCACTGATCAGCTGAGTGAGCTCCGAAGCCATTTTCAATCCTATTGAATGGAAGTGCTCTTCCAGGCGTCTCCAGCATTCGAGGAGATCTTCTTCACTCCTCAGATCACTGATCAGCTGAGTGAGCTCCAAAGCCATTTTCAATCCTATTGAATGGAAGTGCTCTTCCAGGCGTCTCCAGCATTCGAGGAGATTTTCTTCACTCCTCAGATCACTGATCAGCTGAGTGAGCTCCGAAGCCATTTTCAATCCTATTGAATGGAAGTGCTCTTCCAGGCGTCTCCAGCATTCGAGGAGATCTTCTTCACTCCTCAGATCACTCATCAGCTGAGTGAGCTCCGAAGCCATTTTCAATCCTATTGAATGGAAGTGCTCTTCCAGGCGTCTCCAGCATTCGAGGAGATCTTCTTCACTCCTCAGATCACTGATCAGCTGAGTGAGCTCCGAAGCCATTTTCAATCCTATTGAATGGAAGTGCTCTTCCAGGCGTCTCCAGCATTCGAGGAGATCTTCTTCACTCCTCAGATCACTGATCAGCTGAGTGAGCTCCGGAGCCATTTTCAATCCTATTGAATGGAAGTGCTCTTCCAGGCGTCTTCAGGATTCAAGGAGATCTTCTTCACTCTTCAGATCACTGATCAGCTGAGTGAGCTCCGAAGCCATTTTCAATCCTATTGAATGGAAGTGCTCTTCCAGGCGTCTTCAGCATTCAAGGAGATCTTCTTCACTCCTCAGATCACTGATCAGCTGAGTGAGCTCCGAAGCCATTTTCAATCCTATTGAACGCAGGAAGCTGAAATTTGAGAGGGAAGGTCAAGGGAGAATACAGATGGTGGTAGGGGCTATTGATAGAGAACCAGTGATCTATACAGAAGGGTGATCTATACAGAAAATAATAAAACCTTTGAGCAATGATTTGCAGCGTTTTTTTGTCTAGTGCCATAATGAACCTTGTCTCCCACGTGTATAGAAAGGTCCAACTGGGACAGGCACCATTCTGTTTCAGTTCCTCAATTTGGAGAAATAATCATGAAGAATACACAGGCTCAATACATTGGGTTTAGAGACTTTTTGATGCCTATTTAATACAGCTATCCTTCAATAAAAGAAAGGTGAAATCTAAATGTGTTGTTCTGCCTTATAGTTGCTAGGCATAGACAGCTTCCGACTTCAATCCTGGAACAGAGCCAGAGAGGAGATTGACGGGGAGAGTCAGTGTCCTAGGTTTAGCTAAGCAGGTGTAAATCTTTTCGTTGAGTTCTGCAGTGAGATAAGCCAGCATTACATAAGAAATTTAGGGTTTTCCAGAAGAACATAGCGAAATTTTACTGTTGAGTTGGAATACAAATTTGAATATAAAGAGATATGATCCAGACACAGACTACCATGTGAAGGCAGTAGGGGGAGAGTTTCAGGAGTGCCAGCCATTTAACAATGTTTGTACAGTGGCGTATTCCGACCAGGAATTTGTCCATTTGTCCTCCGTTGGGTTTCGACTAACCTTTTTCAATCAGCTTAATGATTATATTATTATATTATGTTATAAACATATTGTTTAGAAATGCAAGCATTCCAGGGGACGTCCCATTGGATAAGCGTTAGATCAGTTTAACCAGTTGGTAAGCGATAAAACTGTTTCACTCGATGTAATTTATTCATTACTTTAGGCATGAAATAGTGACCCCCCCCCCCTTAACCATTATCCACCACAACATTTCTTGCGGCATGGGAGCCTCGAATCTGAGGAGCGTTTTAAAATCCATGATCCACTATTATAGTAGATATAGATACTATAATATAGATACTATTATAGTTGGGTATAATACCCAACATCCGAATTCGAATGTTGGGTATAATACCCAACATCCGAATTCGAATTCACACACCCCCCCCCCCCCCCATCTCCAATGGTGTCAGTCTCGCAGGTTCTGGCGAGGTTCACATCTGTATTCAAGGTGAAACACAAAAAAAAAAACCACAAATTATACGGTTTATGGTGTCTTGGCACCATGATGGCACCACCATTAGTTCCATGGTGTTACAGTAAATAATTCATGAGAATCCGGAGGTATATTGACCCCCCCCCCCCCCGTCAGAACGTATTATACATATACCGTATTAGACCGTATTATACATATACCGTATTGGACACGTGTCAAATAAAAAACGTCTGCCAAGTGGGTGTGGCACATAGCTTCCTCGTATCCATAACCCGACTATATACATGATCCGATGCATAGTAGTTAATCTCAAAGCACCAATCTCTAAGTACCTTTCACTACCCTCATAGGGGACCATCTACACGCTAATCTGGACAATCCTAGAAAATTTTATCAAATTTAGATGAAAAATGTAAGTGAGTAGATGTATGTGATTGGATCCAAAAAATGCTTAGCCTCGGCTGGGATTCGAACCCGGGACCCCTGGGGGATAATTCCCCTCTGACCTATCGAGGCCTAGTGATGCAATGAATAGGATTTGCGATTCTCACAGGGGACCATCCCTCTATGAATGAATCCCTCTATGAAAAACCATTCTCTATGATTTTCATAGGGGACCGTCTAAACACTACTCAGTAACATCCCTGGAAATTTCATTGATATCGGATGGAAAACATGGAAGTTATGGCTGTTACAAGGAATTCACGTTTGCGCCTGTGCAGCGGCCACTATCAATCCGGGAGTGATGATCTTCATTGGGGACTATCTACAACCTAATCCGCATAATCCCTGAAAATTTCATTGAAATCGGATGGAAAATGTGGAAGTTATGGCCGTTACAAGGAAATTCACGTTTGCGCATGCGCAGTGGCTACTATCATTCCGAAGGTAATGATTTTCATAGGGGACCATCCAAATACAAATCTGTAACATCCCTGAAAATTGTATCGAAATCGGATGGAAAATGTAGAAGTTATGGCCGTTACAAGGAATTCACGTTTGCGCATGCGCAGTCGCTTCTATCAGTTCGGGGATGATGATTTTCATAAGGGACCGTCTACACACCAACCCGCACAATCCCTGAAAATTCCATAGAAATGGGACAATAACTTCGTATAGTTATGCGCGTTACAAGGAATTCATGACAGACACACAGGCAGACACGGAACCAAAATTGTTCAGAAAGGTATAAAATGCAAAACGCGAGTGAACATTTTGATTTTGGAGAACTTTGTTTTTCGTCCTTGAAAAGTGAAAACAAAGCTTCCGCTACCTTGGTAGACTAGGAAGCAATATTGGATAGATGTTGAGTCCTTTACACCACAAGTACGAAGCAAATAAGGCACTCAAAGTGGGAATCAGGAACGTCTCTCAGTCCAATATTAAAAAGGAGGTTTACATAGTGTTTCCATCAAACACGTAACGTGTTTACAAGTTCATACACACGTACGTGCCGAGGAATGGAGCTCAGGAAACTGGAACGAGCGGTGATAGACCTCATGATTTATGTGACGCCTCGTATCATTAGCGTTTGATGTGCCGGCCTCCCGGGAAAGGTAGGCTGCGCTTCGATTTATTTCGGAGTGACAGGGTTCCGTCAAAGGCGAACCAATAAGGAATCACGTTCTCGCCGAATTTCCATCAATTCCTGACAATCCTGAATTTCTGAGAGCGTGATCTGGTGATTTTCCTCACAATCATGTTCCTCTCACTACTACTTTCCTCTTAAAATACTTTTCCTTTACATTACTTTCCCCACCATTACTTTCTCTTCATATCACTTCTCCTGCCATCGTGAAAGTTTCGTTGAGGACGATTTTCCAAGTTGAATGACTGGTCTACCAAACTGAAGAATATAATATATTATGTCACCATATGAATATATTATGTTGCCGCTCCACAAGCCGTTGTTTTGCTTCCTCACTACCGAAGGTAGGAAAGCTTTGTATTCGTGAAAGAAGTGAAAAAAAAATGTCCTCCAAAATCAAAATTTCCACTTGCTTTTTGCGTTTTAGAGCTTCCCGAACAATTTTGGTTCCGTGTCTGTCTGTCTGTCGGTCTGTCTGTGGTCAATCCTTGTCCCGGGCAAAACTATACTAACCTGTGGTCCGATTTTGATGAAATTTTCAGGGATTGTGCGGGTTAGGTCCTAGACGGTCCCCTATCAATTTCAGCACCTTCGGACCAATAGGAGCGAGTGCGCATGCGCAAACGTGAATTTCCTGGAACCTCGGTTTCTCGGTTTCTGAAGAACCGATTTTGCTCAAATTTGGAGGTTAGTTAGGGACTAACTTCTAAGAGACACCCTATAAGTTTCAATCAAATTGGTCAAGCAATAGCCGCTGCGCATGCGCCAACTTTAAATTTATTGTTACAACCAAAACTCTTCAACTATTCAACCAATTTCGATGAAATTTTCAGGGATTGTGTGGGTTAGGTCCTAGACGGTGGACCGCTAATATTTTGGTATTCAATAACTCTTTGAATCATAATTCTTTCGCCAACTGATTCTATACCTACGTCAATGTTACAATGAGTGAGGAAGCTATACTGCCCACCCAATTTGGCAGACGTTTATTTTACTTTTCCGAACCCCTTAACGATCCCTGATCCCAACTCTTCTCTATTGTGTCCACCGGTACCTACTCCCCTACAGGTCGCTCATTCATTCAGTCTTCACCAAGCTCTCGTTGTGTTTTGCGACTATTCAGATCTCTGATCTTCAGCTATTTGCTATCAGCCCTACGTTTATCTATTTCCTACTACATCCGGCTGCTGTCTTCGACGAATAATTGGATCTACACACGCTACCCAAATCCCGAAGATGAAGTAAGTTTCAAGCGACTTATCCAGGCATCTTCGTCCTTCTCCACCCGGAGAATACAATTTTAATCATTTTATCCATTTGCTTGCAGCTGCGGATTTGCAAGCATTAGTTGCCCCTCTACGCTACTCTACTCGGTCTACTCTCGTCTACTCTCCTTTACTTTCTTCTCCTCGTGAATTTTCCATTCTTCCCTTCGATCTCTCCCTTGGACTTCCCAACCCTTCACAATAGGGTCAGATCATTTTTAATTTACCGATAATCTAATCACTAACGGTAGAATTTAAGTCAAGGAAAGGCACACTCGGGATTTTACTGACTGTGCAGGAGCTCCTTGGGTATTATAATTATTAATTTATTCTTTTGGTGATTTATACAGTCCGCTTCATTCAAGTACAAAATTCAAAACAATTCTTTAAGATGGAAATCGGTCTTTTCAATTATGAATACCCTTCCTACGTAACAACATACGAGACATTACTATAAAATGAACACATGTTTTTTTGAACTTTTGGGTATTACTGGTCGAATTTTGATGAAATCAATAAGCACAAATTTCAGGTCCAGTAGGTACCACACCAACCCCCAAATCACAAACGACATTGATTTATTTATAAAGGAGAATTGCATCAAAACCGGATCCCATAATCTTCTAAACTGAGTAAAATTTGTCAAATCGTGAAATCCGAAGAATGTTCTTGTTGGAGGACTCACAATCGTTTAACCAAACGAGGTTCTCTTTCCCAAATTTTCAACACTTCCTTTTACTGTCCAAATGGGTTAATTATGTTCTTGAAAAGTTTCAAAACTTCAACTTTTTCTTCAAAACTTCAACTTCAGCTTTTCCAATTTCAACTCTAATTGGACTCACTAGTTGTCACTAGTGTCACCGAAAATATCTTGGGGATTCCACATTTGTCTGGTTACTAGAGTAACCAGAAATAAATTGAATTTTAAACATTAGAGGACAGAGCTGACTTTTCAACCATTTTTTGTAATTCATTAAAAGTTAAAAAATGACGTTATGACAAAAATTTTTAAATTTTTTCTATCGATTTCCTTGAAAATGTTTGAACTCAGATTTGACCCACAAAAATTCTGCTGTCCATCAAATTTTAAATTGCAATTTAATTTTAGTAACTCTGGTGACACTTTGGGGCAGCTGTTGAGTTCCTCAAATGTTTTCGATGACACTAGTGGTGCATGGTCCAATTAGGGTTAAGTGTTGATAACTTCAGTTTGTTCCATTAGAACTGTTCAATCTTTTGGAATATTTTTATGTTATTGTTACGATACCGATTTTATCGTAGTGTTCAAACTAAATATATTAGTAAACTACTTTGCGGTTTCACCAAGATTGAGAATGATTAACCCATTAAGAGCGAGCACAATAATTTCTTCAAATTCCGTGCTGATAACCGCAATCTTTAGCACGATGAAGGTAAATGTTAAGTATTTTATGGTAACGGTACTTATACAAACCCCCAAAACACGGAAAATCACAAGTTTAAATAAATTTAAACATTTAGTGTCCTTCGAAATACCACGCTACCTCGCTAAAATAATTATTCCATCAAATATTAAGATAAATAATTTTATTGTAATTAAGGATAACAATTAGTTATTTTATTAAAAATTATTAAGAATAATTATAATTATAATAATAAAAAATTAATTATAAATAATATTTTTTTATTAATATTATTAAGATAAATAATTACTTATCACTCCACCTGAATTTTACTCGGTTTCCGCATAACCGAAGGTAGAGAAAAGATTTTATGTGCAGAAGTTCAAAAGAAAATTGTGGCCTCCGACATGTTTAGCATTCTTTTTCGATGTAGAGCTTCTCCGAAGATTTTTTTCCTGCAGAAATACTAGAGATTTTGTTCGATTATGTTGAAATCTTTAAATTGGACTTCAAGATGGCTTCGAGATTTCTACAATCTCTACGACACTTTTCACACAATTCAAAGAACCGATTTTGCTCACATTCGAAGGGGGTTGACATTTGTCAGTACTGGAACAATTTATGATCTTCAAGATATCTAGTATGTTTCAATTCAATCTCGACGGGTTTACTTAATTTGCTCTATAATTCTATGTTGAGAAGATTATACTTCTTACCCAACTAGTACAGCTGTGCAATTCATAAGCCTCCAATGAGAGATCATCCACCCCTGGTGTTAGTATCGGTTTATCAGGGAAGCTTTTAGGAGGTATAAAAGTGATGCGTTACTCTTTATACCCACTCATGGTCATTCATCAACTCGGATGCTTTAAGTAATGTAATAATGTTTTTTTTTTCTCGCGAAGGATAAACCCTCGTTTTTCTTGCGGTGAGTGAAAAACCCAACTCAAGATGAATTGGCGTCCCACGGGAGATTTATTAGACTAAAAAAGAAACTGTTAGACCAAGAGAAATTACAAAGGCTCAAGAGTACGAGGCGATGTTCTGTCCGCGTTTGTTGATGATATCGTTCTTAGGTTTTTTTTTCTGGTACTACGCAAAATAGTCAGCTATTACTTAGACATGTTTTAAACATTCCAAAAGCCACTATTCCCTTTGTGAAGTCCCTCATATGTCTTGGTAAGATCTAAATGAGACTTTGTGATCCGTAAGAGTCTAAGTCGAAATCTATAAGTGACTTTCTGCCTTTTTTACATTTTCTAGAGAGTACTGCTGAATGGGATTATTCAACTGATCATTTGATAAATCATTGTTTTTAACACCGTATTCGTGCATAATACCTCCAGTAAACTGGGTCACTAATACACACACTTCATTTTGTACTTCAATGACATCTTTTAAGATGTTAAGTTATCGTCCAATCTAGTCTAGCAATTGTTTTCCCGGATTGTCCAGTAGCTACCCTCTGAATTAGAGTACAACTTAAAAAGTTGAACGGACTCCTCTAAACTTGTTTGGATTTAGTTCCAAACAATCCACTATTGAACAATTCCATAGGAAACCAAACTGATGATAACATTGAGTCAGAATCAGTATCAATTCCACAAGCCTGTCTCGACAACGTATGATTCTGAAAAAATAAAGGGGTGAATAAGCACAACTCAAAAAGTTAAAAGGGGTGTCCCCGCGGGGTAGCGTTTCGAGACTAACCCTGAACATATCATCGTAATTTCACCATGATTTTGACATACATGAATTTCGTTGAAAGTACAAGTACCTACTTACTTGCAGCAAATTCAATACTTCCTTAATTTTTTCGTTGAGAAATTGTTGTCTATCACGTAGAATAAATGAAAAATCTTCTCAATTAAAAAAACGCGGCAAACTATTACACAAGGGTTTATTACTTTTCTGCATACATCACTCGCCAGTAAAGAACACAGCTTTGCCATAGTCACTACCTACCAACTAATTTTTCGCTTCATAATCGAGTTTATTTAGATGAAATGAAAGCTTCACACTCCATTCGAAGAAATAATGAATTCTAATAAAAGGTACCTATTCAATCAAGATACTGACGTTCATTTCTCCACTGGAAAAATTGGGGGGATTGCAGAGTAATTTTTCTCATGGACTTTTTTACCACAATATTTCAAGTGGTACTTATGATGCTAAAATGAGATTTTTTTATTCAAAACTAAGTAGTTAGTTGAAATTAAAATTTTAGCAAATTTAATAAATACTGAGCAAAACTCGGCGCTCCGCAATTCGCCAGGGGACAAGCCCCCTGACCCCCCCGTTACCTCTATTTACATACTTCGGACGAATTTATTGAAACACAGAATGTTTTTTAGCTCACGCGTTTCACATAATTTCGCTACTTTCCTCCCACTAAAGCAGAATCTTATATAATCACCGCGTTTTAACAAAATATCTCATAGGTTACACCAGGTTACACGATCCTTAGTTCCGTATCATCGGTATCCATGTTGTCGTCTCAGATTTCGTTAGCTTTTTTGGCTAGTTAGTCCATGCCTAAAACACATTCTGTGTTTTTTAACACAGCAAAAAAAAAATCCATGTTTTTACATCGATCGAATTTCGGTCTGCTAAAATTTTAACGGAATTACCTAGGCCTCTCTTGCGATTCACACTCGTGTTTCTGATTTATCGGAAGTCCAACCCTTAAGTTTTCGTAGGGAGTGAATGGTTTGTCTCAAGAATTCTAAAAATTCAATACTATCTTAACACGTTCGCTGCGGATTTTTTGGCTGTGTCTCAACTGATGTACGGGAGCCATTTACATGGGTACACAAACATCAGTAGCTCTCTTTTGATCCCTATTGACCCCCACCTTTCTACGATTTTTACAGTGTCTCAAGAGGGTTCAAACTGAGTGCGGAAAAAATAAACAAAACCGTTTCCTCTTACGGTAGAAGAGGTGGGGCGATTCAATTCTATGTACTTCCTCACGCGCCAAGCGCGTGGAACGCTCCTGGGTTGAAATTGCAGTTTACACAGAACTCACGCGCTGGTGTTAAGTTGAAGAAAAAACAATACCTTACATCGAAATTTTTTGATCAAGGGCGTTTTAAAAATTTCAACCCTTAGAAGTGACTGACATCAACCAAAAGCTTCGGGGCACAACCAGACCCCAAATGGAGCCCACATACCAAATTTCATCAAATTCGATCAATGGGAACTAAAGAAAGTGCCGCGTACGGTGTACGGCGGACGGACGGCCAAATTTTTATTCGATTTTTGGATTCTTCGTATCTTGAAACGTAAACCAACGAATCTTGAGGAGGGGGGTGGGGGATGTTAAATTTTTTTCTTGGTCGATTCCAAAGGTTTATTATTGAAAATAATAAACCAAAATTGAAGGAAATGACCAGTGAAGTGTATAATGATCTTTTCCTAATTTATTTCTACATGTCGTGACATCGCAATTACTAACGGAACATGATTAGCAAGTACATTTGGAAACTGCACAGAAGTAGATTCTATAGATAAGTCGACAAAAATTCCCAGGATACCTCTATTGCAGCAGGCAATTGGGCAATAGAAAGTAGACTAACTTCGCTTTGGCTTTGGCTCTTCTGGTATCACACATAATATGTGTGATACATATTACGTATACATATTATGTATACTCACCTGCGATGGTTTGCCTGCTCAGCCTGTTGGACTTTGGATTAGCTGAAAGGAACTTTGTCTTACCTAAAGAAAGCTATACTTAATGATTATTCCCTGAAGATTTTATAAAGATTAAATTTCTACTGTCATGTCGACCCTACCAAGTTTGTTGAATGAAAATCCAACCTAAGCTTGTTTGATGGGTTGTTAGTTCTTAGCTGGATGCTCGCGAGCCTAAGCAGGCTTTGTGCACGCTCTCAGAGCGTCTCCTTCAACCCCAGACCAGAGGTCTCCAGTTCAAAGAGAATCGATGATGAAAAGCGGCTTCATTCTTTGGAGCCCTCTTCGACCCAGCCATGTAAAAGTTTCCTTGTTGTGCTCCGTAGATCGTGATTCTGTGAACCTCTTTGTGGATCAACCATGTGATTTCTCTGGTGAGAAGGATTTTCACCACCTCTATTATTAACGATACGACTTTTTTATTATCCCCCAACATCCCGGTCTCGGATGCGCCAAAACCACTCCCACCCTTTACCCTCACTGAACACCTATTCATCTGTTAAAATAGTCTGTATTTTGTTGATTGTGTCTGATCATGTGTTTTATTTGAATTTGCGGACAGAGACAAACATAAATTAGTTTAGAAAAGGCTAAAATGTGAAATTCAAAAGCATATTTTTAGATACAAGGGATCAATGACAATAATTGTTATTGATTGAAAATAATTGTTATCTGATATAATACCGACACTAATTATATTAAATAATAATTTATATTAATAACAATTATTGTTATCAATATAAATGATTTATATTTGTAAAAAATACTTCACCACTACAATCGGTGTATTGTACATACATATTTACATCTTAGTATTTCATCAGCACTTTCAGCACTCAACAGTCATGACCATCTGGCTGCTTGATTTCAGGGTCCGAGATCCGACCTCGGACATTGGGGTGAGGAACAAGATTGAATCACCTTGTTCCAGGAATGATTCAGGGAGGATTATGTCTCTTCTGGATATACCATCAGCCGACGCTCCTCATCCCCATGGGGTTCGAGTTCAGCTCCAAGTCCCAAGGGGTCCATTTGCTCGAGCCGTGGCACGCCGTATACAGACCAGATAAACGTTCCTCCTGCCAGGACTCGGGTGGTCATCCAGATCATGCCAGAGGGGGTAATTATGAAAATGACTTGAAGTGAGATTTTTTCTATATCTGATTATTAGGCAATCCTTACTAAATAAAAATTAGAGGTGGTTTCTGAATGTTCCGAAGAAGGTGGCTTCATAGGTGCCAACAAGATTTTTTCATTGTGCCGTTCAAATTTCTTGTTTACCACAGAGTGCTAAGATTCGATTCACAGTCTCTTGGAGACATAGAAATACAAAACGTTTGTTATACCTCACTCTGATAAGACCGATATGGCAATATGGCTGCTCCATTTGGGGTTTTGCTAGCCCAACCCCAGATGGAGCAGCTTATTGGTATTATCAGAGTGAGGTAAAAAGGTCTTATCAGAGTGAGGTAAAAAGGATCCAAACACAGCAAAACAGAGCGTTGAGAATGATAACTGATACACCATGGTGCGTAAGAAACGACGTAATTCGTTGAGATTCCGACGTTCCAGCGGTCGACGAAGCCATATCGAACATCAATCAGCCACAATATTCCAAAACGTACTTTCATTATGGAGGACGAATCAACTTAGATGTTTTTTCTAGATCAACCTAGAAAAAGAGCACCCATCATACTGGATCCGACTAACCAACATCGTACCTGAATATTATTATTGTTATTGTCTTGTTGCATTTAAAAATCACTTATTTATGATTTATTTATTTACCTAATTTGATATGAATCCATATATCTCATCAAACACATATTGATTTTATAGGGACTGTCATTGGACAGTAACCCTAATACATGTGTCATGGAACTTACGTACAATAGTATTATTTATTAGTAAATTTGCCAAACATATAGTATTGTAACACTGAAAGTTAATAAAGTCCATTTAAAAAAATCATAGAAATGATGGTTCGACGCCAGAGCTGTTTGAGCGTTAGAGCTAACTTTCCTCTATAGAGATGACAATTTTCACATCTTTGGTTGCTCGGAAAGTGAACGGTATTCAGTCAGATCAGTTGGGTTGAGCTCTTATACTTTCCTGCGAGATAGAAGTTGAGAACATTCTGGGTATGCAGCACTCTAGGCACAAGGTAACAGATGCATTGATCCCGAACTCATAATTGTAAGCAGATCTATTTTCCACAATAAGTACTGTTGAAAATATCAAGAAAAATCACAACTCAAACCACGAGTAGTATTCGACTACAGTCAGTACGAAATGAAACGTAGAACGGAAGTCAGCAAGGACTTCAGAGTATAAATCCGTGGGATTCTCTCGACAAAGATTCGAATCAATGTCGAGTATCAGAGACAACCAATATCTTTCTAAAGATGTCGTAATTGCGGTAGTGATCTTTTTAAATCAGTGTGTTCACTTTTGGAAGGTGAGTTCTGATGTTCCTCATCATCGTCGTTTATGAATTGCAATGATATTATGAATTATCATGATAATTCTTGTCACACATTGTTATACAAAATGATATCTTGGTTGGTTGGAACAAATCGATGGGTGATAATAGATGAATAAAAATGAAGTTATGGGTCTCTTGGGTCATCAAAAACTAACTTTCCTCGACCGAGGATTCTTCCCTAACTAAACTACGCAAACCTGAGTCAGGCCCGCTACTATTGAGCCAAGGAAGCCAATGAACAGTATTGCTGTGAGGTCGCTGATCAAATCACGTCTTTCTCAATTATGGTGTCCATTGGACACTGTCAAGTCATCTTACCTCCCACACCATTTTTGCTCTCTAATTTTTCCATTATCATAGTCCCTCACTAGAAAATCTTTAAAAATTTGGAATTTATCGCTATTTTCACTCTATATAAAATATTTACTCTCAATTGGTAACCTCCGTGGCCGTCCCTTTTATACATTTTCAAGAATGTTTCCAGTCAGGAACAACCATTCACCTCTCGATTCAGAAAATCACTTTTTTAGTGTATTGAGGGTGATGAATGAAGCTGTACAAAATAACTTGAACAGTGTCAATAAAATAAATAAAATAAGAATTCGCGATTCGGCATTTGCCTGGTAAGGTCTGAATCGTGAAATGGTAGTAAAAATTCCGAATAAAACTCAAATCAAAAACGGTGGATACAGCTTTCTTACAACTACGCAACCACGAGAGACATTTTATGTCTTATGTTTAATAAATTGAGAGCTTTCCAATGAGTGGTGAACGATTTTTGTGGGGTGGAAAATGAGGAAGTTAGTTTTCCCTAGGAACGATTGGTTGTACGTGAAAATCATCAGAAATTTCCGCGTAACGCTCCCCTTGTAACGCTCCCCTCATAACGCTCCCCGCGTGACGATCCCCGCGTGACGATTTTTCATTTATGTGCCATAGTAAAGACATAAAATGTCAATAATCATTGTACTTAGTAAAACTTTGTCTAAGGTTTCAACTGATTATTAAGACAACAGAAAAATCATTTAGTGACTGAATTTTCATGTTGAAATTACTGGATAACATTGTGGAACCCTGCTTCACCAAACAAAAACCAGCATCTCTGAAACTACCTAGCACCAGCCAGGCAGATATAAAAATGAGGCTCAAAAGGCGTAGTATTCGCATTTTTTTTTCAAAATGCATCCTAAAACCTTCATAAACCTTCGTGATGAATGCCTCCTCCAAAAACTATACTGTCAGCTTCAAGTCCATAATTAGCCTGAGCTCTGATTTCATGGATTTATTCCGAGTGGTCTGGATTTGTCCGAATTTCTTCTATTTCTTCATAACATTTAATGAAAGTCGCGGTCTTCAAGTTCTGATCGAAAACATAAAGATGTTTCTAACAAGTGCAATGTAATGTAGTACAATAATAGTTTATTGTAATGGTATTACGTTGTAATGTAATGTAGTACAATGTACATAAACATGAAACTGTTGAACACGAAAATTTCTCTTTTTTGGGTGTCTCCAAGTGAAATTAATTAATTAGGTAACTTACAGTGAACCTTTAAGGATGTCATCCTTATTACATTATTTAATAATTAACCATTATATTCACTTATAGCGTATACAGAAAAGAAGTAGATTTTTCCAAAATAGAGGGTGTCAAAGTAGGGATCGGCCGTATCGAAATATAGGGGATATGCAAAACCCGCAACACCCAGCGGTCTTGCCGGTGAGGAAGACCTCGTGCGCCGTCTGTCACTGGACTGCGAGCTTCTTCCATGGAAACGCGCTTGCAACATTCAGTTGAGAAGAGAAGCACAAAACTGGCTAAATAATGCTGGCCCTCTAAATATGAATTTTGTAGGTGTTTATCACGCTAGTATTATTTATTGTAAATATTTAAATTATAAAACAGCGCTTACGTAATCATTCCAATATGTTTCAAGTTGTAGTACTTCTATTTGCAACAGGGAAATACTAACCAATGAGGCTCTTCCGCCCAACATCGGAGAGAAAACGCGAATAGCTAAGTGCAAAATACTAGCTATAAGATTATTCTGTACACTAAACTAGGAGTTAAGAGTATAAGTGGATTAAGAGAAGCAACCGAGTTCCTGCAGAAGGTATTATTTCTGTTCGTTGTAGAAGTCGGCTAAGTGAATCAAGGTCGTTAGAATAAATCCTAACAAAGCTACACATTACAATATGCATTTACTCTGCATTGCATCGTTTGTGGTTTTGCATAACAGGTAATTGATACGGAGAACAAGTTAAACTCCGATCAATGAAAGGAGAAGATCAATTGAAAAGGAGAAGAGTGAACTATTTAATTTCTCCTTCCGCCATGAGAGAGGCTCAAAGTTAAACAACTTCAAAGGACAACTTTTTAATTTCTCCTTTTGTTGATTTTCTAGAACAACTCAAGAAAATCGGACAAGAATTCTTCAAAAGTATCTTATACTTATTTAATACCTGCTTCTGAACTAATGTTAACATCGAACCTAATGACTGGCAGCTCTCAATCTTAACTAAATTCGTAACAAAGGAATAATACGATGGGTATATAATGAAATATTAAAACTTAATATCATACATTTAATGTATGATGAAAAAAAAAAAAACATTTGGCAAGTTAAGTGCATTGAGTATTGGTAATTATGTACATTGATTTTTTTTTTTCATATTTTTTTCACGTATGATCCGAATGTTTTAAAGATTGTGATGCAATTGTTGAGCAAATATTCGTTGCCTGCCCTAAACTACCACCTATATTCGAGCGTAGCTTCGTGTAATTCACAGTAATTACTAGTAGTCTAGTGGCAGCGACATTCATTGGGGACCATCCATCGGCTAATCCGCACAAACCTGGAAAATTTCATCGAAATTTGACCATGTTTTTTTTCCCGTGTGGTGGATTTTTATAGAGCAGCTTGGCAAAACTGAAGGATCCTTGCGAAACAGTTCAGTTTTGGTTTATTATTTTCAATAATAAGCCTTTGGAATCGAGCGAGAAAAAAAATTTTTGACCCCCCTCAAAATTTGATGTTTTACGTTTCAAAGGTTGCCCAAAGGTTTATTATTTTCTGTATAGATCATCCTTCTGTATAGATCCCTTCCTACCAACCATAGGTACCTACTACCCACTAGGGCGACAATTTTTAGGACGTCCCACAGTAAGACTTGGGCGTCCTTATGCGATCGATCTGCGGTGAAGGAGGAAAACACTCAACAGAAAAAAAAATAACCACACAGTAATCCGTTTTAGACCATTCGGAATCCAAATCCGCGAAAAAAACCATAGGTGTATGTCTGTGTGTGTGTGTATATGTGTGTGTATGTGTGTGTGTATCACCATGGAACTAATAGTGGTGCCACCATGGTGCCAGGACACCATAAACCGCATATTTTGTGGATTTTTTTGTGTTACACCTTGAATATGGATGTGAACTTTGAGTAAACTGCCTACTAAAACTAATAGATGAAAGTTCAATTTTACGACGTATTTCCGCTTTGGTGCCATTGGTGGTGATGGCGATGGGTGGGGGGGGGTGAACTCGAATTCGCATGTTGGGTATCGTAGATCATGGATTTTAAAATGCTCTTCAAATTCGAGGCTCCCATGCCGATAGAAATGATGTGGTGGATAATGGTGAGAGGGGGGGGGGATCACTATTTCTTGTCTAAAGTAAAAAATAAATTACATCGAGTGAAACAGTTTTATTGCTTACCAGCTGGTTAAACTGATCTAATGCTTATCCAATGGGACGTCCCCTGGAATGCATGCATTACTAAACAATATGTTTGAAAATGTCAACCCTTCATTTCCATTTGGTTGGTGATTGGGTTCAAATGTTCAAAAATTACCTAGTAGGAAGTAGGTACCTACGGTTGGTAGGGAGGGATCTATACAGAAGGGTGATCTTTACAGAAAATAATAAACCTTTGGGCAATGATTTGCAGCGTTTTAATTTTTTCATAGTAACCAGTTTCTACCCGATAAATTTTCAAAGATTGTAAAAATTCGAAAATTTACGTGTGCATATACAGTTTTGCTCAAAATTAGTACACGACCATCCATTTTTTCCCCTCCCGTTTGTCTGTTTCCTTCTTTCCTTATAAAAGTTGTATCCTGGACTGCCCACCAAGGCGATAGAGCATGTTTGGGACATGCTGAAAAGAATAATTCGAGACAGAGGTCCACCATCAGACAATGTTCAGCCGCTGGAAACAGCAGCTAAAGAGGAGTGGGACAATATCCCTCAGGAGGATATCCAAAACTTGATTTGAGGCACTAGTTCGAAGGCTCCAAGCCTTCATCCGAGCTAGAGCTTTACGAGCTTTTCAATACCAAGTATTGAAAAGCTAAACTGGCATAATTCAAAACTTTTTTTCAATTTTTGTAATTGTACCACAAGAAGCACATTTCTCTTCAATTTATTAATTTATTTTTCCTCGAATTTGTGCCTTTTTTGATTAAGTACCTTTTTCCTTCTGTGTTCGCAAACAATGTTTGAAAATTGATAAAAACTTGATAAGGGAAAACATATCGTTTAGTAATGCATGCATTCCAGGGGACGTCCCATTGGATAAGCATTAGATCAGTTTAACCAGTTGTTAAGTGATAAAACTGTTTCACTCGAAGTAATTTATTTATTACTTTAGGCAAGAAATACTGACCCCCCCCCCCCACCATTATCCACCTTAACATTTCTAGCGGCATGGGAGCCTCGAATCTGAAGAGCATTTTGAAATCCATGATCTACGATACCCAACATGCGAATTCGAGTTCACCCCCCCCCCCCCCCCCCACTCCACCAATGGTGCCGGTCTGGCACCAAAGCGGAAATACGTCGTAACATTGAACTTTCATCTGTTAGTTTTGGTAGGCAGTCCATCGAAGTTCACATCCGTATTCAAGGTGAAACACAAAAAAAAAAACCACGAAATAAGCGGTTTATGGCATCATGGCACCATGTCCTGGCACCATGGTGGCACCACTATTAGTTCCATGGTGGTACAGAGAATAATTCATGAAAATCCGGAGGTATAATGAGAATTTTTCCTCAATTTCAAAGCTTGGGTACAATTAGTAAGCAGTAAAGGAACCGAAATATTGAAAAATCGGATATTTTGTGAATATTATCCCCCCACTCACCCTCTCCCCTTGCGAATTTTGGTACACTGGTAAAATCATGTACAACTCGGAAGTTATTTGAGTCAAACAAAAAAAGAAACACGCAAATCGGTTGGAAATTGAGGCCTGGGCAGAGTTTACAGGATTATGCCCGCAAACGCACGTTTTTTAAGCATTAACCCCCCTTTCCCCCCTCTTAAAAAGCAAAATCCAAAATTCCGGTGCCGTAGTGCACAACTAGATAGTATTCCGCGTCAAACGAAAAAAGAACCACGAAAATCGGTTGAGAACTGAGGCCTGGGCAGACGACACAAGATTATGCCCAAAAACGCACGTTTTTTGAACATCAACCCCCCCTTTTTCCCCCTAGAAGGCAAAATTCGAAATTCCGGCGACGTAGTGCACAACTAGATAGTTTTCCGCGTCGAACAAAAAAAGAACCAGGAAAATCGGTTGAGTACTAAGGTCTGTGCAGACGACACAAGATTTTGTCACACACACACACACCTACACACACACACACACACAGACATACACCTATGGTTTTTTTTCGCGGATTTGGATTCAGAATGGTCTAAAACGGATTACTGTGTGGTTATTTTTTTTCTGTTGAGTGTTGTCCAACTTCACCCCAGATCGATCGCATAAGGACGCCCAAGTCTTACTGTGGGACGTCCTAAAAAGAAGAGGGCAAACGAAGAAATAGATGGTAGAGCTCCAATTTTGAGCAGGATTAACGTTTGATTTTCAGTTTAATGATGATAATCAGTAGAGCCTTGGTTGCACGAGGAAAACCGAACCTCCGGATGACAGTTGAATACGATAAGAATGTAAAGCTCATTTTTCTTTGAGAAATGAGATTTACTTATAATTCATTATGTAGGTGCGTAATAGTAAACGCAATAATCATTTCTTCTTCTTTTTCTTCCATAGTTTCTTAGAGGTAGTTGAAACAAGGAATTGTCAGACAATGTTGTGAACCCAAAATGTTAGGGAAATGAATGTTGATGCTCGCAAACTGCGACTGAAATGTTTGATTTTGGAGAATTCACATTTGTATTATTTGCTGCACAGAAACTCGGCGCTTTGCGCCTCGGCGGGGGGCTCCGCCCCCCTGCACCCCCGGTTTATTTCTTTTTCCATACTCTGTATGAAATCATAGGAACACAGAATGTGTTTTTGCGATGCTAGTCATCCGTTAAATAAAAAACAACAATAATAAATGTGGAGTCTTTGGCAATAATAAAATAAATAATTGTTAGACATTTAATTTGGTCTAAAACCCTATAAATGTTATATAAATAAATATGTAACTACAAGAAAAATACTATATAAATTGAGAGCTTTCCAACGAATGGTGAACAATTTCTGTGCAATGAACACTGCGGGAGTTCTATTTCCTTACCAACGGCTTGGTTGCACGTGAAAATCATTATAAAAGGCGCGTAACGGTTTTTTCTGTCGCTTTTTCGTGACGATTTTTTTTCGGTAGGTCATCGCAAAAACACATTCTGTGTTAAAAAATTTTCATTCCACTTGTAATTGATGCTGGTGGTATCCAGGTTTTCCCAAAGAAAACCTCACCTGTCTATATAACTATTATAAAAGGCGCGTAACGGTTTTTTCTGTCGCTTTTTCGTGACGATTTTTTTTCGGTAGGTCATCGCAAAAACACATTCTGTGTTAAAAAATTTTCATTCCACTTGTAATTGATGCTGGTGGTATCCAGGTTTTGCCAAAAAAAAACCTCACCTGTCTATATAATTTTTCATCGCTTGAACAATTAATCCCACCTATTGATTTCAACATCGTTGGTTACATAATAATAATGCCCAAATGTCCGTGCACTCTCGCTCTAACCATCAATATTACCCGGGGGGTAACAAATGTCAAATTATCCAGAGCCTCTCCGACCGATAAATCTTATATAAACCCATTCAATATTTCTTTCGGTCTCGTGACACTGGAGCCAGACCGACGTTCCCCAGAGACCGATTCACCACGTCGATCCGGGCCAAGTCTGATGAGCTCGACTTAGCCCATGTTTCTAACTGTTCCCCGAAGGTTACAAGTTCACTAATCGCATTTCCCTTGAAACTCCACCGTCTTCCGAACTGGAGTAAATCGAATTCCGTTAATGTTCCTTCAAGTTGCATCACTTCAGAAGAGATAGCGATAATTGTTATTATTATTTCAGGGTTCGCAAGCACCTGGATCAGGGCTGAAGAAGAGCGATTACCTACGTACGAAAATTACCTATAAAATCAAATTCACATTGCAAATACTTTTTATGGATATTCCTGGCAATTTTTGTTTCATGTCTATACGTATGTTTTCGCAAATGAAAGTTTTTCCAAGTAAAGAGCTAAACTCTGAGTATAGAACTTATTGATTTTGATAATAATCTCCGGTATGGTTTGAGTTGGAATTTGATCGCTCCCGGATGCGCATGCGCGAATTTAGAATTTTCCTGGTGTTGATTATTCTCTGTCATCTTATTGCTCAGTACCTCTGATATACTGATTTCGGTAGTGGGAGTTGGTGACTGACGGTATGACTACCTCCCACAAATCCAATTGTGATCGGATCACCAGTTGACACTGAGAATGCGCGATTATAAAATGCTAGTAAGAGCCATAAGTGCCTGTTTTCTTCCTTCATTTAACCCCAGGGCGGGCGCTTGGGCGGCAATTTGGCCGCCTTTTCACTAAAAACAATCTTGCATAGAAAAGCATAGGGGTTGCGCCTTGATATTTTTATTAAAGATTTTTAATCGAAAGTAGACTACATCGTGAGAATTGTGGCACCAACCGCGACCGTCTAGCGTGAGTAGATCTGTTCCTACGATTTTTCAAAGTTTCGACCGTTTATGGCGTCACGCGCCCCTATCACCTGGGCGGGACCCCCCAGCCCACTGTGACGTCATAAACGGTCGAAACTTTAAAAATTCATAGGAAAAGATTTGCACACGCTAGAAGGTCGCGGTTGGTACCAAAAGTCTCAGAATGAGGTCTACCTTAGAATAAAAATAACAAACAGTTTTTCCTACCCAGGCCCACACCCTATTCACAGCACAACGGGACGCACAGGTATTCTCTAATTAGAATTTAAGGACGTTCGTAAATCAGTGTGAATGTTTATCATGTCAATGTTGGATCTAAGTAAGCATGGGTAGGTAGGTGCACTATGTCAAATCACTTTATTGTGTTACCAATATTACATTGTGAAGTTGCATTATACAAGTTTATGCTGTGTAACTGGAAGTCTGAATGTACCTATTTCTTTAGTCTGATTTGGTCATATTTTCAAATTACCTAGGTTTGTATTTATATCCACCTAGTTGAAATTATTTGCAATAAAATGTATTTCTTTTACCTACTATTCATAGTTGCGTACATTATTTGTGTTTCCCTAATGTGAAAGCCAGTGATCAGTGGGCTACACATGCACTAACACGCTAGAAATATTATATTATTTGAAGGCAGAGGTGCGCCCGCCTGAAGTCTAGATCATTTTGGTTTATTATTTTCAATAATAAGCCTTTGGAATCGAGCAAGAAAAAAAAATTTTTTACCCCCCCTCAAAATTTGATGTTTTACGTTTCAAGGTACGTAGAATACGAAAATCGAATAAAAAAATTTCCGTCCGTCCGCCGTACGCCGTCCGCCGTACGCCGTACGCGGCACTTTTCTTAGCAACACTGGACCGATTTGGTTCAAATTTGGTATATGGGCTCCATTTGGGGTCTAGTTGTGCCGCGAAGCTTTTGGTTGATGTAGGTCACTTCTAAGGGGTGAAAATTAAGGGTTGAAATTTTCAAGAGTGCCCTAGCTCGAAAACTCTCGAAATAAAGGTATCGTTTTTTCACCAATTTTAAATAGTATTGAATTTTTAAAAATTTTTGAGACCACCCGGAGCTCTGTAGGACAAACCGTTCGGTCCCTACGAGTACTTGAAGGTTTTCCTTCGGTAAAACAGAATCATGAGTGTGAATCGCAAAAGAGGTCTAATCTCCATTCAAATTTTATCGGACTAAAATGCGATCGCTGTTCATTTCTTCGATTTGTATACAGTTTTGCCTTCTGCGTAACCAGTAATCAAATTTCCATACGAAGCTTTCTATTTTTCCAATCGAGTGTGAAGCGTTTAGTTCTTTCTAATAAACTTGATTGTGAAGGTGTGAAGCCAGTATGGTGTGGTAGGTAGTACCTAGCTGGTAGGTAAAAAAAAGTTGGTGGGTAAAAAAAATGTTGGTGGGTAAAAAACGCTGCAAATCATTGCTCAAAGGCTTCTTCACTCTTCAGATCACTGATCAGCTGAGTGAGCTCCGAAGCCATTTTCAATCCTATTGAATGGAAGTGCTCTTCCAGGCGTCTCCAGCATTCGAGGAAATCTTCTTCACTCCTCAGATCACTGATCAGCTGAGTGAGCTCCAGAGCCATTTTCAATCCTATTGAATGGAAGTGCTCTTCCAGGCGTCTCCAGCATTCGAGGAGATCTTCTTCACTCCTCAGATCACTGATCAGCTGAGTGAGCTCCGAAGCCATTTTCAATCCTATTGACTGGAAGTGCTCTTTCCCGGCGTCTTCAGCATTCGAGGAGATCTTCTTCACTCTTCAGATCACTGATCAGCTGAGTGAGCTCCGAAGCCATTTTCAATCCTATTGAACGCAGGAAGCTGAAATTTGAGAGGGAAGATCAAGGGAGAATACAGATGGTGGTAGGTGCTATTGATGGAGAACCAGTGATCTACTCAGAAGGGTGATCTATACAGAAAATAATAAACCTTTGAGCAATGATTTGCAGCGTTTTTTAACTAAAAATCCAAAGATTTGAATTTAACATTGTTGTGTCAGTGTGTTGTTGAGTGAAGGCAATGGCCTTCTCGATGGCTTGTTGAGTTCTATTGGTCTCTACTCAACAAGGATGCAGGAGATTTACCATACACTGGCTTCCCGGCGCATTACTGCTCACCGATGGAAGGAGTGTATAAAAGTTGGCTCTAGCGACGGACCTCGGCGCGAATATTGCAGACTGGCGGGAGGCGGTGCATTTACCTAGTGACTAGTTGCATAAGACAACTCCTATAAGGTGAGATGGGAGTAGAGGCCGGCACCCTGATGGCTACCGATGCTTCTGAGGAACTTGGGCTTGTCCGAACCAAGATCAAGTCGAACTGTTGAAGTAAAACTGGATGAAGGGCAAGTCCGGAGTTGTCTTTTTATATTGCAGGTAACGAGGTAAGGGGGGACAAGAGGAGGGTGACGTCAGTCTGACGTGTCTACCCCGTGTCTCAGTCTTCCTACCATTCGATGACTCACTCAGGGGTTCCCCTTTATGTCTCTTCATGGAGAACTAAAAGTAGGTAAATAATGGACAATTACAAATATTTTGTTAATTAATGTTATTTAATGTATTGTGTACAACTAGAGATCCCCACCCTGACAAACACAGGGATGTGGAAAAGTTTATCAATTTATGAACTCAGTATTCCATTATGTCAAACTGCTGGATTGGTGGAAAAAATGAAGTTGTTCGTAGCTTGTTTTAGTGTCGAAAGATGGGGAATATTGGAACAAGTTATACATGAGAAGGTACCCTCATAGTTTTTTCCCCCCACAGTCGTGACTTTCTCGGAAAGACCTGGCCCCTAACTCACTGCTCGAGCCAATCGCTCAAAAGCGAATGCTTTTACTGTGGTGAAGGTTTGTGTGCTATTCGTTTTACCGTTTCGATCTGTATGAAGATTGAATGGGAACCGTAAAGTTTATATCACTCGGCGGATGAATAGGAAGTATCAAGGTTCCTGAATGTATGGTAGTATAATTGAGGCATCTGCTAGATGAGCATATACTACACTATACAATGTACTGAAAATTTGATACGATACAAAATTACTCTAGAAAAATGTCTATCGAATAGGTTGTGATGTATCATTATTGATGAACCCACTTAAATAGGGAGCACTGCTTCCGAGTATAGAAGGTAACAGATTTTTTTGTCTACTAATTGGGAATGAAACATTTTGGTTTAATAATTTCAATAGTGAACCTTTGGAATCGACCAAGAAAAATTGTTTACCCCCCCCCCCCCTCAAAATTTGTTGATTTACTTTTCAAGGTACGTAGAATCCAAAATCGAATAAAAATTTGGCCGTCCGTCCGCCGTACGCGGCACTTTCCTCAGTTAGCATTGACCGATTTTGATGAAATTTGGTATAAGGGCTCCATTTGGGGTCTAGTTGTGCCTCGAAGCTTATGGTTGATGTATGTCACTTCTATGTGTTGAAAAATAAGGGTGACATTTTGAAAATGCCCTAACCCAAAAAATCTTGATGTTAAGGTATTGTTTTTCCATCACTTTAAGATAGTAATAATTTTTTTTTAGATTTTAAGACGATGCAGAGCTCTGTAGGACAAACTGTTCGTTCCCTCCGAGACCTTGTGACAAGAACTGGAATCGTTACAAGTTGATAATCGGTTCCACAGTTCCGGAACAGCTGTACCGACACACCTCTAGGCCATTGTTGGATCGTAGTCGACATACCTATTACTCTTATTTGCCTTCGTTCCATCTCAAACTGATTGAACCATAGCCTCACAGATACTGCTCCCCGACCACTGCCTTGTCGTACTAACTCTGCCATTTCTCTTTTAATTTTTAAGGCTTGTGTGTATACGTCAGTGTAAGGTACCACAGTTCTAAGGGGAATCCCGTTGTGTCTGGCTTCATTGGAAAGATAATCTGCCATCGCGTTATCCCTCACACCCTCGTGAGCTCTTGTCCATACGAGTTTCAGCTCTCTCTGCTCAAGTCTCATGTGCTCGATCAACTGGAGGATCTCGAGTAATAGTAGTGTTGTAATTGCAGTGCAGTTTAAAGTTACTTGGCTTAGTTTAGATACTACGACAATCAGTAACATTTGAATGGAGAGTATACCTCTTTTTCTATGACAATCAGTTAAATCTACGACAATCAGTAAAATTTGAATGGAAATCAGACCTCTTTTACTACGACAATCAGTAACATTTGAATGGAGATCAGGCCTCTTTTACTACTCACACTTTTGTTTCTGATTTATCGTAAGTCGCGTCGATTTTTAGATTCGACATACCTGGAAACGTAAACCAACCAATTTTCAGGGGGGTTATAAAAAAATGTCTCGCTTGATGGATTCCAAAGGTTCATTATTGAAAATGATAAACCAAAAGCGACTACGTGTGCATCTAAGAATAGCTAAGAAAACGTCAGAGACGATTGATCAGAAGCATTAAAGTCCAAGTCTCTGGAGAACGTGGAATGAATGGCGGCCCCCGAGTCAACATCCTCGGTAAAATAGATTTTCAGAAAATCATCTGTAATGACTCATACTCTTAGCTATGTTAGTTCTCCAATAAAGGACACAAGGGAAACCCTGAGGGACGAACACGTCACTTGACGTCACCTTCCTCCACTCTCCCTTTACCCTGTTAAAGTAGTATAAAAAGAGAGCTCAGGGCTTACCCTCATGCATTCCTCTTTTAGTCCGGGCAACGAAGGGTTTGAGATAGAAAAAAATAGAACCCAAACCAAATTCGGCACAGATGTAGGGGTGGGTATCCTTATTAACATACTAAAAGCCCCTGAGGGTGGGGCACGAGCTCGTGGGGAGGGGGGTCACTAAAGGTCCCATTTTGGGGTTTTTCGTAAATATCTCGAAAACGGTGCATTTCTCGATAAAGCTTATAATTCAGAACTTCTTCGGGTGCCACTGGGGCATCAGCACTACAGCACTCCCTACGTGTTTATCTACAGGTAGATCATTCATTGCATCTTATATACCAATAACTCACTTCCTTACTGTATTAATTGCTTTGTTAACAAATATTTTGGTATTTCTTTGCTGGTCCAACAGTGGCTGGGTAACAGTTTACCACCAACCAACTAGCTTCGGATGGGCCATGCAGGAGGATGGACTCCATCCAGTGACCACCAACGCCCCAGTGGCACCCGAAGAAGTTCTGAATTCCATGTTTTGTCGGTGCACAACCGGATGTGGAACTCGCTGCGGTTGTCGGAAAACAGGCATTGCCTGCTCGGTCGCCTGTGGCGGGTGCCATGGCACCTGCACCACGCCGCCCCCACTGAAGCAACCTCCATGAGTGACGAAGAAGACGATCTTTGATGTACTTTGACCTTACCTGACGGTCATGTTATTTTGTAAATAGGTACCTTACTTTAATACTTAGTTACCTAATAAAAAAACTTTTTCGTTTTCTTCTACATCATATTTTTATATACCCCCCCCCCCCCGATCTGTTGATATGTAATTCTGGGTTGTTAATTCGTGGTATATATAGCATTAAATAACGACAGATGACAAAAAGAAGGACGATTGAAGTTCGAGGGCACATAAAAAGGGGAATGGCAACATTTGAGTAAAAATGACACAAATTGGCAAAATTTTGAAATTGGCTTAATTTTTGATTAGTAAATGATAAATTGGCAATAAACCACATGTTCTTCAAGTAAATTTGATGCTCTACAACTTTTTCTAAGAGACATTTTTTCTCAGATCGACCGTTTGGACGAAATTCAACAAAGTTATCCAGAAAACGTGACCTAAAACCGAATTTTCAAAATTCCTCCATTTTTGGATGCATAAAACTCGGTAACGGTTCGGAATTTTGATAAAACGTATGGAATCAAAGTTGTGGAGAATTGTATAAGATTTAATTTACTATAGGACATGCTTTATCGAGAAATGCACCGTTTTCGAGATATTTACGAAAAACCCCAAAACGGGACATTTAGTGACCCCCCTCCCCTCGAGCTCGTGCCCCACCCTCCAGGACTTTTAGTATGTTAATTAGGATACCCACCCCTACATCTGTGCCAATTTTGGTTTGGGTTCTATTTTTTTACCTAAGACCCTTTTTTAGTCTTTGTTGCCCGGACTATTTTAACAATCGACTTAATTATTTCTCGCTCTACCTCGCCTTCTCTTAGAAGCCCAAAGTTCCTCGGTGGTCTCAGTAAGCACATCGCGCCAGCCTCCGCTTCCATTTCACCTAGTAGTTGTCAGCCCCCAACTAGGAACTAGGTAAATGTACTGCCTCCCTCCGGTCGGCGAGCAATCGCGCCGAGGTACGCAGCCGAGCTGAAATCCTTAAGCACTCCTGCATGCGGTAGGCGGTAACCTGTGCCGAGCAGAAAGTGCTGTCCCATCCTTCACCTTCGTTGAGTAGGGACCAATAGAAATCGACACGCCAACATAAAAACATCAAAGAAGTCAAGAACTTCGAAGTGATTTGAAGTTTTTGAACTTCGAGCATTTCATTACTTCACAATCCAACAGTTGTGGAATTTTATTTGGTATCAAATCTCGCTTTCGCATTTCAGAAAATTACTTTTTCGAAGGAAACAAAAAAAGAACAATCATACCTGATAGTGACTTGATTATACTTTGCTGCGTGAAACCTTCCTTCTATTCCCGATTGGGCGAACACCGTAAACTAAGTTCCGCGCTTTGATTACACCATCAAACGAGTCTTCCTCGTTAGTGCCCTCACCTTTTCGGCGTTCCGCGTCGCTATAGTGGAAAAAGCGGCGGTGACAGCCTTTTCTGCTCTCAGGTCTTGAAGTAAATCTCCGTCCTCCACAGCTCTTTTCCATTGAAAACTCGCTAAGCCTCATTTTCATCAAACGACAATTAGTAAGCACTAAGAAGGGAAGCGAGGAAGTTGTAATTATGACTGTCTTTGACAAAAGGAGCCTCATTTGTGGGTATGACCTTTTTGCCCTGTCAAGCCTCGAGTGAGATCTGATAAGGGAGCCTTGCTGATAAGATTTTACAGGATCGTATATCTCAACGCCAATTTCATGATGAGCCAATTCTAAGTTGAAAGCTAATTTCAAAATTAGTGTTACTATAGTGACACAGGGGTAAGTTTACTTGATGAATTAGTCAAACGGTATAAAAATCAATTGGACAAAAGAAAAGTTGGACAGAATAGTTCATATAAAAAAGTTGAAGTCATATGGGATGATGGAGTACAACCCATAACTCAAACCTCGGGTATACTCCCTTTTAGTCATTGTGTGACTCTCCACCTCGTTTAATTTCATGATTGCACCATATTGAATTTTCATACCGTCCTCCACCCATACATTTAACCTTCATCCGCTCGCGCCCCCCTGAGTCACACTAGCGATCGCAGGGCGGCTGATAGCCGCCCGTCACATTTTTCCTTATTTCAATGGATTTTTTGGTACTTCAACTCGATAACGACAAGGATTTGGGTTGGTCATCTTGTAAGTGAGTTCATACACATTATTTAGAATGAAAAACTTTTATTGAAAATAATTATAAACTTTGGTAAACAAAAATTTAAAAAAATAACGTCATAATATTCTTTCTGGGCTTACTGCCTAGTGACTAAACTATCACACTCTGTTCAATTAATCAAATTGTTCTTCATATCAGAAGATATATAATCACATTATTAGAAGGAACCATGCAAAAAATTTTATTATAAACTTTGGTAAAAAAGAAATAACGTCTAAATATTTTTCTTGAGCTTACTGCCTAGTGACTAAAGTATCACATTTTCTCCGATAAATCAAATTGTCCTTCATAGCAGAAGATATCAAATCTTTAGAAGAAACCATGCAAAATTACGAAATAATACCTAAGGATAAAAATGGTAGGTATGTAGGTACCTGGTAGAAAACTAGAAAAATAACGTACTTACGAAAAAAGCGAATCACGAGTAGGTACCAAAGCAAACATCACAAATGATAAATGAAACTCAGGTTTTTATCGGCATTTCTTCCGAAACATACATAGCTACTCATAACGAGGCTGAATGAAGTAAAAAAATATACTTACATTTCACCGTGGACGTTCAAAAAAATGTTGCACTGCCGATCGCGGGGCGGCAGTTAGCCGCCGAACTTAGTCACTCAAACTTTGAACGTGTATTGACAGCCACCAACGTAACGCAGGAGGAAAAGGTTAACGACATCTTGCGTAGGAAAGTCCAAATAGAGAATACAACTGCACTTTCCCGCTATCTTGCGTGCCAGTTATGTTTTGCCGCGCAAAATTCATCGCGGGCGGCAGTTTGCCGCCCACGCGAGCGGATGAAGGTTAATCCCCCTTTATATTTCTTCTCTCTGTGAATTGAATAATTAAGGCCAATTCAAAAATAGGCAATTTTTCAAGAAAGTTGTCGGAGTTAGGGTCGTGTTTTGAGCCTTCCACTAGCCAAAATACTCAATTTATAATGTAATAAAGAAAAAGGAATTTGAAGGCAATGTAAACACCGTCAATTTGAAACCTGAAAATTATACTAGTAGCCACTAAAAAATGTTTCTAAGAAATGAGGGAACTCCGTTGTTCCTACACTCCATCAATCGTTTTGAATCTATTGTTATCTACGTACCGTATTGGAAAATCCGTCGTACCCAGCAAGTCGAGTACAGGAGGCGAGCGCTTTCTATGTAAGGACATCATCTTCAGGCCGTCGAGAGAGTACTAAAGTTTGTCAGTCCGTCGTTCTATTTATATAGTTTGGGTGAAAGGGAGGTGAAAGTAGAAAAAAAAATCGATAGTACCTAAGTTAGAAGTGAATATAAGTAAATAGTTCAGCAGTAAGTTATTTATAAATAACTTACTGCTGAACTATTTACTTATATTCACTTATATTTACTTATATTCACTTACATAAATGTAAGTGTTATATTATATTATTTATAGTTTAGAATTTAGAATATACGTGGCCACCAGGTGGTCTCCATGTGGTGAATGTACAATTGGGTATTTCAGTCTTTTTTTTTTCAAAAGAGCATAGTCAGGAATAACAGTAATTGGGTCTGTTGGTCGAGAAAATGTTTAGAATAAATTAGGAAAGCTAATGAAAGTTGAAGATTTGAATGATGTGACGTAGTAAGTTGTTGTGACGTATTAACTTGCTGACCTTGGATCGAGACATTCCACTAATCCTGTGCAGTCTAGAACGCCTCGTGGCCTTGGATACTATAAATTACTACGCACACACATCCGAGGCGTAGTGTGTGCGTTCATGGAGGCCCGCCTTTTGTTCAAATGTGTAATTTCTTTATTTAATTTTCCTACCACATGTTATAGTATCAATGGGCAGAAAGATGGAGTATATAGGTTTTCAAAGGTGCTGAATCCAAATTTGAGGTCAAAAACTTCAATGAGGTATCTCGGCGGGTCGGAAATTCAGGTTTTTGACTTCAAATTTGGAATCAGCACCATTGAAAACCTCTATACTCCAACTTTTTGCCCAATGATACTATAACATGTGGTAGAAAAATTAATTAAAGAGATCACACGTTTGAAAAAAAGGTGAGCCTCCATGAACGCACACACACTAAGTAAGCCACAAGCGTGTGTGTGTAGTATTTTGTAGTATCCAAGGCCACGAGGCGTTCGAGACCGCTCGGGATTAGCGGAATGTCTTGATCCAAGGTCAGCAAGTTAATACGTCACTACAACTTTTTACGTCGAATCATTCAAATCTTCAACTTTCATTAGCTTCCCTAATTTATTCTAAACATTTTCTCAACAAACAGACCCTATTACCATTATTCCTGACCCTGTTTTGAAAAAAAAAATAATAATAATTGACTGAAATGCCCTATTTCCGATCCACCGAAATACCCCATTAAGGATTAGTTTTATCTCTCCCTTTCACTTGACATGACAGACAAACATCCTTTCACCTCGTCGTCTCGTTACCACGTGGTCCCTTTTCTGTCTGATCCTCCTTCCCTTTCACCCTAACTACATAAATAGAACGACGGACTGACAAACTTAAGTACTCTCTCGAAGGCCTTAAGATGATGTCCTTACATCGAATACGATCGCCTCTTTACACGACTCGCTAGTTACGACGAATTTTCCAATACGGTACGTGGATGATAATTGTATTCTTATAACTAGCGGAACTAATCCCATACGTTTTGAAATCATTTAGAAAAAATCTTTTTGTTCACATTCATATTTGAGAAAACTATAATGGCTACAGGTATAATTAAGATTTCAAATTTAAGCTTATTAACATTGCCTTCAAATTCCTCTCATTTTACTGTTTTCTAAAATGGGTACCTAGTTTTTTAAGTAGAAGGAAGCATGTTTCTATCACATTTTCAAGTTTAGAAAAACGTTTTTGGCGGTTTTCCAAAAATTTAGAAAATCTGAGGAACCCCCTTTTGTGAGCGACCTCCTCAAGTATTGACGATTCAATCAGAACACATTGTGACATGAATATGTTTCTTTGCACTGAGTAGGTATTTGCGGTATTGCTATAATCACAATTCATTGACTCTTGTGATGTTCCACATTGACTTTAGCACTGTTGCCTTAAACGATTGTTCCCTCATTTCCGTTGGCAAAACTGTTTACCTGACCACACCATTGGATCCAGCACACTTTTTCATATAAGGTTATGACCTAAACTTGAAAACATGAAAAAAGTGACTTAGGCTATGCTGGTTCTTCACCCTCGACATGTTCTCATTCGTATGTTCTGTTTCATATTGTACAGAAATCAGTTTGAATAGCAGAAGGCACTATATTTCCAACAAATTAACAACCTAACTCATTTTTAACACATCAAATCTCAAATTCAAAAATAGGACAACCAGTTTTTCAGACAACGTAACTATCAACAACTTCTAATAATGTCATCAAGTGACCAGGTCGTCACACTACCCCCTCCCCCTCTTTCTCTCAATTTTTCTCCAAGATCTGGGGTCCCTGCTTCACTGGCATAACATCTGCTCTTGCGAGTCGATTTGCATGGAGGAGCCTCTTTGTCCTCCCAATCCGAACTTCAAAGAGAACGTCATTTTTCTTTTTAGTGATAATCCAGGGTCCAGTCCATTGGGGTTGTAGCTTCGGGCATTTTCCTACTGTCCGCTTAGGGTCGTGAACCCACACCCAATCATCTTTGTTGAACGGAGGTTGCTTGGCATTTCGGTCAAATTTTTCTTTCTGCCTTTGCATCTGAATTCTCATTGTGTCGCATGCAAGTTCCCGAACCTCCTTCAAATCCTGACGTAGCTTGAATGCGTAATGTGTAGTCAATTGGGGTTCTATTGGTACAGTGCGAAACAACTCCTCAGGTAAATGAAGGTCTCTTCCAAAAACCAGCTGGGCTGGTGAGAATCCTGTTGTATGATGGGGAGCTGATCTGTATGCCAACATGAACAAAGGCAACTTTTCATCCCAATCGTCCTGCTTTTTATTTACAAATATTGCCAAAAATTTCGTTAGTGTTCGATTTAGTCTCTCTACAAGACCACCTGATTGTGGATGCAGTGGAGTTGACCTGGTTCGGCGCATTCCTAACAAGGCACTAACTTCTTGGAGCAAGCGAGACTCAAAATTTCGTCCCTGATCCGTATGGATCTCGTGCGGAACCCCATATCGGCTGAAAACTTGTTCCACCAGTGTCGTAGCTACTGTTTGAGCTTCTTGATTTGGTATGGCCATAACCTCCGGCCACTTCGTAAAATAGTCGGCAACAACGAGAACATACCGGTTCCCTCTTGTTGTGCGAGGGAAAGGCCCAAGAATGTCGACTCCAATACGTTCAAAGGGTCCCCCTACCATGCATTGTTGAAGGGGAGCTTGATGTAATGGTCCAGGGCCTTTAACTCTACGGCACTCGAAACATGCCTTGCACCATGCCTTTACATCTGATGCCATTCCAGGCCAGTAGTAGTTTTGCCGGACCTTCCCCAGGGTTTTGAAGAATCCAAAATGTCCTCCTGTGGGGCTACTATGGCATTGCTGTAGGACTACGGGAACTGCTTTGACAGGGACTACAGCCTGCCAATGGAACCTCTTTCCTGAACCCTCCCACCTATGGTACACTTTGTCATTCATAACTTGCAGAGAGTCCCACCGTGCAACTAGCTGACGAACACTTGAGTCAATTGATGCTAGCTCTGGAGGTTTGGGCTTGACCCCTTCAAGAAGTCTCCCCTTTAACCACTCAATATCCTTGTCAAACCACTCGCCCTCGTTTGCTGTAGATATTGTATTCACCTGATGCATTTCCTTTTCTTCCTTTCTTTCACAGTAGGTACATTGTCCTGTGCATGGCCTACGGGAAAGACCATCCGCATTTCCATGATGCTTTCCTGCTCGATGAACAACCTGGAAGGAATAGGTCTCCAGTTTCTCCAACCATCTGGCAAGTAGACCTTCTGGTCTTCTAAATGATGTAAGCCATGTCAAAGATGCGTGGTCCGTTCTTAGGGTGAAATTGACTCCATAAAGATATTGGTGGAAATGTTCGATTCCTAGCACAACTGCCAATAGCTCTCTACGAGTAGCACAGTAGTTTCTCTGCTGCTTTGAAAGTGTTTTACTAAAGTACGCTACCACTATTTCCATTCCATCGTTCTCTTGCGACAATACAGCACCCACTGAGTGTGAACTCGCATCGCAGTCCAGCAAGAATGGTTTCTGGAAATCTGGAAATGCCAAAATGGGAGTGGAAGTCATAAGCTCCTTAAGTTTCTCAAAGCTAAATTGACAATTTTTATCCCAGAGGAATGGAGTGGCTTTATCCTGGATTTGGTATAATGGCTGTGCAATCTCAGCAAAGTTTTGCACAAACCGCCTGTAATAAGAACACATTCCCATGAAAGATCTAATCTGCTTCTTATTACACGGTGTAGGCCAATCTTGGACAGCTTGAGTCTTTGAAGGGTCAGTGCGTACTCCTTCTCCTGATATTATGTGGCCCAAATAGTGTGCTTCTTTGTGGAAAAATGAGCACTTCTTTGGCTGTATCTGCAGTCCAGCCATCTTCAATTGTTCCAATACCTTTTCCAGTTTGTTCAGAACAGTCTGGGTATCTGGCCCATGGACAATAATGTCATCTAGGTAGACCAGTGCTAGCTCTGCTGGGATGACCCTTTCCATTAGGCGCTGAAATGTAGCTGGAGCGTTGCACAGTCCGAATGGAAGAACCTTAAACTGCCATAAGCCTTTTCCATATAAGGTAAATGCAGTTTTCTCCTTGTCCGCTTCATTTAGTTCTACCTGCCAGTAGCCACTCTTTAGGTCTAACACACAGAACCAACTTGATCCCCCAAGAGCATCAAAGAAACTCTGGATACATGGCAAAGTATAGGAGTCCCTTTTGGTTACGGAGTTTAAGCGTCTGTAGTCTACACAAAATCTTGTAGATCCGTCCTTCTTGGGAACCAACACTATGGGTGATGCCCAAGGACTGTATGACGGCTCAATTACCCCTTGATCAAGCATTTCCTTCAGCATTTGGTCGATATGGCTATTTTGTGAGTAGGGTATTCTCCGTGGGTTCTGCTTTATGGGCATTTCATCTCCTGTGTCAATGGAATGTTTTACAACTTTACATTTCCCCAATGGTCTTTCTCCATCAGCAAAGATTTCTCTGTATTTCCACAATAGCAACCTCACTCAGGTTCCTCAGGTTCCATTGGCAGGCTGTAGTCCCTGTCAAAGCAGTTCCCGTAGTCCTACAGCAATGCCATAGTAGCCCCACAGGAGGACATTTTGGATTCTTCAAAACCCTGGGGAAGGTCCGGCAAAACTACTACTGGCCTGGAATGGCATCAGATGTAAAGGCATGGTGCAAGGCATGTTTCGAGTGCCGTAGAGTTAAAGGCCCTGGACCATTACATCAAGCTCCCCTTCAACAATGCATGGTAGGGGGACCCTTTGAACGTATTGGAGTCGACATTCTTGGGCCTTTCCCTCGCACAACAAGAGGGAACCGGTATGTTCTCGTTGTTGCCGACTATTTTACGAAGTGGCCGGAGGTTATGGCCATACCAAATCAAGAAGCTCAAACAGTAGCTACGACACTGGTGGAACAAGTTTTCAGCCGACATGGGGTTCCGCACGAGATCCATACGGATCAGGGACGAAATTTGAGTCTCGCTTGCTCCAAGAAGTTAGTGCCTTGTTAGGAATGCGCCGAACCAGGTCAACTCCACTGCATGATAATCCTCACTGCCTTTTCTAAGAGCAGAATTGTCAAGAGCTTTTGCGATCCAGGTGCCATCCAGAGTAGCTCCCGCTACCTGTAGACCCCGTTCAACGCACTGCCACTTCTTGAGGATTGGGATATTGTGGGTCTGCATGTACAATTTTTCATGAGGGAGATCCAGACGTGCTCCTATGTGTTCTAGGAAATCTAGTCCCACTATGCCTTCATCCTTGATTTCAACAATGTAGAATATGTGATTGAAGGCGAGGTCTCCCATTTTAACCAACACACAGCATTGACCCTGAACTCTTGCTTCTCCATTTCCTGCTGTCTGGAGAACATCAATTCTTGGATTTTCTGATACTAGGTGAAGTTTTTTTACTATGTCTGGCCTCAAGAGGGATACTGTTGCTCCAGTGTCCACTAACATACTACAAGCCAATCCAGCCAATTCAACCTGAATGAATAACGCACCAGTATGGTTAGTGATTTCCTTCTGTGGACCATGAGACATATGGCTAGCCTGGGCATGGTCCCCTGCCCCGGCTTGTTTCAGTTTTCCGACCTTACGCGTTTTGGACACTGTGCCTTTACGTGACCAAGGCCCTTGCATCCATAACAACGGATTTGCTCACGAGATACAGATATTCCAAGTTCAGAATCGTGCAACAAATCAGCTTCATGTTTTTGTGCTTTGTGTAGAGCTCTTTTCAAGGATTGGGGAGAGGATGCACGAACAGGTAGTCGAACATTCGGATTTACAATAGCTTTGATGAAAGCATGAGTAGCTAAACGTTCTATAGCTTGTGGTGGGCAGTCGGGGAAAGCCCCACGAGTCAATCGTTCAATATCTATAGCTAATGCCGATAGAGACTCTCCTTCTTGTTGCCTTCTGGCTTGCAATTGAGCATGGAGCAAAGAAGTGAGGTGTCCTGACCCAAATTTACTCTCTAGTGCCTCCCTTAGTTTTTGAAAACTAGTGCGATCCGTTGCTGGGATGTTATGGACAACAGTAAGGGCTGGACCAGTGAGAACTGCAACTAGATTTTCCCCTTTTTGCTGATCATCCCAACCATTGGCATTTGCAATAATTGTGAATTGGGTGCAGTATTCCTCCCAACTCCCTGAACCACTGAAAGTCGTTGGTTTGGGGCCACGTTTATGTACTTTCGGCCCATTACTTGAATTACTGCAAGAGGGCTCAACAATTATTTGATGTGAAAACAGACAAAGGGTTGGTAATCTGCTCTACTCGGTCTCGTAGGACACCCATTTCCTGTATGAGACCTTGAACTGGTTGGGGTTGCCCTAGAATAGTGATGATTTGATTGAGTTGATCACGCATAGACTCGAGATTTCGCTCTAAAGACGCTACCCTAGTTTGTAAAGGGGAAGATGCATTTGTCACTATGGGATTTGAAACTGAGATCGGTGAGAGCTCATTTTGAGGAGGAGTAGGGTCCTCAGGATCCGCAGGACGCTGGCGAGTCGACACAGTTCTTTTGGGTGGCATATCTAACAACACTGCTTACCTCTTCCTTCCAAACGTTGAAAACAGACAGCTAACTTTTGCGTTGGGCGCCAATTGTACAGAAATCAGTTTGAATAGCAGAAGGCACTATATTTCCAACAAATTAACAACCTAACTCATTTTTAACACATCAAATCTCAAATTCAAAATAGGACAACCAGTTTTTCAGACAACGTAACTATCAACAACTTCTAATAATGTCATCAAGTGACCAGGTCGTCACAATATTTTCATTACTGTTTCATGTCAAGACACGTTTCTAGTATACAAATACCCTCAAAACGTTTCTGATTGCTGTTTTCAAATCCCGTCCCCAAAATTAATATTGGGAGTTTCTACCTGACAAAACTCTCGTTTTGAATGACATTGTTACGATTTTTCATGCAGATTTGAACGTCGTTTGATTCTATAATAATTTATTAATTTATTTACATAATAATTGCTGTAACCATGGATGTGGAAAGTGTTGATAGCGTTAGGTAGAGAGTTCGTTTCAAGAGAATGTTTAAGAGGTTCGTTGAACCAGTATTAAGCTCCAAGTTACTCCTTTTCAGGGAATTTCATCAAGTATTTGCATATTAGGTAGGTACCTTTCTCATAGTAGTCTACTTGCTACAGGCTTTATCCGCCACTTCGTCGTCGTAGTTGGAGCATGGAATATACTAACCTTGCAATATTAGTTTTCTCTCATAAACCAACCGTTGGGGTCCTTGAGCTCTGTAGGTTCAGGGTAGATTCTAATAACACCGTTTGCTTGATGGATGCATCAGATTCAAAGTGAATATTTCAGCTTCAGTTGTACCTATATAATTCAATCGTTCTATTGGTTATCCTGGGGTCTAAATACACCCTCGTGATGAACTTCTGATATCAGCAAAAAAGTAATACTATCCCATGGAAGGTAGACAGAATAATGAGACGATTCAGAAGAGTCGATTGTGGTCTCCTCGCAGCCGTTCATACGCATGCGCGACATCATTCGGACCCAATTTTCGTTATTTTTGAGAGAAGGTGAAAACTTGCACCTTCCTTCTTTCCAATACCTATTGCATCAGAGTTCCCAACGAAATAAGTTGATCAGAAGACTAAAGTGTTTTTGACTCCAATCACGTAGATGGGAAATCAATTCAAGCAGTTTCCAACCACCCACAATGTGGGCCCCACATGGATCTTTTCAGGAAAATCCAATTTTTATCTCCAGATATATTTACCTCTTAAATTCTTTCAGGAGAATTTTGAAATGTTGGTCATAGCTTCAGGAGCCTTGCCTTGAAGGTACTCTATCACTTATAGCACTCAAAGACAAGGAGAAAAATTGAAGAATTGTAGATTGTTCTGAAAATCCGTAACTGTGCGGGTAAATTCTGGCAACGGCCGTTCGAACGACAATAGCTGAAACCGCGATGTTTTTGATCAACTCAACATTTATTGCATCTTTTATTGCACATTTCATTTTATTTGCAATTAAAATTATTTAAATGATTCAATTCCAAGTTCCTTCTGTTGTTACTTCGGGAAAGGAAGGAAGAACTAAACAATATGAACATGACAACTCGCTCGGTAATAGGGTACGCAGCCCAGTTCTAGGGTTGGAAAAGTTTCGAGCTACCGTAAAACCGTCAAACTTTACTCCAAGATTTACTCCAAAACAGTTCCAAATACAATTTCTCCCACTCGAAATGGGTTAAATTGATTTTTTTTTAATACGTGAATTGATCTTCAGGGCTTCCTGAACATTTGAGTGGTCGAGCTCATTGATCAGATAATTGTAACCCCCCTATTTAATTGTTTAAATGTTGGAGTATGGTTACCTACGAGTGCGTCTATCTTTACTCCACTCTGAAAAACTCCCGGTTATCGCTACAGAAACGGGCAGTGGTGCAATGATACTAGTCGGGATTGAATTCATTACCCCAGAGATACTTGATAATATCAAGTATTTATAATATTATTATGAAATATATTCTGAAAAATTGAACTTTTTAGCTTGAAAAATACAAGTTATACCTAAGAAAAATATAAATTCCAATGATCATTTATTTCAACGAATTTGCTTGAAATGCAATATTTCTGGTTGAGAGATCACAATTTCAGTCTTCCAGTATAGACAGACTTATGTAGGTAATCGAGCAAAACTTTCTACAAGTAAAGAAGTATTAAGGACAATAAACGATAAACGAATGACTTAACAAAATCACAGAAAAAGTCTGTTTCACATTCGATAACTTTCAAATAAATTGCAATGGTAAATTTCAAAGTTAACCCACGAGTAAATAATATAGTAAATCACAGCTTATGAGACCAAAGCACGTTCATGTTCATATCATAATGCAGCTGTTCAGTTGTAAAGTTTCGGTAGGGGCGCGTACCAAGCTTCTTCTCATTTCTTCTCCCTATCTCTTACTTCTGACATGAGATACACTAGAAACCTTACATTTAACACTGCGAAAATTATAAAACACAAATATTTTTCGAGATTAAATAAGAAAAATATGAGTGAGGCTACCTTAATCCCAACCTTTATAGTGGAGTAAAGATACCCGGTTTTTGGAGTAAAGTTACCATCAAATTTTTGGTAAACAAAAGCATAACTAAGAAAACACTTTTTTGAGAATATGATTAGTGTATTTTGTTCAAAATAAGATATTGAAAGTGATATGATGAGGGCTTGCCAGGTAAATCCACTCCAAACACCTGATATGGAAGAAATTTTGGAGCACAAGAAACAGGACAAAAACAGCTGAACAGGAAACAATGACTGATAACAGCTGATAACATGGATAAAGGCGCCATCGCAAGCCGCATCGATTCTCTGGGATGTGGAGAATAACGAAAACACAATAGCTAACTTTTATCTAAGTTCTACCATGCTTACGTCACAATTGAAGATTCTCACTTTTTGGGGTAAAGTTACCCCTGGTGGGGTAAAGTTTGACGGTTTTACGGTACTGGAAAAGTTGAATAGGCATTAACTTGAAAAGGTATCTGTCTTACCCCAGAATACGCCCAATTGTATTTTATATGCGGAAAGCGGAGTGGAACCACTGGAATTTTATTTTATGAAGCTATAGATGGATTACGTGGTTTGTGCGCTAAAGCTTCTCAATCATAGGTACCCAAGGACTATAGCTGAGGAGATTGTGAGGAGTGAGGTTTCCTGGTTCCAAGCTTATCGGTAACGAGCCGCGACAAACGGGCTAACTCTCTCAAGTGATGTAGGCCAGGGTCGGGATTGGGAACTGAGTTTGCTGTCTGTTAAGGACAGGTTGATGCAAGTGTAGAAAACAGAACTGAGTCAAGCTGTGGCTGAATCACAGCACCACACGCTGTATGCTCAATTGGTCAAACAAATTCCTGTACATCACGCGAACGGTTTTCAGAGCAAGATCTGAAATGTTGGATGTAAATTTCAGATGGCAGAGAGAGGGGATGATAAATTGCTGTTCGATGTGTAATTTAAGAGAAGAGGAGATCTCATTTCATTTTTTAGCAACCTGCCCAGTATTGAGGGAGTTTCGACAATTATATCTAAGGACTCCGCGATTGTCAGTACAAGATCTAATTGAAATTTTGAATGGTGGTGATCTGTTGATGGCCCTAGTGAAGTATGTCAAAAAAGCTGGAAGTTATAGGAAATTCTTAGTGAACGAGTTTAACTACAGGGAGGATGAATATAGGATATCTTATAGAAATGGACCTATAGAACTCTCAAATTTGGGGTCAAAATAATCGTCGAGGATTGGCAGGAAAAAAATAGGTCGAATAAGAATGGTAGGTCGTTGAGCAGCTGTTTATTCATTCAAATTTAATAGTATTTGTTATTTGTGGTTTGAAAAAATATACATAATATGTATATAATATGTATTATATTATTATATAATGTAAAACGGGGGTGATAAGACGAACATCGGAGCTAGTAATGGAGGATGGTGGATTGGTTTCTCGGGGTTGCGATTTTATGCCACTCTAGTATTAGTATCTACTTTCGATGAGATGAACTCATTTTTCGTACTTATTATATTCTTTCATTGTAACTCAAATTACTCGTCCTGGTTCTAATGTTTCGGTTTGCGAATGAACTATGTTGCATTGGTAAATCGGGGCAGAACGAGGCGGTAAACTTTAAACCAAAGGCCGGGAACGGGTGGGAGGTTCAAACACCTTCTTTGGAGAGAGGTCGTCAAACCGGTCCTTTTGACACCTCTTCAGGAAGTTAACAAAAATGGCAAGTAAACTGCCAAGACCTAGCTCATGCTCATAAAGGCACTTATTTCTACTTCAAAATAAGTTCCACTGGTTCCCTGGAGGCATTATCACTAATATCACCGTCACTAATTGAAAGGGAATGATTTATGTATGAACTTCAGACTATCCTTAATTCTAAGTATCACGCTATTCAAAAGTCTTGTCCCACCTAGGATATACAAAAATATCATTTATTCGAACCACAAGGCTGAAGGTACGAGTATTTCCGTTTTCACAACTATGTAGCTAGCCGGATCACCTCACCTCGAAGCTATAAGGGGGAAAAGCCACGAATTCATGGGGCAATATCGTTGAGCCCTGCCTCAATTTACTATCTTGTTCTACTTTTCTGTTCCCTTTGTTGCTCTAGATTGTTGGCTCGTAATTGGACGAAGTTATCTCCTCGGAGGGAATGAAACTAAAGATTCTCGAGCTATAAAGTGGCAAAAGGACAATTTCCTTCAGAAACCAACGAGAGGCCAGTAGGAAGTATAAAAGTATCCTAAGTTTGTGGGTCCCCCAGGGGGTTCAACGCACTACAACGCTCGCCGTGGAGATTGGGTCAAACAACGCGGGCTTCCCCTGCCGCTCGCAATCGCCTCGACATTGACATGGAAGGAAAAGCTCCGGAGACCGCTGCACTGGAATAAACTTGACGGTTCTGACTGTATCACTTCTCTTTCCTCTTCCTCAGAATAACACTTTTGTTTCGTTGGATACCGGAAGGGACGGGCTTCTGAGGGCTTAACTCCACCGTCACCGTAACTTTGGTAAACTGGAATCCTACCTTCCAGAAAACTCGGCGAAATATTCCCTAAACAAGAATGTACACGATATGAAACGTCTGCCCTTTCTCAAACCACAAAATAGGAGTACCTACCGTAAATTATGAAGAGGTTTGAGTGGGAATTACAGAAAACAATGGCACCAATTCTTTCTCCTTATTGCATTTAGGAAAAACGCGACTAGCGAATAGAATCAAATCACAGAAATTTGAACGAAACATGGACTTTTTCGAAATGGTTTCACAATCTTCAATCCTTGAAATCGTACATTGACAATTTCATTTTGAAATATAGCATTAGCAAACTGAATTAAACTTTTCGCAATTTGATTCAAAGTTTTTGAAAACTGCATTAAACCTTTCCCAATTACAAGTGAACCTTTCATAAAATTAATCCTCTGCATCAAACATGATTAGAGGACATATGAGTTAGTGGAGTCCCCAAAACAATACCTTATCTTTGGACGGTCAATAACTTCCCTGTGAATGGTCAATTACTCCTCTGTGGACTGGAAAACTTTCATTGACCTTCACTGTGTAGAGTCACCCTTCTCTTCCCGTCAACATTGCATTCCAAAATTGTAACTTCTGGAACTACAACTGTGGAAGTTTTCCGTGAGTTTCCGAGAAAGCTGGAACTGAAGTTACAAAATTCCACAGACGGCGTCCTGCTAATTATGGACAACGCGAGAATTCTTCGTTCTACTACAGTCAATCAGTTTTTCGCAGAATCAGATATAGGGGTAAAGTTTTTTGCAACTTACTCGCCCATGCTCAATCCCGTTGAAAAAGGGTTTTCAAAAATCAAAAACGAAGCAAGGAAGATTCTGGCTCAACGAGGTGAGCATAATTTGTCAGATGTCATTGCAAGGAGCGTGTCTACTGTAAGTGCTTAAGACTGTTCAAACTACGTCATGGACATGTATCTCGTACTTTCTGCTCCAGCTACAGGCCAACCCCTCCACTAACCTTCCCAGTTCCTTGAAAAATCAGACTATTCATGAGATAGTTTACTCTAGAACATACATTTATGTATAGATAGTTGATAACGTGTTTATTTATTATCATTTGGTTTATTAAAAATTTATTAAATTGTTTGTTTATTGCGAAAAGTTTAATTCAGTTCGCGAAAGGTTTAATTCTATTTGCGAAAGGTTTAATTCTATTTGCGAAAGGTTTACTTCAGTTTGCGAAAAGTTTAAATCAAATTGCAAAAAGTTTAATTCAGTTTGTTAAAGGTTTAATTCAGTTTGCTAATGCTATACATTTCGAATAATTTGATAAGTAAGTAAAGTGAAGTAAGTACAGTAAACAACCATTTCAGGTTGGATTTTCGTCCGACTGCCATTCCTGGCGTCGCGGACGTCATCAGCAGTCTTCCTAAGGGAAGATCAGAATTTGTTCTGATGATTTCGCTCATGGCTTCCCATTGGCCTCACCGCCCTGGGTTGGGACGAGGGGGAACTGCGACCGACTTGCCCGATATATTTGATAAGCATATCAGATAAGCTTAGATGGATCAAAAAACACGTAGATCCACAAGAAAACCTGTGGGGTTGGTAACGCTGACCAGAGTTGTCACTAGAGTGAATATTTTTGTTGAAATACTGCACGAATGAAATGTTTTTTGACCTTCGATCCAGAATGATGAAACCAAAAATGGTTGGTAGTATCTAAATATTTTGTCTAGCTCACGAGATAAACCACGGCCGGTTTCAATAGAGGCCGGCCGTGAATAAACCCAGTAGGTATACCACAATCGCACTCATCGTTGGGAAATTGAATCATCCGTATACTCGTGTTTTTTCTAACGAACCACCAAACTGTTCTTTTTCGGGAGAGCTGGAGGGAAAATCCATTGTTTTGTAATCTCGCATTTCTCCACAACAATGGGGCATGATCACTCTTGGTGTGTCGCGTCTAGGTTATTCGATGCAGCGGATTTGATTTGCAGATCATCCCTGCTAATGCTCCAGTATGAATAAATTGAGTGCGGGACAAGCGTCGATGTGACCCACATGAGAGGATTTCAGTGCTTTTCGTCCAATTGAGAGGGAGTTAGAATTCGAGAAATTCGGCAAAATAACTATACCTAATTAGGAGTGGGAATATTAAGAGGCACTCGAGAGCAGAGGTAATACTAGGGATTTTGATTTGATTTTAACAAGGTTCCTCGAATTATGAATATGCTAGTACGAGCGAAACCCCTTCATTCCACAGGCCAATTTTAGGCAGAATACTACGTATTAGGTTTGAATGCAGGGTAGTCTCAAACTTAATTGACTTATTTCGAGTTTCCAAGAACCTATTTAATGAAAAAACCTATTTTTACTTATTTTTCAAATGTTCACTCCAAAACTCCGAAGTAAACCGCGGTGTAAATGGAGATGGATTAGAAATCTAGAATCGAAGCAGAAGCTGAAAAGACAGTCGGGAATAGCCGCAATCTAAGAGATACTTTCCGGATGATAGAGGAAGCTCCAGTATTGAGGTCAACCGATAAAACGAACGACTACGAGGTGAAATAAGAGAGGAAGGAAACACCGATGTGGCTTTTCTAGTAAGGTGAGTACATAGGGTAGCGCTGGAAGCTTCCGGCATATAGAAATGGAAGGCCAAGATTGGTGTGCACAACCTGTTCCAAGGCTATCAACATAATCTTTAAAACCAGCAAGAAGACGGATTTCCTTTTTCCGCGACAGAGCGGAACATAAAATAAATTCCAAGAGATCAGCAGAAGACTTTCATCCTCGACCTTCAATATTGGGCATATACAAGTCCTCCAAAAATTACATTAGAATGTCCAATATCAAAAAATTCATCAGAATGGAATCCAAATTGGATCGAATGTTTAAACTATTCCACAAAAAGTGTACCAGCACTGCAAAGTGGAACTTCGCATTTTTTGCAAATTTGTCTGGAGTTTTTTGGTTTATTATTTTCAATAATGAACCTTTGGAATTGACCAGAAAATTTGTTGGTTTACGTTTCGAGGTACGTAGAATCCAATAATCGAATAAAAAATTGACCGTACGATGCACTTTCCCCACTTAGCATTGACCGAATTTGATGATATTTGTTATGTAGACTCCATTTGGGGTCTAGTTGTGCCCCGAAGATTTTGGTTGATGTAGGTCACTTCTAAGGGTTGAAAAATGAATTTTTAAATTTTGAAAACACCCTAACTCGAAAAAAATGTGATTTGAAGGTATTGTTTTTTCATCAATTTAAGATAGTATAGAATTTTTAGATTTTTTTTTATTAGAAATTTATTAGAATTAGAATTTTTAGAGCCCTGTAGGAAAAACCGTTCGCTCCGAGAATTTAAGGGTTGGACGTACGATAAACCAGAAACACGAGTGTGAATCGCAAAAGAGGCCTAATCTCCGTTCAAATTTTAGCTGACCGAAATGCGATCGATGTTTTTCTTCATGTTGGATGGTTGATGTTTTTTCAGACGAGTGATCTAAATAATAAACCATTGTGTAATAATTTGCAGCGTTTTTGCTCTTCCTCCACTTTTTCAGTGAGCAGGAGACTGGCGTATGTTGTGCTGATTATTTGGTCGTACAGTCATTTCTAGCCACGGAATTCAATTCGTATTCAATCATCTTCTACAATATCATCAAACCGATCAACGCCGCCCATGTATGAATTCTTCTAGGAAACCATTGAAGGAATACAGGAATCTAGGCAAAATCTAATCTAATTAGAATCATGACAAAAATTACGCAAAATAGACGTAAAAAAACCCAAAAACCCTTCTTTAAAAAGCCCATTTTCGAACTCATTCATCCGGTAGCTTGAAGCCATATTTATGCAAAATATTTGTGTAGAGCGCAGGCAGTGGTTAGTTTTACGCTTTTAGGCACTGACATTTTTACAGTACTACTTAAACTGTGGCCAAAGTGGATTTCCGACAGAAATCTCATCATTTGGGTTGGCCCCACTGTAATTTGAGGCAACGCGCTACAGTCGATATAAGAGCAGTACTTAACTCGAATCGATCATCTTGTTCCACACATCGATGCCATAGGGAAGAGTGGTAGGCTGAACGTTGACTGTGGGGATCCCACCAAGGTATTACAACTACAAAAATCTAACAAGCGAATTTTCTCTCTACCTCCTCAGCACCTCTCAGTTCAAACTTTAAACTTATCACAAATCTCAGTGTCCTGGTTTCTACAAAAAAACTAACTTCAATTCAGTAACCCGGTTTTTAATTACCTGAAACTTTAAATAACAACAAGCTGGTTTCTACTGTGACCAAAACTAAATTAATTTCCCGATTCGTAAATGCATTATTTTCACAAGCTGGTTTCTGCACAGACCAGAACTTTACTCAATCCTCAATCAGTAAATTCAACAACTTCGCAATCTGGTGTCTATACCGACCAGAACCAAAATCAATATTTTTTTGTTCTTTTATCAAATTCACCTTCTGTAAATTCAAACCAAGTCAAAAATTAATATCAGTCAGTCAGATAGACAAACAGTAAAATTTCTCATTTAATAGTTTATTCCAAATACACAGTTAGTACAAATCATGACATACGCGTTACTCCTTGGTCAAACCAATTTATTATTTCGGATGAAAACAATGTATTTTATGAAAGTTTCGAATGTTCATGTCTGGTCAATCTTCCTACCTAGTTGAAATCGAAGAATGATCGTTGAATCGAGATGATATCTAAAGAGCCCTTATCTGCTGTGGTCTTGGCAGAACAGCCTAAACCCGACCCAAGCCCCGCCAACCACAGCTAATTATCTCAGGGGAAATTTACCGAATGAACAACGTTGTGTGTCCGTTTATAATGAGATTCGGTCCCCGATTTCCCGGTAGACACGTCCTGATAGTTAGCGACGTGTTAACAGGAACTACACGTCGCAGTGTTGTCACAGATAACAGGGAAGTGATTCACGTAACAATCACCGACACAAAAGACACTTGTAAGCAGGAGGTTGACATTCTAGATACCACTGGATAGCAAGGTGTTAACATTCGGATACCTCATCAATGATAATAGCGAGGGACAGTGAAGTGTGAAAGCAAAAAAGAGCTCTCATTGTGTTTGATGTTAATTAAAATAATTGAAGTTAGCCGTCACAGAAACATTCATGTTTCGAAACTTACCCACCTTCCACCTCGAATAAAATGAAAACCCTCTTCTCTTTGACGAGCGTTTTGTGATAATTTTTAATGAAAAACTGTTCAAATTATATATATATATGGGTCTTTCACATTATTGGGGAGTTTTACTGAAGTGTTCACTAGTCGAGGTGGTGAAGAGGTGATTCTGGCAAAAGAAATCATTCTCATACAGTAAAGGAAAATGAGAAGAAAAAAGCTCTCTCACAATCTCTTTCTCAATCCCAGGGAACAAAATTGAAAAGAATAAATGAATAAAAAACGCTGCAAATCATTGCTCAAAGGTTTATTATTTTCTGTATAGATCACCCTTCTGTATAGATCACTGGTTCTCCATCAATAGCACCTACCACCATCTGCATTCTCCCTGTATTCTCTCAAATTTCAGCTTCCTGCGTTCAATAGGACTGAAAATGACTTCGGAGCTCACTCAGCTGATCAGTGATCTGAAGAGTGAAGAAGATCTCCTCGAATGCTGAAGACGCCTGGAAGAGCACTTCCATTCAATAGGATTGAAAATGGCTTCGGAGCTCACTCAGCTGATCAGTGATCTGAGGAGTGAAGAAGATCTCCTCGAATGCTGGAGACGCCTGGAAGAGCACTTCAATTCAATAGGATTGAAAATGGCTTCGGAGCTGACTCAGCTGATCAGTGATCTGAAGAGTGAAGAAGCCTTTGAGCAATGATTTGCAGCGTTTTTTACCCACCAACATTAAATGTTGGTAAAACAAATTTTGTATTACCTACCAACTTTTTTTACCTACCAGCTAGGTACTACCTACCACACCATACTGGCTTCACACCTTCACAATCAAGTTTATCAGAGAGAACTAAACGCTTCACACTCGATTGGAAAACGTCTGCCAAGTTGGGTGGGCAGTACAGCTTACTCACTCATTGTAACATGGACGTATAGAATCAGTTGGCGAAAAAATTATGATTCAAAGAGTTATTGAATACCAAAATATTGGCGATAATATGCGGGATAGGGTTGCAGGTATTAATGTTTATAATAGTGTTGTAAATAGTTGTGGTATATAAACCACTGAAATAAAAGAACGAAAGAGTGTAGGTATGAAATAAAACTACGAAGTTATGACGATAATGATTATTATTATTCAATACTAAAACTATAATAGGTGTACGTATTAGGATTATGGGTATTAATTTGTTATATACTCGTAATTTGAGTTTTGTTTAAAATTAAACGTAGAATTTTATTATATTATTTAGCGGTCCACCGTCTAGGACCTGACCCAGACAATCCCTGAAAATTTCATCGAAATTGGTTGAATTGTTGCGGAGTTTTCGTTGTAACAATAAATTTAAAGTTCGCGCATGCGCAGCGGCTATTGCTTGACCAATTAGATTGAAACTTATAGGGTGTCTCTTTGAAGTTAGTCCCTAACTAACCTCCAAATTTGAGCAAAATCGGTTCATTAGAAACCGAGAAACCGAGGTTCCAGGAAATTCACGTTTGCGCATGCGCACTCGCTCCTATTAGTCCGAAGGTGCTGAAATTGATAGGGGACCGTCTATGACCTAACCCGCACAATCCCTGAAAATTTCATTAAAATCGGACCACAGGTTAGTATAGTTTTGCCCGGGACAAGGATTGACCACAGACAGACCGTCAGACCGACAGACAGACAGACAGACAGACACGGAACCAAAATTGTTCGGGAAGCTCTAAAACGCAAAAAGAAAGTGGAAATTTTTATTTTGGAGGGCATTTTTTTTTTTTTTTCACTTCTTTCACGAATACAAAGCTTCCCCACCTTCGGTAGTGAGGAAGCAAAATTAGAAAGCTTCATATGAAAATTTGATTACTGGTTACGCAGAAGGCAAAACTGTATACAAATCGAAGAAATGAACAGCGATCGCATTTTAGTCCGATAAAATTTGAATGGAGATTAGACCTCTTTTGCGATTCACACTCATGATTCTGTTTTATCGAAGGAAAACCTTCAAGTACTCGTAGGGACCGAACGGTTTGTCCTACAGAGCTCCGGGTGGTCTCAAAAATTTTTAAAAATTCAATACTATTTAAAATTGGTGAAAAAACGATACTTTTATTTCGAGAGTTTTCGAGCTAGGGCGCTCTTGAAAATTTCAACCCTTAATTTTCACCCCTTAGAAGTGATCTACATCAACCAAAAGCTTCGCGGCACAACTAGACCCCAAATGGAGCCCATATACCAAATTTGAACCAAATCGGTCCACTGTTGCTAAGAAAAGTGCCGCGTACGGCGGACGGCGGACGGCGTACGGCGTACGGCGTACGGCGGACGGACGGAAATTTTTTTATTCGATTTTCGTATTCTACGTAGGTACCTTGAAACGTAAAACATCAAATTTTGAGGGGGGTTAAAATTTTTTTTTTCTTGCTCGATTCCAAAGGCTTATTATTGAAAATAATAAACCAATAGAAAGCTTCATATGAAAATTTGATGGGAACTTGGCAACTGCCCTCCCGGCAAACTGCCCTCCTACCTCTTTAGGTCAGTTTAAAACCCCGGTTTGAAACTGCCCTCCTAGGCCATCTCGAGCGACTGCCCTCCCGGTAAACTGCCCTCCTGTTTTAGGAGGTCAGTTTCGAACCCCGGTTTTAAACTGCCCTCCTAGACCACCTCAAGAGACTACCCTCCAAACTTCCTGCTTCCAACTTTTGAGGGTCAGTTTCGAACCCCGGTTTTAAACTGCCCTCCTAGACTACCTCGAGCAACTGCCCTCCCGGTAAACTGCCCTCCTGCTCGGAACAGATCTCCTGTACCTGTGCGACTTCTCATTTCTGGTACATGGGTCTCTCAAAAGTATAATGAGCTGTCAATGATAATGGATCTTCAGTCACGATCATCAGTATACATTAGAAATAAAATAATTAGAATATCAATTTCATGGAGAAATCGAGTTTTTACGCGAAAATCGGAGTTTTTTCCATTAAATCGGCATGAGACTTGAGGGTTGGATGGTGGGCAGATGGCTGGAAGGGGGTGGACTTTTGCCTCCGTGACGGTGATTTCGCTGAAATCAACAAGAAATCGCAAAGTCGACTTTACCATTAGAAAGTTGATTAAATTTGCAAGTTTTCCTGAGATTAGACAGTTTGCAGCAAGTTTTTATTGGAAATGTAGTTAACGTACCTACGTACAAGTTATTTTAGGAACTTTTTAGAACAATGTTTAGAAAATGTTCAATGTTCAAACTGCAATTGCGATCCGTTTTGATTATGAATGTGCTTTAGGCGTAAATCCTATATTGAGGTCAAAAGTAGAAGACATTGTTTCAAAGTGAGGAAACGTGGGTTTTTTATGGCCAAAATGTGGTTTGCTTAGCAAAAAAAAAATTAAAAATCATATCTCGGGAACGGATTGAGATATAAAGGTTTGGTTGGCGGCGTTCTACTAGGCAGATTTCCAGTCTAGTTTTACCCAATTTTGGTTTATTATTTTCAATAATCAGAAGTGGGCATAATCTCATCTAAACATTACTGATACTTGATAGATGACAGATAAAAGATAATCTAATTATCTCATCTTTAGATAAATTTTGTACGTCATCTATGATCTTCTTCTGATTTTCTTCTCGGAAAATCATCAATCATCGAAAGATGATTAGAAACGGTATCTAAGATTTTAGCATGAATATGCTTTAGCCGGGACCTAACTGCCGAAAGTAGCGCGATACCGATGAACTTCCATTGCTAGGGAGTGATGTCCGCTAGCGACCTGGTATAATATACCCTCATAATACTATGACAAGAAAAATCAATAATGCAAATATTATGAACTTTAATAAATAATGCAGGACGAATGAGAGCGAAAGGGAAGAAAGTTACGAAATCATGAATTGACGTGACGTGACTTTATGAATTAATGTGACGGGGACGGAACATCGTCCTCAGATGCTGGTTCAATTTCACCGATCGATAATTAACTTCCTGGATCGATGGCTGATCGATAATTGACGTTCTAGGCTGAAGCATATGAACCCGTTTTTATTGCTATGTGACCCGTTTTTTATTGGCTATGTGACATTTTCGGCCATTTTCACTTTTTTTTATTTTCTGGGTCTCCTTACTTGGTTGCATCGATTGCGATTAAAAGGAACCTCGTATCATTGACGCTTCCCATAGAAAAAACAGGTTGAAATTTCCTATGTCTTTTGAAAGGGGCTATGTGAGCCACATAACCCCTTTCAAAAGAAAACTTACTCACTCGCTATGTGGTCGACGAGGAGTTTCGAGGCTCAAATAATAAACTGTCAGGTTGGTTTATAATAATTAATATGTCGGTAAAGGGGGGGTTACTTTTTGTTTCTTGGTCGATTCCTAAGCTTTGTTATTGAAGATAATTAACCGAAATCACTTCCTTTTGAATCTCCATATCGCCCTAACTAAGACAACAATTCCAAGTGGGTGTGGCACGTAGCTTCCTCGTATCCATAACCCAACTATATAGATGATCAGATGCATAGTAGTTAATTTTTCACTGAAATCTATTTTTGGACATCCTTAAGCGATTCCTGAAATACTTTTTCATTTGATGGTATTCAGGGAGTCTACACTCAAATAGGTCAACACTTCAGGGTTCGATTCTAGTTGCAAACTCCTTGTTTTTCCAAGTTTTTTTATTCCTAAAATTTTTGTGTGTTTTCCAACTTATGTCATTAAAACTGTCTTAACTCCTATTATTTGCCAGGTAAATTCAAATTTGAGGATATCGTTTGAAAGAGCCTTACATTTCCGAGCTATCTAGTAAATGTCCTGCTATCTATACAGGAAATGTTAGGTATGAACGGCGCCATTCGATATTTCAGAATTTCTAACAAAAAATCTAATCACAATCAAGTTTTTGAAGATGTTTTGAAGAAACCACATACAATCAAGTTTGTTAGGAAATGTTTGCATACGAGTCTGCAACAAATTGAGACATTTTCATGTCAACCACTACACAACAAGGTAGTGAAGTAAGGTTGTTAGTTCATGTACCCAAGCATCAAAATAAGAAAACAGTTGATTGTTCTCTACGCAACACAGTGAGTCTATTTTATTTATTGGTCGCGTGAGCAAGACTTGCTTAGTTTTCGTGACGATTTTTCAGTTTATGTGCCAAAGCAAAGACATGAAAATGTCAATAACTTTGATCCAATCCTCCCCATCTCACCAATCTACAGTGTTCGATACACTGCTCTCCTCATGGGACAGAACGAGACTCTCCCGACGTCTTAAAAGAAAACGGACCGCCGATCCAGTCGAAACCTAGTCATTCATAAATTTATTCGTGTCATTGTTCTTGTGTAGTACTGATATTTCCAGTCTTTCGTCAAATTCGTGTCATTGTTCGAGTCTACTGTTATTACTTTATAGTCATTCATCAATTCGTGTCATTGTTCGATTTTGTTAATGTTATTACTTAAAATTAATTTACCAACTTTACGTTCTCATAATATACGAGTTATAATATATATATATAAGATATATAATATACTCGTATGTTAACGAGCTCCACTAAAAGTTACGAGGGACTGTCACTGGACAGATACCCTCTTTCACGTTCCACTGCACTAAGTGCAAAAAATTACATCTTAAAATTACCACAACATAAAAGTATTTTGTAATATACAAAAAGTAGAATAAAACATTTAAAAAAATGATCCCAAACCCGGATCCTTTATTACGTTGCGCTAATTAAAAATATTTAAAACCCACATAGGTTATTTAATTCCTTAAGTAATTGTATCGTAAATGTAGGCAAGCAATGCCCGTGTAATCTACATTAGCTTGTTGTAATGTCAACATTATGTTTCGTGTTCTGCAGGAATAATATCTAGTTGGGCTTGTAAGGGCTAGGAGGCCAGTTTACCGGGAGGGCAGCTGCCAAGGAGGGCACTTGCCACGGAGGTCCATTTGTAAGGACCGATTCGATGAGAGGGCCCTTCTAATACGTGGTGTGAGCAGGAGGGCAGTTTCTCCTGACGCACAGTAAAAACTGCCCTCCAAGGAGGGCAGTTTACCGGGAGGGCAGTTTCACGGGGCGCACATTTGTGTTTCGGGTTGAAACTACCCTCCCGCAGGAGGGCAGTTTGCCGGGAGGGCAGTCGCCACGGGGGGCACCTGCCCTAGGTCCAATTTGATTACTGGTTACGCAGAGGCAAAACTGTATACAAATCGAAGAAATGAACAGCGATCGCATTTTAGTCCGATAAAATTTGAATGGAGATTAGACCTCTTTTGCGATTCACACTCATGATTCTGTTTTATCGAAGGAAAACCTTCAAGTACTCGTAGGGACCGAACGGTTTGTCCTACAGAGCTCCGAGTGGTCTCAACAATTTTTTAAAATTCAATACTATTTAAAATTGGTGAAAAAACGATACCTTTATTTCGAGAGTTTTCGAGCTAGGGCACTCTTGAAAATTTCAACCCTTAATTTTCACCCCTTAGAAGTGACCTACATCAACCAAAAGTTTCGCGGCACAACTAGACCCCAAATGGAGCCCACATACCAAATTTGAACCAAATCGGTCCAGTGTTGCTAAGAATAGTGCCGCGTACGGCGTACGGCGTACGGACGGAAATTTTTTTATTCGATTCTCGTATTCTACGTACCTTGAAACGTAAAACATCAAATTTTGAGGGGGGGTTAAAATTTTTTTTTTCTTGCTCGATTCCAAAGGCTTATTATTGAAAATAATAAACCAAAATTACTGAATGAATAAATAATAAGTAAAATTATAGGACTCAAACATAACTAGTCTAAGAACACAATGCTAGATTTTTGTCCCATGTAAAACAAAATCATTGCACAACGGTTTATTATTTTGATGTAAGGATAATCCTGCTGCCTGCATAGAACACGTCGTTTCCACTAATACCACCTAACAACAATAACGTCGGACTCCGGAGTTTTGGGTGCCTTCACTACGAAATTTGATTCTTGGTTGCTGAGGAAACACGAAAAAATGAGTGACATGAATGTTGTTTTTTTATTTGAGCGCATTCGACAACGCAGGGTCTTGTGCGCTAAATAGAACATAATTATGTATTATAGATCACAAATTCCTCATATTTCGTAGGAAACAGACAGAGACTTCAAGGCGTTGAATAGATCATCTAGGGTTTTTGAGTTGTTGTCCGAAAGTTTCTTGATGTTCTTTGGAATGGTCCAGGGAGAGAAGAACACTGGGCATTCGACGAGCAGATAGGTACCGTCAATGTACATCGGCATGAATCGCGAACAGGTGGAAGTGGTCGTGGTTGAGATTCCCTGAGGTAACCATGGGTTAAGTCTCGAATGGCCGATCCGCTTGTTAGGACGATTTCTCATCGACGAGAGTGGTGAACTGATCCATTTGCGAGTTTCTTTGTTCGACTCGAGGAAGACCAAGCTCGAACATTTTTCTATACTTTCCGTAGCTTTAGACAGTCCATACGACCCCAGACTGTTTGCCATTCAGCCCATACTGTATCCTTGAAAGTTGGAGTGCAATCTGAACGAATATGTATTTGTGAGGAAACTGGACCATTACTTGGATATTTTGCGGCTCGATCTGCCATCTCATTCCCAGGTACGCCATAATGTCCAGGAGTCCAGAAAAGGATGACAGTTATAGCGTTCTCTTGATAGTACTGGATACAAAGAAGAATCTTCAAAACCAAAGGACGAGAATCGACTTGGGAAAACGGCTGAAATTTGCTTCACTTCCGAGAGTGAACGTTCATATTTGATTCACACTCGTGTTTCTGATTCATCATTAGTGTTACTTATGGAGCACAGATTACAAGAACCTTTCTACTAAGCACCGAACGGCCCTTTCAAAGACTACAGAGGAAGATGGAGTGAAGGGGGTGCGGCTCCTCCCTGGCAAGCTATGGGATTTATTAGACATGTGGGTCCGATAAATTTCACATTCATTGCTCATTCTACATTTCACATTCACAAATTAATTATTCAACGATAGTAAATCGTGTGGGTGGTTTCTCTTGTTATCAAAACGCTGTAAATTATTACACGATGGTTTATTATTCATCTGAGTAGGTCACTTGCGTGCAAAGAACACAGACTTACCATTGCCATTACCTACCAACCATATTTTCGCTTCACAATCAAGTTTAGGAACATACTCGTAGGTAGACTTCATTAGGGAATTTAGTGACTGGCTGCTAAGGACGCACAACCGAGTACAAGTCGAAGTAACGATCAGCGATCGCATTTTGGTCAGCTAAAATTTGAAGGGAGATTAGGCCTCTCTTGCTATTCACACTCGTGATTCTAGCCCTGAAGATGGTCGAATGACCGAAAGATCTTGGACAATGGAAATTTAATAAATCTCACAAACCGGAGAATGCCGGAAATTTCTTCTTCCTCACCCTCAACCAACCCCTACTGAGACTCGTGATTCTGATTTGTCGTACATCCAACCCTTAAGTACTCACAAGGAGCGAACGGTTGGTGCTACTGAGATCTGGGTGGTTTCATTCGATTATAAAAATTCAATACTATTTTAAAGTGATGAAAAAACATTACCTTTATATCGGAATTTTTTGAGCTAGGGCGATTTTAAAATTTTAGCCTTTATTTTTCACCCCTTAGATGTGACCAACATCAACAAGAAGCGTCGGGGCACAATTAGATCCCAAATGGATGGACCAAATTCCATTAAAATCGATCCATGGTAACTAAGGAAAGTTTTTTATTTGATTTTTGGGTTCTACGTACCTTTGAACGAAATTTATAATTCGCGCCCAACTTGGACGGATCAACTGCCTCCAAGCGGCGATTGTAGAACTAATGAAATGGTCTTCTCCCTCCCATGTTTTCATCACTTCTCTCTCGTTCGTCCTCTATGCCATTTTTTATCCACGAGTTTTCTCGCCTTTTCGTCATTAAATGTGAGCCGGTCGTGTTAATAATTTTGAATAAACTATTTGATACAGTCCGCTAATTAATCGTTATTAATGAACTAAACCAGTGACCGTTTATCAATCATTCGTGGCCGTAATCGAACCGGATCAACATGCCAGATACTGACGTCCCTGTTTGTCGCGAACTCGCAAAAGCTCGTCGCGTTCTACAGTCGATTGCAGACGACGTGAGATCAGCTTTGAGTGCTGCTAATTTATCGTTCAGTAGCGGTGAGTTATCAGAAGATCATGAAACTGAATTTCTTGGAATGATGGAAGTTCTAGACTCGAATTACGCAGCGTACAGAAAAGCATTCGAGAACACGATTGATCTCGTCGAAGATCTCAAGATTCCAACGCAATTTCCGACAAGAGAGGACAACGATCGTCTACAGGAGGTAAAAACAATGTACTTCCGAGCTCACGGATATAAGGTAAGGATATCACGAACATCAATAACACCTAACTATAACAACAGTATCGCTTCAGCAACAAGTAATCATAGCCGATCGATCTTACCTAAAATCCAAATTAAGAGATTCTCGGGGGAGTTTTCTGAATGGGCTTCATTCCATCAGTTGTTCACCGCTCTTGTTATCAACGACGTGAATTTATCAAATGCTGAGCGGTTTCATTATCTGACATCATTTCTAGATGGTCGAGCGTTGGATACAATAAAGCATATCAAGGTGGTTGACGCTAATTTCATTCAAGCTTGGGATGCACTTGTTCGAGCTTTCGATGATAAACGTAGACTTGCTAATTCGTATCTGGAAAATCTCATGAACTTCAAGCCATCATCAGGACGCCCGACGGCAGATTCCTTGCAGCGTTATTTATCACAAGTATCAGAAAGCGCAGCATCCTTGAAAAACTTAGGTGTACCTGACCTTGCTGAATATCTATTATGTGAATTCGCTCTAAAGGCCTTAGACCCAGTAACTCGTGAGGCTTTTGAACTGCAGTGGGTTCAAGTAGGCACTGCTTTTCCGAATTTCAATACATTGAAACAGTTCGTAGAAAATCGTTGTCATGTCCTACGACTGACTAACGATACTATCACTAAAGTTGATTCACCAAAACCTTCCTACCAATCTAATCAACCTTTTGGTAAATCATTCAAATCACCTAATAAATTTATACCTAAATCAGGTCAAGCTTTACTTGCCCAACAAAACCAATCAAAGGGCATTAAAAGATTGTCATTTCAAAATGACAATTCAAAGAAGCAAGCTAATGGAAAATTTGAATGCTTTGTTTGCAAGGAACCCCATAAAATCTCTGGATGTCTTCGATTCGAGAAGATGGACCCAGTCGGACGTCTCGACGCTTTGAAAATGTATCCTGGTTGTAGAAATTGTTTTCATCCATCTCATCAAACCTCGTCATGTCCTTCGGAATTCAACTGTAAGTATTGCAATAAGAAGCATAACTCCAGTCTTCACATTTTCCTACCTTCTGAAACTTCGAAATCAACATCCAAAAACTCGGATCATTCACTGAACACCGGAACTGGGAACAATACCTTCTGTGGTTCCAGCACGTCATCTCATACATCAGGAGTTTTGCTTGCCACCATAGTTTGTCACATTAGGGATTCATCTGGCAACTATCATCCATATCGTGGGGTCATTGACCCAGGAAGTCAATTTAGTTTTGTGAAAGCTCAAACTTGTAAGGATTTGAATCTGTTCAGCAAACCTCATGACGGAGTAATTTCTGGAATAAATCACTCGAGTCTCCAAAACATTCAAGGCAAGGTGAATTTGTCCATCAAATCTCCTTCTGGTTATCGTAGTTTGGAAACGGAGGCGGTGATTGTCCCCACAATCACTCCACCATTACCTCAAATCAAATTGGATGAATCTATGTGGGATGATTATAAATCATATCAGCTGAGTGATCCGAATTTTACCTCTCCTGGCCCTATTCACTTCCTAATAGGGGCGGATCTTTATCCTGAAATAGTTACAGGTGTTCCTATTGTGATTCATTCCAATGGACCACGTCTCTTGGAAACTATTTTTGGATTTACAGTTATAGGGAGATATTCTGTTGAGAGTTTTACTGATAAGAACTATGTAGCGCTACTAGCACATGCTGATCCCATTTTTCATATGGAACAGTTTTGGGAATCTGAAGAACCTGCTTCTAAATCTGAAATATCTCCAGATGACGAACAATGTGAAATTCATTTTCGAGAAACACATTATCGAAATCCATCTGGTAGATATGTTGTTTCCCTCCCATTCAAGACCATGGAACCTAAAATCGAACCTAACGTAGCGGGTGCTCTCAACAGACTATACTCTCTCGAAGCAAAACTTGCCAAAAATGATGATATGCGAATCGAATATCACAAATTCATGCATGATTATGAGCAATTAGGTCATATGCAAGTTGCTACATGTGCACCAAAGTTTGTCATACCACATCATCCTGTTTTTCGAATAAATGGAGATGAGAAGAAATTCCGTGTGGTGTTTGATGGTAGTTTTCGATCAAAAACAGGTGCATTGAACGACCACTTGCACATTGGTCCAAAACTACAGGCTGATATATCTAATATATTACTTAATATGAGGCGATATCGTTATGCAATATCTTGTGATATTGTGAAGTGCTTCAGGCAAGTGGAAATACGTCCTGAGGATAGGTGTTACCAACAAATAGCGTGGAGGTATAGCCCTAGCGATCCAGTTGTATTTTATGAATTAAATACAGTAACTTATGGTACTCGTCCGGCACCTTGGTTGAGTATGAGGGCAGTCCGTGCTCTTGTAGATGATGAGGGTCATAAATATCCTCAAGCACCCAGAGCCCTGCTAAATTGGATTTACGTTGATGACGTAATCGATGGAAGGGATACAGTAGAGGAGCTGCTTCAACTGAAACATGAATTAAATGACTTGTTGGCCAAGGGTGGATTTTCTCTCAGTAAATGGGCTTCTAACTACCTACCCATTCTTGGTGACTCAAAACCCTGTGATCCAGTTTCCCTTTGTAAGGATGAAAATGTTGTAACAAAAATTTTGGGAATGAATTGGAACCCTATCTCGGATACCTTCTTCTACGTCATCAACCCAACCACCGAGGGAAATTCGAAACGTATTATATTATCAACTATAGCACGTCTATTTGATCCACTTGGATACCTGGCACCAATAATATTCCATGCTAAGTGCATAATGCAAGAAACATGGAAACACGAACTTAATTGGGATGAGGAAGTTCCTGACTATATCAATAAGGAATGGATTAATTTCATCGAGGAGTTACCAGCAATATCTAGCATATCTATTCCTAGGGTGTTTCCGAAGACTGATACCACCTATCAATTATTATGTTTTTCGGATGCATCGGGAAAAGGGTATTGCGCCACAGCATATCTTAGATCTACACAAAGTTCTCATGTATCTATTGCCCTATTGAAGGCCAAAACGAGACTAGCACCTCTGAAATCTGAAACTATACCTCGTCTCGAACTTTGTGGGGCTGTACTATTATCTGAACTATTGGAGTCTCTTGCATCCTTTCGTGAAAATATGAACATAACAGAAGTATATTGCTTTACAGATTCTACAACTGTACTGGCTTGGCTGAGAACAGCGCCGTATCTCCTTCAGACCTACGTTTCACAAAGGGTACAGAAAGTTCTCGACTCAACGAAGATTGAATGGTGGTATCACGTCAAAGGTGTCGACAACCCAGCTGATATCGGATCTCGAGGTTCATCTCCAGCATCACTCAAAGATCATCCCTTGTGGTGGACCGGACCCAGCTGGTGCTGCGATCTACGGGAAAACTGGCCGCTACTAGGTGAACCACCCTGTATCGAAATACCTGAACTAAGATCCGTTAAATTATCTTTAATATCAGTCGAAGGATCACCACAATTTTTGAAATTTATCAAACGACATTCATCATGGCTGCACTTAGTTCGTTTGATCGCCTGGATGAAGAGGTTCTTGTGTAATTCTCGAGTATCTAAACAATTTAGAATGAAGGGTCCTCTATCTCCTCAGGAACTGAATGATTCCAATTTTCATATTGTCCGGATCCTACAACATGCATATTATCCAGCAGTGTTTCGGAACTCTTCATTCAATGATTTGGCTCTTGAGATTCGTCGTCTCAATGTTTTTATCGATTCTAATGGTGTTCTCAGAGTCGGAGGCCGCCTAACCAACTCTCCTTTTTCAGAGGATCTTAAGCATCCTATTCTACTGCCAGCTAGATGCCATTACACCACAATACTGGTTAGGCATTTCCACAAGGAAAACAACCACGTCGGTCCATCAACTCTGATATCTATATTAAGGCAGAAATATTGGATTCCTAATGCACGAAATCTAGTCAAGAAACTTACACATGAGTGTGTTACCTGTACTAGGTACTCTCGTCAACGAATTGTGCCATTCATGGGTAGTTTACCTAGATCCAGATTCGCAGGTGTTCGTCCATTCTTGATAAGCGGAGTCGATTTTGCTGGATACTTCCTGTGTAAGGAATCACCTCGACGTAATGCTCATACATTCAAATGTTACCTCAGCATATTTGTGTGTATGTCTACCAGAGCTTATCACCTTGAACTTGTCACCAGCCTATCAGTGGAAGCCTTTCTGGATGCCTTCACTCGGTTTACATCGAGAAGGGGTGTTCCAAGTCAGATGATGTCCGACCAAGGTACTAATTTCATTGGGACCGTCAACTACCTGAAAACTGTACATGAATGGCTCCTCAAAGAAGAAACCCAAAATGGCATCATCGATGGCACTTCTCATCTCGGCGTAGTCTGGCGATTCAACCCCCCTGCATCACCCCATTTTGGGGGGAGTTCGGAAACTGGAGTCAAAGCCGTAAAATCATTACTATACAAAACCTTCAATCAACTAACCTATACTCTCGAAGAACTATCGACAATTTTCATCAAGATAGAAGGAATTTTGAACTCCAGACCCCTTCAACCCCTCTCAACATCAACAGAGGATCCTGAAGCACTCACGCCTGCTCATTTTCTGATTGGTCAACCATTAACATGTCCACCTGAACTCGACTTCAAAGACGTTCCTCCTAATCGCCTGAATAGATGGCAACTCATACAGGAAAGAATCCAGCACTTCTGGCGCAGATGGAGACAGGGATACGTCAGCAGTTTGCAACTACGCGACAAATGGACAAAAAAGACTCCAAACGTCCAAGTTGGTGATGTTGTTATACTCACTGATACTAATACTTCTCCAATGAGCTGGCCTCTAGCTCGTGTACTGGAAGTCCATCCTGGTGAAGATCAAATTGTGAGGGTTGTCACTTTGAAGACCAACAAAGGAATTTATAAACGTCCCCTAGTTAAATTGGTACCATTGCCAATTAATACTTGATTTTCAATTGAGACATTTCGTGATAAAATGAAGCAGATGCTTATAGTTTCTTGAATACTTAGGAAAAATTTTAGTTCCTATTCTCCATTTGTTGAGACTGAATTTATCTTATAATTTAATGAGTTTCTATCAAGAGTATCTTTTCTTCGTGTTAAAATTTTGATCTGAAATCGTTATTATCTGTCATGTATCTCTATCTTCTTACGATTTCATTATCTGAATATCAAAATATTTACTCGATATTTCGTTCAATCTGAACTTGAAAATCTAACTTTCTCAGCAACTTGTTTATTATCTCGTTACATTGTATAAATAATAGTTAACATCAATCTATTTGAATTAGTTATCTCGAACATTTCGATCAGTTTGAAACTGACATGCAATTTAGAACTGTCTGATTTTAGAAAATTATCAACTGTGATAACTTTGATCTTCTAACTTGATCTCAATAACCATGTACTATTTTGTTAACTATTTACAATCTGTTTATATAACCATCGTGAATTTTGATTTTGATACAACTAAGAACTCAAAATTTGGTTAAAATTTGTATTTTGTTGATTTTGGTATTATGCGGCTCACATTGTTGCTATTAATTAGGTCTAATTTACCGTTGGTCGTGAATTAGGGGGGAGAAATGAACGAAATTTATAATTCGCGCCCAACTTGGACGGATCAACTGCCTCCAAGCGGCGATTGTAAAACTAATGAAATGGTCTTCTCCCTCCCATGTTTTCATCACTTCTCTCTCGTTCGTCCTCTATGCCATTTTTTATCCCCGAGTTTTCTCGCCTTTTCGTCATTAAATGTGAGCCGGTCGTGTTAATAATTTTGAATAAACTATTTGATACAGTCCGCTAATTAATCGTTATAATTGAACTAAACCAGTGACCGTTTATCAATCAACCTTGAAACGTAAATAATCGAATTTTGTGGCAGGAAGGGTGGGGGAGGGGGGTAAAAAAAATTTCTTGGTCGATTCCAAAGATTCGTTATTGAAAATAATAAACCAAAATTGAAATCTATATTAAATTGTCGAAGAAAAGTCATGCAACATTCATTAATTGGGCACTTAATTATCCTCATTAAGCGATTGGTTGGTCGCACAGAGCTGTGAGTGTGGTCATCATTGGGTGTGACAGTAATAATTGTCCTTGTTTTTTTTCTTTATTGACGAAGAAAAACCCTGTGGTTTTTGAGACTTGTTTAGGGTGGTTGCTCTATGGAAAATTGCCTCAAAAGGTGACCCATAACTAGTGAATGACATCATACATACATATTGCTTCCGAGTCTACTAAGGTAGTGGTAGACTACTACTGGACTAAAACAAACTAAACTACTAAAACAAAACTACTTTGTTTTAACTTTTCAAGGTTGAAAAAAAAAGTTCTCCAAAATCGAAATTTCCACTCGCGTTTTACATTTCAGACCTTCCTGAACGATTTTGATTCCGTGTCTGTCTGTCTGTGTGTTTGTCATGAAATCCTTGTAACGGGCATAACTATACGAAGTTATAGTCCGATTTTGATGAAAATTTCAGGGATTGTGCGGGTTGGCGTGTACACGGTCTCCTATAAAAATCGTTGTCCCCAGACTGATGGTAGCCACTGCGTATGCGCAAACTTCAATTCTTTTTAACATCTATAACTTCTAGATTTTCCATCCGATTCCGACGAAATTTGTCAGGATTGCTCAGATTGGTGTGTAGATGGTCCCCTATGAGGATAGTGGAAGGTACTCAGAGATTGATGTTTTGAAATTATCTACAAAGCATCGGATCATCTATACAATCGGGTTATGGATACGAAGAAGCTATGTGCCACACCCACTTGTTTTCTGTTGGGAGGATGATTGGTAGTTCAAGACAGCCGGAAACTTGCTCAGTTCTATTAGCTATTGATGACATTGTATTATTTATTTCGAAGCATCCTGATCACTGATCCGTGCTCAAAGCAGATAGCTTGTAAAGTCGATTAATACTCTCTTATTTTGAGATACCTGAAGATAATATGGTGGGATCCTCAACTATACAATATTACTGCAGACACTCCGACATTGATGATATTATTAGATATACTTCGACGCTTTTGTGAGATACGCCACAGTAAATTCAGTCTCATGGAAACTCTCGTCTGAAGTATCTATAGAAAGATTTCGTGGACATTTTTCAGTTGAGCGAACAAATCTCTCTATTTCAAATTTCTTCAGGGTGGTATACGATTCCATGGAAAATAATCCGCGGTCACTCGGTTCTTGGATACGTACGAAGTACTTGGATTGTATGAAATGCATTCATAATGCAGGAATATCGTGTTGAATGTACTCGTACAGAATCTCGGCTGACTGATCTCCTGAGGAGGAAACATGGTGAATGAGGCCAACATCCCGGAAATTGAACCCGGAGTTGAGCCTTAGTGAGACCCATGCAGATGATGTACTCATTGTGTTGAGATTAACGTTGCGTATAATAAATAATAACTTGTAGGTATCGTACATGGATTTTGAAGGGTTCGCATTTTGTATGAATATATTTTATATGAGTATACATACCCAAACTTTCAACTAGGTCATCTTTAGAAATGAGAAATGTAGAGTTATTGGTACAATGTCACACTCTAAGAACAGTTCAGATATATAAATAGTTAAAACTGAAAACACGATCATCTACAGACATTTGATCTTCTTTAATCTTTTTTTTATTCTAATGGTGAGCATTGGTTACAATTAATTAGTTTCAAACAATTTCTAGTCCTCTCTTTTCAGACTTTTCGTAGGTTCTGTGTAAACTGGCTTCCAACCAAACTTTTGAATGAGAGATATAATTGAGTTTTCTCTCTAAAATGAATGAAAGAGCTGAATAGAAAACTTGAGAAGTTCGAAGTACTTTTAAACAGTTGGGAAATCGTAAAGCTGATAGTGTTGGTTTCGAAAGAATGAGTCAACAAGCCAACGATAAAACTGTCAGCAACAACTCGAAAAAGAAAGAAACTCTTCTGGAAACCTCTTCATATTGAGATAAACGAAGATTGCGTTCGATTGTGTTATGAATAGGGAGTATTTCATTGAAACCCATGATAAATGGGAAAGGAAATGACAGTATCGCTCTTTTGGTTGATCGAAACTTTTAGCCCTATCACTTCAGAAGCACTCGAAGGATAAGTACTATTGCATTTCAACGCCCCATGCTGAATAGTAGGAAAACGAAATAATTACGAGAGCAACACCTTACTACAACCAAGGTTCCAACGTATAATATACATATAAAATATATTAAAAGTAATATATTATATTACTTTTACTTCCTCAATTCCATCAGATTTCAAATAGTATTTTAGAGAGCTTGCAGGTTAGGATGTCTTTGGTCATTTTGGTTTATTATTTTCAATAATGAACCTTTGGAATCGACCAAGAATAAACATTTTTAACACCTCAAAATTTGTTGGTTTACACTTTCCCCACTTTGCATTGACCGATTTCGATGAAATTTGGTATGTAGGCTCCATTTGGGGTCTAGTTGTGCCCCTAAGATTTAGGTCGATGTAGGTCACTTCTAAGGGTTGAAAAATTAGGTTTGAAATTTTGAAAACGCCCTAATTCAACAAATTTTGATACAAAGGTATTGTTTTTTCATCAATTTAAGATAATGCTCATAGAATTTTTAGAGTTTTTTGAGACCACGCGGAGCCCTGTAGGACAAACCGTTCGTTCACTACGAGAATTTGAGGGTTAGACTTACGATGAATAAGAAACACGAGTGTGAATCGCAAAAGAGGCCGAATCTCTGTTCAAATGTTAGCTGATCGAAATGCGATGTTTTTCTTCAAGTTGGTTGGTAACAATGGCAAAGCCGTGTTCATTGAAGACGAGTGATCTATACAGAAAAAGCATAAACCTTTGTGTAATAATTTGCAGCGTTTTGAACATTATTCGAATGGAAAAACTAAAGTTCTTCCATATTTGACTTCGGTCCACGTTGGCTCATTATCCCTGAACCTCAAAAATCCTTTAAATCTTCATGTAACTCCCATAACAAAGTCCAGTAAGAAGTTCGATACACAGTGTGAAACAAACTCGACACGCTGAACTTCGGAAATCGATTTTACAAGGTATTGCCAACAAATAATGTCTCATAGCAATTTTGTTGTAGCCCCTTGTTTCCTTTTTGCTTCCGAGTCTACCAAGGTAGCGGAAGCTTTGTTTTCACTTTTCAAGGACGAAAAAAAAAAGTTCTCCAAAATCAAAATTTTCACTCGCGTTTTGCGTTTTAGACCTTTCTGAACAATGTTGGTTCCGTGTCTGTGTGTCCGTGTGTCTGTGTGTCTGTGTGCCTGTCATGAATTCCTTGTAACGCGCATAACTATATGAAGTTATTGTCCGATTTTGATGAAATTTTCAGGTATTGTGCGGGTTGGTGTGTAGACGGTCCCCTATGAAAATCATCATCCTCGGACTGACAGAACCGACTGCGCATGCGCAAACGTGAATTCCTTGTAACGGCCATAACTTCTACATTTTCCATCCGATTTCAATGAAATTTTCAGGGATTGTGCGGGTCGGTGTGTAGACGGTCCCCTATGAAAATCATCATCCTCGAACTGATAGAAGCGACTGCGCATGCGCAAAAGTGAATTTCCTTGTAACGGCCATAACTTCTACATTTTACATCCGATTTCAATGAAATTCTCAGGGATTGTGCGGGTTGGTGTGTATACGGTCCCCTATGAAAATCATCATCCTCGGACTGATAGGAGCGACTGCGCATGCGCAAAAGTGAATTTCCTTGTAACGGCCGTAACTTCTACATTTTCCATCCGATTTCAATGAAATTTTCAGGGATGTTACAAATTAGAGTTTAGATGGTCCCCTATGAAAATCATCACCGCCGGATTGATAGTAGTCGATGCGCATGCGCGAACGTGAATTGCTTGTAACAGACATAACTTCCACAATTTCTACCCGATTTCGATGACATTTTCAGGGATTACGCGGATTAGGTTGTAGATGGTCCCCAATGAAAATCAAGGCCTTAAAATTTACAGTAGCCTCTGCGCATGCGCAAACGTAAAATCCTTGTAACAGCCGTAACAGTGGCGTGTGAGGTAAGGATCTCAAACCCCATTCAACCATCCCCTTGATAGGTCAGTCAGCAATGCTATGAATTCCCTCTCAGGAGTCCCAGGTTCGAATCCTAGTCAAGCTAAGAATTTTTTGATCCAATCACTACCGCACTTACATTTTTCGTCCGAATTTGATGAAATTTTCTAGGATTGTCCAGATTAGCGTGTAGATGGTCCCCTATGAGGGTAGTGGAAGGTACTTAGAGATTGGTGTTTTCAGATTAACTACTACGCATCGGATCATCTATACAATTGGGTTATGGATACGAGGAAGCTATGTGCCACACCCACTTGGCAGACGTTTTTTCGTTTCTTTTTACCATGCGAAACTAAAGTGGTCATTACTCCGTCAATTTTCGAGTACATCAAAATCTCATTCGCCGTTGGAAAAAGCATTACATTTCCTATCTTTCTAACGTAAAATCAAAATGTAGTATATAGTAAGTACGATTCTAGGGTCGCAAGTAAATCTAAACATTGAAATTGTCTGATTTTGTTGAAGATAATACACGTAATATGGGTTACGATTTCCGCCTTCTTATCTCTCTCCGGCGAGGGAAACGTCCTCAAAATAGTAAAATACAAAAACCACTCTCGAATATAGGGGAGAAATTTATGTTTAAACGCGGAAAAACGTGAATTTTGCTTCCGAGTCTACCAAGGTAGCGGAAGCTTTGTTTTTACTCTTCAAAGTTGAAAAAAAAGTTCTTCAAATCAAAATTTCCAATCGCCTTTTACGTTTCAGACCTTCCTGATCAATGCTGATTCCGTGTCTGTCTATCTGTCTGTAAGTCTGTCATGAAATCCTCGCCACAGACATAACTTCTAAATTTTTCATCTAATTTCAATGAAATTTTCAGGAAGTGTGCGGGTTGGCGTGTACATGATCCCCTATGAAAATCATCACCCCCCCCCCCCCCCCCCGAATTGATAGTAGCCGCTGCGCATGTGCAAACGTTAAATCCTTGCCACAGTCATACCTTCTACATTTCTCACTTGATTTCGAAGAAATTCTCGAGTATTATGCGGGTTGGCGTTTTGATGGTCCCCTTTGAAAATCATTGCCCCCAGACTGACAGTAGCCATCACGCATGCGCAAACTTGTTTTTCCTTGTTACAACCATAACTTCTATATTTCCCATCTTATTTCGATGAAATTTTCAGAAATTATGCGAGTTGGGGTGGAGATGGTCTCCTATGAAATCTTGCCCCCAAATTGAGAGCATTCTGTGCGCATGCGCGAACGTGAAATTCTTGTAACAGCCATAACTTCCACATTTTTCAACAATATTCAGAAATGGTGCGGGTTGACGCGTATAGTCCCCTATGAGGGTAGTGCAAGAGAGAGTGCACTTAGAGATTGATGTTTTGGGATAAGCTAGTATGCATCGGATCATCTATACAATCGGGTTAGGGATACGAGTAAGCTATGTGCCACACCCACTTGGCTGACGTTTTTCATTGAAATCATCATCCTAGGCTTGAGATCCGTCTTCATCTTCTAGAGGATTGTAAAGCGAAAAAAAGCTGCATGCATAACTAAATTTTGACCTTCGTGGCATATAGGCTATTTGCCCTGCTCGTCGTCAATATTAGGGTTCGTTTCAGACCACTTTTAAGGAGCCAGCAGGGCTCCCATGTAGGACCCTTTTCAGATGGGAATGGATTCAGATGGACTCCTTACGCTGAAGACGTCTAGCTTTACTGAGAAGATGACCGTGAGGCTACCCTAGGCTAGGTTGGAGGTGAGCTAGACATTAACTTTTTCGAATGGACAGGGTCCCTTAGCCTCCAATACTCCCTGGAGAGCGGATTCTGCCCAGGCCGCCATTGTTTTGTCTGGGAGTGTATCTAGGGGGCAGCTGACATTCAGTTATCTCCTGGTCATGAATCGTGCAAGATCGTCACGTGACTTCACCACTTTGCTATTTAAACGTTTTCTGTGCTTTGTTCGACCTGGCCTTGAGTACTGCGCCTCCTTAAGGTCCCAGTCCAATGCGAATGGCCCTGGCTGTAATTGAGAGAGTTCGAAGGAAATTTATGCATTTCTTTGCTCATTAAATCAATATCCAATGGCCAGATTTCGATGTGAGAAAGCCCTCTGGTATGTATGGGAACACACGAAGAACTCCTTGAAACAATCTCTGTTCAAGAATGTGATGTTCTTGAACAGAGTATGTCATAATTTGATCGACCCCCCCCCCCCCCTCTGCTTCAAATGTTGAATTTCTTCATTCTCCATTATTCAACTCGCAAGATAACCTCATATTAAGTATCATATCAACTACAATCTTAACTCCCCTTTGACAAGTATGTAGGGGAGTTTTAACCATATTTTTTGGCTATGGAATAATCCCTTTTCGTCGCAAGATCCTTACAGCACTCGAAATGTCTTAGTTTGATGGAAGATAGATATCGATGTTCGATGGGAATGTGTGATTCTTTTGTTGTTAGGTATGTATGAAATAATCAGTTAGTTAAGTTACTTCCATTATTTGCTTTTGTTGTTATTAAATTATAATTTCATATAAATTGGGTACTTCTCCGTATTTATAATAAATACATAAAGAAAATCCCACCAAAAGTTTCCATTTTAAATCACTTTCCAAGAAAAGCCAGTTCTTTTGATAAATTTATCCTCAAATACCAACCTCGAAGAGCTTCTGATGGGGCGATTCGAGAGAGCTCAATCGTTTAGACTTGAGTAGCTAGAATAGGAAAAAGAGAAATAAGGCTTGATGATTTCCTTTTGGGACGGGTTTTTTCGAGGTTGAAAACGAGCTCGTTTATTTAGATTTATTTTTGCTCCCGATAAAACATTTGCACAGCCCTTCCCCTTCAACGTATCGCACAGCTCGTTTTTTCCGTTCCTCGTTCATCAAGTAATTTATTCTACACTCAACGGATGGTACGAGTATCTACTAACTATTGTCACATGTAAAATAATTTTATTTATATGGGTATTAAGGATACGGAAAGGGCTTCAATATTATTGAGTCAAATAGGTACGTTTGAGGTTGAAAAACTTTCATTGATAAGGTTCTCTACATTTATTAAGGGGGTTGCCATCAATAACGGTTCCATAAACTTGGAAGAGGTAGTTATTCTAGATATTGGCAAAAATCGTTGTTTTTCCATGATGTTGTTGTAGATGAGGGTCTACAAAAAATTCATATTCATATTCATATTTCGCCACCTGGTCATTATCAAAACGGAGTTGACTAGAACGTTGTCTCTGAATTTCCACGAAAATAATGAGTTACAAGTTAAATCGATTTCGACGGTTAGGTCATCATTAGTAACAAACAATAACAGAAGGTATATCACGGAGAGCATAGCTTATATCTAGTCACAAGTGAAAGGGAGCTTGAATCCCATTGGTCGAAAAAGTGAAAGTCATTCCCAATCAGATTGATGTAGATAAGTGAAAAGGAGAACCCTATTGGTTCTGAGAAGTGAAGGGGCCTGGGAGGATCATCAAATGCCAATTTAGGCAGAAAAAGTGAAAGGGAGCTCAAACATTGCTGATGGTTACATTTGTGAATGGGGATGGGGGGGGGGGGGGCAAGCTATTGCAGGAATGCACCCATCAACGGTGAAACATGTTGACGGAACACCTCATTCAGACATTTACCAGACCTCTTAAGAATCTCGAACTTTTCAAGCACATATACCTCCCTTCGGGCGAAAATGAGGAAATTCTATGTAATTTTCGTTTGTTAGATCAAAACTAAAGTTATGATTGGATTCTCTTATTCTCTTTCACTTATCTGCTTCAATCTGATTGGGTATGACTTTCACTTTCTCGATCAATGGGATTCAAACTCCCTTTCACTTGTGACTAGATATAAGCTATGCTCTCCGTGATGTACCTTCAGTTATTGTTTGCTACTAATGATGACCTAACCGTCGAAATCGATTTAACTTGTAACTCAATTTTTTCTTAGAAATATACAACGTTCTACTCAACTGCGTTTTTTTTTTAATATGTATTCCCACAATCTTATTGCGAGTGATTTCATTCGTACCTGGTCATTACCTACGATAGACAGAATAGATACCCAAAGATCAGTAGTGACAACTACGTAGGTACATTACGACTACACGAACGATCCTCCTCTACATTCTGCAACCTTCCTCGTGGGGCATCCAGTGTCAGAACCTATGAAAAAGGACCAGATCAAAAATACCACAAGTTCAGGTGATGAGAAAAAATGCTGCCTTCAGTTTTTAAAGTGACATTGTAGTTGTTTTTAGTTAAAGGAGACTCCAGAAAGTAAATACTCCGTTTATCTCAATCGTACTACCGTCGAATCAACATCAGACCTATCTACTCCCTTCTCACTATAATTTTAGTACTTATGAACATATTGTGTCAAGGACATTCAATAAAATCATCGTACAATTCATGGATGCTGCTGCTCCGATATCGTTGACTCGTAGGTAGTGGGGCAACTACTAGGGTACTTTGAATATACAATTGGGATTATCTAAAATTAAATATCATTAAAAATTGGCAAGTCAATTTGAACTTTTGGTTCAAAATTCGTTTGGTTTTTTTGGGAACTAATGTTTCCCGTTTCGACAACTACTGGAGTCCTTTTTCAACCTTTTTACTTCTAAAACGTTCAATAATAATTTTCTCTCATTCTAAAAAAAATAAAATAAATAAATAAATAAAATAAAAATATATCATTAGAAACGTTGCACCCAGTACCCAGTTTCTTTTATATTTCCTGTTGTTCATATAATCATTGTGCAGACGAGTGGTTTCTGAGGGAGATTACGAAGACAAGCGAAATAACATAGCTGCTTAAAAACTCATATTTATTCTGAAAGGTGATGAGACGGCTATCAATCGGATATTTTAATTTTGAGTAGAAAAAATATGATGGAAAAATTGAATTGAAGAATTTTAGCAATCTACTCGATAAATTCAAATGTAGACTGGAGGTATTATTCATCAAAATTACCATTAAATCACAAAACAACACAAATTATTTCTGCTATGTACCAGCCCAATAGCCAACAGTTAAAACCTACGAATATTGACTTTCAGGTTTTAGAGGTCACTAATAATATTTTTAGTACAAAATTTTTAATTCTGAGAACCCACATTTTTCTGATTTTGAGATCAATTAAAAAAGCTTCCCTATCTATGATACGGAGCACCAAAGAATATTATTTTGCGATCTTGGAAATTGCTTGTTTTTGTAAAATGTTTTCATTATTATTTTGTACGTATGCAGTTGACCAATTAAATAAATATCTCGTTTACTTGTGCAGGGTGTCTACCATACAGATCTTGTTCCTTCAACGGGTCGATTTAACAACTAATTTGCAACAAAAATCTCTATTTGCAATTATTTTTTTGGGGCTTCTTTTTCGAGTTATTTCAATTTTAAAGTTTTTTTCTCGTGACTTTGACCTTACGTCTTTAAAGTGGTAATAACGGCTGTAATTTGCTGTAATAATTACAATTTTAGGATCCGATTGGAAAGAGCATTACATTTTCTATCTTTCTTATACCTTCTTCTTCTTCTATGGCGCTACAACCCGTCGTGGGGTCAGGGCCTCCTGTAATGTAAATCTTTCTTATACCAAATAAACATTTTTCTATTGGATTTTACGCGGAATAAAGCAACCTAAAAAGTGAACTTAGTAGGTACTTAACTGTAAAGGACGTTACTTTACTAATTTTACTTTTCCTACTTGTGAAAGTACTAGCTATGATGTTCTAAATTTGTAGGTGATGGAAGGAAAGACCTGTGTCCCCTGAGGTGTTACTCTCAGCCCACCAGGTCGTAGGATAAGGACTCGTCGGCAAGTGTTCCCAGATCGTGATCCGCCCGATGAGGGGATGAGAAGAAGAGGTCAACAAATACTGTCCGGTCGATCCCAGCTAGGCTGCCCTTACAGAACAATAATTGACGCACAAATTTTCAATTAGGTAAGTGGTTGTTCCCGGATAGGTATCCACCCTCACCACTTAACTACTTGAAGATTTGAGATCTAAATGGAAGTTCCCTAAACTGACCATTGTATACATTTTGAAGAAATTTGCGGAGGTGAAGTTGTTAAAGGTTTATTGAATAAGACAAGGTTTTTACTTTAGAGCAATAGCTTCTCAATAGGTCCCTAACCTGACTATCTACCTGCAAAGAGTAACGGAGACAAGTTGTCTACCTGGCTCAAGCCAGCTATTTAAGAGGGGTTCTCCTACTCCGGTGCCTTCCCTCAACAAAGGGGCTGTCCGGTGAGGGAGATGTCAACCCTTTTCTGGGGAATTCCTGTCTAGGTGAGTGACACATTGAGCGCGTTTTTATTTTGAATAATTATACAATATAGGGTGGCTCCCACAGTAACTTTTCGAACACTCTTCGTTTTTCAATGCCCATAATGTCCAAATATTTCGAGATAGTAAACGGATAGACTCCTTCCGTCAAACCGTAGATTTTGTTGAAGAGAATCACGTTTTTCCGCGTTAAAACAGATGTTTCTCCCATAAATTCGATTGTAAAATATTTGTTGATTACACATTGGAAAGCTGAGATTCTAGCGCAGTTTTTAGACTTATCGGTAATAGTTCACTGTCTCAAATTGTTTGGACATTATGGGTGTAGAAAAACGAAAAGTCTTCGAAAATTTACTTACTAAATTTACTATTCCCCGTGAAATTCAACTGAAAAACGCTGCAAATCATTGCCCAAAGGTTTATTATTTTCTGAATAGATCACCCTTCTGTATAGATCCCTCCCTACCAACCGTAGGTACCTACTACCTACTTGGGAATTTTTGAAAATTTCAACCCCAACTACCAACCAAATGGAAATGAAGGGTTTACATTGTTTTTTAAATTTTCTTGGTCGATTCCAAAGGTTCATTATTGAAAATAATAAACCAAGAAATTATTTGATATTAGGGAGATGAGAAATTTAATGTACTTTCTAACGGTATCCTCAAATTGTAATTATTACTGCAAATTAAAGGAGTTATTAACAATTTAATGATGTAAGGTAAAAATCACGAAAAACAAAGTAGAATTGAAATAACTTGAAAAAAAAGCCTCTAAAAGATAATTGCTAAAAGAAATTTTTTTTGTTGCAAATTAGTTGTAGAATCGACCTCTTGAAGGAATGATAACTGTTCTGTAGACACCCTGTATAATACTAATTTCCCACAGTATCAATTCAATTTCATATGTGCAGTTCTAATCACGAGATATTCCTTCTGAAGTAAATATCAAGGAATTTGAACTACCGTTCAACGAAATTGGTTATTCAATGTAACTTGGATGAATCAGAAGCAAAAATCACAAGCGCATGTTACTGATCCCATAAAAGGTAAACTGTGCGCGCCTAGGAAGGTCGAGGGGCGGAAGGGGACGTGTTGCTAGCAACCAATCTCACGTTGAATTCTGTAACAACCAATCAGCACACCCATTTTTTTTATCCTTTCTGTGACTTTTTATGAATTTTCTACGAATATATTTATCATGTATTATCAACATTGCTCAAGCGAGCCGGTCAATTTTTTACCTAAATCATAAATTATTCAAATTTTATGATTTTGTGATGAAAAAAGTATAATATAAAAAATTAACTCAATGGTGCGGGCATTCATTTACTTATTCCTAGTACACCCTTATTTTTAAATTGAAAAAAGCTTTGGTGGAAGTTGGAAAACACTAGGAAAGTTTTGAAGTGACGATAGAGCCTCTTATCTGGTAATCATACCAAAGGGCCGTCCCCTTTTATGCTTATGACTTTGCAGGGCCTACCACCTTAACAATGTGAAATTTGTCCCTTGGTTTATCCCATTTCGTGAATTGAAAAGCAACACCTGTTGTACATCAGGTTTCTGAAAGGAAGGCGAAGTTCCAGATCAGGTTATATGATAATACTGAGATCTTGACGATATCACAAGATTTTTCTAACAAAATGTTAGAATACAGTGGTAAAATAGAAGGAATGTCAAGCCGACGACTGAGTGATAAACCTTTAAGTCTGACAGTAAAACTTTGAGAGCTTTATGTCCCTCCTCGCTCCTCCCCGATCCCTTTGATGACTCCTCTCTAGTTCCTTTCTTGAAACGAGATATGGAATCAGGAAGCGGATTTCCTCCATATTTATACGGACCATTCCTATGCAGACTGCAGACTGGATCCCTGAGGCCATTCACATGCAAATTCCACCCTACTGGAGGAAACAGTGTAGCAATTCTTTCTTCCGGTGGACGAGCTCAATATAAAAGGAATACTCTTATTACGAAGGAATATTACACTTTTTACTTGAACAATGTAATTAATTGCATTATCTTCTATGCAAATCTCTCATATATCTTTTTGATTGTGATAAACCACTAATTGCGTCCATTTATACATTTTTTGCAGATCTCGTTGAATCTAAATGATGAAGATTTATTTTGGACGGATGGATTTTTTAGTTTGCTCATTTGATTCTGAGTGCATGGGCCTTGGGAATTGAAAAGCTGTAAGATTGCCGCCGGAATCATCAAAATCGAACAATTGCCAGAGAAATATGGGAAAAACCGTTTATTCAGTAGTTTTTCCCATTTTTCTTCGGCAATTATTGTTCGATTTAGATGATTCGGGCGGCAACATTTCAGTTTGTCAATTCCCTAGGGCTTTAAAATTTCAAATTTAGGTACAACTTCCTAGGTTTTTGCGCCTTCATTTTCGCGAAATACTAAGAACGAACGGCGACCGACTGAGACCCTCTTAAAAGATTAAGACCCAGCAGTAAAAAATTGAAAGAAATTTTTCGATTTTTTGTTTTTGTCATTAAAATTTTTTTTATTGAAATACGCACAAAACGGTGTATTATTTTTGGATTTTGTTCAATTAAAGAGAAAAACGGGAGAAAAATCTAACTGACAATACCAAAACCGCGAAAAAAGATAATAAACCTGATGAAATTAACCTTCTTCCTTACTCTTCTTCACTTTCTATCATTTTTGCATGTTTGAAGTCGTTGTTGTCATTGAGAGTTACTTTTTACTTTGTTTGAGATGCGTTTTGTGAAGTTCTCCGAATAAGTTCTCTCCCGTAAAATCACGTTTTTGGACCTTCTTGCCCCTGTTTCTCTGTAATGGTTAAAGTTGTCGTGTTTCCCCGATTTTTCCTCTAAATTACTATAGTTGAACCCCACTTTAGTTGGATGGTTTCTCAAAATTTCAACTATAAGGTTTAAAAATAATTTTTTGAAGTTAAAAAATTCAGACAAAAAAAAACAGAATTTTGAAAAAATATTACCTAAGCCATAAATCATTTCATAAGGTGAAACTATCCGACTAAAGTGAAGACGATTATATGTACTACCTGCCGGAAAACGTTTCATATCAATTATTGACATTCAGTCTATTACAGACTGAACTGTCTTCTAGAACCAGGGGCACAAAAGTGGGTCAGCCCTCCCACTTTAGTACTAACGGCTGGGTTCCTTTAACGAGCCTAATAAACTCGTAACAATATTGCTATCTCTTTGAACACGTCCTTCATGATATTATCAATCGCAATTATCACGGAAATTCATTAAACTTACCCAATCACAACGTGTCCAGAAAAATGACTTCCAAGTCCTGAAACAGAATACAACACTCAATGAATTTAGGCTTTCTGAAACTTTTATTAATTTAGCAATAAATTAATTTCAGAGTGGTATCAAAATGTTAAGTAGTTACTTCTAAATTATCAAAATAATTATATCGAATTACTTTTCCATTCCATCACGAAACACAAAGTTCCAACTTTATCCGTGACTTTACTCTAATAAGGTTGCTACTGCTTATCGAACTCGTGGTACAAGGTTCCAAAAGGGTGGTCAACTTTTGGAGGGTAGTTGTCGACTGGCTTCAAGATGCCTTCGAAATAATTTCATAGCGTAGCGATCGGTAAAGCCGACTCCAACATCAGCTGCAAATATTGAGCGTGTCGAAGTGTTTCTATTCTAAAAACTATCAGCCCTAATTGGACCATGCTATGACTGGTGTCACCATAAACATCTCAGGAACTCCACACCTGTTCAAAGATGTCACCGGAGTAACCAAAATTAAATTGCAATCTTGAATTTAATGGACAGTAGAATTGTTTGGGCAATTTGGAAGTCTCAGAATAGAATTGTGACAAAAATTTCAAAAAAAATCGATGGCAAATATTTCAAAATTTTGGTCATATCATTTTTAACTCCTAACAACTAACAAAAATGGTTTTCGGTGACACGAGTGACACCATGGTCCAAATAGGCTTAACATCACTTTCAAAATCATGTTCCACATTGGAGATACGACTGATGATATTAGTCCATGCTTGTTATTCCAAGTGATGAAGCAATTCTGTTTCGTCTTTCAGTTATTCATCGAAACTGTAATTTACAAGAACTTTAGGTAATTCGAGACTTGTTTTTGAATTTTAAATCCTCTTCCTTGAAAGGTTGAAAGCGGTTATCGAATTTCCATTCCCGCCCTGACCCCGGCTAGCTATAAACAGTCTCGCAAATGGAGAGTTTGAGGCTGTGCTGGTGACAGAGATTGGAATCCAATTTTCAGGCTCCGTTAGTTCCACCTCATTCGGCTCATTCAGGTTAGAATTTGCAACGGTTGGCTGGGGCAGTTTCTGGACTTCATTATTACCAGCGAGGTTTTTGGTCAAACGGTACAGAAATGCTGAAAGCAGCAGATCGATTGCCCACAAATAGTTGGTATCACGTATCTACGTTCTATCACACTTTGGTTAAACAAGGCTATGTTCTTGTCTTTCAAAACATTTTTGCAACACCGTTAATTTAATTAGGAGAAAACTATTAAGCATGGGGAAACTTCTAATTCTCGCTAATTAAAAGTTCCAGTTTACATCAGAAATAATCCGAAATGTTTACCCTTTTTTACACAAATTTTGTTTTCTATAATCTCATTTAACAAAGCACCGCAATTATCGTAATTCACATATTTACTCTCTACATAACCGGTCGCCATATTAAAAGGTATATAACAAAGAGCCTATGGCAGTTAATTTGGCTCTACTTTTAGCACAGCTGATCTGACAAATCCTCAGTATCTTCCAAAAGCCCTCATGAGGTTAAGTTCAACCAAATATTAGCAGGGCTGATGGGGTGAGGTTAGTTCCCACTCTCTGACATCTAAGCTTAAGAGGTTGCGCACTTCATAATCAATATTATTGTACAGCAATGTTAGCAACGCTGTCATTGCTGATGACTCTGCAGGTTTTGTTGCAAGTTACAAATGATTGGGATGTTAAGGAATTCCTAGACTCAATATAGATTATTGCTTATATTGTCGGATTCATTACCACAACTTCATTCCAGAAATTTCTCAAATAATTCGGAAAAAATCGTTGACAGAACAAAATGTTTGAAGTAGTTGAATAACTATAACAAGAGTCGTTGAGTAACTATAATAATTATAGTTATAGTGAGTAACAATTATTACTACTCATCCGTCCACGACTTTATTATAATTATTTCCTTCCTTCTCCCGTTGAGCCAATTTGTAGCTAATGGGAAGATAGATATAGAAAAGATTAATAAGAAGATTGGGAGTAATATCAGGTATTAGAAGGCAGTGAAAGGAGGAAGGTAGCGAAGGAAACCGGAAAAAGAGGAGGTGAAAGGTTACGATGGTGCTAACCTTCAAAAAGAAAGTTACAACCTGGAAGTAGGAGGTCGTTTTCAGAATACTTAAAGTACCTTTAAGGTACTTAGTGTTAACTTGTTAAGGGTACCATAAGGGTGCATATAATCACGGACCAATTAAAAAAAAATCATGAAAAAATTTGAACGAGAAGTGGGTCAAATAAATACGCAAACCGACCTGTGTCAGGGTTTGCGCTAGTAGAGTCCGGCGCTATACGCTGGACTGTCCGCATTTTCAAGACAATTCAGCACAGCACAAAACGAACGGATTTCACGGCACAAAACGGGACATAAACATAGAAAAAGACGAGTAAACAACGAAACAAGAGATTTAGCTTCTTCTTCTTCTTTGTTTCCATCAAATCGAGTCACCTTGAGTTGGAAGCGTTAGGAAACCGTATGATGACGTCATGAGATGAACATTGTTTAATTTCAGAAAATCGTGTTTCCTGAAAAATCGCGTTTTCTAGCACTCGTGTTCCTTTTTGTTGAGTTATACTGGACTTATCTCCTTGTTCTTTTTTTTTACTTGTACGTCAGTATCTTATACACCAACTGTGCATAGGGATTGGCGTATTTTTCCCGACAACAAGATAAAAATGTGGTCCGTTTTGGTAGGATAGAGCCCTGATTTTGATGGTTTTTTCAAAAATCCGCCTTTCTTTCCTCAAGCGTTGTACGAAATTATCCTTTGCACCAGTTATAGAGCATAAGATGCTCGACAATATTTGAAAAAAATCAAGGTGATCGGTTGATTACAACCCGAGAAAACGGTACATACGTTTTACGGGAAATTGTACTCTCGGGGAAAATTTCCTTGTAAAATTTGTTGTTTTTTTTTTTTGTTTCAAGTTATGACTCAGCTTGTATAATCAAAGGGAACCGACGGCCGTTAGCTGGTTTAATGAACCGGTTACCGTCAGATCACCGATGTTAAGGCCAGTCGGCACGGGAGATTTCTGGATTGGTGACCGCAGTATCGTAGGTCATTATAATTTTTCGGGTTGGACCGTTCGTGAACCCCGCTCTACTTAAGCAGGGGAGTCAATAAGTAGCTGTATCGTGACATGAGCGGAATCATCAGAACCAATTCAGGTCTTCTCTTTGGAAAACAGCTGATGACGTCCGCCTCGCCAGGAATGAGAGTTGGGAAAAAATTCAACCGGAGGTGGTTTTTTAATTTACTATACTTTACATTTTACTAATAAAAGAGAGTGAATAGAATCAATTCCCATTCTTCGTGTCATGAGCCCTCAATTTCAAGAAGCTGCATGACAAAATTAACAAGTCTTCAAAGTAATTTAAAGAGCAAAATCCATTGATCACTAGGATGAACGAAAAGACATGCTACCAAATTCAAAGCAGATTTTGTTGATGCAAAAGTTTGAAATTGTTCAACATTATATCACAAAAAATGGTTATATACTACAAAAAAAACGCTACAAATTATTACACAAACGTTTATTTTTTTTTTATAGATCACTCGTTTGCAAAGAACACGGCTTTGCCATTGTCACAGCCATAGTTACTACCTACCTGCCTCATGCCTACTTCACATTCAAGTTTATTTGGCAGAATTAAACGCTTCACACTCATTTCGAAGTAACAGGGATTAGTAGGAATCATTATTAAACCCTAATTATTAGGGAATTCTAATACCCTAATTATTAGGGAATGGTGGCTAAGGACGTAGAACTGAGTACAACTCGAAGAAACGAACAACGATAGCATTCTGGTCAGCTAAAATTTGAAAGGAGATTAGGCCTCATTGCGATTCACGCTCGTGTTTCTGACTTATCGTACGTCCAACCCTTAAGTTCTCGTAGGGAGCGAACGGTTTGTCCTATTAGGCTCCGCGTGGTCTCTTAAAATTTGAAAAATGCATTAATATCTTAAATTGATAGAAAAACAGTGTCTATATCAAAATTTTTTGAGTTAGGGCGTTTTGAAAATGTCAAACCTTATTTTCAACCCTAAGAAGTGACGGACATTCGGGGCACAACTAGACCCCCAAATGGAGCCCACGTACCGAATAATTTCATTAAAATCGGTCCATGCGAATAAGGAAAGTGCCGCATACGGCGGACATCGGAAGGACGGAAAAATAATTATTAGATTTTCGGATTCTATGTACCTTAAAACGTAAACCAACAAATTTTTAGGAAAGCTAAATTTTTTCTTAGTCGATTCCACAGGTTCGTTATTGAAAATATTGAACCAAAATGATAATTTCAGAAAAAACTGAATTTGGTTTATTATTTTCACTAATGAACCTTTGGAATCGACCAAGAAACGGCACGCGGCACTTTCCTCAGTTAGCATTGACCGATTTTGATGAAATTTGGTATGTAGGCTCCATTTGGGGTCTAGTTGTGCCCCGAAGATTTTGGTTGATGTAAGTCACGTCTAAGAGTTGAATAATGAGGTTTAAAATTTCGAAAACGCCCTAACTCAAAAAATTTTGATATAAAGGTATTGTTTTCCCTTCAACTTAAGATAGTATAGAATTTTTAGAGACCACGCAGAGCCCTGTAGGACTAACCGTTCGTTCATTACGAGAACTTAAGGGTTGGACGTACGATAAATCAGGAACACGAGTGTGAATCGCAAAAGAGGCCGAATCTCCGTTCAAATTTTAGCTGACCGAAATGCGATCGATGTTTTTCTCCAAGTTGGTTGGTGGTAACAATGGCAAAGCCGTGTTCTTTGCCGACATGTGATCCTTATAGAAAAACAATAAACCTTTTTGTAATAATTTGCAGCGTTCTGCTCTTCCGAAGAGTTGAGGAAATTAAGTTTGTGATATAAATCGTGGTTTCAAAACGACGAAAGTTCCTATGTTCCAAACAGATACAAACCATCATCTCCTAGAATTTGTGGTATTCTCTCATCGAAGTGAATGTAAAAACTTCGTTGCCAGGAGCGTGAAATATTATAATTATATACTGTTAATATCAAGACAAGATTCAATTCGTTACCCTCTTGGAAGGAGTTGAGAAATGCTTTGCGGCGAATGTTTTCATTAACACAAGCATTTCTACGTAACATTTCCTCATGGAATATCCTAGAGGAACGCCGTGTTGCTCATAATACACACACGAACACTCAAACGTCCTTAATGCGAGTAGGTAGATGTAGCGAGTCCAAAGTTACATTTAGCGTTTATGAAGAGAAATCGCGTTACCAACGGTAATTTCACCGAGCTCTAAAGCTCGTTTTACGCAAAAAATACAGACTGGATGGGCTAACGATTTCGGACTTCGTTTTTTCCACTTCTACGAGAGGAGGGAAAAAAATCAGACCGTGATTTGTGGACTAACATCAACTACAAACAAATACAGGCCTTGAGAAAGTGAGCTATAGCTCTATAATTTAGACCCATCTGCTAAACAACGCTTCCAGACTCACAGTACACATCTTTGTTATCTTAATTCGCCCAACGGATTTAGGCTACGTCTGACCCCGGCCAGGATCAAAACCGTGAACTGTTGAACTAATATTAGTTGTTTCATTTAGTTTATGTCCGAGCAGGAATAATTTGTGGGTACGTTCTTGTATAAATCAGAGCGGCAATACAAAAAATAAAATAAATAGGAATATATTTGTCCCCATTTGGAAAGAAACCAAATAATTGGCTCTGGAATGTTCTAGCTTTTTTTGCTTTCTCATTTCCGAAGGTAAAAAACTTGAAATTTGTACAGTAGATGATGAAAGTCTGCCTGATTGGGTGGGCTGTAAAGGTTCTTCATGAAATTACATGGATATTTTCCGATATGAAATTTGATTTTCACAATCGAGTTGCTGATTTTTTAAGTCAACAAACAGCAACACGATTATGAAGTAGGTCGCCTATTTGATGAACATGAATGTTTCACCATTTCACATGTACCGTAGCTCCTATTGATCGGTTCGTAAAGATACCAACATGGAATCTTTTGGAACCCAGCCCCAAACCTCCCTTTAGAGATCGGATTCTTATGTTTTTACATATTATTTTCTAGACACAATATTGGCAGTATTGAAGAAGAAGTGTTCAAATAAGCAACTTCTGAACCGATTAAGCCTACTTTTACTTTACATATTTTCATGCATTACGCTGTAAATACATATATGACATATATTATTAGTATACATCGTATACTAATATCTAGCTGAAAAAACCACTATTTTTAATTTTGAGCAGTTTTTCATCATTTTGAGGAAGATTCCTACGTTTGAAAGATGATAATTTGTAGAGTGCACAGATGGTTGTCATAGCTGAGAATCACGGATCAAGGGCTGTGAACCACAGTCAAGGCTCTCACCCATTTTCAGCTTGTGTTTTTGTGCTGACATCGATAGAAGTGGGTGTGAATCATATGAATTTCTATTTAATTGTTATGATGCTTCGATCTTGTTACAATCTTTCTTGGTTTGGTCTCTTGGTTTTTTTGGATTAATTTTTGGTTTGGAGTACGATTTTTTATTTGTAAAAAAAACCTGGACGTAATCGGCTCTTCGAGCCTCGCCCTACTTACTGCTTATGGCCTTTGGCTGAAATTCATGAAACGTGGAACTCACTTTAGTAGGGCTTTCGGGGGAGTAGGGAGGAGATGGAGAACCCCCGCGTGACACTTTTCGGGTATTTAGTCCAAGGCTAAAGCATGTTCCATGGTAAAATAAAATCTCAAACAGACAATTAACCGTTAACTATCTGCACGTAGGAGAAAGGGGGGGGGGGTGATTGACCATACGTACTATTGCGGATATTCTCAAAGGGTCTGAAATCTCCAGTGATTCCGCTGCCTGCACTCCCAACGAGATCACCGCCTTCAAGAACAAACCGATAACTTCTGTGGACTTAAGTACAAGGCGACTTTTCGTCCAGATCGTCGTTGCTTCACTTTCGAACATTTGAAGTTCCTTGTCGTGGAGAATATTTTCAAAGAGAGAATTCCACATTTCACCCTTCTTTTTCAACTAACCAATTTTTTTTTCTTTTTTGAACAACTGTTCGTTTTGAGCTTATAAACATTCTTGAAAATATGTCAACAATCTTACATATTTACCGCATATTATACGAAAATAAATACATATACATGTTAAATATTTTGCATTTGTGAATACAAAGAATTCCGATCCCTACTTCCCTCTATATAGAAGTGAAATTGAGCAATCTTTAGAAATTGGTGTTTAAGTAGAATCACGTTGGAACTTGTACGATCTACTGTTAGTTCAATGTCATGGAATATTCTTATATAGGAACACTAAAATTCTTCAAAGTTCCAATAAACAACAGACAAAGTTTTCAATAACTCAATTTTCCTAGTAGGAATCAATTGGGAGTTTTAGTTGGAATAATGATATCATTCAGTTCATATTCAGTTTTTTCGACCAAATGCGAACAAATAATATCGGGATTTTATCAATTCAAGTATTTTTCACTCTTTTTAGAGGGGCAAGGGACAAGTTACAATCGTGATAAACTCAGTAACAACGGACGTCTTCTTACAATCGAAAGAGAACTGAATGGGATTCATTCTTAAACTGTCAAGACATTTCACGCTATCAAAGGAGCCGTCAACTCCAGTCGGCTCTACTTGCCCTTACTGATTTAAGAACTGAGAACATCTTGAGTACTTTATCTCCACCGAAGACATCTCTATTCAACCGCTCAATTCATTTCAAACAGTAGGTATTTTATAACTATCTCATAACGCTGCAAATTATTATACAAAGGTATATTATTTTTCTAGATAGATCACTCGTCTGCAAGGAACACGGCTTTGCCATTGTTACCACAAACCAACGTGGAGAAAAACATCGATCGCATTTCGGTCAGCTAAAATTTTAACGGAGATTAGGCCTCTTTTCCAATTCACGCTCGTGTTTCTGATTTATCGTAAGTCCGACCCTTAAGTTCTCGTAGGGAGCGATACAATACCTTTATATCAAAATTTTTCGAGCTAGGGCGTTTTCAAAATGTCAACCCACGATTCTCAACCCTTAGAAGTTACCTACATCAACCAAATTCTTCAGGGCACAACTAGACCCCAAATGGAGCCTACATACCAAATTTCATCAAAATCCGTCAATGCTAAGTGGGGAAAGCGGACGGCAAAATTTTTATTCGATTTTGGTTTATAATTTTCAACAATAAGCCATTGGAGTTGAGCAAGAAAAAAAAAATGTTAACCGTCCCTCAAAATTTGGTGTTTCACGTTTCAGGGTATGTGTAATCCGAAAATCGAATAAAAAATTTTTTGGATTCTACTTACCTTGAAACGTAAAACAACAAATTTTGGGGGCGATTAAAAAAAATTTCTTCTTGGTCGATTTTAAAGGTTCATAATTAAAAATAAAAGACCAAAAGCAACAAGGAAATTAATAATAATAGGAATAATATTCTAAAACTTGAATACACAAAGTTTAGCTACATCCAGTTTAGCTGTTTAATAATCCAAGAATTTCATTGGGTGCTCTTTTAGATGTGGGAGATGATTTATTTCATTCCAGTGCTTCATCAGAGCAGAGTTTTTGGACCAGCGATACCTACGGCATTAGAAAATTCCTGAACTGAACTGATCCCCAAAATGTCATCGGGTCTTACTACAGTAGGAGTACAGTTTCGAGGTAGGTGGAAAATCACATCTTAATTTTGAATCAGAAAACAATACAAGTCAATCGAAGGTGAAAACAAGCCTTAACAAGAAGTTAACTTTTCCCTCGTGTAAACCGACTAATTTTGAAGGTTTCGACCGTCAATCTCGACTAGGATTTCAGTGATTTGAAGGTAAAAACAAGCCTTCGAAGTTGTCTGTCTCTCGAGTAAACCAACAAATTTTTAAGATTTCAATCGTCAATCTTGACATTTTCGGTCAATTGAAGATGAAAACAGGCCTTCGAAGTTAACTTTTCTCTCGTTTAAACCGACTAATTTTGAAGGTTTCGACCGTCAATCTCGACTATTTCAGTGATTTGAAGGTGGAAACAAGCCTTCGAAGTTGTATTGTCTCTCTTGTAAACCGACTAATTTCGAAGATTTCGATCGTCAATCTTGACATTTTTGGTCAATTGAAGGTGAAAACAGGTCTTCGAAGTTAACTTTTCTCTCGAGCAAACCTACCAATTTCGAAGATTTCGACCGTCAATATCGACAAATTCGGTCAATCGAAGGTGGAAACAAGCCTTCAAAGTTGTCTTGTCTCTCTCAACTACTTTGATTTGCTAGGGCCGTAAAAAGGGACCAACAAAGTACCACTATTTCGACAATCACATACAAAAAAAATGTATACTGATGTGTTTGAGTTACATTTTCCAGATTTCAAGGTTTAGGATTTACAACAAGATTTAGGAATATGAAGTATTTATGTTCCATTTCATCAAAATTTGAGATCCCAAACGTACTCGAAGTTTACCAAAAAGTGAATACATGAGTCGAACAGAAAAATATGTTTTATAGCTAGTTTCAAACTAAATCCTCAGTAGCTATGAAAAGACTCGGGAAATACATTTTTTGCCACCAAATCCTCAATCTCAAATTTCACATGTCTAGTGACTGACAATAGTTGAGAAAATTAGTTGATTTCAATTTGCAATTGACAGTCATGTTTTTGAATTTTATCTTGTTCATGTTGTGATAAAACTTTCTATCACAAAAACAAGTGATGGTTAAATAAATTATTTTCGGGAAGATATTTGATATTTCGTCATTCTTCCTAATTGAGGTACACAGCCGTCCCTAATGGATGTGGATATTGTTTCTCAGTATTTGACCGCATCTGTTCGGCAAACGCCCAAAGCAGTGGCTGGATCAGATGCTTCTATATCCCTTTTCGGGTGGAAACTCAACCACATTGTGAAAAGCGTAGAAAAAGAACGACCTCATCCATTAAAATCAGAATTAAGAGAGAGATCGAGTTGCTGACAGAACCAGCTGCATTTAAATGGCCAATTCCACGCAGGCACATTGATAATTATCAATGATATATTTTCTGTCCGATGCCCCTCGATATTAGCCCCACAGTGTTTGGTGGTTTCATTTCAAACAGCCGGGCTCAATTTATCCGAAGGATGCCAATTACCGTAAAACCGTCAAACTTTACCCCACCAGGGGTAACTTTACCCCAAAAAGTGAGAATCTTTAATTGTGACGTAAGCGTGGTAGAACTTAGATAAAAGTTAGCTATTGTGTTTTCGTTATTCTCCACATCCCAGAGAATCGATGCGGCTTGCGATGGCGCCTTTATCCTTGTTATCAGCTGTTATCAGTCATTGTTTCCTGTTCAGCTGTTTTTGTCCTATTTCTTGTGCTCCAAAATTTCTTCCCTATCAGGTGTTTGGAGTGGATTTACCAGGCAAGCTCTCATCATATCACTTTCAATATCTTATTTTGAACAAAATACACTAATCAAATTCTCAAAAAAGTGTTTTCTTAGTTATGCCTTTGTTTACCAAAAATTTGATGGTAACTTTACTCCAAAAACCGGGTATCTTTACTCCACTATAAAGGTTGGGATAAAGGTAGCCTCACTCATATTTTTCTTATTTAATCTCGAAAAATATTTGAGTTTTATAATTTTCGCAGTATTGAATGTAAGGTTTCTAGTGTATCTCATGTCAGAAGTTAGAGATGGGGAGAAGAAATGAGAAAAAGCTTGGTACGCGCCCCTACCGCAACTTTACAACTGAACACCTGCATTATGATATGAACATTAACGTGCTTTGGTCTCATAAGTTGTGATTAACAATATTATTTACTCGTGGGTTAACTTTGAAATTTACCATTGCAATTCATTTGAAAGTTATCGAATGTGAAACAGACTTTTTCTGTGATTTTGTTAAGTCATTCGTTTATCGTTTATTGTCCTTTAATATTTCTTTACTTGTAGAAAGTTTTGCTCGATTACCTACAAGTCTGTCTATACTGGAAGACCGAAATTGTGATCTCTTAACCAGAAATATTGCATTTCAAGCAAATTCGTTGAAATAAATGATCATTGGAATTTATATTTTTCTTAGGCATAACTTGTAATTTTCAAGCTAAAAAGTTCAATTTTTCAGAATATATTTTATAATAATATTATAAACACTTGATATTATCAAGTATTTCTGGGGTAATGAATTCAATCCCTACTAGTACCTAACATTGCTCCACTGCCCGTTTCTGTAGCGATAACCGTGAGTTTTTCAGAGTGGAGTAAAGATAGACGCACTCGTAGGTAACTTTACTCCAACATTTAAACAATTAAATAGGGGGGTTGCAATTATCTGATCAATGAGCTCGACCACTCAAAATGTTCAGGAAGCCCTGAAGATCAATTCACTTATTAAAAAAATCAATTTAACCCATTTCGAGTGGGAGAAATTGTATTTGGAAATGTTTTGGAGTAAATCTTGGAGTAAAGTTTGACGGTTTTACGGTACTCGAAGTTATACGGTAAATATAATATATTATGTTAAATATAATATATTTACCGTATAACTTCGAGTAATTGGCATCTTTCGGATAAATTGAGCCCGACTGTTCATTTATTATGGATATTATCCAAGTGAATTATGACAATGGAGGCAAACGAATGTTTCAATGTAATAAAAAACCTCGTGACTTGTTATTATGAAGGCAATAATGTTATTATAATATTGAAATTGATTCTGAAAACAGCTGTTGTGATTTGATCTCCACGTATTTGAACAGTAAACTTGTGAAATAATGAGAACAGAATCTCTCATGAAATAATCCAGGTAAATTTGCTGGAATATTGAGAGTAACGTTTCAGAAACAGCAAACAGTCTTCATCAGATTCGTGCGTTTATGTTGGCGAAATTGGAAATGGATTTGTGATCATTGGCGTTTACGTAGAAGTCTTCATTTTAGCTGTTGAATCGATGAAAACAATGACGGAATTGAAAGAGAAACTCAATCGAAATTTTGAAATGAAAGATTTGAGAGATATTCATTATTGTTTAGGAATTGAAACAGATTACAACCAGGGAGTGGGAGAGATAAAAATGTCACAAAAGAAATACACCAGACAGGTTATCCATAGATTTGGCATGAGAGATTCAAATCCAGTGAAAGCACCCATTGACATCAGTACCAAACTTGATAAACATAAGATCAGCAACCCAGCTGAAATTTGAACGGAGATTCGGCCTCTTTAGCGATTCACACTCGTGTTTCTGATTTATCGTAAGTCCAACCCCTAAATTGTCGTAGCGAACGACCGATTTGTATTAAAGGGCTCCGCTTGGTCTCAAAAAATTCTAAAAATTCTATAAAATCCTGAAATTAATGGAAAAAAATACCTTTATGTCAAAATTTTTTGAGTTAGGGCGTTCTCAAAATTTCAAACCTTATTTTTCAACCCTTAGAAGTGACTTACACCAAATTTTTATTTGAATTTTGGATTCTACGTACCTTGAAACGTAAACCAACAAATTTTGAGGGGGGGTTAAACAATTTTTTTTCTTGGTCGATTCCAAAGGTTCATTATTGAAAATAATAAACCAAAATCGGTCGAGGGGTCTAAACTTCATGAAATTCCACTTAAAATCCAAATCCACAATAAAAAATAAGGGTTCCCGTTTGAGATATCAAAGCTGGTGTGTGTTGCGCACGATTCCGCACGTTTGCAATGCGCTTCGTGGTCATATTTAAGATCCTTGGAAAAAATCAGGAAAGTTAGAAAAAAATTTAAAAAAAAAAACACTATCTTGATAATTGTAGATGGTGGGAGGGGGGGCAACTCGTGAGCCACCCTGTATAGCTTTTTCAGATTGAATTGAATAGTTTTCAAAATGGAGTCAAAACAATTCAAATTAATTAAACAAGTTTTGAAATGAATTAAACACTTCCGAAAATTAAATAAACAATTTAAAACAAAACAATTACAAACGGTTAAAATTGAAACTGGCAACCAAAGTGCGGTAAGGTGGGCACAAAACCCAATGGGGGGTGCGCCTTGATTTTTTTTTTTAGATTTTCAATCGAAAGTAGACTACAATATGAGAATTTTGGCACCAACCGCGACCTTCTAGCGTTTGTAAATCTTTTCCTATGAATTTTTAAAGTTTCGACCGTTTATGACGTCACGCACCCCTCTCTCCTGGGCGGGACCCCCCAGCCCACTGTGACGTCATAAACGGTCGAAACTTTAAAAATTCATAGGAAAACATTTACACACGCTAGAAGGTCGCGGTTGGTTCCAAAATTCTCAGAATGAGGTCTACCTTAGATTAAAAATAACAATAAACAGTTTTTCCTACCCAGGCGCACTCCCAATTAGGTCCAAGCACATATTTATCACTAAAGGAACATTTTATCAGAGAAGCTATTGCCAGTAAGGACATCTACGGCATCACGGCAAGGAGTTATTTCGTTTTCGTCTTCACTGAGTTTCTACTGTGTACAACTTCTATGATGACTTCATTTTGAAAACTATTTAATTCAATCTAAAAAAGCTATATAACCCTACCTGGAGTTCTTTGCAAGTAGCGTCATATATTTTGCAGCCGTTTGAGCGTGATTAAGTAACAAACAACAATCAGAAAGATTATATTCATAAATTGTACAATAATCACGAAAAATATTACATTTTTGCTTTCCACATGTGACGACCATCCCTTTGATAGGGATAACATCGTGATGCGATTCATGCCGCGGCTCATTGTATATATTGAGAGCTGTTATTCAAATATTATGTTTGCAGATTACATGTACACAGTATGCATCCTACGCTCATCTTCTCTGAAAGGCACTTGCACACGCTCGTTGAGCAAACATAACTCGAACGGAACACAAATCATTCCCTTGGTATACAATAATACTACAGGCTGAATACCGTAGTGACAAAGGGGTGGGCACAGTAATTTTGTTTTTACACGGTAAAATGCCACAGAGAAAAATGCCTTATAATATAAGTACTCGATTCGCCTATTGTAATAATATATTATATTATTACAATAGGCGAATCGAGTACTTATGCCAAAGTTCGGAGACTGTGGAGATTACACCGCTTTCTATTCTGTTGAGCAAACAAAGTGTATCAGTCCAAAAGAATTTCCTTTCCCTCCCACGGGTTTACTAGCGAGTTCCGAAAGGGTGAAGAATATCGTAAACACTGTGGTTAGAAGAAAACACTGCAAGAAGACGTGGTTCATATCGAAACATGGTATAATACTGTGTTGAATTTGATATTCCTGAACAGTTTAACCGAAATCCACCAAGAAACGCTGAAAATGATTACACAAAGGTTTATTATTTTTCTATATAGATCACTCGTCTGCAAAGAACACGGCTTTGCCATTGTTACCACAAACCAACATGAAGAAAAACATCGAATTGATTTCGGTCAGCTAAAATTTGAACGGAGATTAGGCCTCTTTTGCGATTCACGCTCGTGTTTCTGATTTATCGTAATTGTAACCCTTAAATTCTCGTAGGGAACGAACGGTTTGTCCTACAGTGCTCCAGGTGGTCTCTAAAAATTATACAAATTCAATAGGTACTATCTTAAATTGATGGAAAAAATTTTTCGAGATAGGGCGTTTTCAAAATTTCAACCCTTACAAGTGACCTACATCAACCAAAAGCTTCGGGGCACAACTAGACCACAATTATAGCCCACATACCAAATTTCATCAAAATTGGTCAATGCTAATTGAGGAAAGTGCCGCGTACGGCTCACGGACGGCCAAATTTTTATTTCTTGAAACGTAAACCAACAAATTTGGAGGAGGGGTTAAACAATTTTTTTCTTGGTCGACTCCAAAGATACATTATTGAAAATAATAAACCAAAACCGTAAATCCCTCTCTAAGGAACCTTTCAATATCAATGTAAGATCTTTGAAATTCGAATGTTTGTACTTTCAGTAGTTCCAAAACACATTCTAATCTTGATGATCATGATCTTAATGATCAATTCTTTGAAACCTGAGATACCGCCAGTCTGCGCTCCGATATTGTGAGCACTGAGCGAAACAAAGGTAGAAATCGGTCAATCCAAGTCCATGTGACTCGATAAAACAAGTCTTTTCAGTCCATAACAATGAAGCTGATCGATGGGAGGTTTTCAGGTTTAACCATCTCAAGTTTGAAAGAACTGAATAAGACGGAAAGCGATAGACGGTTTCCTCTCTTCTTTATCGCAAACCCACGTCAGTCTACCTTCACGTGGACCTCCATTCAACTCTACTTTTGTGGCATTTACTGCTATCTTGAATACGAAGTCGGGTTGAATGGGGTTTTCCGCTTTTTAGAACATTCTGAGAATTCTTTTTTCTTTGACGCAACACCACGATTTTGATGAAACTGTCAAGAAAGGTGAAGCAGATAAACACAGTATATATAGCATTTCTAAGTCAAATTCAACCTTTTCAAGTCAAATTCACCTTTTTCCAAGTCAAATTCAACCTTCTCCAAGTCAAAGCCAACCTTTTCCAAGTCAAAGCCAACCTTTTCACCATTATTAGGGGAATGACGAAAAATAGGTACGCACTAGCCCTATTTGTAGTACCAAATGCTTGTCTGTGATTTTGGGACTGGGCTAAAAACAATACTCCAAATGCAGTAGGTCCTGCATAGCATTTCCAAGTCAACTTCAACCTTTTCCAAGTCGAATTCAACATTTTCCAAGTCAAATTCACATTTTTCCAAGTCAAATTCAACCTTTTCCAAGTCATAGCCAACCTTTTCACCATTATTAGGGGAATGACGAAAAATAGGTACGCACTAGCCCTATTTGTAGTACCAAATGCTTGTCTGTGATTTTGGGACTGGGCTAAAAACAATACTCCAACGCAATAGGTACCTATATATGAAACAAAATCTTTTTTTTTTAAATCAACAAAAAATATAATTTAAAAAATCAATATTTCTTCGAAAGAAAAACTTTTATCACTACTTTACATAATTATTATTTTGAAAGTCTTAAAATTAAAAATCTTACTTGTAGAAAGTCTAAGAAAAAAAAAACGCTGCAAATCATTGCTCAAAGGTTTATTATTTTCTGTATAGATCACCCTTCTGTATAGATTAATGAATCCTGATTTTATTAATAATAAATCGTCGATGAAGTGAGTTTCAGGAGGCACTCATTTCCATGTCGGTAGGTACTATTTTTCGAATTGTATGCACCTTGAAACGCGAAACATGAAATGTTTGGTTTGCTTTGAGCAATGGCATCGGAGCTCACTCAGCTGATCAGTGATCTGAGGAGTGAAGAAGATCTCCTCGAATGCTGGAGACGCCTGGAAGAGCACTTCCATTCAATAGAATTAAAAATGGCTTCGGAGCTCACTCAGCTGATCAGTGATCTGAAGAGTGAAGAAGATCTCCTCGAATGCTGGAGACGCCTGGAAGAGCACTTCCATTCAATAGGATTGAAAATGGCTTCGGAGCTCACTCAGCTGATCAGTGATCTGAAGAGTGAAGAAGATCTCCTCGAATGCTGGAGACGCCTGGAAGAGCACTCCCATTCAATAGGATTGAAAATGGCTCTGGAGCTCACTCAGCTGATCAGTGATCTGAGGAGTGAAGAAGATTTCCTCGAATGCTGAAGACGCCTGGAAGAGCACTTCCATTCAATAGGATTGAAAATGGCTTCGGAGCTCACTTAGCTGATCAGTGATCTGAGGAGTGAAGAAGATTTCCTCGAATGCTGGAGACGCCTGGAAGAGCACTTCCATTCAACAGGATTGAAAATGGCTTTAGAGTTCACTCTGCTGATCAGTGATCTGAAGAGTGAAGAAGCCTTTGAGCAATGATTTGCAGTGTTTTTTACCCACCAACATTTTTTTTACCTACCAACTTTTTTTTACCTACCAGCTAGGTACTACCTACCACACCACACTGGCTTCATACCTTCACAATCAAGTTTATTAGAAAGAACTAAACGCTTCACACTCGATTGGAAAGATAGAAAGCTTCACATGGAAATTTGATTACTGGTTACGCAGAAGGCAAAACTGTATACAAATCGAAGAAATGAACAGCGATCGCATTTTAGTCCGATAAAATTTGAATGGAGATTAGACCTCTTTTGCGATTCTCACTCATGATTCTGTTTTATCGAAGGAAAACCTTCAAGTACTCGTAGGGACCGAACGGTTTATCCTACAGAGCTCCGGGTGGTCTCAAAAATTCTTAAAAATTCAATACTATTTAAAATTGGTGAAAAAACGATACCTTTATTTCGAGAGTTTTCGAGCTAGGGCACTCTTGAAAATTTCAACCCTTAATTTTCACCCCTTAGAAGTGACCTACATCAACCAAAAGCTTCGCGGCACAACTAGACCCCAAATGGAGCCCATATACCAAATTTGAACCAAATCGGTCCAGTGTTGCTAAGAAAAGTGCCGCGTACGGCGTACGGCGTACGGCGGACGGACGGAAACTTTTTTATTCGATTTTCGTATTCTACGTACCTTGAAACGTAAAACATCAAATTTTGAGGGGGGGTTAAAATTTTTTTTTTCTTGCTCGATTCCAAAGGCTTATTATTGAAAATAATAAACCGAAATGGCTAAAGGGTCTTTTAAAAATTTGAATCAATAGCTGCTTCTAGGAAAAAGTTGAATTTGACTTGAAAATGCTATAAATTATATTTTTTGTTGATTTCTTTTTTTAATAAAACACCCACCCCCACCCCTACCTACTGCGTTTGGAGTATTGTATTCAGCCCAGTCCCCAATCACAGACAAGCATTTGGTACTACATTTAGGGCTTGTGCGTATTTTTCGTCATTTCTCTAATAATGGTGAAAAAGTTGAATTTGACTTGGAAAAGATTGAATTTGACTTGGAAAAAGTTGAATTTGACTTGGAAAAGGTTGAATTTACTTGGAAAAGGTTGAATTTGACTTGGAAATGCAATAATCATCAATTAAAAGTAATTTTGCAAAAACTGAATTCTGACGATCGGACAATATATTTACGGACGGACAAAAACTAACAGGACAATTGGACGATGTGGAGATGGTTCCAGAAATGGGACTGTCAGCAGATTAACATTCTGGCGGTCTACAAGCGAGCATTGCCATCATTTCAACGATTGTTCTAGTTGGACGACCAGACATTCCTTTCCTCAGATAAGACGTTTCTCCAGTTTCGTGCATCACAGCAGTGGTGTCCATGTGGAGCCACCTGTTGTAGCAAATGAAGTGTGTCAAAAAAGCAGCTGCTGCTGAAGTATAGGCATGGTCGCCGATGGGAGAATTCACCAGGTCCGCTCCGTTGCTTCCCAAAGATACTTGTTCGTCGTAAACCTCCCAAAGAGGAAGCCTCCAGACTCGGTCTCCTGTATGAATACTGGCCGCTTTTACACTAGCCCACAGATTATCATCATTGGTGAAAACTGATGTTGCCGCAGTTCCCATGAGGTACTGAGTTTCTCTAGTTAATGATGCAACGTCCATGATGAACTTAGGTTTGTATTTTTGAGCGTAGCTCAGAGCATCCGCCAGCAGAAGTGGACCTTCAAATTCAGTGTTTTCAATCAGAATGTTCTTGCCATTCATGGCACGCACGATGTCACCAGGTTTAAATGCACCAGCTCCTGGCATATTCTCACAAAGTGGTATGAGGGCTCTCACATTTATTGGCAGATTCATGGACGCTACAGACCTCAAAGTGGCTATTATTGACGCCGCTCCTCCAATATCACCACGACCCAAATGAAGGTCTAAAGGATCTCTCTTCAAGCATAATCCACCAGAATCGTACGTGATCCCTTCTCCTACCAAGACTATCGGTGGTGTGCAAGGGTCGCAACCGTTGTAAATCAACTCCAAAAATATTGGTTGTTCGAAGGATCCTTTGGCGACCGCCAAAAACGCGTCCATTCTGTTCTCCACAATCCAGTTCTCAACTCTAACTTCCGCACTTATACCGGTCTTGCAGAGCTCATCCAAAGCCATCATGGTGAACAAAATAGGGGTTGTTAGGTTGCTCGGTGCGTCCTGGAGTTGCCTCGCTAAATTTTGTGCCGCTGCTTTCTCCAAACCAACTTGCCATGCAGTCCAATCGCAGTCGTCATATAACCCTAAATGAGGTATTACTTTTCTTTTCTTTTTGTTTTTCAGATCCTGGTATAGCCAGAGGGAAAGCCCTGCACCTTCAGCGGCAGCTTCCGTGTACCCGCAGCTTTCGATGTAAACTTTGCCAACACCAAGATCTTGTGCAGCTCTACAACCTGCGCCCACAGCAATCCTGACAGCTTCTTTAGCTTCATCCCGTTGCTCTAGTTTGTTGTATCCGTAACATTCATTTCCCAGACCAACCATGACCGTGATGGGAAATGATGGCTCGACGTTGAAGAACATACGAGCCTCGCCCAAACCCAAAGATGATCCAGATGCTTTCAGTTGTTTAAACAAGTTCTGGCAGCTGTAATCATTATACTTGCCCGCAGTAGGGGTAAATATCACATTACTCAAAGAATTAGAATTATCAGCATCACAAATCGAGTAAATGCCAAGAACCAGTGCTTTACCTGCAGTAGCAGCCTCTGTCCCTGGGCAATGATCTGGTATCGAAAAATCCTGCACCCAAGCGTGGTTTATTTGAGGAAACGTCGCCTGCATGCGAACGAATTGTCTCCGCGCTAAGCTCTTGAGCGCAGGTTCGAGCAACGACATTTTTTTCTCACAATAACTTACGCAAGAGGTTGTAAAAATCAGACATGAGCTTGTGACTCGGTACTAATCGCGTGGTGGTTCTGTAAAATTTCAATGTTAGAATGTACTGTTAAAATAGGTGTTTTTACATGAATAACAAATTTTGTACTCGTTTTACCACGTGTTATCATAGTTTGGAATGTGTTCCATGGATTAATGATATTGTCTAGATAGGTCACCAATTTTTCATAATTGCAATTGGTGGATTGAGGAGGTAATTTAGCAATGGATCGTTGTACAAAATTACATGGAAGAGAACTGGTGAAATCCATGTGCTATTTACCACATGGTGTACCAACATTTATATACGGATAACAGTGACATGGAAGGAGAGGAGTTAGAGAGAAGGAGTGGAAACTATCGGAAAACCATCACAGAAACAGAGTACACGATTTTGTTCGTGATGTGATATTGTAGCGTTATGGACCTTTGTCAGATTGTCTCTAAGGAGCTTTGCTTCAGTATTCAGAAGCGATCATTCTCTAAGCTGTAAAAACGTACCTGGCTGTTCGAAAGTAAGGGCTGTTCAAAAGCAGGATATTATTTTAAGCTTTAAGTGGACGACATAGCAAGGGGTGGGGCCTAACTAGATTTTGACCAACTGGATGTTGTCGTGACTCAGCCCTCCTCATCTAACATGTGACAGTGAAAGGCCGGCGTACTGTGGCACGCATTTTGGCAAGCTCTTACAGCTATCAAGAATGAGACTAGACAAAAAGCGTGACAGCTCGGTAAAAACATTTAAAATCCGATATGAGTGCGATAGCCACAACAAATTTGCAAAGATTTCGAATAAGCTTCCTTCCCCAGATGGAGATCCAACAGGCCAACAACCTTAGACTGCTGTTTTCAGGACAAAAAATTAGTAACCTGAGTAAGCAAAACCCCAATTTTCAAAGAATAATCAATAAAAGACAGTAAATCCTACAAATACGTAGAATAATTCGTAGATTTATGTCGAAAATTCTAACAATTTGAAAGACCAATAAGTTCCAAACGTAATTATTATATTATGATAATTCGATTACATACATAATTGAGAACTCTATTCGAATGTTAGTTCAACAAATTATTAAGTCGACAACATGCGCGGGAGATGTTGATAAATTGGAACCAACCAGGTCATCAGTATTTTGATATTTTCCTTCCAGAAAAGGAGATTTACTTGGAACCTTCCCCTGACTAATTATTCACAACACCCACAAATTTCCGTCCAGATGCTTCGCACGCACCTGAATATTCATAGCTTATCGAATAACAATTCCTCTTCCCTCCCTCGTCCCACACTCTTCCGCGTGACGTCAATAATTATTAATGGTCTAACGTCTGTACCTAATTGGTACGGATAATTATAACAAGAACGATGTATTCGTTAGTCGAATCTTGAATCCAGGCCTAATTCAAGTAGAGATAGATATAGAGATATATTTTTCTTCATCTTGATAATCATAGTATACTCATTATTTGTACGTCATTATTGATTTTTCCGGAATAAGACAATTTTTGAAAAATTGTTTATTCACATGGCATTAGGAGACCGTAAATTTATAGGCAACCATCTTCTCTCTCACACCCAGTAACCCTAAAAATATCTGCAATTTTAGATAGGTAATGATGCATAGAAAAAATAAGTCCATTGTTTCAGTATGATTTTTCAAAGGAATCTTAAAAACTATGATAAGGAAAATCGAAAAAAAAACGTGTGGTACATAGCACAAATCATCAAAATTATACAATCAACCCCTTGACTGAAAATTTAAAAAAACTCATAGAATATCCTCGTAAATTGATATTTTCTCATATTTTCTTCTTACTATACCAACATACTGTATGCACTGGGTGTGTCTTGAAGATATTAAGATTCTATATTCATGTTCTGCTCGTCTCCACGAACTCATAGAGTACCAACTTGGCGGATCAAGACGGCTGCAGCTAAGAAACCCCTCCGCCAGAAAGACGCCTCCGCCATTATGCCAACGTACTACCTACCGTTTTAACTCTGCGCTCTCTATTTCTCGTTTAAATAATATATTAGCTCTGTTTAATACAAACGTTTTAGTTCTAAACCAGTGTGTTTATTTAGTTCTCATTCCCGAGGTAAAAAATATCAGAAATTTTAAGATGAATCCGAATATAACATGTTTTATTACTATGAATATAAAGACTATGTCCTCAAATGAGAGACATGGAACCAAATTATTGAAAAATCTATGGAAGTAGTAGTGCGATTGGAAGTTACAATAACTCAAAAATCACCATAAATCGACTTATGTGCGATTCTCCTTCAACCCGTCAGTGAAATCGAAGTTGGTGCATATAAGAACTTTGAGTTTAGAAGGTAGCGGTATTTCATAGTCTAAGTGTTTAGAACAGACAATAATCATATTGAGTTGGCTATTTGACATCTGCTCACGGAGTTCTCCTCTAAAAGCCTTTAAATTGCCTTCCAGTTCTCATTCGTTAATGGTTTCTAATCGTTTTACCCAAAACCCATAATCCTACCAGTAGATCCCACTTTCGAGTTGATACATGTTCAACGGGGGAGTAATTACCAGCCAACTTCGATTAGACTGGATTGATAATTAGGTTGACTGCACTATCTGCCCCTGAGCGGGTCTGTTGGTCGGAAGGAATATTGGATTTGGACGGTTTTCGCCCTCCCAGTGCTAATGGCGGAGAGAGAATTCCGGTTTTCAATCCTTTCCTGGTGACTGGAATCGAATGAGAAATACCGATATGAGATAAATATGACACTCGTAACCACCCTTTTGTGTAATTGAATGATTGAGAATGCCCTCGGACCGTAGTTGGGAGATATGAGAAGAACTCGAGGAATCGTTGCAAACCCAATAGTTTTTGGAAAATTTTTAGGCAATTATCATACCTCACTTACTTCAACTTTCTGATAAATAAATGTATCTAAGAGAACGAAATGGTCCTTATGCACTAACATAAATATAAAAACAAAGCTAATGAGATACAAGAGAAATTTTCAAAGATTATTAAAAATCAATTAGTTTGCTAGTTATTGGTAGTTAAGTAGGTAGATACGAGATAGGTACGCAGGTAACTACAAGTAGGAAAATACCTACTAATGATGATTTTTTTTGACATGAATATTATGTGTTATGTCTTTGTGTTGTTTCTTTTCATGCTGAATTTTTCTATCACCCTGATCATATTTCTCAGGGACTGTGGATTATCTGCAAGCAGAACCAAATCGTCTGCATACATCAATATTTTGAACTCCACCCCACTAAGACACACTCCGCCACCCAGAAGCCCCACAAGCTCATCAATATACCTACAGTGAGAAACATGAAGGTGATATCTTTTTTTTTTGTTTGTTACGGAAGTGGGGAAACTCTTTAAGAGCGAAGGGGAAGTCACCCCAACAGTGTTGGACTCCCCATGAATTGGGGCTACCAACTAAAACCCCACTCCCTCTGCTTAGGACTCACCCCGGGACCACTTGTACAGTATTACTTCAGGGTGAGCCTTTTTTTTGAGCCAAATGGCTGCTCCTACTTCTGGTCTCCTTCAATTCTATTCCTCATCTTCTTCCTCCCATCTTCCATCCAGCTTTTTTGCTTTGAGGACTGATGTGACAAATACTGCCATTGCGTCCCAGCTCGACTTGTTCTTAATCATCTCATGTATGATCGTCTGTGGACGCAATGTTCCGATGACCTCCTCCGCACACCCCCTCATACCCTCCCATTGAGAACATGTGAAGAAGGTGTGGCAGACATCATCCTCCTCTATCCCACAGTATCTGCACTCTGGGTCAGTGGCTTTCCCGATCTTTACTAAGGATGAGCGGAAGTATCCATGCCCTGAGAGGAATAGAGTCAGGTAATAGTTCACCTCTCCGTGTTTTCTCTCCAACCAAGCCTTTAGATCGTCGATTATGAGGGCTGTCCACCTCCACGGGTTTCACAGACAAGGTCTGCTTGCCACCTACGGATGGTCTCCTCCCGCTCTTCCCTCTTTACTATGGTAATTGTCTCTGCCTTCCTCATTCTTATCCTTTTGCGCTCCAGTGCCTGGTGGTATACTGGGATAGTTCCCGCTATCACTTGTGATGCTGGACCTGAGACAGTTCTCTAATGCCCTACTGATTCTCAGAGCTCCTCTCCTCTGTACAGTTTCCGTACGTGCCCTGTACTTTTGGTACCTAAGGGAGTCTGCCCACACTTCTGCTCCATACAGCATAATTGCCTCTGCAGTTCGCATAAGGAGTCTCCTCTTAGCGGGTGATGGGCCCCCCAGATTTGCCATCAGTCGGCTCAGCTTATTTACAATACCTGCAGCCTTATCTGCTGCTCCACTGATGTGCCTCCAGAAGCTTAGTTTCCCGTCCAGCATCACACCAAGGTAGCGAATGGCTGGAGAGGTGATGATTTCCTGCCCATCCACATTCATAGGTATAGATCTCTCAATTCTCGCTGTGGTTAGCAGTACAATTTCCGTTTTTTGGATTGCCAGTGACAGTGTGTGTGCTTCCATCCACTCCATCACTCTGCGCATTGCCTGATTCAGCTTAAACTGGAGGTGTTCCATCCTTCGAGCTCTTATCACCACCACCAAGTCATCGGCGTAGCCAATCAGTATAATTCCTTCGGGCATCTCTACCCGAAGAATCCCATCATAGTTGATGTTCCACAGGTCGACTCCCAAGACTGAACCTTGTGCCGCTCCTGAGGTAATTCTTCTCTTTTTGATGCCCTCTTTTGTGTCATACATGAAGGTGATATCAGAGCACCCTGCCTGACACCCATATCACAATGACTGTGTAGCCACACCGGACCCCAATCAAATATGTCATCATCATATTTGAGCTGGGATGATCGCCTGTAAAGAGCACCTCCAATCTGATTTCCAGATCTCTTTGCCGCTATTTCTAATGCTATGATGCCCTACTAAAGACCAGTGTAAAGTTCGTATTTCAGCTCACTATCGTAAGCGAAACGGTGGTGGGTTTGGAGATTGAACTCCCTAGCCCTTCCATAAAACCGGCTCGGTGCCTTTGAAAAGTTACGTATCTATATACATAAAACCTCAACCGTACGTACGTACGTATGTCGCCCGAACAAAATGTCTCGGGTTCTATTCCAGGCCGCGGCATAATTTTTTTTCTTTTAATAAATTACGTGTTTATCTACGATTTGTTTTGCCTGCTTTTAGCAGGCTCTTCAGCTAGTCGTTAATAAGTAAGTAATATATCGTTTTACCTATAGTGCAAGGAGGTACATTATAAAGATCTACTATTCATCTACCTTTCACGGTTTCATGAAGGGTCGAGAATAATAAACAAACTTTAAACCATAAGAAAAAGTTCTTATTATTTCAACAGGCAGCAATACTGCTCGAATAGAAGAGTTCGACACTGGCTTTATCAGTTATTTCGCTATGCGGAATTGTTTGTCAACTAGAAACGTATTGGTTATTGCACCAGCCATGTACTAATTAGCTCCTAACTACGTACGTGCTTGGGAAATTGGGATCGCATGGTTGATGGTGCCCATATGGTAGAAGTTTACAACTCAGTCGTCTCCACGTAGGCTAATCTCCTCTCCCCATTTTTAATGCTTATTTTCCGGTCGATTGTCAATATTTTATGCGGCCTCTCAGTGAAGTTGCGGTTATACTGTGTTGGCGAAGGGATTATAGAAAGGTAGGCCGTCTCTGTAATCTCATCGTTTGTGAAGGGGGTTTACGATCCCAACTTCTCCAAAATAATACTCCCGGAACTAATTTTCCCTCGATATCAATTTAGGCTGCCGTGATGCCAATAAACCTACCTCTGCTGAAATAATATTATCCAAGGGACATAGCTATTAATCGGTGGGTTTCGAGCTGGAATCGTACTAACCCATTCGAATCGATGGTACAAAATAAATAGAAGAGTTGAGATTGTGATTTGATATTGGTGTGTGCCAACTATGGTGTTGAAGGGATCAAACTTGTAACACAGATATAACGAACGATATGTAGATCCCCCAGAAAATACTCCGTGTGGAGAATATGGCAAACACAACATGTGCTTTCCAAACCCACCTCCGCCTATGTCCGTACAAGCTATTATTAAAACCATAAAGAATGGGTTCGGATAGAGCAGAGAGTTTGGAATGTTTAAGACATATAGATATTTAGGTGGGAAGGTGAAGAGAGTCTTCTCTTTCAACATGGATTTAGCATATGAATCGAAGTTCAGCGATCTGGTCGTACATTCAGCTGACTTTACTTCCTTACAATCACTTCTAATGGTCACCAAGATGATTTGTAACAAATGAGAATGATGAGAAAGATGGAGGTCGGAGTAGGGACGGCACGATACCATCGATATATCGGAGTATCGATACTTTTTTGGTATCGATACCGATATTTGTATCGATACTTTTGATGCAAAACTCAAACCGATATATTGGAATCGATACTTTTGCCTAAAATATCGGAGGTATCGATACTTTCTTGACGATATTATCGAAAATTTTGCCACAGTAAATTGGTGAAAAAATACCAAATAACTAACTAAAAAATAATATCATAATATTGTCCACAGAATAACACTCAAAATAGGCTCAGAATAGTACCAATTGAAACGATATATTGCCACGATAGCCTCAAAACAGTATCAATATACAATGTGAGTTTGGAAGAAATTTAAACCCGTTTTCCCGAACTTACAAGAATAGGGAGGCATGCAAAATATCGTGATGGCGACATCAGTTACGTGCGAACGGCTTATTTCGAATAATAAATAGTATTATTTGTGTTGTAACTGATTTATTACTTGATCCTTTCGATTTATGGTGGAAGAAAAACATAATTTCATTGAACAGAGATTTCTCGCCAATAAGAATTGGAATTGAAATAAAATGGAATGATTATTCATTTTTATTATTAAATTTTAAATTTTTGATTTTTTAAACATTTTTGATTTTTATTGACTTTTATTTAATTTTAAATTATTGTTTTTTAAAAACTATATTGCTTTTTCTTAATTAATAGGGTTTTTATTTGGAGTGAAAAATCATCGGTGGGTTAATTTGAAATATCGGTGGTATCGATACTTTGAGCCGATATTATCAAAGTTTCGATATTTTTTAATATCGGTATCGAAAAGATATCGGGTATCGATACTTCCTGAGAAATATCGTATTGAAAGGAGTATCAATACTTCGGAGTATCGTGCCGTCCCTAGGTCGGAGAGAAAGATAAAACGACCAGCAGTTCTGGTACGAGTCCAGTAGGATGCGGGTGGTGGTACCACGGAGTACATCTGCCAAGATGCCCAACTTGAATGAATCCATCTTTTCGCGGACCATAGCCCACGCCGTACTACCAAAACTACCACTTCCAATATTTTCTAGTGATCTTCAAGAGGCTGTGTAGCGAATTTCAGTGCTCTAGAGTGCAAATGAGAGGTTTTTGCTGGGTCGCTCGCACGTATGATGTATGTTGCTAAACACCCCGAAGCATTTGCAAAGCCCTCTCATTCATATAGTACTCACGACGCACATTTGATTTCAGTGCCTCAGTGTAGGATCAGTGCCGAAATTCAATTGGCTGGTGGTGTCTCAAATTTTTAACGTCCTTCCTGACGACATAAAATCCTCTAGTCTACTAAATTTAAATAGGTTTAAAAAACTTTGCAAAAAAATCCTAATATTTATGGCACCTTGACGTGTATTTTGATATGACCAGTAAACAGTACAATTTTAGATTGTAGTCCCAGAATTCTATGTTTTATCTATTATTAAAATTTTCTTGGTCAATTTATTCATGACGTTTGCTGCTGTCTGAGGAATATTAATAAAAGTACTCAGTCAGTACAGCTTATATAAATCTATGTTTAGCCTTTAACTTTGTATCATTCTTGTGATTCTTGTAAAATTTGCTGTGATATTAGGATGGGGATTTTAATGTATTATTTTATATGTTATATCGTTTTGTGAGTGGTTTCTGTTGCCTCTACTTATGCATTCCTTTTAATACTTCTCTAGTCATTTGTTACAATAAATTACTAGTAATTTAGTTAAAATCCACTCTAGTCACTCTAGTTCATGTGCCCCCTAGTTGTTTTTCTGCCACTAACTTTATGGGCGAATTTCGGGAACCGCCATGGTGGGTGGGTCCGAGCCCGGCTGTGTATCCCCTGGCCGGACTTTGCTGCCTTTGTGCATGGGTGGCTTTTTAGTTATTTTAAATTTTTGTATTTGCATGCCCTTTCCTTTTATTCACTAATTTGTTTTCACTGTTTGTTGTATCACATTGTTTTATTGTTATTTTCAGGCTCTAAGATTTTTGACCATTGTTTTGCAAATCTATTGTTCACTTCGCTTACATACTTCTAATCACTTGCAGTGGCCTTCAAGTGGTTATGTTATAAATCCGAAAATTAAGAAGTAACGAGCGAGAGCTGAAGCTCATGAAAACGAAATGATCTCACACTGAAACAATGTCCCCCAGAAAGCATAATTTATTGGTCATATTGCTATTTTTGGGTAGCTTCTGGAACTTTATTTTGAACTGATTCAAAGGAAGAGAAAAGATGAATATGACATCATTATGATACATATCCAGCCCTCATATCACAAAATGAATGGTACATTCGCCAGGGACTAGTAACTAGTCCATTAACTGTTAACTGTTAACCGCGCTAATTTTAAAGATTGTAGTTTCTAAAATTTAAACATAAGTTTGGCGAGATAACGTCTTCGGCCGTATTCGGGCTGAGACTATCATAATTTCAATCGAACTTCACAAGGTAAGTTCAATCATTTTCGTAATTAGAACTCTTCTCAGAGAAGAAAAGCAATAAAGACGTAAATTAAAATTAATTTCCTGATGATTGAAGTGTGTATTCCCTTATTAATTTACTCAAAGGTCTATATTACGTAGGAATGGGCTGGCGGGGTCTTTTATGAGGTTATGAAGTCGTTTAGTGGAATTATATGCTTCCCGGAATGTTTATACCCTTGGGGTGAAAGCTGCCTTAATGCTTCTGTGCTTACTCTTCCCCGCTGACATAGAATATGTTGAGAGAATGACTTGACGGATGAGGTTACTAATATTCTTCAAATTTCAGTTATTAGAAAGTGCACAATGCAAATAGTATAGTAGCAGTATCTACCTTTTTAAAAACTGAACTTTTTGAAAATTTCAACCCTTCATTTCCATTTGGTTGGTTGTTGGGGTTGAAATTTTCAAAAATGCCCTAGTAGCTAGTAGGTACCTAAGGTTGGTAGGGAGGAATCTATACAGAAGGGTGATCTATACAGAAAATAATAAACCTTTGGGCTATGATTTGCAGCGTTTTTTTTTTACCTACCAACTTTTCTACCTACTAACCATTGGTAGGTACTACCTACCATACCATACTGCCTTCACATCTTCAAAATCAACCTTTACAATCCTGCTGACAACAGCCTCTGCTTGAACTTTGGGGAGCTAACCACAGTTCTGCTAGCAGCTGATTTCTTTCAACCATCTATATGGTACATTTGAAAATGCCATTTTCAAAATGGTGTGTAGCGCAACATCTTCTCTCTTCTGGCAGTGCAGACATGTTGGGGCAATTGTCTTTCCCATTTTATGCAGATAGGCATAAAACAGTCCATATCCTGTGAAGAAACTGTGTAAGGAGAAAAGTTCACTTCTCCGTGCTTCCTGTCTATCCATGTCTCAATGTTTGGCACTAGCCGTGCAGACCACTGTTCTCTATCATTCTTCCGTCCATATCTCTTGCCAGTTTTCCAAAGTGCGCTATCTTTCTTCTTGGCTATGCTGGACCAGTCTCCTACATCCCTTCTATCGAAGATTTTCTTCTATCTGAAAACATTATGGGCTAGACCCCAACTGCGATCTCGTGGTACCGACTACAGGAATAGGGAGAAGGATCCCCATTCCCTCGAATCGTGTGGTGATAAGTTGGTGCACACTGCGCACATCTGTCGCGCGAAAACTTAATGTTCGAATTCTTCGCAAACAAATAAGGGGAGGTTACTTCGACAAGTTTTTGATTTTCGCAAAAATTACGGAAATAGAAAGGGTGGTCCGTTACTTATGAAACACCCTTTATGTTTCGCTAAATCGGAAATCCGTGAATTTTACACCAGATAGATTGATTCTTGTGAACATTCGTGTAAGGCAACGTGAAAGGAACAAGGTGGATTGACGTATCGGCCGGATATAAACGCAGTCATCAAAAAATAGACTGGCCTAAAAGCTGTTCCGATCTGACAGCTCCCGTTTTCTCTGGCGCTCTTCCGCGGAAACCGTGCCCGAATATCAGCGGGGATTCGATACGAACCAGGCGGAATACCTCGCTGACTACAATACCCACGACGACGTTGCTATTTGTAAAAATTCCTCAGGTTCCAAATATTCAGAGTTCGCATTAATCAAACGGAACCTAGCAGCAGACCTGTAGTGCACGAGGAAGTAAGGAATTCATTTATGTTAGCCATGCATGCAACTGCCAGGAATCGTATTCAGCTGATTAAACGTACCTGCTCGTACAACGAGGCAGTTCAGGAAATTAATATCAAGAGGTACGAAATTACTATGTAACTCGTGGTTCATGAATCGTCCAATGATTTGTATTCTGCCTATCGATTTAGTTCCATCCAGTTTCTTTCTTTTAGGTTTTCAATGAACTCCGAAGTATTGATGAGCCAGAGTTCGCTGCGGAGTTTTTCAGTCGGTCTCAAAGTCAATCCAGTTATGTCTGTAAAGTTTTCCGATCGCCAAGGGCGATGGAAAAAAATCTCAGAGAAGAGCTGAACGTTTCCGACCAGCTAGTCACAAAAAGAGACAGAATTGCAAACATCTGGAGCTTTCTTCAACTTTTAATTTCCGCCGAAGTTGATCCCGATTGACAATGTTGACGGTGCAAACTCGGCGATACCGTTGGTAGAGGACAACGAACTGTACTCTTCAACAAAGGCTTCGGACACTTTTCATAAAATTTCTGCCCCATGGTATTCAAAGAGTTTCTTTTATAAGAATGGTGATAAAGTGCAAATGGAGGAATTTCGCCACAATCAAGCGAAACGACAGTCTTGAGGCAATAAGCAAGAGACAACAGGCTCAACTCTGTACCTTCAACTTTATTGAACAAGCAGAGTGGATATAGACAGAGGGAGGTTTCGTTGGCGCAACATTGATACCACATCTCATTCCAGGTGACAACTTTATCGCACGGTTTTTTTTCCACCTCACTTGTAACACGGGTTTTTTCCACCTCACCTCCCGATTTTGACCAACAACGTAAGCATGAAATGGAGTAAGAACAATCTGTACTGAGCACATTCAGGACACAATTGAAAGCTTCTGTTGGGGTAGTTTATTATGAATGGTAGCTAAGGCGTGATAAAACTATCTAGTATAAAAATTATGTACGGCTGAGCGTGCTTGAAAATTAAATTTGATGAAAACTGCATCTAGTGTTCCGCATCTAGTGTCAGCCAAGAATCTTGAAAGAATACTAAATAAAAACATAACACTGCCCAAATTGAAACGGGCGGCGTAAACAGTGCCTCTGAACGTGAGGCAAGCCTCTTAACAAAAAGTACAAATGGGTTCAGGGAGAAAAAGTCTGCCAAGATGGTATGGCACATAGCTTCATCGTATCCATAACCGATTATATAGATGATCCGATGCATAGTTGTTAATCTCAAAACATCAATCTCCAAGTAACTTCCCTCATAGAGGACCATCTACTCGCTAATCTGAACGACTCGGGAAATTTTGTCGAAATCGGATGGCAAATGTAGAAGTTATGGCTGTAACAAGGAATTCACGTTTGCGCATGCGCAGCAACTACTACTAGTCTGAGGGAGATGATTTTCAAAGGGAATCATCTACACGCTAATCTGAACAATCCTAGAAAATTTCATCAAATTCGGATGAAAAATGTAAGTGTTATGGCTGTTACAAGGATTTTACGTTTGCGCATGCGCAGAGTCTACTGTCAATTTTAAGGCTTTGATTTTCATTGTGGACCATTTAAAACAAAATCCTCATAATCCCTAAAAATGTCATCAAAATCGGATAGAAAATGTGAAAGTGATGACTGATACAAGGAATTCACGTTCGCGCATGCGCAGCGGCTACTATCAATCCGGGGGTGACGTTTTTCATAGAGGATCGTCTACAGACCAACCCAAATAATCCCTGAAAATTTCATTGAAATCGGATGGAAATGTGGAAGTTATTGCGGTTACAAGGAATTCACATTTGCGCATGCGCAGCGGCTACTATCAGTCCGAGGGTGATGATTTTCATAGGAAACCGTCTACATGCCAACACGCACATTCCCTGAAAATTTCATCGACATCGGACAATAGCATGTAGTTATTAACATCGTGTAGTTATGCCGGTTACAAGGATTTCATGACAGACAGACAGACACGGAACCAAAATTGTTGAGAAAGGTCTGAAACGTAAAACGCGAGTGGAAATTTTGATTTTGGAGAACTTTTTTTTTTTGGAAAACAAAGCTCTTGCTACCTTGGTAGACCGGAAGCAAAAGCTTGTGTTCTCTGAGTGTTTCGTGGTACTATAAAACACAATAAACGACGCTAATAAGCAGATAAAACGTAGATATATTCAACAGAACGACGACAACGACTTTAGACAATGACGGTACAAAGAACAAGACTAACTAACTCATTTGATCAAAACATAACATACATCGTGGATACTCAACATGGATACTAAACATGCTTCTTCTTTTTTTTTTTTTTTTTCAAAACTTGGAGTGAGTATGATAAAACAAAACAGTATATTTATATATTTTATAGGTTCAAACGCTTAGGAGCTATAATTTGTCGACCATACCTGTTGAATCTACCCACTGGGGCTGGTGATTGGACTGGGTCAGAATCCTTATGCTGAGGAGCAAGGCCTGTCGGGGTGTTACCTAGTTCTGTCCACCCAGCCCAGTCCTCCTGGCAAATGGCTGACCCACGCTCAGATGTGGGAGCTAAATTTGGTCCACTCGGAGTGTTTTCAATGAGAAAATCATGGCAAGGTAAACTTGAGGTTGAAGGACTTTGTAGAGACTCCCCTCCTCTAGCTGGCCTGATGAACTGTGAAGTTCTTCGATAACAGGCGTTTCCAATTTGAACAATGTGAGACCTATTATCCAAATTATCTTTAATTATACCTCTCTCCCAATGATTTGAGGCCGGATTCCTAACATAAACAGGATCACCGACAGAAAAAATATGTTCATGGACCCGAGCCGTCCTATTGTACATCTCAGTTTGTCCCATCTTAGAAGTCACTAGAGGATCAGAGACCACAATGGGTTTTAAAACGGAAGCAGTTGAGGGCAGTTTGGAGTTGAGTCTCCTACTTTGTAGCAATTGAGCAGGGGAATATGGAAGGTTAGCCACACTACTATTTCTATAGTTCAGGAGGTAAAGGCGGAGGTCAACACCAGTCTCATTGGATTTCAAGAGCATAGACTTCACTATACCTACAGCCTTTTCAGCTAGCCCATTGCTGCGGGGATAATGCGGGCTTGAAGTTTGGATAGTGAAATTCCACTGGGTAGCAAACTGCTTGAACTCGTACGAATTGAAAGGAACGTTATCAGAGAAAAACATATTGGGAATTCCAAACCTGCCAAATATTGGTTTGAGAACTTCAATAACAGAACTTGTAGATTTATTGGGGATTTGTTCAACCTCAATCCACCTTGAGTAAAAATCCACCAGTACGAGATAGGATTTTCCATTAAGATCAGCTATATCAGCTGCAACCTTGTAAAAGGGTATTTCTGGAATCACATGTTGCTGGAGGGGATTCTTAATTTTGTTCCTCTGAAATTTGTTACAAACAGAACATGACGTTACCAAATTACGCAGATCCGACATCATACCAGGCCAATAGAAGGCAGCTCGCGCTTGATCTTTCATTTTAGGGAAGCTCAAGTGAGTTTCGTGCAGGAGAGCTAGAATATCGCGACGTAAATTTATTGGAACAATAATACATTCATTTAAATATAGCAACCCCTGACAAACCGTAATTTCACTTTTCAACGACCAGTAATGGCGAAGCTCATCATTCGATGTGGGGGGAGATTTTGGCCAACCTTTGACATAAAACTGAAATAATTGCTGTAGGTTAGCATCAGTCGACGTAGCCTTCTGTAATTTAGATACGATTGGAGGTGACAATTCATTTGAAGTTGAAACAACATGAACCATGTCAAACATTGAGGGGTCAACCTCACTTTTGGTGGGCTGGCAATTTCGTGACAGGAGATCTGCTATATGCATATTTTTTCCAGGTAGGTAATTTAGATTGAATGTGTAAGGCAAGAGTTTGAGTCTCAGTCGCCTTAGTCTGTTATTTGTGATCTTATGAAGATCCTTGGATATTATGGTGGTAAGTGGACTGTGGTCTGAACACACTGTCACACTGCTATGCCCATAAACAAAATTATGGAACTTTTGAAAAGCAAAAACCACTGATAAAAGTTCCTTTTCAATTTGGGCATAGTTCTGTTCAGTCTCAGTGAGCGAACGTGAAGCATAGATTACAGGATTCCCCTCTTGCATCAGAGCACAACCTATTGCGTACTGACTGGAATCAGCATGCACCATTATCGGCTTTGAGGGATCAAATGGCGAAAGAAGTGCATGATTGGCTATAGCCTCTTTCAACTTGAATAGTTCCCCAGATAAAAAGTCCGACCACGCCCACTCCACATCCTTCTTAAGTAGGCTGCGGAATGGAACAACCAATTCCGATAGTTTGGGAATAAAGGACCGCAGATAGTTGACTGTCCCCAATATGCGCAATAGATCTTTCTTTGAAGAAGGATTTTCCAAATCCATAATCGCCCTGATTCTATCCTTGTCTGGTTGTATCCCTGATTCGTTAAAATTGAGACCAAGAAAACGAACATTGCGAACAAAAAATTGGACTTTTGTAGGATTAAGGACTACACTATTCCTACGAGCAGCATCCACAACCTTGTTAACAATACCCCACAGTTCAACTTCAGTTTCTGCAGCACATAGGAGGTCGTCAAAATACACACTGACCCCCTCTATTCCTCCAAAGATTCTGGAAGTCATTTTCTGGAAATATTCAGGTAAAACGGAAAGGCCAAATGGAGCCCTCAAAAATCTATACACCCCAAAAGGAGATGAAAATGAGCACAACTTAGAGGAAGCTTCATCCAGTTTGACCTGATAAAACCCATCTTTCAAGTCGAAGACACAAAAAACCTTTTTATTAGCCAATCGGCTGGTCATTTCTTCCACTGTAGGTATAAGTACATAATCTCGAACTAGGAATTTATTGAGCTGCTGCGGGTCAATACATAACCGAAGATCTCCAGTCTTATGTTTTTCGACAATAACTAGATTATTGACCCACTCAATGAGAACAACTTAGCATGAGAAAATTGAGAAAATGAGCACAACTTAGAGGAAGCTTCATCCAGTTTGACCTGATAAAACCCATCTTTCAAGTCGAAGACACAAAAAACCTTTTTATTAGCCAATCGGCTGGTCATTTCTTCCACTGTAGGTATAAGTACATAATCTCGAACTAGGAATTTATTGAGCTGCTGCGGGTCAATACATAACCGAAGATCTCCAGTCTTATGTTTTTCGACAATAACTAGATTATTGACCCACTCTCCAGCCTCACACTTGGCGATGATCCCTAAAGATTCCAGATCATCTAAACGCCGCTTCAACCCATCCAATAACTTGAATGGAACTCTACGTGCTGGGCAGCTCTTAGGGATAGCCCCAGGTTTTAGTTGCAGCGTTAATGTGTCTGGGAAAGAACCTACACCGGAGAACACATCAATATTATCAGCAATAAACGACTTAAGGTCGGGGATGGACACGGATTTAGAACTAGAATGAGTATGGGTGGTGTTCACGAACTTTCGTTCTAACAAGTCAAGTTGTTCACAAGTAGAACAGCCCAGAATTGGACTGACTTGAGGCGAATCAACCACTAGAAACATTATATTGTAGCTCTTACCTCGGTACTCAACGATAAGCTCAATTTTACCAGTTGGGTAAATCTTGAAACCTCCGAACCCAATGAGAACTTGGGTGCATGGCATGATTCCTTCTGTGTACGAAGGATTGACGGACCTCAGAACGCCCAACGGCATCACATTCACCTCAGCCCCAGTATCAACCTTAAATACAACATACTTCCTATTTATCAATAATCCAACATGCCATTGGGCACGACCTACACATCCAACATCAAAATAATCTTCACCAAAACAAGGATTAAAAGGATCATTGCTTGAACGGGAGCTAAACAACTGTGGTTGAGGTTGATAAGCGCTCCGGGCCCGAGATAAGAGGACGTCTTCTTCATCTTCGCGCTGCTGGACAGCCAGTGTAGACATTGCGTTGTTCAATTCGCATGCAGATGCAAGGTGGATGTTTTCTTCGTCCACAACTTCGTTCACATACCGATTTCTTTCTCCGGACTTCCGTGGAACTTTGCAAACTCGAGCGAAATGATTCAGTTTTCCACAGTTCATGCACATAGCATTAATGGCGGGACAAGGCCGACTTGAAGTATGAAAGTAGCCACACTGAGGACACATACGATTGCTTGATAAAGACATACCTCGATCAGACATGAACGGTTGAGTAGGTGACTGACGAAACTGATGAGAAGCAGAATTCGAAGCCTGCCTGAATCTCATGGCATCGTTCTTCATTCGAATAGCATCCAGTTGCAGGTCCTGGTGGGGGACTCTCGGCTGTGTGTCAGTTATAACTCGTAAATTCTTGTCAGCTTCCTCGACTGAATGACAAAACTGAACGACCTTAGTTAGCGACAGATCGTCCCGAAGTAGGCGTTGACGACTTTCATTGCTGTTGAGCCCCAAAATGATCTGAGCGCGCAAAAGTTTCTCCTTTTCTCGGCCGAACTCACACGGTTCCACCAGTTCTCTCAACTTTGCGTAAAAAGCATCAAATGGCTCGGATGGCGACTGCTTACAGCTCAGAAAACGAAAGATGCACATAGCTTCATTACGTTTGGGCGTACAATGCTCTTTCAGCACTTCCAAAATCCCCTCAATGGTTTCATTCTCATGGGTCAATGGCGTAATGGCGTTGTACACCCGAAGCGCCTCAGATCCCAACAAATTTTTCAAACGAGCAACCTGAACATCTCGCGACTTGTTCACTGTTTCTGTGGCAACAAGGTAAATCCGAACTTCACTAGCAAAAAACTTGAAATTCGAGGCTAAATCGCCACTCGAAATGTTCAATACGTTGGGCTTGTTGTAGTCCATTGTTGACACCCGATCACTGCACTTCGAAAACAACGAATTTATACTGTTCTTCGACAAAAACAACACTACCGAGCACTACTAGACTGCGCCATGTTTCGTGGTACTATAAAACACAATAAACGACGCTAATAAGCAGATAAAACGTAGATATATTCAACAGAACGACGACAACGACTTTAGACAATGACGGTACAAAGAACAAGACTAACTAACTCATTTGATCAAAACATAACATACATCGTGGATACTCAACATGGATACTAAACAAAACCAAAGAAATATAAAATAATAAATATAAAATATAAAATATAATAAAATATAAAAATATAAAATATAATATAAAATATAAAATATATAAACCAAAGAAATGTCTGAAACAAACTTAACTTTGGGGAATTAAGTAATCATGATTGGTCTCAACACTACCATTGGTCACCGAGTGAATTTATGTCGTAATCGACTTGAAGACACGCCCAGCTACCACTGGCCAATGTATCCTAAAGTCCCATTCTCAGAGGAAGGAGCAATTTTCCATGTTCGAAATAAAATTTAGCTTCAACAATACTTATAACAGAAAACATGGATTTATTCTCGAGAAAATGAAAAAAATGCCAAGTTACAAGCTATTTTGCATAGCTACTTTATTGAAGCTGGTTTTTGAATGCATTTTACCAATTTAAACGATACACAACTTATTCAAAATCAAAAATTTTAGGTAAGACAGGTGGCCACACTTACATTGGGGGTGTTTGCCGAGAATGAGTAAGTGAGCTCTTGGTAATCACCTCTACACTGAAACAGGATCAATCTTGGGTCAATCTGACCCTAAATGCAATCCTTCAATGTTCTACTAGTAATGGAGAGGTTCCAAAGGCGTTGAGCTGATAAGAGTACCTACCCTCTTTGGCCGCAGGTGGCTGTCTATTAATGGATACCGTCCCAATAGAAACCCGTTTCGCAACGATGGAAATCGATATTATTTTCCCCGTTAGACGAAGGACCTTTCCATTTGTTCGAAGCTCTTCTCTTCCTATTTTCACGGGGTTTCGGGGTTTTCGGTCCCTTTCATCATCCACTCCGGGTAATTGCTTCAGTCGAACTGTTGTCAAGCAATTTAATCCGAAGCTGTCAACGACTGTGTTGAGATCTGGCGAAGCTGAATACAAAAAACAGTGGTTATCCGTTTGAAGAGTTATTATCCCCTACAAAGTAATTGGAGACTGCCCTTGAACGTAATCAAATTTCACTCACCCAAAAAAACAATAATATAGAGCTACAACTCCACTATATTCGACTATATTTATACCTACAACTGCGAACAATTAAACAAAATTCCCATTCGTACAGCATGAGTGAATGAGCGAATTGGCAAAGTTTCCATTTTGGTTTATTATTTTCAATAATGAACCTTTACAATCGACCAAGAAAAAAAAAATTAACACCCCCTCAAAATTTGTTTATTTACGTTTCAAGGTACGTAGAATCCAAAAATTGAATAAAAATTTGGCCGTTCGTAAGCCGTACGCGGCACTTTCCCCACTTTGCATTGACCGATTTTGATGAAATTTTGTATGTAGGCTCCATTTTGGGTCTAATTGTGCCCCGAAGATTTTGGTTGATGTAGGTCACTTCTAAAGGTTCCAAAATCAATTTTGAAATTTTGAAAACGCCCTAACTCAAAAAATTTTGATGTAAAGGTATTTTTTCCCTTCAATTCAAGATTCTATAGAATTTTTAGAATTTTTTGAGACCACCCGGAGCTCTGTAGGACAAACCGTTCGCTCACTACGAGAATTTAAAGTTTGAACGTACGATAAATCAGAAACACGAGTGTGAATCGCAAAAGAGGCCTAATCTCCGTTCAAATTAAAGCTGACCGAAATGCGATCGATGTTTTTCTTCCTTGTTGGATGGTTGGTGGCTTTGCAGACGAGTGATCTATATAGAAAAATCAAAAATAATAAACCATTGTGTAATAATTTGCAGCGTTTTTTACTCCAAAACCCTCTAAAAATACTCACCTCGGACATCACCCACACGACAGGTACTTGTTGACTCTTTGAATTAATTGGTATACCATAATTACATATCATAATTAGGTAGATAAATGTGTATACCACGTAAATATCATAACAGTCCATATAAATATACAAATTTACAATTTTTGACGATCTTCAATTTTTGAAATTGTGTCATCTCTATTAGAAATTTCTCGCAGATTCCGAATATATTGCTATGATTATGTTGGTAATGTGAACGATTGCCCTTAGGAAAATATGTTTTTTGGCGCGTTGAAAACAGAACGATAAAATCCCTATAGATAGATCAGAAAAATCTTTAACCCTTAACTGCACACAATTTCCGATTTTCTTGAAAAAAAAAAAAAAAGAATTTCATGTATTTTGGCCCCCTGAAAACGAAAGTGACAAGGAAAAGTCCCTAAATTACATAGTTTGACCGATAATCCCTAATTTATGCCCTTATCATGTATGATAGAACGTGGTTAAGCAACCGAGACGATGATTTCATATGTGATATAATGCGAGCAAAATGGTTGAAAGAAGTACATGAGACCAAATAGGTTTTCTCGCATAATGCTATTTAAAAATCACATTTATAATGCTATAAGAAAGCATAAATGCTCATTTGGAGTTTCTATCACCTATTTAGAAACTTAGTAGGATTATGGACAAAAATCTAGTGATATATTATACATAAGACATTTTTTCAAAGCATTTATTATGATAATTTGTATGTATGTAATTTAAAAAAAGGCCTGCAGTCAGCAATAAATTTTCCTCTTATCATTGGCCAGACTATAGACAAGAATAGTTGGAGACTAAACAATAAGTAGACAATTTTTGACAAGGTGGCTTCGGCTTCATGTGACATCTCCCACGACCACTCTAACTCCTCGCGATTGGCGACATGCATACATACATGCATGTACATACGGTTGGGGTTTTATGTAATTAGATTCTTTTGGTTCCATCTCTGTCCACATATGTGGAGTGGTTAGGAACCATTTCTGAAATATAGTAGGGATACCTAATGTGAAATTTATGCTGACGTCAAATAAAATTTATAAAATCATCAAAAACATAAAATAAAATAATATTTAAAAAAACATCATGTGCAGCAAGTGGCTTGTATCACGTTTGAACGAGATGGTAATGCAGTGGAGAAGTCCACGTTCTATCATATATGAAATTCACCCAGGTCCTCCTCCTTCACGTTCTATCATATTAGACATCAAAGCAAAAGCGCAGTTTCCATAAACACTGGAAACTTGATCGATTAGTTCTTTTCATATTTCATTTCTACGAGTACATATCTTACATATCGTACATATCGTACATATCGTACATATCTTGAGACAGCACGCAGTATTTTTTCAGCCGAAAATCTTCAAAAATGTTGTTGTAAGAGGCACAGCAAAACAACACTTCTCACGCGTGTTGTCAACTCGTGATTTCTGCTGATTTGAAAGACCTTACAGGAGGGGTTATGGATATTCTTTGATTCTTATGAGATCTAGCGGTAGTTGACTAAAGTAAAAATACCACAAAGAGCTCGAGAAGACCACCAGAATGCTCTTGAGCCTCGTTTAAAGTTCCATATCATATATGATAGCTGGTGCAGTTAAGGGTTAATTGGATACAGAGAAATCGGAGCTGCAGGAGAATCAGAAGACGATGGAATTCCAAAACCCAGATTGGATTACTATGAGTTTGTATAGATATACCTGAGAAGGAAATGACCACTGACAAATATGAAACTGAAATGGTTCATAAAGCTCTAAAACGCAAAATTTGGGTAAAAATGTTGAAAAGTACCAAATTTTTGGACATGATTGTTTTTTGAACAAATATGGATCTGTGGCAGTCTGTCTGTCTTTATGTGTGCCTGATTATCGAAATACCGGTTCGATTTTGATCTGACTGATAGTAGCGTCCACGCATGCACGGTTACGACTGTCATAAAGTATCAATTTCTGACAAATTTGGAGAATGGTTTGGACCATGGCTCAACATGGATGTTTATCGATTTATTTTCAATCAGATCAGTCGAGGTCAAAGTGAAAACGCCCGAAATTATCAAACATAGGTTTATTAGTGTATTATTTTTCTGTATAGATCACTCGTCTGCTAATCACACAGCTTTGCCATTGTCTTTACCTAATAAACATATTTTCGCTTTGCAATCAAGTTTATTTTGAAGAAATAAAGAGTTTCAGGTGCCTTCATCATTAAATTTGATTAGTGGTTGCTAAGGATGCAAAACTGACCACTACTCGAAGAAACGAACAGCAATCAAAATTTTAGTTTGCTAAAATTTGAATGGAGATTAGGCCTCTCTTGCGATTCACAGTCCAATCCTCAAGTTCTCATGGGGAGCGAACGGTTTGTTCGACAAAACTCTGAGTGGTCTCATGCGACACTGAAAATTCAATTCTATCTTAAATTTGTGAAAAAACCTTTATAGAGAGTTTTGTACGTATTGAGAGGCGGAAGGTCGACGAACGGAAACATTTGTATCCGATATTTGGATTCTACGTAGGTAACTAGAATCGTAAACCAACAAATTTTGAAGGGAAGTTTCAATATTTTTTTCTTGGTCGATTCCAAAGATTCATTATTGAAAAATAGTAAACCAAAATCATCGACATAATGACTGTGATCTATTTAATCGTGTTGATATTCTTAAATATAGGAAAATATCAACATGATCGGGAAAATCCAGTTTTATTGGGGATTTGTCAGTGCTTATAATAATCAGTCATGTTTACACCAATTCTTTGCCTATTTTTAGTTTAATCCTTTTGAATAAACAAGCTATACCACCCACCCAACTAGGCAGACGTTTTGTAGCACATGTATTTTGTACCCACGATGGCTTCGTTGAAGCGATTCAGGCAGAATATCGTCAAAATGATCCTTGTAAAAACAAAGGATGCTCTCCTCCCTTTGGAGTGTCCCGTGTAAGCATGATTAATGATGTGATTTTCTTGTTCAAGAGAACTCCCACAGTGCCCACAGCAGTCTTCAGTAGGTTGTCGTTTTCGAAGTTTGTACCCCCTCAAAAACATTTTAAATTTTGAGAATAAGTGGTAATTGGATGAGACTAGGTCCGGAGTACATGAAGGATGAAGGATAATGTCGCACTTGAATTTTTAAGCAGTTGCTGAGTTAGACTGGTGGAGTGACGGGGGGGGGGGGCATACTTTGGGGGTCTCATTCGGTCGCCGTTCGTTCCTCGTTCCAGGTTAGTATATCCGTAAATTACAGGCGCTAAACGCTCAAAAATTGTACCTAAATTTGAAATTTTCAAGGATTTTTGAAATTCATTAGTGCAGCTGTCTAGAGAATTGAAAAACTAAAAGATTGCCGTTGTAATCATCAAAATCAAACAATAATTGCCAGAGAAAAATGGAAAATTCCTAACTGAATTAACGGGGTTTTCCATTTTTTTCTGGAAATTATTGTTCGATTTTGATGATTTCAGCCGCAATACTTAAGCGTTTTTCTATTCCTTCGACTGTTGCACTAATGAATGGGGGGTGCGCCTGATTTTTTTTAAATTTTAATCGAAAGAAGACTTTATCCTGAGAATTTTGACACAGGCCGTTCTCTTTTTGTGAGAGTAGATCTTTTTCCATGATTTTTCAAAGTTTCGACTGTTTATGTCGTCACGCGCCTCTCCCACCTGAAAAAGGTCTTTTCTCGCTAGAAGGTCGCGGTTGGTGTCAAAATTCTCAGAATGAGGTCTGGTTCAGATTAAAAATAACAGTAAACATTTTTTCCGACCCATGCGCACACCCCATTGCAAAAACCCTTCAAATTTTCTAATTTAGGTTCAACTTTTAAACGTATAGCGCCTTTAATATACGGAAATACTTACCCTGAACGAGGAACGAACGGCCACCAACTGAGGCCCTACACGTACGTAATTTGAAAGCTTATGCGGTCTTTAGCTCTTTATAGAGGCCCTCAAGCGCCCTAAAACTTCGTAGTAGCTAGCCGAATTAATTGTGGATCCTCGTTCAAGATAATTTGGCTCGCTACTTTACATTCAATTAGCTCTGTTGATAAACGCACAAAAAGACGCATGGACCAAGGGCTAACCTCCCTGGATTTTCCCTGATTCCACCTATGCGTCCTTTCTTTAAAAGAAAGCTCGTCCGGCCCTCACTGTTGTGTTCTGCGTGTTGTCGAGTGAGGGCAATGGTCCTCTCGATGCGCTGAATTGTTCCTAGCCTGAAACCTACTCAACGGAGAGATTGATCCTTAAAAGCCTGCTGCTTCAGCACTCCATCTGCGGCGCCTTGCGACCGACCGTGTTGACGAGTGCATCAAGATCTATCCGACAAACCTCGGCGTCTGATAACAGACTCACTGGCGGGATGCGGGGCATTTACCTAGTCAGGCCTACTGTTCTGAAGAGGTCTCTAAGGGGAGCTAGAGGTTCGGCGCCTTTATGGGGCAAACCGTTCCTTTGGAAGAACTGGGGCTGTAGGTAATACGAGAAATGATAAGTCGGATAGACGAGGTACGAATGCATGTAGGAAGACCCCTCAGTGTGGCTTATATACTCAAGTTAGTATGGTGAGGGGAGAGTGGAATAAAGGTGACGTGTTTTTTCCCTTCCTCACTTCACCCATGTTAGAGATAACTCATGCCTCCTTGGGGTTTTCCTACGCGTCACTTTTTTTGGAGAACTACTGACTAGGATTGTAAGACATTACACTCACTATTTGCAATCTTTTCTTAACTTGATCAGTGTATCTACAATTCACATTCGAAGTCAAATTCTGGTTTAAGTTATTGCCCTTTACATTTTGCCTACTCCTACCTCAAAACAACTTGTTACTTAAATTCTCTTTCACATCACCATCATAATTTGTGGAAGCGAAACGAAAACCCCTACAGGGCCGCTCTCCACCCGAACTGTTAATTACGAATTGGTCTAACAGTAGATTCAAGCTCACAATTTTAAAGGTTGATTCCTTCTATCAATATCAATCTCCAATCATATATTCTCCAATCAATCGTGTTGAATATTTCTTTCGAGAAGTTATTGGATGTTGACCGGAGACATCATACAGATCATACAGATCAGTTCATCTTAAAGATCATACAGATATACAGATCATACAACTCAACTATTAGATGTTGATCGGAGACGTCACACAGATGAGTCCCTATTAGGGACTCCCTAATCAGATCTTTCAGTTGAGTTAAGTTCTCAAATTCAATCAATCAATCAATCAATCGTGTTGAATATTTCTTTCGTGAAGTTATCGGATGTTGACCGGAGACATCATACAGATCAGTTCATCATACAGATCAGTTCATCATACAGATCATACAGATCAGTTCATCATACAGATCATACAGATCAGTTCATCATACAGATCATACATATCAGTTCATCATACAGATCATACAGATCAGTTCATCATACAGATCATACAGATCAGTTCATCATACAGATCATACAACTCAACTATTAGATGTTGACCGGAGACGTCACACCGATGAGTCCCTAATCAGATCTTTCAGTTGAGTTAAGTTCTCAAATTGGAATGGAGACAGACAGGCCGAGCCACTTTGAGACCTATATCGCAGACAGTAAACGCATGCCGTAACAAAAATGTCCTGAATCAAAACCAACCGAATTCTGGAGTTAGAACAATAATCATTCAGAAGAACCCCCTGTGAATCCCACGAACTGTCGCGATAATGTTCCCTGAAAAGGTCAATTTTTCTTTTTAAGGAGGCAAGTTTCTCTGACTTTTTCCAGACTTTCGTAAGTGGTTGTTGAGCAGCATAAGATGTATTACTACATGATAAATGATAAACGAAGGTTTCAAATTCATTCCCGGTATATGTTTATGTCTTTTGTAAGTTTAGTTCGCTGTAGCGTAAGGTTGAAGTAATGATCTAGACATGACTACAATAATGGGAATTTCTCATGGACTGTGTCAGTTATGAGAGGAAGATGGATAGAAGGAAAACGAAATACAACCGAGGCGTCATTTTTATCTCAGTTGATGGATGATTTCTCAACTCACGAATGTGGTGTTTATCAGGAAGAAAGAAACTCCTACTCTCTACAATTCAATACTCTAAACGTCGACTTTTGAACTTTACTGAGAGCTAACTCACTCGACGAATATACCTTTGGGGTGTTTCTTGAATGGTTGACCATCCATTCCATCTCCGTTATTTGTGGTGAAATCAAAGAACTTGTTGAAGTAACCTCCCCTTATTATAAAAACGCTGCAAATTATTACACAAAGGTTTATCATCTTTCTATGTAGATCACTCGTCTGCAAAGAACACGGCTTTCCCATTGTTACCACTAACCAACATGAGGAAAAACATCGATCGCATTTCGGTCAGCTAAAATTTGAACGGAGATTAGGCCTCTTTTTGCGATTCACACTCGTGTTTCTTGATTTGCGAACGGTTTGTCCTACAGAGCTCCGCGTGGTCTCTAGAAATTCAATACCTTTATATCAAAACTTTTTGAGTTAGGCCGTTTTTAAGAATTTCTACCCTTAATTTTCAGCCCTTAGAAGTGACCTACATCAACCAAAATCAATTAATAATAAAAATGAGGAGTTTGATTCAAATTATCAAAGTAGGTGCGAGGTGCTTGCGCGACGCGCAAAAATATGGTATTTGAATTCTTTGCAGAGAATGAGGGTATTTATTTCCACAAGTTTTTTTTCTTATTCCTACACAAAGAACGTAGATAGATAGGATATTAGGAATCACCCTGTACCTACCTGAGGGAATTATTAATTCTTAATATTAATTAATAATTTATTCCAAACGTAGGGAGACTTTGCATTCGTTCAGAACCTATCTAGGTCAAGAAAATTTGGTTCCGTCTGAAATAGAAAAATATCGCATTTTATAGCCATTTGAAAACATTGTAACCGTGTTCGTCTCTACGTCCCACAGTACTATGGGTTTATGGGTTAGGTGATCAAAAATCAATTTGAGGAGAGTTCTGATAGGAAAAGTTGCTCTGATCTTGGATTTCATACTTCACGTTTCAAGGAAAGAAAATTGCACAATAAATGATGTTAGAAGAATTTTATGAAAAATATTGAAATTTTACATTCAAAACAAAACCAAAATTTCACCAATTTTTCAACAGTTTAGGTACCTACCGAAACATAATAATTAGATTTCTTTAAAAGTCCATTACACTGAATGATGAATCTAAATCGCCACTTTCATTAGCGCTGCTGATGCTGGAGAAAGCGCTTCCACAACTCAGTTCCTCAGCGTTAGATGTGCTTTGTACAGCATTATCAGTTTCGTGGATGGTGGTCGTGTCGTCGAAGTTATTTCTAATCAGATACTGGTTGATGACTGTTGACGAACTGTTGATGACTGTTGACTGTTGACGAAGTTATCCCTAATCAGATACTGGTTGATGTTCTGTTCTGTTGATATGAAAAATGCGAGGATGTTGTTATTTTCCCTCTCCACACTTTCGCCCGACTTTTATTTTTCAAACAGCTTTCCATTAGTAGGAGCTTGAGCTGAAAAGATTGAAAATTTCATAGAAAAAAAAGTCGCGGCAAATTCAAACGGGATTGAGTCAAGGGACAGTGCCAGAAAACATACATCCAATGCTTTGATTCCTGAATTCCTGTAATTCGCTAATGTTGAGGTTTAAGAAGAAATTGGGGAATTATTATTGTGACAATTTTACCGAGTGCTTAGGGGAAAGTCATAATTCAAAAATGATTAAAAACGTGAATAAAGCACATACTTATGCCGTGACTCGTCATTAAGAGCAATAAAATCAAACTTGTTGATATGACGGTATCCGCACTCATAATGAGCAGGTAGGTAGTTCGTCGTTAGCGTTTTGGGTGAAATGAGTTGTTATCATAAATGCTCGCGGAACTTGCCATCTGGTGATCCATAAGAGGCTTTTGAGGTCAGGAAACCTATTTAAACGTGCTCAAAGGCTATCTGGGGATGAATCTTGCACCCCTTTCCAATACTAATAGACAGTCGTTTTTTCGATTTTTACACATGCTCACGTACTGTGCGTCGGTCTTTTTGTGGGTCTTCGGTCAATTCTGACGCTGTCATGGTTCGCCTGATTATCGGTTTGCCTTGAAACCGATAATCATGTTCCTATCAACATAACCTATAGGAAACATCGGAAAGTATCACGTTTACGCGCACAGAATACAAGCATAAACTAACTTTCTTGTTGATCTTGAGAAAACTCTCTCCCCACGTCATTGATTTCCAACTTTCCAGCATCGTCAAAAGAAACCATTTTCCTTAAAGACGATGAGAGTACTTCGTCACCCGGCAAATATTTACTTCAACTTCAAAGTCCATTAGAAAACAGAAAATGGTGATGTGTTCAACCGATATTGATAATTTTACGATACTTCGAAGATTTTTTACCAGACTTGATATTGGTCTTTTGATCTTTCGTATATATATTTTCTCTTCTGTATTCTTGTCTTCTTATTGTAGTGTTGGTGTTATCATAGATAGCAACTTGTTCCCAGAAACTTGTTTCAAATCCTTTGAAATGGGAGAAGAATTCGAGAAGCAAAGAAAAAACCGCTTCATATCCTGCATTTTTTACGATTTATTTCTACTTTTTCGAAAAGCAACTAAAATTTAATTCGAAGAAATACGGAAAGCAGTTCTAAACTAGTTCAAACCGGACATTCGGTTTTCTACTGTTTCACATTATTAAATAGAAGTTCTTACTCGATTATAGGGAATAGAATAAGTTAGGTGCAAAAGTTCATTTTCCCAGGATAGTTTGAGAGTAACGTCAGTGAATATCGGCCCAATACTTCTAAATAAGTAAACTTGTGTTAGTAGTTCGGTTTTGTTGTCTGAAGGAAGAAAAAGAGTACGGTAGAAAGGAAGAAGAAGGCTGGTAAGGAAGAGAAAAGTTGGGAATAGTGAACAATACGGGACAACCTTGTTACAGACCGACTCAAGTACCTCGTTTATCAGGTACGAGGGTAATGGTGGGCGGGAAAGGCGTAGTCCAGACCTGGATCCTCCTCCATACAATTTTTCTGGACAATATCGACCTCGATCAGAGACTGTACGCTCCTCTAACGAACCACTTTATTAGAGAAAACCCCTTCCTCCAACCGCACGTATTGAATGTTGATATTTGGAGATGAATCAGGAACTTTGATTTCATTCTGAATTGTTATCTACCTTTATGTTGTTCTCGTGCATGCTCACTTCCATACCTATTTCAATGTAATTATCTATTTTTTCAATTGTGTAATATTATTGACGAGTGATTTTGTCAATAAATTAGTACAAATGTGGTTTCTTGTGTGGGGTCCTTGTGGTTCCTCATAAGATTCTGATCACTTCCAGTTTTATGTAAACGTATAGCGAACAATTGTGGAATGTGGAAAAATTCTCATTACAACTCCGAATTTTTATGAATTATTCTCGGTACCCCAATGGAACTCCAGGGTACCATAAACGGCATATTTTTTGAGCTTTTTTTTGTTTCACCTTGAATATGGATGTGAACTTCGACGGACTGCCTACCAAAACTAATAGATGAACGTTGAACATTTCGTCCTATTACCGCTTTGTTTCCAGACTGGCACCATTAGTGGGAGTGGGTATCGTAGATCATGGATTTTAAAATGCTGTTCAAATTCAAGGCTTCCATGCCGCTTGAAATGTTATGGTGGATAATGGTGGGTTGGGGTGAGACCAATATTTCATGCCTAAAATACTAAATAAATCATATCGAGTGAAACTGTTTCATCGCTTATTAACTGGTTTAAATTGACCTAATGCTTACAGTGGCGCCCGGTGAGAATATTCGTCAGGCAAACAGCTTGTCAGTCTTAGAGGAATAAACAGTAATGAAAAATGCAGAAAATTATTACACAAAGGTTTACTATTTTTCTGTATAGATCAAGCGCCAGCAAAGAACACAGCTTTGCCATTGTCACTATCTACACTGTTTTCGCTTCAAAATCGAGTTTATTTAGATGGAATAAACGCCTCATACTCAATTCGAAGAAATAAAGAATTCCTTCATTGAGAAATTGGATAACTGGTTGCTAAGGAAGCATTACCCTTGGCTTAGTATCATGGCTGATCTTTTTTTCCCAATTTTCTCTGCTTTCAAGGCCGTGAAACAGCTCCTCGATTGTTTGCCTTGGCTGATGATTGTTATAGTGGGGGTATAGCAATACTAGACCCCGCACTGCCCAAACGCCTACCCTCTGATCATCCGCTGGTCATCACAAAACAGTCCCGCAAAATTCATTTTTTAAAAAACTGTTTGCCTTGCATAGCCGGGCCCCGTGCTAGTTCGCGTACCATTCGCAATCGATCGTCCTCTGGTGTGGGTTAGTATTCTAGGGAAAATACGTACTTATTTCATTCTCCTATTTCATCTAACTTCCTTGGTTGTCTATTAATTAATTTATTCATTCTGTATAATATACAGTATAATATTATTTTTAGTAAGGCAAACAGTGTTTGCTATGTTTGCCTGGAGGAGACGCCACTGAATGCTTATCCAATGGGACGTCCCCTGGAATGCATTTATTACTTAACAATATGTTTACATGTCGTCTTAAATTATTATCACACATATCATTCATTTATAACAAGTGAAATATGAATTGCCGTATTAAAAAATCACTCCAAACTATGAGGGCACCCTCACAAAAATAGTACCTACTACTTACTCTCATATGATGAACCTAAACTTCTGATGCTCAGGATTTGATGTTTCACGTCCTTGGCCTCGGAATATCCTGAGGAGAACACAAGAGTTGGGAAACCCGTCATCTGTCATCTCTAGATGACAACCTCCATTGTGCAAAACGGGACAATTCAGAACGATTCATCAAAAACTTGTCATCCTGACCAACAGTTTGGTCTCAACTTTGTACATACGATAATACCTTTGTCGGTTCACTCGGTCCACGAAATGTTCACTTTTGATAACTCTGAAGGGGTTCCCCAATTATTGAACTCATGAGGGAACACAATGAGTTCGTACCTACCAATAAACGCATTGTTTGCATAGAATTGATGTTCATATTTTGGTAGTTTTGATAAAATGTTGAACCATTAGGTTTTTGTCAAATTTCCAATATTTCAACTTTGATCAAAAATACAATTTTTTTAAAGAGGAATATTCTGGAAATTCTTTAGTAGTGGTAGTGGTAGTGGTAGTTCTTCTTCAAATAAGGTGTTGAGTGGAACTTTGGTGCGGTTGGTGAATCTTTAACATGGGATGATCAGGAAGATTTGTTAGATTTAGAGTTATGGTACAAAGTTGACTCAACTCGTACAAAAAGAACGAATGACATAATGAATACCTACCACTATTTAGGTTTCGATGCACTCGTATTAATAGAATTTTCCCACTGCAATGTTTTTCCTTGTTATAGACTGTTTTATTGTAACTTTGGACACTGGAGTAAAAAAGTTACGATAAATAACTGTCCATAATTTGTGTGATTTTTCAGAAAAATATTGAACAAACCAATTTGATGGATTTAGAACACATATCAACTAGCCATGACCTTGTTGCTTTGTCTGGCAATACGTTGAACATAGAGAAGAATAGTTTGCTCCAATCTTCACTCACGGTTTTGCTGAACGATAATCATTTCAGGAAAGTTTACTTCTGGGGTAAGATATTTGGGCTCGATGCCGACTATTACGTGGCTTTTGGGTACCACAAGGACTTACTGCGCAAACCTATTTATTATTACAGTAAAAATGCGATCGATTGGGTAATGTTGCCAAAGCCCACGAAGACGGATTATTTTTTGTGTCAAATCATCACGACTCGATTCATGGGCGACCCCGCATTGCAAACGAACGTGGTAGACGACAAGCCGACGGAGGAAAATCCTATACCCAAAGAGCCTTTGAAGGTTGAAGAGAGGAACTTGTATTGGAGAAAGCACCCAACGTACATTTTGAAAGAAGAGGATCGTATCGCGGCTACTGTCAAGCTTATAAATAAACAAGGCATCGTCGTTCCAAGAGGAGCTCTTTACAAACAACCGAACGGGGATATCGTTCATAACGAATCCTGGTACGGAATGAACTTCGAAGACTCCAAACTATTAACCAGTTATTTCCATTTTCGCAAGCCGGAAAATCGTTGGGATGACAATGTGACCAAAAAGATCAACTATAACTACGCATACGATTTCATGGATCCCATAGACGGCGACATACCTCTGCACTTTGCTTGGAGTTGTCAAGTCGTCAACACGAATCGTACGGCCATTTTGAGAAGTCTAACCTGGCCTGGAGCCATAAGTTACAATATTCTGGAATCTCCTGTTTGGGGATTCCTCTATTTCGGCCCTGCCAAGAAGAACATAGATATTCCTTTCATGATTTGAAGAACGAAATTAATAGTAGGCAGCAAACATTTTTTGATTTTATCGTTGCACGCATTCATTGATTTGAAATAAAATCTTTGCTTCTAATTGCAATCAGTAGTGGATTTAGTTAGTTTAGGTACGATTGACGTGTTGACAGCGCACCAATCTGTTGAAAGTTCCTGTAGAGCTGAATCACTTCAATACTGTGGCATAACAAAAATGTTCCAATCAAATACAACATTTGAGGCAGCAGTTAAACAAATTGCAACTCGTGTCTTAGCATTCTTCACACCAGAGAACTTAGAATATAGGATAGAGAGGGGAAAGAAGGAACCAAAGACTATGCCTTCTCAGGTCCTTCAAATTCACAACGGATTTACTTACTAGCATCAAAAGCTCATATTCACTGATGATATTATGCCCACTTAATTTCCTATTAATTGTAAACTATATACTGCACACCATTCAATCTTTAAGAGTGACAGAAGTCAGTGTTTTGCACAATGGAACCTCCTCGCTCCCTCCTTTGGTTTTATAATTTTCAATAATGAACCTTAGAAATCGAGGAACAACAACAAATTCGAGGTATACGTAGAATTCAAAATGCCGGAGGTATAAATGGTTGGTCGGGGGTAGATTAGCCGCACAGACAGCAGTCATGGGTTTGACTCAAACCTATTCTATGGAGGTGTGCGTTTAAATAGCCATGACCGCTGATGGCTCTGAATGTGGCAACAGACTCGAGGAGAGGGAGATTTTGAGGTATTGGGCTCTCCAGCAATGAAGCCCACTGCTTTTCCTCCGCCAGTTTTGATGAGATTGGAGGACTTTTGCCCTTATAATAATTTTCGTGGCCCAGTAACTCGTTGGGGCGTCTGGCATTGGCATATTTATTTTATTTATTTATTTATTATTTTTCCTTCTTTGGCAAGGACATCTGCTCGTTCATTTCCCCACTTTGCCTTCCCTTGGGCCAATTTTGATGACATCTCTAGTCTAGTTATGCCCCGAAGATTTTGGTTGACGTCAGTCATTTCTAAAGCCCCGTTTACACTGCTCGAGCATTTGCCGCGAGCAGGAGCTTCGAACGAGAAATCGTTCGAGGCTCAGGCAGTGTAAACAGTCGCTTCGAGCCGAGCAATGTTCGCCCGGAAGGCTTGCTCGTGCTCGAGGCTGATCCATCCGATGTCGGTTTTTCGACGAATCATCAAAGAGATCGTCCTAAATGCTCGGGGAGTGTCAACAGTGGTACTCGTTGAAAACCGGCAAATGCTCGATCGCGGAGGCTCGGTGCTCGAGGAATGCTCGAGTAGTGTAAACGTGGCTTTAGGGGTCAAAAGTTAGGGGAAGTATTTTTAAAACGCCCAATATAGTTCGCCAACTTTCGATGTAGTTATAATTTTTTCATCAATTTAAAATAGCGTCGATTTTTAATATTTTTATACGACCCTGAGCTCTGTGCAACCAAACTTTTGCTTCCAAAAAGAGGAGGCTAATGAATAATTTATTAACTGAATGATTAATTACTGACGTTTTTACAACAATTTAGGATGGTGTTCAAGTTTTAGAAACGAATGAGCTTTTACCATCCCGAACACTGAACGATGAACCATGGTTTACTGAGTGTTGATAGTGAAATTAATAAAGATTTCAAGGAGTTACTGCCTTCAAGCAGAGGGCTTCCCTCGGGGTCCCTCAACTCTTCCCAACCGTCCTTAGGTTCCTCCAGTGTTGAATGTAAAAAATAAGTAAGCTGAAGTAAACAACCAATACAGGTAGGATTATCGTCCGACTGCCATTCCTGGAGTCCCGGACATGATCAGCTGTCTTCCTAAGGGAAGATCATAATTTGCTCTGATGATTTCGCTCATGGCTTCCCATTGGCCTCACCGCCCTGGGTTGGAACGAGGAGGAACTGTGACCGACTTGCCCGAAAATATGCTCCCGCGGCGAGCCCCGAACTCACGACCCCTGCAACCGGTCCGAGTCTCGTCCCCAGAGACACACGCCGTAGCTCGCTCGGCCACAGCTGACCCCCCATTGTTGAATGTATCTGTAGGGAGAATATAGATGGTGGTAGGTGCTATTGATGGAGAACCAGTGATCTATACAGAAGGGTGATCTATACAGAAAATAATAAACCTTTGAGCAATGATTTGCAGCATTTTGTTTCTTCGGTTCGAGGATGTATTGCTGAGAGATACTCTATATTTTTTTTCAATTTTTACATCTATATTGATCACATGATTCACTGGACTTCGGGGATTAAAGAGAAAATCGGTTTTCGTCCGCTCAGTTTTCCCTCGTAGCTTCTTCTGTGTCATGGTATCTTCAGTCAATGAGAAGCGGCAATGGAGCACCATCTTCCAGCTCCAAGTCCGCTCCATGATCGACTTCTCCCTCAAGGCGCGAAATTCCTCTGAAAGGTTGTCGGTCGTTGGATGGAGACGGCTCTGATGACTGTCATCTGTATTTTCACCTTTACCCATCCAGCCACCACGGAACGGGGTTTATCCCATTTGTCCACCAAATTTTTTTCGAACATTGAAATTTTTTTTTTCTCTTGAAGTAAACTTGATTATTAACCTTGTGCGATTATTAAACTTGATGGGTACTAATGTTGAAAAGACAGTTTTTATTTTCATTCGCGGACTGGTGTTTTTGATTTTTAAACCTAACTATGAATACTGTCAAAGTTATGAGTGTTATTGATGATATAGTAAGCAAAGCTTTAATTATGGTACGTGTAAAAACCTCCTTCGCCAGTTTCGATTACAAAATTTATTACAGGGAACAATAGTTGTCATGGGTCTTATTCTTTACAGGCTCCTGCTCTCCGGTCGAGGTAGAGGGTTTATCATCCATCAATTGAGAGTATACTATACATGTTTTTTATGACTTCTTAAACCATAACTGGACCATGGTGTCGCTAGTGTTACCGAAAACATCTTAGGAATTCCAGAGCTGTCACAAAGTGTCACAGTACCCTTCATCCAATTCCTTCCTTCCAATTTGAAGATTTTCCAACGAAACCTTTTTCGATCAAAAACGTTGAGTGGTTTTTCGAACCAATTGAAGAAAGTGATGCAATTAGTTGATTACGTCTGGAATGAAGTCTTCAGAGAAAATTATGTGCGCCCGGATTCTAAGCCTATCCATTTGAAGCGGATGAAACGATTGGTGGAGGGTTCTGAATAGAATCGAAATGTGGGAGAAGGTCCTGTATATTAAAGTAATGGAGTCGCCAGGGAGGAATAATGGCCGGAGAGAGGTCACGAACGGAGGTATAAATCACGAAAGAAAAATTGAAGGTCGACGGGATGAGCAACAGACTAAAAGGGCGCCTGGCTTCGATAAAATTATGTTTATGGATCGGAAAATTGTGCTTAATCGACTAATTCATGTGGAATCATGTTTTTAAGGGCAAGTTACTCTTTCATATTTTACATCGCTGAATTTATTTAGGTTGCAAACGTTATTGGATGAAAGCCAATTTTGCATTGTTCAAATAAATTGATTATCAATGTAGAACACGCATTCGTAAACATCAAGAACTTTATTGGATGGTAAGTATTCTATTATTAAGACATCTATCAAATCACTTAAATATTGTATCCATTGCATTTACGGAATCGTCTGGTCAAATAAAAGCAGTTTTAACTATTAAAAACGCTGCAAATTATTAAACAAAGTTATATTATTTTTCTATATAGATCACTCGTCTGTTAAGAACACGGCTTTATCATTGTTACCACCAACCGACATGAAGAAAAACATCGTTCGCATTTCGGTCAGCTAAAATTTGAACAAAGATTGGAGATCCCTACGAGAATTTAAGGGTTGGACTTACGATAAATCAGAAACACGAGCGTGAATCGCGAAAGAGGCCTAATCTCCATTCAAATGTAAACTGACCGAAATGCGATCCATGTTTTTCTCCTTGTTGGTTGGTGGTAACAATGGCAAAGCCGTGTTCTTTGCAGACGATTGATCTATATACATAAATAATAAACCGTTGTGTAATAATTTGCAGCCTCTTTTCATAGAGAAAATGAAGGGTGTTTCAGTCGTTCGCCGTTCGTTCCTCGTTCTGGATCAGTATTTCAGTAAATTGAAGGGGTTCAAACTCTAACAGTTAAATCGAACAATAATTGCCAAATAAATATGGAAGAACCCGTTTATTCAAATTAGGTTTCATATTTATAAATAATAAAAAATTAGGTACAACTTTTAAAGTTTTAGCCCCTTCAATTTAGGGAAATACTGATCCGGAACGAGGAACGAATGGCGACCGACTGACACACCTTTGATTTTCTTTATGAAAAAAGGCTGCAAATTATTACACAAAGGTTTATTATTTTTCTATATAGATCACTCGTCTGCAAAGCCACCAACCATCCAACATGAAGAAAAACATCGTTCGCATTTCGGTCAGCTAAAATTTTATTAAAGATTAGACCTCTTTTGCGATTCACGCTCGTGTTTCTGATTTATCGTAAGTCTAACCCTTAAGTAATTATAGGGAGCGAACGATTTGTTCTACAGGGCTTCACATGGTCTCTAAAAAATTGATGGAAAAAAACACCTTTATATCAAAATTTTTTGAGTTTGGGAGTTTTCAAAATTTTAACCCTTAGAAGAGACTTACATTAACCAAAATCTTGGGGGCACAACTAGACCCCAAATGGAGCCTGTATACCAAATTTCATCAAAATCGGTCAATGCTAACTGAGGAAAGTGCCGTGTACGGCACACTGCGTACCAAATTTGTATTCAATTTTCGGATTCTACGTACCTTGAAACATAAACCAACAAATTTTGAGGGAGGGTTAACATTTTTTTTCCTTGGAAGCGGGGAAGGGGTAACATCTTTTTCTTGCTCAATTCCGAAGGTTCGTTATTGAAAATTAGGCTTCTCCATCATCGACGTTGAAGAATAAACAAATAACTATCATTCAAGATTATTGTCTTTGAGCAATGATTTGCAGCGTTTTAACACAGAATGTGTTTTTGCGATGACCTACCGAAAAAAAATCGTCACGAAAAAGCGACAGAAAAAACCGTTACGCGCCTTTTATAATGATTTTCACGTGCAACCAAGCCGTTGGTAAGGAAATAGAACTCCCGCAGTGTTCATTGCACAGAAATTGTTCACCATTCGTTGGAAAGCTCTCAATTTATATAGTATTTTTCTTGTAGTTACATATTTATTTATATAACATTTATAGGGTTTTAGACCAAATTAAATGTCTAACAATTATTTATTTTATTATTGCCAAAGACTCCACATTTATTATTGTTGTTTTTTATTTAACGGATGACTAGCATCGCAAAAACACATTCTGTGTTCCTATGATTTCATACAGAGTATGGAAAAAGAAATAAACCGGGGGGTGCAGGGGAGCGGAGCCCCCCGCCGAGGCGCAAAGCGCCGAGTTTTTTAACTGTATTTTTATCTTCGTTGAGTATTTGTAAAATGAATAAGTAAAAAACATCAATTAACCAATCATTTCTTACTCACTGGCAGAAAATAAAAGTTGAAACTCTTTGAAAAGATGATTCGTGGATTGTAGAGATAACAGAACATTATTAACCTAGCTCGCTTGTTACAAGAACGACCTCTTTATTAAAAACCACACAGCAGACCACAGAAATGCTCACCATGTATAACCCAGGAGATAGTTAATCTCCAGATATCTCTTGTCGGGACGTTGTTAATTAATTAAATCGAGTGACGGAGATGATCCAGGATCCTCTGACGACGGAATGAGGGAACAATAGAAAATCCCACGCAGTGACCCAAGACGAAAAGGAATTACCAGGTCGAACTGGATCACAGTTGTCTCGGTGGAAATTTCATCTCACAGTTATTCGGTGATATAATTACTTATTGACCGAGCGTAGGTAGTTTATACCTTCATGTCAACTAGCTTGGGTGGAATGTTATACGATGTTGAACCAAACCCGGTTGGGCCGTCGTAAATCCCGGAGATCATTGTCCAACGTTATTTTCTCCGTGAAAGAGACAATTCCGGACGTTTCATTTCTCCACTCACTCTTCTCGTATCAGTCACGAGAGCGGTCGTGTACGCCATTACGAGAGTAATCAACTTTGGTTTAAAGTCTGTAAATTTTAGTGACTATCTAGATAACCGAGTACCTACTAAATCACTAAGCGTCATTGAAACTGAGTTTTAAATCGATTTCGAAGGTTAGGCCATTAGCAGTAACAAACAAGAACTGGGGGAACATCACAGAAAACTCAAATGTATACAGTGACAAGGGGAAAGGGAGATCGAATCTCATTGACATTTGGTATTAAATGAATGGAGTTAGTTTCGCTAGTTACAAGAATACAATTATTATCTACGTACCGAATTGGAGAATCCGTCGTAACCAGCAAGTCGACTACAGGAGGCGAGCGCTTTCGATGTAAGGACATCATCTTCAGGCCGTCGAGAGTACTAAAGTTTGTCAGTCAGTCGTTCTATTTATAGAGGTAGTATGGGTGAAAGGATCAGAAAGGAAAGGGGGACCACGTGGTGAAAGGTTGTTTGTCTGTCATGTCAAGTGAAAGGAGAGATAAAACCAATCCTATTAGCTAATTGTACATTCATCACATGGTGACCACGTGGTCTTCTATTCTAATCTATGAATATATTATAAACTAGCTTATATAACTAACTTATTGCTAAAATTATTCACTTATTTCTATATCTATTTCTAACTTAATTTTTTTTTAATTTTATTTTGATTAGTTGATTATTTTTATTTATTGTTTGAAATTGTGATATCCTAGGTCGTTTGGTTGTCTGGAACTAACTTCCAGATAACACACATAAAAGTGCGGTTCATGAGCTAAAATATTCATCTGAGCATCAGTAATGTGATCTAACTTAACTTAATATAGGGAAATAGTAAAAGAGCATGAAAAGTATTTCGAGGATGACAAAGGTTAATTTACTTTTGCAAGTCATCTGAGTGAATCCAATCATAAATTTAGTTTTTATCTGATAAACATACAGAAGGTATGTAAAGTTTACTTATGTTGGTTATGTTTACTTATGTTGTCGAGAAATTTCATACCTACCCAATCAGATGGCACCTAGTAGATAACGGTGAACGGATCACTTTAAATCCCATCAGCTCAGAGAAGTGAAAGTACTGGAAAGACCAGTTAATTCCAATATCAAGGCAGACCAAGTGAAGAGAGCTCAAAATTTAGTGACGGCTACTAGTTCAAAGAGGGGAATACCCAGTTATGAGGTAATGAACAACGGAAGAGGAAATATATTGAGAAATTACCTCATTTAGAGTCTTATGGGAATCTCAGTCGGTCGCTCGTTCTGGGTTAGTATTTCCCGAAATTACCAGCGCTCAAAATTTAATAGTTATGAATAAATTTGAAAATTTCAAGGGTTTTTGAAATTCATAAGTGCAGCAGTTTAGAGAATTGGAAAACTAAAATATTGCCGCTAGAATCATCACAATCGAACAATAAGTGCCAGAGACAAACCTCGAAATTCTTTTCATGCTCTTTCATTATTTCCCTAAATTAAGTTAAGTTAGATCATATTACTGATGCTCACATGAATATTTTAGCTCATGAACCGCACTTTTATGTTTGTTATCAAATGGAGGCGATCGTCTTCTCGATGGTTTGTTGGTTTCTTCTGGTGCCTACTCAACAAGGATGCAGGAGGATTATAATGCACTGTCTTCCCGGCACATTACTGCCTACTGATGGAAGGAGTGCATGAAAGTTTGCTCTAGCCGTGGACGTCGGCGCAGATGTGGCAAACTGGTAGGAGGCGGCGCATTTACCTAGTGGCTAGTTGAGGAAGACAACTCCAGGTGAGATGGGAGCAGAGGCCAGCACCACGAAGGTGAACTGATAGCTCTGAGGAACTTGGGCTTCTAACGAGACAAAAGAGAGAGAAACGATCATTGAAATATCGAAGTAAACTGGATTAAGGAGAGTCTGAGTCTTTCCTTTTTATTATAGGTTACATAGTGGAGGGAGACTATAGGAGGGTAACATCAGTCTGACGTGTTTACCCAGTACCACACTATTCCTACCGTTAGATGACTCACTCAGGAGTTCCTCTTCATGTCTCTTTACTGGAGAACTAAAATAAGTAAATAATGAATCATTACAATCTTGAACGTTAAATTTATCTTTTTAAGAATTGTATCTACTTAAGAAAAACATACAAACAAACTTCACCCAGACGTTACAATAGGACCACTGATTGACTGACTGACTTTCGATGATGTGCTTACATTGAAAGCGCTCAGCTCCTGTAGTCGACTTGCTGGTAATGAAGGATTCTCCGATAAGAAAGGTTAACAATGTAGTTGGTGTTTGAGAGAAGGATGGAGCGCGTCAAATTGATAGTAGGTAATAAATTACAGTAATTCTGGATACCGCATATGTTCCACATCGAAACGGCAGAACATGAAGCTTCGACCGTGCGATAAGGCCTGTGTGTCGGTACCTACGTTATAGCTCGCAAACCCCGGGTTATTATGAGAGGGTTGCTACACACTAGCAGAGAACTACCCTCAGGACGCACGGTTATGTGGGCCCACTCTACTATGCCGACGAGCCGCGTTCTGTAACCCGATTATCTCCCTCCGTATGGCCACGTGAACCTGATAATTGTGTTTATTAGATGAACATTGTGAAGATCTCCACGGCTGCTGCTCTTGACCCTGTGTACAAGCTTTGCAAACTTACAGACATAACTGGTGGACCAGGAGGACTATTACAGAGAGGCTTAGGTATGATGTTGCTAAATAATATTTTTAGGGACAATGCTTTCTAACCATCCATTCCAACAGATTATTTCTTCAATAATAGAGGTCTTCATAATCGGTTCCATCTATCCTACTTCATTGTATACAACTTTCCTTTTGGTTTATTATTTTCAATAATAAGCCTTTGGAATCGAGCAAGAAAAAAAAAATTTTTAACCCCCCCTCAAAATTTGATGTTTTACGTTTCAAGGTACGTAGAATACGAAAATCGAATAAAAAAATTTCCGTCCGTCCGCCGTACGCCGTACGCGGCACTTTTCTTAGCAACACTAGACCGATTTGGTTCAAATTTGGTATATGGGCTCCATTTGGGGTCTAGTTGTGCTGCGAAGCTTTTGGTTGATGTAGGTCACTTCTAAGGGGTGAAAATTAAGGGTTGAAATTTTCATGAGTGACCTAGCTCGAAAACTCTTGAAATAAAGGTATCGTTTTTTCACCAATTTTAAATAGTATTGAATTTTTAAAAATTTTTGAGACCACCCGGAGCTCTGTAGGACAAACCGTTCGGTCCCTACGAGTAATTGAAGGTTTTCCTTCGATAAAACAGAATCATGAGTGTGAATCGCAAAAGAGGTCTAATCTCCATTCAAATTTTATCGGACTAAAATGCGATCGCTGTTCATTTCTTCGATTTGTATACAGTTTTGCCTTCTGCGTAACCAGTAATCAAATTTCCATATGAAGCTTTCTATTTTTCCAATCGAGTGTGAAGCGTTTAGTTCTTTCTAATAAACTTGATTGTGAAGGTGTGAAGCCAGTATGGTGTCGTAGGTAGTACCTAACTGGTAGGTAAAAAAAAGTTGGTAGGTAAAAAAAATGTTGGTGGGTAAAAACCGCTGCAAATTATTGCTCAAAGGCTCTTCAGATCACTGATCAGCTGAGTGAGCTCCGAAGCCATTTTCAATCCTTTTGAATGGAAGTGCTCTTCCAGGCGTCTCCAGCATTCGAGGAGATCTTCTTCACTCTTCAGATCACTGATCAGCTGAGTGAGCTCCAAAGCCAATTTTTACTCCTATTGAATGGAAGTGCTCTTCCAGGCGTCTCCAGCATTCGAGGAGATCTTTTTCACTCTTCAGATCACTGATCAGCTGAGTGAGCTCCGAAGCCATTTTCAATCCTTTTGAATGGAAGTGCTCTTCCAGGCGTCTCCAGCATTCGAGGAGATCTTTTTCACTCCTCACATCACTGATCAGCTGAGTGAGCTCCGAAGCCATTTTCAATCCTTTTGAATGGAAGTGCTCTTCCAGGCTTCTCCAGCATTCGAGGAGATCTTCTTCACTCTTCAGATCACTGATCAGCTGAGTGAGCTCCGAAGCCATTTTCAATCCTTTTGAATGGAAGTGCTCTTCCAGGCGTCTCCAGCATTCGAGGAGATCTTTTTCACTCTTCAGATCACTGATCAGCTGAGTGAGCTCCGAAGCCATTTTCAATCCTATTGAACGCAGGAAGCTGAAATTTGAGAGGGAAGGTCCAGGGAGGATACAGATGGTGGTAGGTGCTATTGATGGAGAACCAGTGATCTATACAGAAGGGTGATCTATACAGAAAATAATAAACCTTTGAGCAATGATTTGCAGCGTTTTTTAGAATTATGAACTACTTCAACTCCAAGCATTGAATTGTATATGTATAAATACGTGTTGTTTCATGTTCACGGATTAAAGAAATTTTCCAAGATCAGAACTTGAGTTTTATGTTTTAGACAAAAATTTTGACAATGATCCTGTATGTCTGCCAATCCTTTTAATGAGCAAAACTATAAGGAGTTACTGTTCGATTTTGATTAAATTTGTGCAGATTCACATGTAGATGGTTCCCTAAGAATTTTTTTTTTTTTGTATTTAGAAGCTTCGTATAAATATTTTGAAATGGTTTATTGCAATAACGTAGGTTTTGCTTCATAGCAACTGTAGAAATATGATATTATTGTTAATACGAGTTTATGATATTACTAGCTGAAAAGCCTGCTAAAAGCAGGCAAAAACAAATCGTATGAATGTGAGAAAAAAATGATGTCGCGGCCTGGAATCGAACTCGGGGCCCCCTCGTTTGGGCAACATACACGTACGGTTGGGGTTTTATGTATTAGATAATAATTGATATTATTGTTAATACGAGCTTATGATATTATTGTTAATACTCGTATTTTTTCTGATGACCAACAGATCCAACTGCTGTTTGCATATGCCGATGATGTGGTTACTGTTTCCAGGAAAGTTGATGCTCTCCACGATAACACTTCTGAAGAATCTAGGCCAATTGCCGAAAGATGAGCCTTCGTATAAATAATAACAGGGCAAAGTACATGTCACTAGCATTAGAAAACAGAGATAGACCAGAGCTGAACTTGACTCCAGGCGAGAAGAACTTTGAGAAGCTTTGTGTATCTAGGATTCGAGATAACAGACGACAATAACATGAAGGTCGAAATTCACTAACGGATTCTAAGGGGGACCGAACCATTCTTGCTAGCGTTGAGCTGTTCAAGTCCAGATTAAATTTTGGAACGTCGAAGTTGCTTCTTTACAAGGCACTTATCCGTCCAGTAGTTTGTTATGCCTCAAAAACCTGGACCCTTTCCTCAAGAACTAGGTATAGAGCAAATATAACAAGAGAAGGCAAAGTTTATAGTTCTTCAAATTGATATACAGAATGAGAATCGTTTCTGATTCCGTTGTTCAATCCATTTTCGCTTCTTCACAAATAATTCCGAGGTTCCTACTGATCCGGCTATGACGAAACCGAATAGCAATCATCTCTCATACAGCCATTAAGAGATTTGAACTTCAGAAAGAACTATCACGAAGCCAATCTACATTGACTTGAGAATTACCTATAACTATCTGAAAAGCCTGAAAATAAAAAAAAATTGATGTCGCGGCCTGGAATCGAACCCAGGACCCCCACGTTCGGGTGACATACGTACGGTTGGCGTTTTATGTACATATAGATTACCTGTCAAATTAGGGGAACCTTTTCCAACCCCTCAAAGTTGAGTACAACCTTCGAAGTTTGAGTATACTGCCTAGAAGTGCTCTTACACGGAAGTGTACAGGAGTAATTTGATATTTGCTTGACTCATAAGGTAGTTTCCATGAAGAACAATTATAACAAAGAGTAGGCCGACATAAAAAAAAGTAAATTGCCCCAGATAAATTAAATCGGCGTTATAAAGTTATAAATCGTATTTCTATCTAGCTCTAAAATGCTGCTACAACGAAAACCCTCGAGGCTCATCAGATTTCTCTCCATTTTTCTCGGGTTTTTTCCATCCGTGTAATAAGAGACCCGTCGCCACTTAGATCGTTCCAGTCAGTTATTGTTGCCTCGGGAATAAATGGCCAACCTTCAAAAGTCTCTATCCAATAACTGACGCCTACGACCACCGTTCAATTCTGGATTCTGTCCAGCAATCTCTATCGAAAATATGATCTGAGAAATGAAAGGGACGAAAACCGAACGAACAAGCCCTGGGTCTTACGATGAATAAAAGAAGGTTCGAATTGAAAAGAGTCGAATGAAAGGATTTTTTTCGAACAGGTTGTTCATTTAAGATCGAATTTCGAATTCAAACCCAGTAGTAAAGCTGATTGAACACGAGGGTTGCCGGGGGGGATCTAATTTTGGAACTGCTGTGGAGGAAGTTTTTATGCGAAGACCAATCTCATTAGGCAAAACACTTTTCGGTTTACCATTTCCAATAGATAATGACCAACATTCAAAAATCACCAATAAAATTATATTTTCAAGCCTTCATCAAAACGTGCTGTTTTACATTCCAAAATACGGCTAAACTCCGAAATTCGGTTAAAGATTGTGTATTCTCGGCACTTGGCTTATACACATACGTTACATGGAAAATGAACTATTCACAAGATTTGTGAAATATTCGAATTGGAGTTCATAACATTGTTTTTCACAGCTTTACGCTACCAGAGTGGCTCACCGGCAGGAATGGCATCCTCTAGTTTAGTCTCAAGATTGTCTCCCGGTAAAAGACTGCCACTCAAACTGACACACAAGATGAGCAAGCGACTCTCCTGTCACCTTCTCCTTCTTTCATCTTATTCCTCGCTTCTATTGTAGGAACTTCCCCATTCAAGAAATAGTAAAATGAACTCACCGGAAGTCTACGAGGGTGGCTAATTTGACTATGAAGAAGGACTTCTAGAATAGTCTAAATGACCCCACCAGGAACTTTCCTACCGTTTCGAGAAAATCCCATTAAAAACGATGAGGTAAATTGGAGATAATGGAGTAATTTTACACAACCAATTACCACCCTACCACTGTTTATCCAGTCAATAATGAATACAATACCTGCCATACCGCGAACTGAAACTAGATGCTCAAAACATGTGTGGGAAAGCAATTTTTTCTGCGGTTGTGTGAGCTTTTTTTTTTCTTCAGGCGCGTCCATTAAAAAGGCTCTAAAAAAAGCAGAAAATCTTTTTTCATATCAGCTCGAACCTTTACCGACCAATTTAATGAAGCCTCGGGCTCTGACGCAATTTCTCGGAGGTAAAAAAAAGTAATTCAAAGGATGACGACAAACGCAACGATCCCAATGTTGTTTTATTCAAAGACTAAATTATGAGAGCAGCTATATTATCCCAATTAGGAGCAATAATGAAATTAGGTAGAACATGAAAATATCTGGTGATGGAATGTAGTTTCAGGTAGGTAAGCCAGGAAACGAGGTAATTACTTCACTATCTTTCTATCTTGTAATACACAGGTGTGACAGTTAACGATATTATTCAGTGTAATGACTATTATGATCAACTACGAATCTTAAAAGGACTCTTCGATACAATCAGCTCCTACTTGTCATCAATAGGTATACAACTATATTGCTACATAATGTTTGTCATAAGACAACCCAAGATGAGTTGACGCTACAATACTGCAGGCTGTATTTGATAGAATTTTCATGTTGAAGGATGTCAAAGTACATAGTGTAAAATTATAGTCCAAAAGATCACAATTATTCACATAATAACTGAAGTTTTTTGTCTCAAAAACATCTTTATTGAATTAGGTACTAAGTGTAAAAGACGGTGACCCCTTATTCAGATATTATTCCCTGAATCAAAATTCGGGAGCCCATCATTTCCGGTTTTAATACGATTTTTTTCTGCAGCACCGGCGATTGTAGCAGAAGGGGCTGTAGTAGTTCACGTTTCCCTATCAACCAGTTTGAGTGATTTCCATTTTTTATAGATCAATCTCAAAACATCAATCTCCAAGTACCTTCCACTACCCTCATAGAGGACCATCTACACGCTAATCTGAACAATCCTGAGAAATTTCGTCGAAATAGAATGGAAAATGTACAAGTTATGGCTGTTACAAGGAATTCACGTTTGCGCATGCGCAGCAACTACTATTAGTCTTAGGGAGATGATTTTCATAGGGGACCATCAACACGCCAATCTGAACAATCCTTGAAAATTTCATCAAAGTTGGATGAAAAATGTAAGTGTTGGGCTGTTATAAAGATTTTGCGTTTGCGCATGCGCAGAGGCTACCGTCAATTTTAAGGCCTTGATTTTCATTGTGGATCATTTACAACCTAATTCGCATAATTCCTGAAAATTTCATCGAAATCGAATAGAAAATGTGGAAGTTACAAGAAATTCACGTTCGCGCATGCGCAGCGACTACTATCAGTCTGGGGGTAATGATTTTCATAGGGGACCATCTGCACTCCAACCCACACAATCCCTGAAAATTTCATCGATATCAGACAATAAATTCGTATAGTTATGCCGGTTACAAGGATTTCATGACAGACACACAGACAGTCAGCCACGGAACAAAAATTGTTCAGAAAGGTGCAAAACGTAAAACGCGAGAGGAAAATTCAATTTTGGAGAAATTTTTTTTCAACCTTGAAAAGTGAAAACAAAGCTTCCGCTACCTTGGTAGACTCGGAAGCAAAATATAACTTATAGGAATATAAATGAATATTGGACCACAGATATAATAATTATCGAATGCTAACCCATGTCATGAGTGAATATCTAGGTACCTCAACGATGGAAAGAGAGAGACCGACTGAAGAAGGGGAATTGGTTAACGTTTGAGAAACGTGGAAACGGTGTTCTCACTAAAACGGAAGTTGAGTTTGTTGTTTAGACATGAGTTTCAAACAAGGACCCCTACAGGCACATATGAAATGCGGCTCACAATAGATTAGAGGAACAGCGTTTGAATAAATAACGTCAGTATCATTTATTCTGATCGTACTCCTCTTCTTCGCTGAGAGCCTCTTTAGGTTAAGTGGAAATATCTTGAATTATTAGATGAGGGTTCCTTCTCATAGACAAACGCGTTTTCCAGCGCTGAAAATACACGATGAATCGAATTTTATCGGCAAATATCCTCCCTCTGAGAGTCGAAAAAGAAGGAATTTCAAGTGCGTGGTACCTTCCTCTCTTTCACTATTACTATTGACACATTAAGTACGGGAAACCAACACTTTTAAATGTTTACTTTGAAATGAGAAATACGAAAATTACAAAACTTTTTTTTTGACGTGATGTATTATTGCAACTGAATATTAAATACAATCCATCTATCAATATTACGTATCATTTATACACTCCTTGAGAGCCCGTTTACAGTAAAACCCAGCCCCTTCTCATAACAGTATCTTCAGCACTGAACTATAATTGCACTTTAACGGCACAATGTAAGTCCGGTGGTTTTTGCTTCCGAGTCTACCAAGGTAGCGGAAGCTTTGTTTTCACTTTTCAAGGATGAAAAAGAAAAGTTCTCCAAAATCAAAATTTCCACTCGCGTTTCGCGTTTTAGACCTTTCTGAACAATTTTGGTTCCGTGGCTGACTGTCTGTGTGTCTGTCATGAAATCCTTGTAACCGGCATAACTATACGAAGTTATTGTCCGATTTCGATGAAATTTTCAGGGATTGTGTGGGTTGGTATGTAGACGGTCCCCTATGAAAACCATCATCCCCGGACTGATGGAAGCCACTGCGCAGGCGCAAACGTGAATTTCCTTGTTACGGCCATAACTTCTACATTTTCCATCCGATTTCAAAGAAATTTTCAGGGATTATGCGGATTAGATTGTAGATGGTCCCCTATGAAAATCATCACCCCGGACTGATAGTAGCCGATACGCATGCGCGAACGTAAAATCCTTGTAACAGCCGTGCGTACGTCATAATCTCAAATCCTACACCAGCTATTGCCAGGCCCCCATAGCTCATATGAAGCGAGTCTGACTCCCACCCAGGGGTCCCGGGTTCGATTCCTAGCCTTGCTGAGTGATTTTTTTAGCAGTGACTCATCTACATTTTTCATCCGAATTTGATGAAATTTTCTAGGATTGTCCAGATTAGCGTGTAGATGGTCCCCTATGAGGGTAGTGAAAGGTACTTACAGATTGGTGTTTTGAGATTAACTACTATGCATCGGATCATCTATATAATCGGGCTATGGATACGAGGATTCTATGTGCCACACCCACTTGGCAGACGTTTCTCGCTTGAGTCGCCGGAGTTCATCTTCGTTGTTCAAAACTTAGAGCATTTCCAGGTTTCCATGATTGTGGAGGCGTTGTTCGTGCCTCCTTGAGTACCTTGCGATAATTTCGAGGACTGTTTCCATCCTAAAGTCTCGAAGAACATCGTTCTTCATGTACCATGGTGCATGCACCATACTTCTCAGTATTTTATTTTGGGAGTGACAAAGCATGAACATGCTTTGGCCTAGAATGTCATTATGAATGTATATTAAACCAGGTCACTAGTGGACATCACTCTCTTGCAATGGATGCGTTTATCGGTATCTCGCTACTAACATTTTTCGGCAGTTAGATCCCGGCTAAAGCATATTCCTGCTGAAATTTTGTAGGGTGTGAAATTTTAGCATGGAACATGCTTTAGCCATCTCGTAACTGACCCATTTCTAAGGAAATGTATCGCGTTATGTAAAAGATTTAGCGGATTTTTATTATGTAGTTGGCTGGCATCGTTTTTACTAAAAAGTAATCAAAGGATCTTGTAACCTAGGCTTTTAATATCTAATATCTTTTAATATAATAACGATACCTTTAGGACATCAAGAGGTGATTAAATTGACGAGCAATTTGAAAAGCAGTCCCTTGAAGAGCTAAATTATAACAACAGACAAGAAATTCCTAGTGAAAGGAAACAGCTAACATGTTCAACAGGCTAAAGCATGTTCCATGTCCAGGGGGCCGAGGCCCGAACGGCCGAGTTTTGACATAGATAGGCATGTCTTTTGGCTGGGGAAAATAATAAACCAAAATCATAACTACATATCCGTAGCTATGTTTGTGTGTATTTCATTTCATCATTTTAATTTTCAAATTACACCCACAACAATGGACAAGTCAATGATACTTGAGGCTATCACTGATAATATACGTTCTTTTTCTTTTTTTTTTCATTTCAGGTTGGATTTTCGTCCGACTGCCATTCCTGGTGTCGTGGACGTCATCAGCTGCCTTCTTAAGGAGAGATATACTTGATACTTTCGAAGAAGAGTGAACATTTCAATTATCAATAATCATAGTAGGTATCGTGTAATAGGTAAACAAATCTTGTGATTTTTGTCTTCTAAGCAATTTTTGTGACACGACGTCATTTTCCAGGCGGAAAAATAGCGCTGGTGCTGAAAATTTCCAAGCTCCAGCACCACAATATCTTTATCTGACAAGAACAAACTTTGGCCATTCCCCAGCTTTCTCTCCCGCCGAAATATTAAAAGAAGTGGGAATGTAAACTCGGTGTTTTGCCGTGTAAAAATGAGTTCTAGAGAGACTAGCTTCGTAAAACTTTTTTTTTTCACAGCTCTCATTGGACTCGTGGAAATTCTTTATTTTTCTTTCTTCTACTTCAACTTCTCATCCTATTGCTCGTTGGCTTACGAAATGGGGGAAGTCGGATTAAACCATTAACAAAACTTCTGGTAATACTTGGGTGGTCTTTTACGACGGAAGGTAGAGGAGCAGAGGTCGAATTTGTATGACTGTTCAAAACACACCATAATCGACATTTTCTCTCAGATTTTGCGTTTCGAAACTCCATGATCGATTATTAGGATTTCGTATTCTTTATACAGTTGCGTCGTACAGATGTAAATATTTCCTGACCGAAATTTCAGGATCGCACTATTTGAATAAAGCTCATTAAAATCATCCAATTTCAAAAAGTAGTTCGTTTCATTGAATAGAGTTTCGAGTTGTAATCAGTTGTGCATCGTTAAAAACCTGGAAACATACTTCCACTACTACTCTTGGATAGGTAGTGAAGTTATTGCTAGTACTTAGTAGTGTGGAAAAGTCGTGTTCTATCCAGTTGGGTGATATATACAGGAAAATTATGTACAATTGTGATAATTTGATGCGTTTTAATGTATGAACTATACTCTTTTCGTTGTTCAAGTCGTTTTTCGAACTTCAGGATTTTTGCGATAATTTCTGGGTACTAAATAGCCAGAACCGCACTGTATCGGTCAGTCAATTCTGTGGGGGTCTCAGTCAGTGAATAAACGGGTCTACTTTCTCTGTCAATTATTGTTCGATTTTCATGATTTCAGCAGATGATCTTTTAGTTTTTCAGTTCCCTAGGTAGATGCACTAATACATTTCGAAAATCCTTGAAAATTTCAAATTTGAGTACAATTTGAAATTAATTTTTATTTTTAGAATTTTAATTTTGGAATTAAACAAGTGTATGGGTGTAGAGATTATAAAAATGAGAAGAATGCCACAAGTAACATGGAAATTGGATAATTATTGGAGGAAATGATCAGCGATGAGAAGGCTGGTGGATGGAGGAGGCAAGAAGGGTGATGGGTGGCAATGTTGCCCCTTCAAGGGGGAAGGGTATCTGAGCGCCGGTTTATAAGAGATTAGACTTACTCGAAACGAGGAAGGAAAGGCGACCGTCTGAGACCCTCTTAGTCCGCTGACCGAGACAAAACTACCCTGGATCGTGGTCTGATTTGAATGGACATTTTATGGGTTACTACTGCAGCTTGGCTCGCAGACCGGTACGCAAGAAAAAACTGAAATTCATAATGGATGAGTATGAGCATTTGCGCAGTCTGGTGTGCTCATTTAAAAAAAAAAAAACTAGTTTGACCGATGAACTCAACCAACTGGTGGGAACTGTATTACGATATTATGAGCCAATTTTATGATTCCATCAAAAAACAAATCATCTCGAAACTATGGTTTAAAAAAATAATTTATTGATTTTTTAATGCTTCAACAGATTTTGAAAAAAACATATTGAATTTTGAAGAATTGAAGAATCACTTTTACCTAGATCACTTCAACAAATTCTGTGTTCTTCTGTGTTCTGTGTTCTTCTGTCTTCTTTTGTGTTCTTGGGCCATACTGCCCACCCTATCTGGCAGACAACTATACTCCAATTTAGGTCGAGTTTGTAATAGTGATCCATTTATTGTAATTGAAAGATATGGTACAAAGCGAAGGGTGACGGATAGAAGTTGTGGTGGTTGGTTAGTTTATATCGGTCAAGGATCTGTAGGTCAAGCACAAGGGTATATTCTCTTTATTCCACTTTTACTGTCTCCGGCTTTATTACTTGTCGATGAAATGAAATGGAACGAAGGGCTACTGACGTCCGTGTGCGGGTGTGTGCTTGTTCGAGCATTTGGTCGAATAAAGTGGAACGAGCCATAGTCATCTCGGTCCATCATTACTCTCAACCATCCTGAAGGTTTTTCTATCGTCCAGCAGGAGTGCCCAAGGAAAATTGAAACTCCACCGTGAAAAGTTGTTCCAAAGCAAAAACAAATAAATTCACTTTGATTATGAAAGAAAAAAATTCATTTTTGGTTTATTGTTTTCAATAGGTAGAACCGAGCAACAAAAAACTTTAACGCCTCAAATTTAATAATTTTACGCTTTGTGTAGGGATGTCCGACACTTCAAAGTGTCGATATAATACCGTGTCGATACATCTAGAGAGTATCGATACGATACTTTCTAGAAGTATCGATACTATGGAGTATCGATATTTTGAAGTATCGATACTTTTTGACACTTTTACTAAAATGGGTCAAAATGTCGTTTATGTTTCTCTCATCAGTGTGGCATCGCTCCATCGCGAGGATAATAATTAATATAGAATGAACAAAACAATAAATCATTCATTTTGGTTTATTATTTTCAATAATAATAAAAAAAATGTTACCCCCCCCCCCCCCAAATTAGATGTTTTACGTTTCAAGGTTCGTAGAATCCGAAAATCCAATAAAAAATGTTCCGTCCGTCCGCCGTACGCGGCACTTTTCTTGGCAACACTGGACCGATTTGGTTCAAATTTGGTATATGGGCTCCATTTGGGGTCTAGTTGTGCCGCGAAGCTTTTGGTCGATGTCAGTCACTTCTAAGGGGTGAAAATTGAGGGTCGAAATTTTCAAGAGTGCCCTAGCTTGAAAACTCCCGAAATAAAGGTATCGTTTTTACACCGATTTTAATAGTATTGAATTTTCAAAAAATTTTGAGAACACCCGGAGCTCTGCAGGACAAAACGTTTGCTCCCTACGGGTACTTAAGGGTTTTCCATCGATAAAACAGAATCACGGGTGTGAATCAGATGAGGTCTAATCTCTACTCTAATTTTATCTGACTAAAATGTGATCACTGTTAATTACTTCGATTTGTATTCAGTTTTGCTTTCTGAGCAACCAGTAAACAAATTTCACTTTGTTGAAGTGGTTGGTCTACGTAGAGATCGAGGTACTGTCAAGTAGGTACCTTCATGTCGTAGGGGTTGAAACAGATAAAATGTGAGAGATAAAAAAGTACCGCTTCCGATACTGGAAAAAAAGTATCGATACTACGATATACACCAGGGGAAAAAGTATCGATGTGTATCGATTCTTTGGGGACATCCCTAGCTTCGTGTATATGCGATCAAATGAGTCGAGTTTTTCACCGAAATTTTTGTTTACCCGTTGTATACTGAAACTCTCAGAAGTGAAAAGTAGGGATGCTACGTGGGTGCTGCTAAGTGGGTGTGCTTAGTGGATTGCTGGGAGTCTTGCGATTAATATTTCGGCTTCTAGTTCACAGTTTCCTCGCAAGGTTACAGTATGACGTTGAGTTTCTTTCTCGTTTCAGTATTCTTGACACTCAATTGAGCCTCCTTAGTAAGCTTTGTAATGAAGCAAGCAAGAGATTTGCGATGAAGACTCAAGCCAATTTCGGACAGCGGTGATAATGCAGGTAGGTAGCGTAAGCTTACAGTAAGTTTGTGGTAGCTAGGCGTGACGTAACTTCTACCATCTTTCATACAACTGGGGATGTCAACAAAATAAAGAAAATTAACGTGAGTGTGTCTACTTGAATGTTAAACGTGCTTGATAGCACGGCTGTAATCAATTCAATATAAGAAGTTAACATAACCCAAACTGAGGGGACACACATAAATCGAATGGAAACCGTGATGAGGTTACTGATTACTAGGATTTCATAATTTATTGCGCATATGCGCTGACCACCACCATTCCCAATTGCGGAAACGCAGAGTGAAAACGTGGGTTCGGTATGTGTGAAGAAGCAAAACGAATTAGGCTCCTCTCTTTCTTCTCACTGAAAACTCCATCATTCAGCTTTGAGCGGAATTCCACCTACTGCCACGATCTTGAATCAATAACGAGTATGTAGGCAACAGCAGGTGCAGAGGTGAGAACTTAAAAACGATCCAGTACAGTTTTTACGGCCGTTCCCAATTGAACTCGATACTGCGGAAGCCGGAGAGGAAAATGCGAGGTGAAACACCTGGCCTCGCTCCCCGTAAATATTTCACCTCGCCGGTTAAGAGTCATTTTTCACGTTGGGTTCGTAACTTCACAAAAATTGCCGAGCTCTCCAAGGGACAGACTTCAACTCAATCTTCAGACAATGACTTTGTCGAGCAGCTTAGATGTTGTAAACCATATTCCAAGAGCTGAGTAGAAAAACTCAGGAGAGCATATATATCTATCTGTAAGAACTTTTCCTATGAACGAAGTTGACTATATTTCGGAATCTGTCTGGAACAAAAATTATTGAGTAATTCAAAAAAGTATCAACGCTTCTCGCTGATACGCTTCTAGACATGAATATGTTTTTTTTGCACTGAATAGGTGTTCAAAACATGTCGTCCATTTGCATTATATGTGTGATACTTGAGAGAAACCTTTGGGTAGGGGACATCATAGTAGAAATGAGCGTTACAAGCAAGCGATAGAGTACCAACTTTTTGTTTGTTAGAAGAAAAACACGGTTTTATCCAAGGGAAAAACGCTGCAAATTATTACACAATTGTTTAATATTTTTTTATTTTTCTATATAGATCACTCGTCTGCAAAGCCACCAACCATCCAACATGAAGAAAAACATCGATCGCATTTCAGTCAGCTATAATTTGAACGGAGATTAGGCCTCTTCTGCGATTCACACTCGTGTTTCTGATTTATCGTACGTCCAACCCTTAAATTCTCGTAGGGAGCGAATGGTTTGTCCTACAGAGCTCCGAGTGGTCTCGAAAATTGTTTAAAATTCTATAGAATCTTAAACTGAAGGAAAAACAATACCTTTACATCGAACTTTTTTGAGTTAGGGCGTTTTGAAAATTTCAAAATTGATTTTGAAACGGCACTTTTCTTAGCAACACTAAGAAAAGTAGGGACCGATTTGGTTCAAATTTGGTGTATGGGCTCCATTTGGGGTCTAGTTGTGCCGCGAAGCTTTTGGTTGATGTAGGTCACTTCTAAGGGGTGAAAATTAAAGGTTGAAATTCTCAAGAGTGCCGTAGCTCGAAGACTCTCGAAATAAAGGTATTGTTTTTTCACCAATTTTAAATAGTATTGAATTTTTAAAAATTTTTGAGACCACCCGGAGCTCTGTAGGACAAACCGTTCGGTCCCAACGAGTACTTGAAGGTTTTCTTTCGATAAAACAGAATCATGAGTGTGAATCGCAAAAAAGGTCTAATCTCCATTCAAATTTTACCGGACTAAAATGCGATCGCTGTTCATTTCTTCGATTTGTATACAGTTTTTCCTTCTGCGAAACCAGTAATCAAATTTCCATATGAAGCTTTCTATTTTTCCAATCGAGTGTGAAGGGTTTAGTTCTTTCTAATAAACTTGATTGTGAAGGTGTGAAGTCAGTATGGTGTGGTAGGTAGTACCTAGCTGGTAGGTAAAAAAAAAGTTGGTAGGTAAAAAAAATGTTGGTGGGTAAAAAACGCTGCAAATCATTGCTCAAAGGCTTCTTCACTCTTCAGATCACTGATCAGCTGAGTGAGCTCCGAAGCCATTTTCAATCCTATTGAATGGAAGTGCTCTTCCAGGTGTCTCCAGCATTCGAGTAGATCTTCATCACTCTTCAGATCACTGATCAGCTGAGTGAGCTCCGAAGCCATTTTCAATCCTATTGAATGGAAGTGCTCTTCCAGGCGTCTCCAGCATTCGAGGAGATCTTCTTCACTCCTCAGATCACTGATCAGCTGAGTGAGCTCCAAAGCCATTTTTAATCCTATTGAATGGAAGTGCTCTTCCAGGCGTCTCCAGCATTCTAGGAGATCTTCTTCACTCTTCAGATCACTGTTCAGCTGAGTGAGCTCCAAAGCCATTTTCAATCATATTGAACGCAGGAAGCTGAAATTTGAGAGGGAGGGTCAAGGGAGAATACAGATGGTGGTAGGTGCTATTGATGGAGAACCAGTGATTTATACAGAAGGGTGATCTATACAGAAAATAATAAACCTTTGAGCAATGATTTGCAGCGTTTTTTGAGTTAGGGCGTTTTCAAAATTTCAAAATTGATTTTGGAACCCTTAGAAGTGACCTACATCAACCAAAATCTTCGGGGCACAACTAGACCCCAAATGGAGCCTACATACCAAATTTCATCAAAATCGATCAATGCTAAGTGGCAAAAGTGCCGCGTACGGCGTACGGCGGACTGACGGCCAAATTTTTATTCGATTTTTGGATTTTACGTAGGTACCTTGAAACGTAAACCATAAAATTTTTAGGGGGTGTTAAAATTTTTTTTTCTTGTTCGATTCCAAAGGTTCTTCATTGAAAACAATAAACCAAAATGAAGTGTTAACAGAAATAAATAGGAGGTGTATTTCACAGAAAATCATGAAGGTAGGTGTGCTGTCCATAAATTGATTAAAGTGCTCCACCGACCCAGCATCCTGAGGCTCCTCCATACATATTACTCCTGCTATTTTGAAAGCGACGTACACAATAAGGAAATGCGTTCATCGACTTCACCATGTGCTCAGCTTTGACTGGCTGTTTGTCGATCCCTCAATGACTCTAACAAAGAAGTGTTGTCATATTGTCCAACTAATCCACACGAAAAAGAAAAAAAAAAATTCTAAACTCATTTTCACTTTGAACAAAGCCTCAACTTGAAAGGTTTTCATTCCAAGCGTTGTCAAGCTTTGGAGTGGGAGTTTTTGTCCAATAAGAATAAGTATGAACTTGATAGTAAAGTAAAGTAAACAACCATTTCAGGTTGGATTTTCGTCCGACTGCCAATCTTGGCAGTACGTCATCAGCTGTCTTCTAAAGGGAAGATCAAAATTTGTTCTGATGATATCGCTCATGGCTTCCCATCGCCTCACCGCCCTAGGTTGAGAGGAGCGGGGCGATGAGAGCCCCAGCCGCCGAAAAACGCACGCTACCGGCGATGAGCCGTGAACCCACGACCCCCGCGGAAGTCGCTTCAAAGTACACCGCCAAACAACGACGCCCCAACGACCGTAGCCACACCGGCGCCCTGCAAAGCCACAACTTGAAAGGTTTTCATTTCAAGTGTTGTCAAGCTTTGAAGCAGAAATTTTTGTCTCGTAAGAATAAGACTTATTCTTACGAGACAAAAACTTCTGCTTCAAAGCTTGACAACACTTGATACTTAGTATGCACTTGATAGTAAGCCGAGTAAAAGAACCTCGCTTTATTACAAAATAAAGACTAGGCACAGAATGGTATTACTCACTTTCTTGTCCACCCTGTTTGATGGGTCCAAGGCATCAAAGAGGATATCAAAATCTCCATCCGAACCTAGCGGCTGTAGATTGGCCGGAGTGTTCGTATTTTTTCCAAGAGGTCTGTGTTAAGTACATTCCGTTCGCCCAATGCTTTTCGGATCGTTTGACATTCATTTTCTAGAATGCTAATCATTGTGTTTATATGGTTTGTCCAAAGCAGGACTAGGGAGTTAAAACGGAGAACGACTGGCAAAATCAAGGACTTTCAATTTTAATTTTACCTAAGTATTCCATTTTGGATTATTATTTTCAATAACGAACCTTTGGAATCGACCAAGAAAAAAAAAAATTTTAACACCCCCTCAAAATTTGATGGTTTACGTTTCAAGGTACGTAGAATCCAAAAATCGAAAAAAAATTTGGCCGTCCGTCCGCCGTACGCGGCACTTTTGCTACTTAGCATTGACCGATTTTGATGAAATTTGGTATGTAGGCTCCATTTGGGGTCTAGTTGTGCCCCGAAGCTTTTGGTTGATGTAGGTCACTCCTAAGAGTTCCAAAATCAATTTTGAAATTTTGAAAACGCCCTAACTCAAAAAATTTCGATATAAAGGTATTGTTTTTCCTTCAAATTAAGATTCTATAGAATTTTTAGAATTTTTTGAGACCACGCGGAGCTCTGTAGGACAAACCGTTCGCTCCCTACGAAAATTTAAGGGTTTATATTGAAATATATATATATATATAAATCCAAACACGAGTGTGAATCGCAAAAGAGGCCTAATCTCCGTTCAAATTAGAGCTGACCGAAATGCGATCAATGGTTGGTGATTTTGATTTTTTTTTTTTTTTTTTAATTTTTCTCTTCATCTTGGATGGTTGGTTATTTTGTAGACGAGTGATCTATATAAAAATAATAAACCGTTGTGTAATCATTTGCAGCGTTTTTCTACCTTTGTCGCCGTTCGTTGTTAGTATTTCGCCAAAATTAAGGCACAAAACCTTGAAAAGCAAACAACCGAAAAAAAAACGGGAGAAACCGTTAATTCAATTATGTTTCCCCCATAAAACGTAGCTAAACTTGAAATTTTCAAGGATTTAAGAAATTCATTAGTGCGTGGAAACCGAAATATTGCCGCTGGAATCATCAGAATCGAACAATAATTTCCAGAGAAAAACTTGGGAAAAACCGTTTATTCGGTGTTTTTTCCCATTTCTCTTTGGCAAATATGGTTCGATTTTGATGATTCCAGCGGCAATATTCAAGATTTTCAATTCCCAAGGCCCACACACTAATGAATTTTTATAATCCTTTAAAATTTCAAATTTAGGTACAATTTCGTGAAATACTAACCCGGAACGAGGACAAACCGGGGCGACTGACTGAGACTCCCTTAAGTACCTTTCATACTACCTAATATTTCGAAACTTTAATGTTCAACCAAAAATACAAATTGTACAAATGGCATTTCACAAGATAAAATGACAAAAAAGTGTTTTTGAAAGCAAAAATGCTTCTTAAATAAAAACTAGTTGAAAAAGTTATAAACTTGGTTGAAAAGTTTATTGGTGAAATTGATTGAAAAAATCATAAAATTAGTTGGGAAAATTATGAAATTGGTTGAAAAAATTATGAATTTCACTGGAAAAGCAATAAATGAGCTTTGAAAATGTTTAGGAGGTCAGTTTCTCAAAAAAAAAGTCCGCTAAGTTGGGTAGACAGAACAGCTTTCTCTCATTCGATAACAACGACACGTAGGCGAGACACGACGTATCGACGTAACGACGTAAATACTGTGAGAGAGCTGGACAATTAGTTGATATCCAGTGAGAGAGGACGCCCTCTCTCTAAAGTGCTCTCAACAGTTTGCAGTGAGGTGTCGCCTGGGAGAATTTCCCCGCGATACTCGTACTCTGTGATTTTCTCTTCGGAAATCCTAAAGGAATCCTCATTGTAGTTGGATCTTGATCAAAGCTAGTCTAGACTTTGATAGCTAGAAGCTATCAAAGGTTCTTGTCCTGGAAATCGAAGTTCTAATTGGTGGACATCTTTGGTGAATGAGGACTCCTCAGCAATTCATTCTCTCCCTGTTAAACATTGATTGACATCAATAATTTGGAAACTTTAAGAAGTGCGTTAAGAAAAATATTAAGGCAAATATTTATAAATATTAGTGTTTAATTTGATTCAGAAATTGTGTTGTTGGTTGGATCCCAAATCTCCTGTAGTCAAGTACGCCCCCATCGTCTTAATGATTCAAACACTCTAAAGGTACGTACTTAATACCACACAATACCTATACCTAACTAATAAAACGCTACAGGTGATATTAACCCTTGATTCTCTTCTTATATCCCATAATAATTTTGCCATTCGAGTTTATTAGAACGAGGGTGAGTTATCTCGCCTCTCAACGGCTAGCGGAGTAATGAAAACTCCCATAGACCTACAACTTCCATATTGTAGTATTTATGAGACGTCGGGAGTTTTCATTAAAGTCTTCGAGAGTTTGATTCCTTACCCCCAATATCTCCCTCAGACTGCTCCAGCTCCAGCAAATTCCCTGTAACTTCGGTCACGAATTTTCAATAAATTTCGAACAAAAGAAGTTATTCGAAAAAGTTGAACATTTTGAGTTATCAGGTTCAAAATTATGCAAACAAGTGTCATAAACTAGATGTGATATTTAATGTACGAGCTAAAACCCTAAGCTGAACTTTTGATTGTACCTATAAAGCAATGGATCTTATAAATTAATAATGAGTAAATTGAAAATCCATTCATCCCGCTTCCGTGGGGCAATGCTCCTATTGTTCCTATTCATCTTATTGCAACTCTACTTTTAGCGACTATAAATGTTTTAATTACTTCCGATCATATTGATTTTTTTTCCAAATGATAACGGTTATATTGTATAAAACTCAGCAACAACAACAACATAACTATAACAAGCAGCCATAGCGGTGATGTTTCTATGTAGTGAGTTCACTGTCAAATTTTGATGTCGATGTCTGTTGAATTTTGAATTTACTATTTTAAGATCTAAATTAATGAAGTTGTTGAAGGGTTATATAGGCATTAGAGCACCATCCTCAAGTCCTAAGCACCGCACTCTCCTTCGGCATCCACGAAGTCTCATCGACATTGCTCGAATTACGGCCATTTGTGTTTTGACACGTACCTACCCAGCAGGTCACTTGAGAAAGAGGCTTGGCCCACTTCTCGGACAGTACCTCTGCCAGCCTCTTCAGGAATTTGTCATATTCTTTGTGGAGAGTTCCATCGCAGGCTACCACGAGGGGGGTAAACGAGCCTCTCAGGTCCTCAGCAGCTGTGTCATATTTTCTGTGCTTGGCATTTGCAGCGCTCTGGGCAATAGTATTCCAGTCGAGGGAACCATAAGAGGGGGCGTCAGGGTTCACGACCCGGGTATCGGAGTACGCCGTCCTCTCCTGGTTCCACACTCCGTGAATTTTTATATCTGCTACCAGCCGCGGATTTCCCTTCTCACCTTCTACCATGACGGATTCTAGACCAACTGACCTCCATGCAAGGCTGGCCATTTTCGCACATTGGTCATGCCCTTGCTTGACTGAGCCTACTCTCTTGCAGTTTAGCCCATGGTCTAAATCCATTTGAGCCCCACATCCATCACAATGGCGAGGGAGTCCGATCGGTTCACGTCCGAATCTCACGGCGAGGGCATCACGGAATTGGGTCGGTGAAAGATCTAGGTCGTCCCGATGGAGTGGTATGACTGTCAGCCATTGTGACGAATGGTGGCTCTGTGAGATCCTGTCCATGGCTTTCTTCCGTCGGTGAGGTAAACTACTGTCTACGATCTAGGTTGTTCCCGAATGAGTTGATGATCTCTCACTTTCTCACTAGTACGAGCTATGAATCATACTGTAAATCCTACTAATTGGATTATGAAGGAATCCGCATCATTCTTAGTCTCAGCCTCAAATCACCCTACAAATTTAAGCAAAATCAAGCTTATTAATTCGAGCCAAAAAACATTGATGCGTCCACACGCATGACAGACTGAACGGAGTATTGTTTAAAGAGCTTTAACAAACAAAATACAAGAGACCCTCGGAGGAAGCAAAATTACGTTCATAACTATATTTTGATATACGAGAGTAATAAGTCAGAAAGGGTAATTGAGAAGAACTCTTTATTCTATGATAGCTTTGCTTATTAAAGAAAAGAGAAAAGTATTGCGGCATAAATAAGAAGATTTTAACTTAGGGAACAGCTGGAGATTAAGGATCTTATAGAGTTGAAATACGTAGCGGACAATGAGATGTTTCGAATGGATCCGTAAGACCGAGAGACCGAGAGATACGGGGTTTTCTCTCTGAGGAGAAAACCAGCTGAAAGGGAGAAAAAGCTTCATTTCGAAAAGAGGCAAAGCGAACTTTTTTCATCGTTACCTTCAAGTCTAAAACGGTATTGTCGGTTGCAAGTATAAGATTGAAGGCAGACAACTTGATTCATAATCGTCTTTAAAAGCTGAAGGACCGTCGTTTCCACTTCAGAAGTTTTGTTTGATGTTACCGACTGATGCCGCTGAAAGTGGTGGAAGAGTAATTTTGAACGATCCTATACCGCTCTGTCGTTTTTATCAATGGCGGATACTCTGACAATTCAGCTCAAAAAAAAATAATAATAAAAAGGGCGGAACTCAAGTTTCAATAAAGTCCGAGTTGGTAAAAGAATTGACAGAATCCAATTTTGAATGTTTTCACCCACACATTGACGTCCCCTAACGTCATTAAAAAAGTAAAAAAAGTAAAGTAAAAACCATTTCAGGTTGGATTTTCGTCCGACTGCCATTTCTGGCGTCGCGGACGTCATCAGCTGTCTTCCTAAGGGAAGATCAGAATTTGTTCTGATGATTTCGCTCATGGCTTCCCATTAGCCTCACCGCCCTGGGTTTTGACGAGGGGTACTGCGACCGACTTGCCCGAGATTATGCTCCCGAGGCGAGCCTCGAACTCACGGCCCCTGCAATCGGTCCGAGTCTCGCCTCCAGACACACATATCGTAGCTCGCTCGGTCACAGCTAACCCTCACGTCATTACTAGGACTTCGAAAAAAACTCAGTGGATTAGTCGATCTGCAAATCTCAGAGTCGTGGTTTATTCTTCTCCCTCAACCATCATGATCAGATAGTTCTGTGATTCAAATTGTTTCCGGCTCACCCGAATGGTTTAAATATCATTTCGGGTAACACGTTGAGAGCCCATAAATTATTTTGTAGGCATATTCAACTCTTTGGAAGATTGACACTTAATTATGAGAGTATAATACAGAAAGAGAAATGTAAAATACGGGCAAGGGCATAACTAACTCTTACGATATTATTATAATTAGCTATATATAATATTATTATAAGAGTTCTTCTTCTGGATCTCTCCACCCTGTTTTATTTTGGCATTTGAGCCACCTATTTTGACAAGGAAACTAATAGTGTCACTGTTTTCTGTGCTACAGCTCCTAAAATCTTGAAACACCTCGGAAAATCTGGGTCAGCCTAGACGGCAGTGAACTGTATAAGGAGTATTTCTGATCCCAGCATCCCGCTGTTTTCAATGCCATCATCTGGTTCATTTTGTGTGAAGAGACCTCAAGTGCGTGGTATCCTGGGATTCAAGTCGGTGCGCAGTAGTAACAATTCATCTATAGGTCTACCACAGAAACTTTGCATCCACGTGGCGCCCCCTAGGTCGCGGATCCGTGAACTATAACGATCGAGTCAACCTTCCATGGTGAAACCTAGACACGGAAATTGGGGCCCTGAGAAATTTGATGTTCTTTTAGTGGAATTTAAATTTTGAACGAACTTCAATCTGCAGTAGGAGGGGAATCATGTCACTTTAAAGGGGAGAAATTCGCGAAAAATTATTGCATGCGCGGGAATTTCCTTGATGATAAAAGATAAGTAGTTCTATGTTCTCCAGCAGAATGAGTCAAAGGGATGCAAAGTTTCTGTGGTAGACCTATAGAGAGTGTTTCACCTCTCTCGTTTCACGCATCTTGTTTTCTTGGAGACGGAGCTGAATACCCTGCCAGGTAAAGGGTATAAATACCCTTCTCATAAATATTAGCAGTCGATATGGTGAGGAACGCTACAGGTTTTGCGAAACACTTCGCTACTGCTTTGGCCTCCTTGGGAATAAGCAGCATTCAACAATTTTACGAACATCACTTTAACGCTCCTTCATCTTCGCATCTTCTGTATCGCACTTCCGAAAGCACTAATAAAGGGGTGGAAATTTCTTTTAGGAGGTCGAACCTTTGAAAGAGACGTTGTTCGTTCTGCAGGATTATTTCATAAATATTCTCTCTGCCTTGAAAATATCAAACCTGCCTGAGCCGACGTTTATTGGTTCATTGAATTATTCTGGTTCTTGGGCCTTTTCGTTCTTTTTAAATTCTTCCCGTGAAAGGTTGACTTCCATGAAGGAGTAAAATGAAACGGCTGTACCGTCTCTTGTAGAACAAGATAATAAATTATTATAGAAGCAAATAACTAAATAAATAAACGTATACCTGTCTACTTCCAGGTGTATTATTCAATTATATTGTGCCACATACCTCTTTGAAGTCCATGTTTACCGAAGATCCAAATTTTCGTGCGTCTAGAGTTCCTGTAATAAAATGAAAAATTTAGTATCGAGTCAAATAAAGTACGTGGGCTTGATGTATAAATGTGCCTAAAAACTAGGTACCTATATACGCTAACAACACTGGTAATTTGAGAGAGCGTACACAATCATTAAGTAGCTATCTACTTTGTTTTTTAGCATGGAACATGCTTTAGCCTCGACCTAACTGGCAAGAAGTGTTACGTTATTCGGGAACGGTAACTAGAAACGGTATCGAGTCACGAAATTTAGCCTAGTCGTTGATACGGAACTGAGGATCATGTAATGTGGTGTTACCTATGGGAACGTGTTTTAGCCATCACCTGACGTGACGAAACTGTGGCACGAAAGTAGCGCGGGATTTTATGATTATTTTCACTAATCAACCGACCCGTTTTTAGGGAAATGTATCGCCGTTAGTTTTCACCCCACGAAAATCGTTCGCCACTGGTTGAAAAGCCCTCAATCTATGCGTAAATTATATACCTACTGCCAAAACAGCTGTAAATATGGACGAAGTTGAGACATAACTACCTTTGATTTAAAAGAACTGTAAACAACATTCGCGGTAAAAACCAACATCAATTTAGTGGGTTACAAATTAGGGATGTCCGATACTTCAAAAGTATCGATCCAATATCGTATCGATACATCTAAAAAGTATCAAAAAGTATCGAACGATACTCTCAAAAAGTATCGATATTTTGAAGTATCGATACTTTTCGATACTTTCACAAAAATAGGTGAAAATGCCTTTTATGTTTTTCTCCATCTGTGTGACATCTCTCCATCGCGAGGTTAATAATTAATATAGAATGAACAAAACAATAAATCACTCATTTTTTTGTTTAGGCACTTGTTTTCGTATTGCACTTGGTTGGGTTAACATTTTGGTGGTCCTTCCTAGATTATGAAGGACAGCAGGTTATCATATGGTCTGTTCGGAGAGGCAGTCCTGAACGGTTCGGAGGGGTTTGGAGGAGCCCGGAGGAGTCCATTCGCCTCTATCCCCTCTCCATTTCAGTTCCGAACTGGTTCCAGACTGCCTCTCCGAACAGACCCATAGAGAGCTGGAGGTGATGGTGCATCATTTTTGTTTAGTTTGTTGAAGTGGTTGGTCTCCCAACAATCTACGTAGAGAAAGAGGTACCTACTAAAATTCGAGACTTCTTTTTATCTAATGTGGGAGATAAAAAATAGATAGCATTTTATCTAATGTGAGAGGTAAAAAAGTATCGCCTCCGATACTGAAAAAAAAGTATCGATACTACGATATATATCAGGGAAAAAAGTATCGATATGTATCGATACTTTTTTAAAAAGTATCGATACTTTTAAGTATCGATACTTTGGGGACATCCCTATTATAAATTCATTTTGTTGGTTGGCTTTGTTTTTACGAATGTAATTACAGATCTTGAACCTAGGCGAGATTTTGTTATAAACGCGGGCTATTAGTTGTGATGTGATCTTCAACGTTTTAGATGTTTTCGATTTCTTAATAATAAGAATGCCTTTGTTGTTATTGAGACTGCTTTGCAAAGTAGTGAGTCATCGTCTACTTCCACGGAAGAGCGAGTAAGGAAGCTCATTTGCATTCTTGTATTATACCAAGAACATTCGAGAAGCTTCGACCACTAAAGGAATGGCTAAAGCATGTTCCATGTTTCTTGAATTTTAGCCGAAGGCTCATAGCAGTAACCATCCGCGGGCAAGGCCCGAAGGGCCGAGTTTTTGATATCTCAATCTTTTTCAGCTTCAGAATCCATTATAGGAAAGTTGATTATTAATCAAATTTAAAGGGGAATACAAACCCCAAACGGTTTCGACTACAATAAATGTCAATGCCCACATTATTACTCTTCGTTGTTTTATTTCTCGTATAACCCACTCTTAGCTAGATGTTATAGTGGGGACTCACTATAACCGATTAATTCCACTTCATTCTGCTCTATAGACAGAGTTGTTATGCAAGATAACTCGGAGAGAGATGATGAAGAATCACGCTATTGAATACTAAAAAAGACAGGAATGTAAATATTCATAATTTCAGCTTGAAACACATCTTTTGGAAGATGACTTCTAAACGAAGAGAAGTTTGGTTCACCCTCTTGATCTGACGCATGCACCAGTTGCTGAAGATATATGGATACGACCGTCCTTCGAAGACCTGTTCACTTCCAAATGAGTAGCTGAGTGCACAATAATACTCTTCTTTCTCGCCTCCCAAAGCTTTCTGAATCCTGTCTCGTCATATCATAACATTTCGACCTTTAATCAACCTGGTTAGTTAGTGGTAGAGCTTTCAGAACCGCATCCACTTGATTACCTCTTCTGTAAATCATTAATCCTCAAATTGTTTTATCGCAACTGGAATGTGAATTTTCATTTGGATTGCTACTTATGATGAATAGCAGGAATTGCATAGAAATGAACCAACAATACGGTTTTAATACACTCTGGTGGAGACTCTTTTTTCTCCTGATGGAGGTTCAGCTGTGTTTGGATGGAACAGTTTAGTTCACGCCCTGTTGGTTTCACAGATAGGATCATTTGATTGGATTTCAGAAGTAAAAACACCGCTCATGTGAGAGGAATTGAAATGCTTCCAATCGAGGGGATATTAGTTCCACAATACCAATTGCCACTGCTCATGACTTCACTCGTCGTTTTCACGGTGGTTTGGAACAGGTAAATATTGAAGGTTCCCCATGTATAAAACTAAAATGGCCTCTCGACTAAATTCTGATCTCTCGACTTTGGACTCTCGTGATAATGCTGATAGTTTGATGACATTCAACATGCGTACCGGACCTGGTGAGATTGAACAGTTGAACTAGCCTGTGTTATTTACACTGTCTCCTCCATGGCCGTTTTCATACTGTGCACCATTCTTGGCGTAACATCCGGGCGTTTTATGGGTTAATGATCCTTGGGCATTACCATGGTGCGTGTGCTTGATAGAGTTCAGCTGAGTGGTAAAGCTGAAAGAATGGTGATTCCTAGAATAGATCCTGAGAGAAGATGGAAATTCAATCAAAAGGCAGCTCTCTAAAGGAATTCTTCCTTGGTACACCTGTCGGATGAGAACCTACGGTCAAACAGAGTAATACTCAGAAGGAATGATCATAAATTACTGAGAAAAAATTAATTTCAAAATACCAAAACGTACTAAGGTACCCCAAGTTGAGGATAACTGTCGTGAAATCAAAAGTTTGACAATAAATAGGTATATTGTAAACAAGATAAGATAAGTAGGAGATTCACATAAAAAGCACTGATGGTACCGGAATAAAAGCCAATTTTCGGATAAGGTGTACATTAATTTTTAATAATGTTCAAAAATTTGTTTTTGCTTACCTACTTTATATATATATTTACATTATTAGGTACATAATCTTTGTTGATTTAACTGGTGATCACTGAGTATGAATTTGATTTGTGCAAATCCATATGGATCTTAAAACGCTGCAAATCATTGCCCAAAGGTTTATTATTTTCTGTATAGATCACCCTTCATAGATCACTACCTACTAGGGCCTTTTTTGAAAATTTCAAACCCAACCACCAACCAAATGGAAATGAAGGGTTGAAATTTTCAAAAATGCCCTAGTAGGTTGTAGGTGCCTACAGTTGATAGGGAGGGATCTATACAGAAGGGTGATCTATACAGAAAATAATAAACCTTTGGGCAATGATTTGCAGCGTTTTTTTTACCTACCTACCTTCACACTGAAAACGCTTCACACTCGATTCGAAAAATAGACAGCTGAAGTACGCCTGGAATATTCTAAGGCCGCTGGAGGGAGGGACTGATTGGGGTACGTTAGTTGAACCCTCCAAGTAAAAAAAATACATATATATATATTACATCTATAAAGTCTCTACATTTCAATAAACTGTAGAGGCTGCAATCATACTAAACTCACTTGGCGACTAATCCCTTCTTTCCCTCTTCAATCTGCATAGTATCCGATGCTTCTATACTTCCGTCAATGCTAAGGCCGAACCAAAATGGTTAAACCCACCTGACTAACGGGATTATCATTGAGCTGATGGTAGACTTCGATACCGTCTTTTTTTTCCTATGGGATCTCCGGGGAAAGGAAGCTGATCCCACCTTGACGTGAGTGGATGGATGTAGTCGTTTAGGAGGACGAGGCAGAAAGTGAGGTAGGCTTCACTCCCGCTAACACCCTCTACCGGTTCTATGGAAAATAGAATCTCCCATTACTATGCAGATCGGATTTTTTCTTCACTCCCTCATCCAACTCTGTCTCGTCGGGGCACGTGTTTTTGGCAGGTTCCGACATACGGGTGGAATCAGATATCCCATCGGGCTTACCGCTGGAACCGCATAGCCAGGAATCACTCAATTCCCTCTTAGTCCGAGAACCCATGTGATTTATAATAAAAAATAATAATCATAAAAATTCAAATTCTACACGGATTTTTGTAATCTTTGAAATATATCTATTGAGAGAGCTCTGAGGATGTGGACTAATATATTATTGAAATACAAAATTGGGTACAAAAACAATAAAACTTCTAAAATTGTCATACCTTACTTACTACTCTACTTACTCGTATTAAGGGGGTAAGGAAAATTTTTTGGGTCAAAATGTCAGTTTTGAGATAAACACCTTTTTCCAATAATACTGCCGTCCTTAGCAAGAAGGGCGCATCTCCGAAAATCAAGATTTTCAGTACAAGCACTTTTCGTTTTTTAAGTTTCGCGTCCAGTTAATTATACTTTTACCCCATTTTCGGGACATCATACGGTAGGTCCAATCATTCTCCAACTTACTACGGCCTTTTTTTCATGGGAATACAGAGATACGCCCTTTCCACTTAGTAAATGAGGATGATATTCGAGATATACGCCTTTTTTGTTAAGCATTCCAAGCACTTCAAGCGGTTTCCTGGCAGATTTTAGCCGGGGTTTTTAACATGATTCGTTAGTTGTTTCTACACTACGTCTTTTCTTACGCAGATTATTAAATTCGATCATATGGAAAAGTTCGGTGACGAGCCTCCAGCCCAGTTTGTTTGGTGACTTATCATTAATAAGCGAGCACCCTACGAGATCCGGCTTTTCCGCTAAGCATTTTGGTTTCCAAGAACATATTTCGAATTTTTGCTAAGCAAAAAAGTCGTATCTCAGGAGATGCGGCTTTCTTGCTTAGTAGAGAAAGGTATTCGGCATGATATCCGCCTTTTAGGCTTAGGAAAAACGACATACGCCTAATCGCCTAAGGATTTCAAGAAATTTCAGAGATACGCCCTTTTTCACTAGCGTTTTTGTGTACCTTTTCGTACCCATAGGGTACTTTCGTACACGAATGAGGTATCATAAGGTGCAGAAGACTCCAAAGATTCTGGATACTTATGCAAAAACCTGAAAATCGCCAAAATCCGAGATACGCCCTTCTTGCTAAGAACGGCAGAATATACTACATTAGGCATCAGAATCCAAAATATTAGAATTTTTATTAACTCTTACGTGTTCAAAATTAAATTGCAAGTTGACTACTCAGAGTTTTGGAAACCGCTCGGCGCGTACGAGGGGCCGCCTCCGCTCTTTTCAAAGTCTTTTTCAAGTTGATTTCTTGCTTCACTCTTTTTCCATCGCGCCTGTTTTGTCATATTCTACCAAATTTCATCAAAATCGGTTCTTGGTAACTAAGGCAAGTGCCACGGACGGACGGCCAAATTTGATTTGATTTTTGGATCGTACGTACCTTGAAACGTAAACCAACAAATTGTGTGGAGGGAGGGGTGGGGGTTAACACTTTGCTTCTTGGTCGGTTCCAAAATCATATTGGAAATAATAAACCAAAATCCGCGCACGACTCGAAACAGAAACAACTAACGGCTGATAACGGTGAAAACTCAAGATCAAAACAATGTCCGATGACAGCAATATTCATCTTCCACTTCTTTTTAAAGAGCTCAAGAAACGCTGTTTACATGGAAGACGCTTTCGGAGACATCCTAACTGAAGAAAAATAAGATGTAAGATCGATTCGGGGATAAATCAATCGATTCCTAGGTCGATACATGTCACTTTTAAAAAACCACCCTCCCAGAAAAATCACAATTCTTGACGTGAAAGGAACGTTTTTTTCCTAAACCACTCGGACTATCATGATGAAATTTTTATGGCGTGTTACTATTATTATATTGAAGCTCTGGTGCAAAGGAAATTGCAAAAAAATTGATGAGGAGTCTCCTGGAAATTTTTCAAAGTTTCAAAAAAGATCGAGTTTTTCATCATGTTCACTAATCGATTACCAATCTTCTGATATCGCTGTCACAAAATTATATACACGGTTGATTTTACACATTGTTATGATGAAGTGTGCGAAGTCGCATCAAAATTGGACGAGTAGTTCCTGAGATAGCGGTAAAATTGAGGTAAAATACACTAAAAATCAGATTTTCCTTATCCCCTTAAGTTAATTTTATAATATAAATAAAATCGTCAAGTTACAAATTACTACGTTTTCCTACTTAGAATTGTTTTAAATGCTTAGAGAAATGGACGGATCAATTAGGGAAGTCGGCCTTCTATTGGGTTTATAGAGAAAATGTATGAAGAGCAAAACTTCCTCTGAGTTTCGTATATTGAACGCAACTTGGAGGCGGTAGTGCAGGAAAACAGGAAAGTAACAAGGGGCCAACCTTCGTACTTGATGAAGCAAGTTGGTAATAGTGTTACAACTGGCGAGGGTCTCATTTCAACCAGGTTTCAACATACCTCCCTCAAGTCACATTTTTCCGTCCCCTTCCGAAGCGTAACTGTGTAAATATAGGTAAAGGAAAGGACTACTTTTATAAGGAACGCCCTCGTCGTGGCAAATTAGAACTCGTCTTGAAAACTGGGAAAAGTTTCAAAAGAAATTCAAAGGAAAGTTGAACGTACTGTTGAGGTCGAGAGGAGATTTTTCCGCCCTACCGATTTTCCGTCCGTCCTGCTCTACTCGGTACTTTGCCAAGTTCCTTTGAACCTATTTTGACGAAATTTGGTACATTGGCACCAGTTGGGGTCTAGTTGTGCCCCCAAGTTTTCGGTTGATGTCAACCTAAGGGGTAGAAAGTGGAGGAAACACATTTTCAAAATGCCCTAGCTCGAAAAATTGCTATGTACTAGAGTATTATTTTTTATCAATTTAAAATAGCGACGATTTTCAAGAATTTCTTGTCACTATCCAGAGCTCTGTGGTACCAACCGTTTGCCTAATGAAGATAATTAATTACCTGATTAGTGAATGTTGATGACATTTTTTCATCAATTTAAGATAGTGATTAATGTTTCTAGAAACGAATGTTACCACCCACGATCAAAAATATAAATGCGCGTTTGTTGTAGAATCGATCAAAGTGCTCAAGCAATACTGGGTAGATGTCCCAAATCCCCCCCTCCTGCCAACAGACCACTCATTCTTAATGTTTGTTCAAGATTGCCTCAGATAGTCTGCGTTGGACGAATGATGAGTCAGAAACGTGAGTGTGAATCGCACATGAACGTTCGCTGACGGGAGTGAGCCAAATTCCGCTGATCAAATGCAATATTTGAACCCATTTTTTTTAAAGGGGCTATGTGACATTTTCGGCCATTTTCACTTTTTTTTTTTTTTTTGGGTTTCCATATTAAATATGGAAACCAAATTTTGGTTGCATCGATTGCGATTAAAAGGAACCTCGTATCATTGACGCTTCCCATAAAAACAGGTTGAAATTTCCGATGTCTTTTGAAAGGGGCTATGTGAGCCATCTACACGTCAACCTGCACAATATCTGAATCTTGTTGCAAAATGTAGAAGTCATGGCTGTTACAAGGATTTCACGTTTACGCATGCCCATAAGATACATTCAATTTGGGGGCCATGATTTTCATAGGGGATCATCATCATCACAACTCGCATTATTCCTGAAAATTTTATCCAAATCAGATGGGAAATATAGAACTTATGGCCGTGGCAAGGACTTCACGTTTGCGCAAGTGCAGCGGCTACTATCAGTCCGGGGGTAATGATTTTCATAGGGGACATCTACACCCCCACCCGCACAATCCCTGAAAATTTCATCAAAATCGGATGAGCAATGTAGAAGTTATGGCTGTGGAAAGGATTTCATGACAGACAGACAGACAGACAAACACGGAACCAAAATTGTTCAGGAAGGTCTGAAACGTAAAACGCGAGTGGAAATTTTGATTTTGGTTGATTTTATTTTAATTTTGAATACCTAAACTGATCATATACATATTTTATGTACATATTTTCATCAAAATATGTTTAATTCAATGAATAAAGCTGTTTATTTAAATGATTTCAGTCCTGAAAAATCGATTTTTTTTAAAGGTGGTATGTGAGAGCATTTCAAATTGCAATTTGATACACTTCCCCTTGCTAAAAAATGATATGAAACATTCTGGAGGATTGTAGAGTATTTAACTGTATTGGAATATTTCAAAAAATGGGATGTTTTGATCGTTTTGACGACTTGGGACAGTTTTTTGCGTTTTCCCGAAAGTTTCACAAATGACACATAACCCCTTTAAAAAAAAACGGGTTCATTTTTACTGCTGATATTTGAGCTACTGATGCATCGTCCTCCCTTCATAAAAAGTTATGTACAATTCAGATTGTCAACAACAAAAATCTAGAGTTCCCAATATTTGTGAATTTGATACTTGAATTCTTTGCGATTCACAAAAAAAATCAAGAGCTGTTACCGAATGAATTTTTTTCTAAGTCTCTGAATCACGGAATCAAAAAGAATTGATCATACACTTAAATCCACTTGGTATAAAAATCCTTCTCCCCTTAATGACAATCATTACTTTATAATTCAACTTGCGACAATCAAATTCATTTCTTTCAAAGAACGTTGATGTCGAACATCAGCTCCTCCATGAGTTTTGCTTTGTCCCGCCATGCGGGCGCCCTCAGAGTGAGAATCCGCCAACTTCAAGTCCCATTGAGCCAAGTCCTTCGGCATCGGCGATAATTAGGATTCAATCGTATTTTCCCCACTAACGACATCTGGATAGAGTCGGATGAAACCTCGAAGTTTCCTTCTCTCGGAAGAAATTGTTTCGTACGTGATCGTTACAAGTTGAAAACTTGAGATAACGCGTCGAAAGTGCTTTGAGTTTGTTGAAAGACCTTGTTAGCCCTAGAATGGAACAATGGGAAAGATGAATCTTACCCCGGACTTAGTTTAAATTTCAAAAGTTTCCGAAGGGAAACGAGCGGTGTTTCGTAGCGTCTCAGGTCTTGCTTCTTTCACGATGTGTGTGTGGTAGAAGTACTGTCGCTCTATCAAACGCCTTGGTATTATCTGGCGAAAAGGGAATTTTTTGACGTATTTCGAACACCAACATAAGGAGAACATTCGTTACCATTCAAGACATCATACAAACAATATGGGTTGTTTTAATATCCAATACTCGGATAACTCTTCTGTGGTCCACGTAAACCCTCACCGTCGCATCTTCTGCTTCGAGACATTTTTTCCCTTGAGGATCGATGTCCGGTGGGATTCGTCTGGATCGAAAACCCCGCGACCGCGGTTATTTCGCTTCTGACCCTCGTACGTCGCATCTTTACTGCGGGGAATGCTCGTGAGGAATGCCACATTCTGTGAGTCTCTCTCCACCACACGCCTTCATTTTCCTTTAAAGGCATCCGTACGTTAGAACCCTACACGGCCGAATATACGCGTGACCTATTTACGGCACGAAATCGAGTTTCCTCGGAAGAAGGGTGGTTTAAAACGTAGAATCCATGCCCGCTTGAGATGAAAACCAGTAAGGATGGTATATACGGTTCAAGAGGTCTTTGGATTAGCAGGATGTGTGAGGAGGAGTTCCTACGAGTACTCACCTGTCGTGTGTTACACACCAGGCTCAATTACACTGACAAGCGGATGGAGTGAGGCTCTCCAATCCTACCTTTCATATAATCCCTACGAATGATAGTGGAGTTGGTAGTAGATGAACTTCGATCACTTTTTATTCTATTCGATTCTTGATCACACCTAATTTCAAACTTTGACAGAACATTTCTAATTTAGAAATAAGAAAATTTACAATTTTATGGTCAAGAAAGGTGAAAAATACGTTTTTTGCACATCAACAGAATTGTTTTATTTATGAGAGAAAAACATTTATTGAACATTTTAGGAGTTGAAAAAAAGAAAATATTACAAAATACTATTGAAATAGTAAAAATTAGTAAAATTATTACAAAATTTGCTGCAAATTATTACACAAAGGTTTATTATTTTTCTATACTGACCACTCGTCTGCAAAGAACTCGGCTTTCCCATTGTCACCATCTATCAACCATAGATACTACCTACCTACCACGTACCTTCAGCGATCGCATTTTTGTCGGCTAAATTTTGAACGGACGTTAGGCCTTTTTTGCGATTCACACTCGTGTTTCTGATTTATCGCAAGATCAATCCTCAAGTTCTCGTAGGGAGCAACCAGTTTGTTCTACAGGGCCCCGCGTGGTCTCTAAAAATTCTAACAATTCAATAGTATCTTAAATTGATGAAAAAACAATACCTTTATATCGAAATTTGTTGAGCTAGGGCATTTTCAGAATTTCAACCCTTAGAATTGACCGACATCAACCAAAATCATCGGGACACAACTAGACCTCAAATGGAGCCCATATACCAAATTCCATCAAAATCGGTCCAACGGAACTAAGAAAAGTGCCGCGCACGGTGGACGGCGGGTCAAATTTTTATTCGATTTGTTGGATTCTACGTACCTTGAAACGTTAACCAACAAAATTTAAGGGGGGGGGGGGGTAAACAATTGTTTTTCTTGGTCGATTTCAAAAGTTCATTATTGAAAATAATTTAAACCAAAATTGGACTAGAACTCCATTAATAGTCGAAACGGAAGGGATTTGCCAAAAGTTCAAATTTAATTGCCAAAAACTCAAATTGATTTATGCTAAAGAATTTTTTTTTATTTATAATTTTATCTTTAGTTTTATTATTTCAGGGTGAGGAAGGTGGGCCGTACTCAGGATTAAAAGCGTTCAAAAGCCTGAGTCCTGAAGGGAAGCGCGCTGGCGCCTGTACAGTAACTTATGTACCTACACTTGAGACCTACATCAACATGAAGGAGCAATGAGTGCTACATTTGCTACATTATTTTATTCGTCGGAGACGACAAGGATGACGCAACTGGAATTTCAACTAACCAGATAGCTAATTGGACAAAATAAGTGGAGAATTAAACTGAGCGAATCAATATCAGTACACATTAACTTTACCAACAGAAAAGTCCCGGCATTAAAAATACCTCCTCATTTCCAAGATGTTCATTAATCCCTCTAAATCTTCTAAGAAACTTCTAAGACAAAAAAGATTTATCTAGTGAGGAGAAATCCGCCATTTTCAGATCCTAATTCCGAAATTTCTCCTTAAGCAAATTGGTACATCAAATTTTCTCATGAAATACTAGTCAATCCGTTAAAAAGTCATATTCCTATAAGTTGGACCATGGAATTACCACAAGTTTCCCCGATATTTTCATGGGCAGTGCCCCACAAATTACTACTACAACTAACTACCCCTACTAAAATGTCAGTGTCAGTTACAAAGAGAGAAAATCTACTTACTTTTTCATGGCGAACTTTAGTGAAGAAATGCGTAGGCCATAGAGTTTTATAGAATTGTATAATTCTCCACTGAGCACTCGATCGAAAGGAAAAACTTTCTCAGTCCAGTAGCTGTGGCTCTCTTAAAACTAAATGTGCCGTGAAGCAGTTGGGCATAACCAACAAACTACTTGTCTCCAGTACTCTGTGGGCATGACCCGATACAAAGCGAGGCGCCACATAAAAGAGATGAAACGTGCAGAAAAGATGAGCAATAAACGATATGTAGTGTGCCAAATCAGTGATGAGTGCTGGGATTAACAGATGTCTGGAACCCAAAGATGAAATCAAATGATTTGAACAGAAGCCAGAGGTCGTTAACGACTAATTAATAGTTAAATTATGAGCACCACGGTTTATGGTGAGAATTGTAAGATTAATTTGTTGAAGTGTCAATAGACTTCTATGTACGTACATGGTGCTTTGGAAGATAAATCTTGATGCTGAACAGTTCTTGATCTTTTGATTAAATGTACAGAGAAGCTAAAATGGGAAGCTAGGGTTTCCTGTTTCCACGGAGTCTGAGCGTAAATCAACTGACCGCGATATGCGATTTCCCAACTGCGATTGTCACAAGGAAAATAACGTAACAAGGCTAGGTATGGGCAAATAGGAGAAATAAATAGTGCAGCATTTTCATCGCGTCAATGTTCATCGTGCATTTTTCTCATTTGGAATCTCAGTGAACGATGAACTGAAAACGTATCCACTCTTAAATCTTCTATCTAGTATAGATAGTACATTATAAGATAGTATAATATACTAGATCAATATTATTGATCTTCTGTTCAAATTGAAATTCCGTGTTGTTAGGACATTTTCAACCTAACAATCTGGTAGATGTTTTGTTTACATTCAGTTTTGCGCTCTTTCCCTGGAATTGAAGAGCTTGACTTGTTTGTTTTGAATCAAATGATTCACCCTCAACGTCAGTAACTCTGTATGAGTTACTCTGTCTGAGATTTTTCGTTCTCAGTATTGAGTGTATCAAGCAGCTAACCAAATTTCCTGTAGAGATCGCCGATAGTCGACAGTAACTATCAAGATATCACTAATTCATGACTCCACTATCGATAGATTTTTACTTTTTTTGTATTTGAAAATCTCAGCATATGGAGAGCTGAGACGATTAAATACTGAGACGAGTGGAGCAGCCTCAACTCTGGGAATTCCATTTGAAAGAACTCCTCAATTCACTAAGGAGTTCCTTGAACTAGTATTCTCGAAGTTGAGGCTCGTGACAGCATTTATTACCTGTTGTTTGTTGTGAGTACCTCATTTCGAGAAATTAGAAAGATATTCGCCACTTGTGCAAAGAAACAACATTTGTGGTGCCTGAAGAGAGAAAGGGAGAGAGTTAGAAGGCAAGAAGAAAAAGTCGATACCACGCATTTTGTTTCTTCGCACAAGTGCTCCTATTATGAGGCTCAAGAAGCAGTGATAAATTGGACATTCGTATTATACATTTTAAATAAATTCGTTTGCCGTTTGAAATCTGTGTATAGTCTCATAAATATACGGAATCCTTCATCGCACATGTACGTACGGAATAGGGGAAGCCACTATCGAAAAACTATCGATAGTAGGTACCGATAGTTTTTAATCGATCTATCGACTATCACCCATCCCTACTTTCCACCGATCCGTTGGTGGGGAGGGTTTGGTACATGTACCTATTGCATACCAAAATTTTCTGTTTTGGGTCTCCTCATTGGTCCTCATAGGTCCCACCTACTCATTCGTAGTTTCAACTTTGAGCAAGTATATGGAGGGTATTCACATTTAGGCAAATACCCTTGAGAAAACCAAGGTTCGCTACAGGTATTGCCTAGCCGTTTTGCATAGCTCTATTTGGCTACTTATTTCTAATTGTGAAGGTATTTCAGTTGATCAATTTGCACTGTAAGTAAGTATACCAAACGTCTTCGCTTCGCATTATATTCCACATCAATTCATATCCCTGAGCAACTTGTATAATTCAAATCGGTTGCATCGTGACTCAGGCAAGTGGCGTGAAAAATTTAAATACCACCGAGAAAAACCTCTCGAATCCCAGCATGAACTTCCCGTATCAAGCCCGCTTCAGCAAACAATGTTCCGATTCACGGGAAAAAATAATAACGTGTAACCAAGGTTGGGAAAAAGTTCAACAGCTCCAACCTCCACCTCTTGACTTTTTTATATTGCGAAAGGAAAGTTGGCCCATACCGCGTCTAGCTGCCATCCTTCGAAGAAGCGTCTCGGCCTAGATTATTATTTTTATATCGCCAAGGTTCGTTCAATCTTCCCCGCTCCTAATGGGATTGTAGTACTTCCGTTATTATCTTTTCATTTCGGAAAACTCCCGAAGTTTTTACGACACCGAATAAACTAGGGGGAGCGTGCACTTTGCGAAGACTCTCTAGAATATTGAAGAACACGGTCTCGAGATGAGTTAGGAAACCTGTTTATGCACAAACCAAAGTTGTCTTCAAGTTTTAAGTGGTGTACTGTTTTCTGAACGAGGCAATGTAAATGGCTTGGAGTAGGTAGAAGATTTTGAATTATTTTAAAGGAAAATTGTTGCGGAGAGTGGAGCGGAATGATTAACGTAAATCACTACATATTTACTGTAAAAAATACAGTAATTGGGAATAGGGGGTGCGCCTGATTTTGTTTTAAATTTTTAATCGAAAGTAGACCTCATCCTGATAATTTTGACACCAGCCGTTCACTTTTTGGATGAGTAGATCTTTTTCTATGATTTTTCAAAGTTTCGAATGTTTATGACGTCACGCGCCCCTCCCGCCAGGGCGGGACCCCCCAGCCAACTGTGACGTCATAAACACCCGAAACTTTGAAAAATCATAGAAAAAGGTCTTCTCTCGCTAGAAGGTAGCCGTTGGTGTCCTGCAGCTGGAAAGAACGAATCTGAGATCAACAGAGAGAGAATAATCCATACTACCTTCCTTAGAGAAATCAGGTACATACGAGTAGTTGACTTTTGTCCCCATTTTGATCCTTCACCACAGGCGAAGCAAATGTTTTTGCAATAACAATTTATTTTGTTACATCCCCAACGGGATCCAATTTATCAAACTGTCTGGTCCAGCTGTTCAAGACGTGCAAACTTCCTCGAAACACTGAGTTTAGGAAGCAGCTTGAATAGGAAAGTTTTGGCAAGTTTCAAGTGTGAATACAGATTACGTGATAGTGAATAATTAACAGCTTGTGCACCCCCTGGGAGTTTTTTCATTTAACAAAGAAAGTGCTTTTCTTCAATCATCATAAAATGTATTATGTTTTCTTCTGTGAATCCGTATATCAGATGTGGATGAGATTTTACAAATACTTATGTACATGAGTTTACTAATGCATGCCCCTGTTCCGGTTTATCTCCTCAATTACTTGATTTATATTATATTTATATGAAATACTTTTAGGAATAGGCCTCTGAGCGCAAAAATGGAGAGGTAGAAGATATTCCTACGTCGCAGACCAAATATGGTTCACGAGAGAAGATGCTTGCGCGTGTTTATCTTGTGCGGGAAGGTCTCAAGATTGATGTTACTTAGTTGATTGAGGCGCGGCGGGTAATTAATGTGGTATAATGTGGAAGCTGTTTAGTTGCAATATCTAGTCAGCGCTTGGGTTTCAAACTAAATTGATCTACGAGGAGTATTTAGCGTCTCCTGACACCGTTGTAGTGGTTCGCAGAATCCATCAAGTTCACCGTGTTCAGTCAATGTTTACTAACCGCATACCTGTAGCCGGGATTTAGTTACAGGCGGTTGAGAGTATGAGGGGGGGGAAGTGCAGTTAAGAACCTTCAGCTCGAATTTTGTGTGCATCAGGCACCACAGATCTGTGGCCAACAGATCCTTCCTCGTGAGGTCTCGGGAGTAGAACAACTACAGACCTATCTGAGTCTAACGAAGCAACTATGAATACGTTGACAATAATCAAGACCTGAGCGTAGTTCATATACTAACATTCGGATCATAATAAAAGACTGAGAAGAATTGACCTCTTAAGAACGTGTTGTCCTTATCCTCCGAGTGCTACACCAGTTCTTCGAGGAAAACAAGCAGGCAGTGATCTCAAGTCCGAAGTAATGGCCTTCCAGAGGATGGGTAGTCACTCATGCGCTCGGGTTTGTTCGCTGCTTGGGTAAAGCAGGCAGTACAGAAGGCCGTCTCTGCATTGAAGATATTAGAGAGTAATATAGTTGGTATGGAGTAATATGGTAATATGGTTGGTGGTGTTTAGGTCTCAAGAGATCTCATCGGACTCCTGAAGGGCTCTTTTCAATCTTGCAATTACTCCGACTGTTCTTTATGCCAGCGAAACCTGGGGATTTCTCCAGACGGATACAATAGAACCCATTCAAACATATTGTTTAGTAATGCATGTATTCCAGGGGACGTCCCATTGGATAAGCATTGGGTCAATTAATACCAGTTGGTAAGCGAAACAACTTTTCACTCGATGTAATTTATTAAGAATTATAGGCAAGAAATAGTGACCCCCCCCCCCATCTCCCTTATCCACCATATCATTTCTAGCCGCGTGGGAGCCTCAAATTTGAAGAGCATTTGAAAAACCATGATCTACGACACCCAACATGCGAATTCGAGTTCACCCCCCCCCCCCCCCTCCAACCATCACTAGGTAATGGTGCCAGTCTGGCACCAAAGCGGTAATACTTCGTAACGTTGAACTTTCATTTATTTAAAAAAAAATTTTATTATTATTATTATTTATTTTATTATTATTATATTTTTTTATTATTATTTTAAAAAAAACTTCAAAAAACCGCCGAAATATGCGGTTTATGGTGCCCTGGCACCATGGTGGCACCACTATTAGTTCCATGGTGGGAAAGAGAATAATTCATGAAAATACGGAGGTATAATGAGAATTGTTCCTCAATTTCAAAGCTTAGATACAATTAGTAAGCTATAAAGGAACCGAAATATTGAAAAATCGGATATTTTGTGAATATTATCCCCCCTAACCCCCTCACCTTGTGAATTTTGATACTCTGGTGAAATAGTGTGCAATTTGGTAGATTTATGAGTCGAACAAAAGAAACACTCAAAACGGTTGGAAATTGAGGCCTGGGCAAATTTTACAGGATTATGCCCACAAACGCACGTTTTTTGAGCATTAACCCCCCCCTTTCCCCCCCTTAAAATTCAAAATTCGAAATTCCGGCGCCGTAGTGCACAACTAGATAGGTTTCCGCGTCGAATAAAAAAACGAAAATCGATTGGAAATTGAGGCCTGGGTAGAGTACACAAAATTAGGCCCAAAAACGCACTTTTTTTTAGCATTAACCCCCCTTTCCCCCCTTAAAAAGCAAAATTCGAAATTCTGGCGAGGTAGTGCACAACAAGATAGTTTTCCGCGTCGAACAAAAAAAGAACCAGGAAAATCGGTTGAGAACTAAGGCCTGTGCAGACGACACAAGATTTTGTCACACACACACACACAGACATTCACCTATGGTTTTTTTGCGGATTTGGATTCAGAATGGTCTAAAACGGATTACTTTGTGGTTATTTTTTTCTGTTGAGTGTTGTCCTCCTTAACCTCAGATCGATCGCATAAGGACGCCCAAGGCTTACTGTGGGACGTCCTAAAAAGGGCGTTCAAGGCGTTGCTAGCGCTGAGTTGGTGGACACCGGACTGTTTGGTGCACTCATAAATCATTATTGTGGTTGATAGGAATATTTATGTTTGGTTTTTGGTCGAAGCTAAGTAATATGGAAAACCAAAGACTCTCCAGGATTTTCGATTGGCGGCTTGTCCAGCTTGCTGTTGGTGAATCGGAGACCAAGAAGTGATCATATAGCTTATATTCTGGAAAATTGCCGTTTTCATTGTTCTGTGTTTTCTTTGTGATCGTAAAAACATTTCGCCTTGAAGAAAACGTTGTGCGTTTTTAGTGACGAAATACTTTGTCTAGTAGTAGTACTACCTAGTCCAGTACCTAGTATCAGGACCTGATACAAAAAGTAAAGTTTGATTTCTTAACGTTTTTGAAGTTGAAAAATCGAAGGTGAAACAAGCCTTTAAAGTGGTCGTTTCTTTCGAGTCAACCAAGCATTCTCGATGATTTCAACATTCAGTCTCGACTTTTTCAAACATTCATAGGTGAAAACAAGACTTTGAAGTGGTCGTTTCTCTCGAGTGAACCAACATATAGGGGCATGTTGTCCAAAGAAGGGACGATAAAAAATTCACAAATAGTGATAGATAGGGTTTTTTTTTTTTTTTTAATGCGCTAAGGGTCAATTTTACGTAGGCAAAGTTTTTCTCAATAATGTTTCGAGTTTGGAAAAGCGTATAACCCCTCCGTAGAAGTCATTGACCTAAAGAAAGTAAGAGAGACCCGCTGGCGAACTAATTTGTAGGGTGAAGCCAGAGAAAAAATTAGCCAAAGTAAATGGACTTACTCGAGCCCCAAAGCCTGGTGTAGACTATTATTTGCTTCATTTCTTATTTTCAATAATAAGCCTTTGGAATCGAGCAAGAAAAAAAAATTTTAACCCCCCCTCAAAATTTGATGTTTTACGTTTCAAGGTACGTAGAATACTAAAATCGAATAAAAAAATTTCCGTCCGTCCGCCGTACGCGGCACTTTTCTTAGCAACACTGGACCGATTTGGTTCAAATTTGGTAAGCGGTAAGCGTAAATTTGGTAACTTATATGGGCTCTATTTGGGGTCTAGTTGTGCCGCGAAGCTTTTGGTTGATGTAGGTCACTTCTAAGGGGTGAAAATTAAGGGTTGAAATTTTCAAGAGTGCCTTAGCTCGAAAACTCTCGAAATAAAGGTATCGTTTTTTCACCAATTTTAAATAGTATTGAATTTTAAAAAAATTTTGAGAACACCCGGAGCTCTGTAGGACAAACCGTTGGGTCCCTACGAGTACTTGAAGGTTTTCCTTCCATAAAACAGAATCATGAGTGTGAATCGCAAAAGAGTTTCTTATAAACTCTCCATTCAAATTTTATCGGACTGAAATGCGATCGCTGTTCATTTCATCGATTTGTATACAGTTTTGTCTTATGCGTAACCAGTAATCAAATTTCCATATGAAGCTTTCTATTTTTCCAATCGAGTGTGAAACGTTTAGTTCTTTCTTATAAACTTGATTGTGAAGGTGTGAAGCCAGTATGGTGTGGTAGGTAGTACCTAGCTGGTAGGTAAAAAAAAGTTGGTAGGTAAGAAAATGTTGGTGGGTAAAAAACGCTGCAAATCATTGCTCAAAGGCTTCTTCACTCTTCAGATCACTGATCAGCTGAGTGAGCTCCGAGACCATTTTCAATCCTATTGAATGGAAGTGCTCTTCCAGGCGTCTCCAGCATTCGACGAGATCTTCTTCACTCCTCAGATCCCTGATCAGCTGAATGAGCTCCAAAGCCATTTTCAATCCTATTGAATGGAAGTGCTCTTCCAGGCGTCTCCAGCATTCGAGGAGATCTTCTTCACTCCTCAGATCACTGTTCAGCTGAGTGAGCTCCAAAGCCATTTTCAATACTATTGAATGGAAGTGCTCTTCCAGGCGTCTCCAGCATTCGAGGAGATCTTCTTCACTCCTCAGATCACTGATCAGCTGAGTGAGCTCCAAAGCCATTTTCAATCCTATTGAATGGCAGTGCTCTTCCAGGCGTCTCCAGCATTCGAGGAGATCTTCTTCACTCCTCAGATCACAGATCAGCTGAGTGAGCTCCGAAGCCATTTTCAATCCCATTGAACGCAGGAAGATGAAATTTGAGAGGGAAGGTCAAGGGAGAATACAGATGGTAGTAGGTGCTATTGATGGAGAACCAGTGATCAAAACAGAAGGGTGATCTATACAGAAAATAATAAACCTTTGAGCAATGATTTGCAGCGTTTTAATTTGCAAAAGAACAACCAAATCCACGAGGTGAGTATGGTTGACAATGTCTAGTACAATTGTATGTCAGGTTTCTTTCCATGCTTGTAGCACAGATAGCTATGCAAACATCCTCAAGAAAATTTCAACTTGTGTTGATGATACGTGTTCTAAATTTGGTGGAAAGTATGACATCTATTGTTGTCTCGTGGATATTTTATTTGATATAAGGATATAATAAAAATTTCTCCCTTGCGAGGGAAAAACATTAAATCATGTTTAATGTTTTTCCCTCGCAAGGGAGAAATTAGATTGCCGATCACTCAGCTAATCAGTGACCATCTTGGTACAACTAGACCCCAAATGGAGCCGATATAACGTGGTAACTAAGAAATCGGTCAGTGGTAACTAAGAAAAAAAAGCGTTGCAGATTTGCGTGTCGGAATTCACAGAATGACCCCCAGCCCTAAAACATTAAACATGTTAATATTTTAACCTATCTACAATGCAGCGATGTTATTTTGTTCGAATTAACCTTTCTATCTAAAAACGCTGCAAATCATTGCTCAAAGGTTTATTATTTTCTGTATAGATAACCCTTCTGTATAGATCACTGGTTCTCCATCAATAGCACCTACCACCATCTGTATTCTCCCTTGACCTTCCCTCTCAAATTTCAGCTTCCTGCGTTCAATAGGATTGAAAATGGTTTTGGAGCTCACTCAGCTGATCAGTGATCTCAAGAGTGAAGAACATCTCCTTGAATGCTGGAGACGCCTGGAAGAGCACTTCCATTCAATAGGATTAAAAATGGCATCGGAGCTCACTCAGCTGATCTGTGATATGACGAGTGAAGAAGCTCTCCTCGAATGCAGGAGACGCTTGGAAGAGCACTTCCATTCAATAGGATTAGAAATGGCTTCGGAGCTCACTCAGCTGATCAGTGATCTGAAGAGTGAAGAAGATCTCCTCGAATGCAGGAGACGCCTGGAAGAGCACTTCCATTCAATAGGATTGAAAATGGCTTCGGAGCTCACTCAGCTGATCAGTGATCTGAAGAGTGAAGAAGCCTTTGAGCAATGATTTGCAGCGTTTTTTACCCACCAATATTTTTTTACCTACCAACTTTTTTTTTACCTACCAACTATTGGTAGGTACTACCTACCACACCATACTGGCTTCACACCTTCACAATCAAGTTTATTAGAAAGAACTAAACGCTTCACACTCGATTGGAAAAATAGAAAGCTTCATAAGGAAATTTGATTACTGGTTACGCAGAAGGCAAAACTGTATACAAATCGAAGAAATGAAAAGCGAACGCATTTTAGTCAGATAAAATTTGAACGGCGATTAGACCTCTTTTGCGATTCACACTCATGATTCTGTTTTATCGAAGGAAAACCTTCAAGTACTCGTAGGGACCGAACGGTTTGTCCTACAGAGCTCCGGGTCTCAAAAATTTTTAAAAATTCAATACTATTTAAAATTGGTGAAAAAACTATACTTTTATTTCGAGAGTTTTCGAGCTAGGGCACTCTTGAAAATTTCAACCCTTAATTTTCACCCCTTAGAAGTGACCTACATCAACCAAAAGCTTCGCGGCACAACTAGACCCCAAATGGAGCCCATATACCAAATTTGAACCAAATCGGTCCAGTGTTGCTAAGAAAAGTGCCGCGTACGGCGTACGGCGGACGGACGGAAATTTTTTTATTGGATTTTCGTATTCTACGTACCTTGAAACGTAAAACATCAAATTTTGAGGGGGGGTTAAAATTTTTTTTTTCTTGCTCGATTCCAAAGGCTTATTATTGAAAATAATAAACCAAAATGAACCGAAAGCACTCCTTTTATGGAGGACTTGAAATTTGACATAGGAAATTGAGCCACCGAGGAAATCCATTTTTAAACAAGACAGTCCCAAAGTATGGCAAATTTCTTACAGATATCTGTACAACCGACCTTATGGCATTGAAGTATTGTGCTAAAGTGGAAATTTCTGCAATTAATTGTTCCTTGGAGGACTCCATTGTCACTAGGAAGAACCTTGTCACGTTTTTTACATCCCTACTATTTTATTTCAATGTTGGTGACAGCTTAATTAATTAATCATTCAAAAACCCTTGAATCACGTTCAACCATTAACATTTAGGAAGCTAAACGTTTATCATTCCTCATTTGTATTCAATAGAACAAAATGTGCAAATCGACCACTAAAGAGAAAAAATATTAATTAGAGGGGTATAAATTATTTCTGCGGTGGACGTGATAAGAGGACGAAAAAGAGTGAATAATCCCCGTTTTACTCTCACTCCTCCGAAATATAGATGAGAGTTTTTGGTCAAGCCTCCCCAACGGTCTTTTATCAGCCAACGTTTACTAAGGCCGATTTTTTAGGAGGTTTCGTTACAGTTATAAAGGAAGGTTAATGCCGCGTAAAAAAGTACCACAATGAAAGCGCGAGGTTAAAGTAGCCGGTTCATTCTTTTTTATTACCTACTAAAAAGAAGGGTGCAAATAAAGAGGTAGGACTCGACAACAATGTGCTGCTATAATCGCTTAGGTGAAAGAAACTTGAAACTTCGTTACCCTCTTTTAACAGGAACTTTTTCATTTCTTTTGGTGGAAAATTGGTCGCATCCTGGACTAATGATAATTTGCCCCAGCTAACAGGAATTATCTCAGAGACTTCTCAAACTGATTTCCAGCAGACAGCAACTCGTATATTTTCATGACTCACTGAGACTCAACAATGCAAGTCGTAGCTTGTGAGATGCAGATGGTACCTATCTATCCAAACTGATAGATGTGAGATGTCACACATACCCATCATGAGGAAAGAAGCAAATTGCATCCAATATTGCAATGGTTAGAAAATTAGACTCATAATCAGAAGAAAATTGCATTGCATTGCTGCTTGAAACATAATTAGAAGAGGAAACTACATTTATTGTTCAAGTAATAGGCAAAAATACGAGGTCTTCATTATGGGCAATAGTTTAGAGTTAATCTACAATGTACCTACAATGTTGTGTATTGTTAAAAGAACCAATCAGTAACTTGACTCTATCTATACACGTGTCCTTTCAGCACAATTTGAGTGTGACATACAAGATTGAGTGATTCGAGATTTGAAAGCAAAAAAATGTATAACATTGTAGTTTTACAGAAGACATGGAATAACATGGAATTAGGGATGGGACATCGATATCGATAATATCGAAACATCGATGTTTTGTTCGTAATATCGATGTTTTTAACATGATGACGATGTTTCGGTCCGATGATATCGACATGTCGAGGAGATGGTCTGATAACATAGTTTGATAAATTTGACCTACAAGGTACTGCAAGGAAACCAGACAAAATCCAATAGCAAACAATAGAAAAAAGTCTTTTGATGCTTGAACCAATAATTTAAATGGGGAAGGTATGAGATATCGAATGAAAAAAAATTTAATGGAGTAGTTTATCCTGTAAAATAGAATTACGTTGAAAGAAAACATATTATTTTTTTACTTTACTGGATAACCTACTAAGAAGTGGATATTAATTCTTAAATATAAAATAAATATAAAAATATTAACTTCTTATTAATGGAGGAAGAGCAGCCTCATCAGGTTTTCTCCCTTAATTCTAATTAGTTGACAAATTAATTAAATTTCCCGCTTTTTTTTGGAGATTGCACAACACAAGTCACTTGAGTCCTTAATATCTAACGAGGTTGGCATGAAAGTTCACAGACGATGGTTCTGGCTGAAGACTGAACATCACGTGACAGCGCGTGGTAGCGGCTACTCACCTTACACATTTAACGCTGGGTCTCAAGATGATTGCACTTGGTTGAGAGCTCAAGCTTAAACTGGGGAATCCTGGCTGGTTTGACAGGGCTTCTTCTTTCCAAACTGGGGTGGTAGAGATAGGGGTACTCCCACCTTGAGTAGAAAGGGCTCTGCTGCATTCAATTTCTCAGGCACAAGGAGTTGTTGTTTAGAATGTGGGCTCTTGGTGCATCTAAATTCCTGCAGGCTCGCGCGCACTGGTGGGGCTTGCTCCAGCAGCCCCCTTTGACTGGGAATAGTCCTGTGAGATGTGGGGGTCACAATGCCAACGTCACTAAACCTCTCAAATGGAATACTGAAATTCAATCAAACTCCATCACTTTCATTGAAAGTCCGAATCTTTGGTTTTAATGGGCACTTTAGTTATCTTCTTTTATATATCACAATTTGAACCGTCGTTTTTGATGAAGACAGTCAAAACGAAGATTAGGTTACTGTCATCGTGTTAGCCCGAGAAAAAGGGAAGGAAAAAAATGCTAAAAGCTCGATAATAGAATCGTTGAGCAAACAACTTTAATATCCTCTCAGAAGGGAAAAATAAACTGATTCTGTCCCTCCTTGGGTTAATGCTATGTTTTGTCCTTTGAGACCTTCTACCCTTCTTGCTACCATCCATAACCACCTCTTGCAGGCTACTTGTATGCCAGACGTAAGCCTTCGGTTTTATTTCGTTGGTCACTGGAGAGAACAGATGACGTAACTGTCTACCAGAGAGTTCCCTCATATCGTGCTCAAAGCGGAGAAACGAGCAATTTCCCTCGGGGTAGAACGCCGGGTGGGAAGTCACTTGCGGTGGAAAATTTCTCGTTACGATTCGTCATCTCAGAAATTTATAATAAAGTTCTGTTGGTTTTTGGATCGGGGAGTGAGTGTTTTCTTTAAACAGGAGACAAACAAAAATTCAATTCCCTTCGAGCAAATTTACTCTGTGATCGTTAGACGTTATTTGTTCACTTCGCCGGAGAAACCTTGTTAACGAAAATCAATCTCCTAATGAATTATTATTTTAACGAGCGATGAAAAGCCAGGACCATTAAAGTACAGAATGAAGAGCCTCGCTGTTCCGCTTAGTAACAACAGATTTTCCTGTGTTTCAACTCGCATTTCAATCACACACGTTGCGTGCACTAAGCACACACGCTCATAGATTGGAAAAGGCGTCAATCTAAGCGGGGCTGGTAAAATATAATTCAAATAGCAGACTGCACTATTCATAATTCGCGTAAAAGTGCTCGCTAAACCTTCAATTTTAAAGTATTTTTCGTCAAATTCCTTTGACTCAGATTCACGGGAATTTGATCAATTTCCGCTGCATCCAAATTTGCAACAATAAGTTCATCCTGAATTGCACGAAATTCTTGTCGAAGTCCATGCAGCGTATTACTACGCGCTAAAAAGAGTTCGGAGTTCTGTGCATCCACAGATTCAATCAAATTGAAGGCTTCCTGAAGTTAAGTTAAATTTACTTCACGCTTGCGTCTTAATAAACGTAGAGTACGGAGTATGTTTTCAGGCGTAGTGGGGATTGCATTTCCAGTCATTTTGGTTTATTATTTTCAATAATGAACCTTTGAAATCGACCAAGAAAACAATTTTTCTAACACCCCCTCAAAATTTAATGGTTTACGTTTCAAGGCACGTAGAATCCAAAAAACGAATAAAAATTTGGTCGTACGCGGCACTTTTGCCACTTAGCATTGACCGATTTTGATGAAATTTGGTATGTAGGCTCCACTTGGGGTCTAGTTGTGCCCCGAAGATTTTGGTTGATGTAGGTCACTTCTAAGGGTTCCAAAATCAATTTTGAAATTTTGAAAAGGCCCTAACTCAAAAAATTTTGATATGAAGGTATTGTTTTTCCTTCAATTTAAGATTCTATAGAATTTTTATAATTTTTTGAGACCACCCGGAGCTTAAAGTTTGGACGTACGGCAAATCAGAAACACGAGTGTGAATCGCAAAAGAGGCCTAATCTCCGTTCAAATTAAAGCTGACCAAAATGCAATCGATGTTTTTCTTCATGTTGGATGGTTGGTGGCTCTGCAGACGAGTGATCTATATAGAAAAATAAAAAATAATAAACCATTGTGTAATAATTTGCAGCGTTTTTGGAATTAGGAGAGGAAAGGTAGACAAAGGAAAGTAAATTATTAAACCCAAAGAGATCAAATTTCAAATTTAAAACTTTACAATAAATAATAAATTTATCACGATATTGACTTTTTATCGCAATATGAAAATAAAGAAATCCCAAAGTCTTACACTTGACTTTCAATTATGAAAAATTATTACGAAATGCCTGCCTATTTGTAATCAAATATAATTATTCAATAATTAAATTTAAATTGAAACTACTATCTAATGGCTTACGGTCATGTACAATTTTTACGAGTTATATATTTGAAGTACGAGAATTGCAAGAGGTACCTACTCAACTCGTATTTGAATGAATAAATTATTGCGGACTCGTGTTCGCTTATCTTAGAAGATGCAAAGTGCGTAACCTATCGGATGCAGATTAATAGGCAAACTTGTGGTAAGAGTGACCTTGAGCTAGGAAAAGGTGATCTATTTTACCAGAAACGTGGTAATCTACTTCGTTTCCAAGAACGATTTACCGCTATTCCCAAGTCGTTCTAAGGAATAATTAATCGACTCTGATTAATAATATATTTTCATGTGAGCACTAAGCACACACGCTCATAGATGGGAAAAGGCGTCAATCTAAGCGGGGCTGGTAAAATATAATTCGAATGGCAGACTGTATAGAAAATCACGGTTTATGAAATATAAGGGCTGATGACTCACCAGACGGTGCACCGCGGTATGTTTCCCCAGGCCTGGGGGCGTCTTTCCTGTTCTGGAAGATCCGTTGGAGGAGGAAACCGACCGTGTTACTCGATTAAGTTAACAATCCGTGTATAAAATGTTGAATACCTATCGTTTGAATTTAATACTTGTGTGGGTAACCACTTAAAAGGACTCGAAATAGCGGTCAAAGAGGGGGAAATTGTTATTATTTTATAGTCAATTTCGTCAAAACTTTACAATAAAATTGCGGTAACGCACAAGGAGATTCGTGGGACACGAGAAGACGAGAAGAAGTGAAAGAGGGCTAGGCTACTCAGGTGGGGGAGGATGTGATTCGACCGATAGCGTCGCCAGATGGCACCTTATGGGTATCTACTGCTGTGCTCGAACACACGTCATAGAATCAGGCTGGTGAAATGAAGGAGTAAGAAGAATACGACTTTGAAGTCGCTGATGCAAAAACATCAGCAAACCAGAGCTGGCGCAAATAGAGTCTAGTGAAATGCCCTGAATGACGATTTTGGTAGTAAAGTAAATAATTAACCCTTGGCTACACGCTAGGTGGGGAGTTACGTTCGTACACGCTAGCGGGGAAATCCCCACACATTTATTTCAACACAATTTTTAATTTGTGATACACTGGAAAGCACGAATTGGTTTTAAAAAGTCATGAATGTAGGATGAGCTTCAACTCAATACATTTTTTTATTCAACAGGTAGGTAATAAAAATATGAATTTTGAAGTGGGAAATACATAAGTAACAAAATTTATGTACTTATATCATAATAATCAAAATTATTATTATGATAATTCAAGAACGAGGAAACATGAGGAAACGTGAAACTATATATCAAGCAAAAAATAAAAACGTGTGACATCATAATAGTAGAAGTAGTATGATTATAATCATAATCATATGTGTGTATCAAACTTCGAAGTCTGATTGCATACTGAAGGTAAGGTAAATAATTGTTAAGGGGATCATTTTTACCCAGTTAAAGGTCTGAGAAAAGGTACCTTGGACAATGGAGGGACAATAGTGAACGGTTCATCATTCTATTTCTATTTTTCTGAAAATGCGGGCAAATCCCCACCTAGCGTGTAACTAAGGGTTAACAATAAAAGGTCATCCCGTGTTTTACTTAAAATGGTCCCAGTTTTCTAATTCAATTGTTAGTAATTCCAAAAGTACTTCAGAATGACTCTCAATCATTATAATTGAAAATGGTTAGATATCTAGATACATTTTCATTCTCGTCTCAAAGTGATGGTAAACTGCCAAGATAATATTAAACTTTCAAGACGTAATTTGTTCTGAAAAGCAATCTCCTCAAATCCCCGGTCAGTAAGGGCTCAGACATCAACTTCTTTATTTTCGTTGGGTTCAGTGGTTGTAGGAATCTTTGACTCTCCTCGGCTCAAGAGGGTTGACGTTGACAGTGACAAGCTTTTCTCTGTCAGCAGAAAACGACCACCGCTTCACAAACTACCTCAAAGCTTGATAAGAGTATCCCGGGGAAAACGATTGGGAAATTTTCAATTTCCCATCCTTCACAGCGGTCTTGAAGTAAACCGATAGTTCTCATCATATTTTTTTAAACACAACCGTACTGATATTGACTATACGTTGAAAACAATCTGAAATCTACAAAAATGTAGGTTTCCTGATTTGATGATTGATTTCCTGGTTTTGATTTTCTAACGTTCAAAGTCATAAATTTGGAGACAATTTTGGCGCAGTCTCTAAGCATATCTTCCATAAATTCTACCTCTTTCAGATTAAGGCAAAACATTTCTCGTTGAATTAAGATTGAATTGGATATTAGAAGATGTAATTAAACTTGAAGTGCTCAATTTCAGCAGTTTTCAGGTGTTGTCAAAAGCGCCGGTCAATATTTTTCACAACAATATTATTGGAAATCATCGCGACTTCAAATTTTATATTTTCTGAATCTATTTAGCTCATCCGATTCTGTGAAATGTGTATGGGAGAGAGGATAAATTTATCAATATATAAGCGGCTTATGTATATTTGAATGCGTCCACGATTAGTGATCATACGCATATTTAATATTACACGCATAACATTGGAAACGTTCTGGTGAGAAGCAAACACCATTTTTAACATGTTTAATGTTTTAGGGCTGGGGGTCGTTCTGTGAATTCCGACACGCAAATCTGCAACGTTTTTTTTTCTTAGTTACCACGGACCGATTTCTTAGTTACCACGTTATATCGGCTCCATTTGGGGTCTAGTTGTACCAAGGTGGTCACTGAACAGCTGAGTGAGCTCCAAGACCATTTTCTCTCCTGTTGAACGCAGGAAGCTGAAATTTGAGAAGCAGGGTCAATGGAGAATGCTGAAGGCGCTTGAGTGGTCACTGATCAGCTGAGTGATCGGCAATCTAATTTCTCCTTTGCGAGGGAAAAACATTAAACATGATTTAATGTTTTTCCCTCGCAAGGGAGAAATTGAACAGAGTTTCAAAATGGTAATTTATCAACATTTCCAAGTAGGTCTTCCAATACATCGAAATATCGATTTTTTCTATATGATTGCATATATTTTTGTTCAGTTTTAGTTAGTTTATGGTGACCTAAATGAAATTGGATGTTGTCTTGTAGAAATACACATTTTAAACCTTCATAATAAGCATCTGTTTGGGTGGTTACTGACTGATTTTCATTAAAGTGTGCTAAAAGTTGGCTTTTTGTTAACAATTTGGTTTCCGAGTATACCAAAGAAACGGAAGCATTGTTTTCACTTTTCATGGTTGAAAAAAAATGATACCCAAAATCAAAATATTCATCCATTTTACTTTTGAGGCCTTCTTGAACGTTCTCTTTTTGGTCCCTAGTCTGCCTATTTGTGTGTTTCTGTATCTGTCTGTCTTGAAATCCTTTTAACGGGCGAAACTTTAAGAAGTTGTTGTCTGATTTCAATGACATTTTCGGAGATTGGGCGGGTAGGCGTTTATATGATCCCCTATGATAATCACCAACCTCAGACTGAAAGTAGGCACTGCTCATGAGCAAACGTGAATTCCCTCGTAACAGCCATTACTTCTACATTTTCCACCCGAACTCGATGAAATTTTCAGGAGTTGTTCTGGTTGACCTGTAGATGGTTTCCTAGGAGGGAAGTGCATGGTAGTAAAATATTGACGATTCGAGATTAGCTAAAATGCATCGGATCATCTATAAAATCGGGTTATTGATACGAGGAAACTGTGTGCCACCCCATGGCAGAAGTTTTCCTATTTTTATGAATCGATTGAAATATACACTGGTCCATTAGGATCAGGATTTTCAGATTTACCATCGAAAAAGTAAAAATTATGGAAATACATACGTACCAACCTTTTGTAAATTCCGGTAGAAATAATTACCTACTGACTATTCTCAAAGTACTCCACAAAAAATCGAATAAAAACTCTGTTCAATTTCTCCCTTGCGAGGGAAAAACATTAAATCATGTTTAATGTTTTTCCCTCGCAAGGGAGAAATTAGATTGCCGATCACTCAGCTGATCAGTGACCACTCAGGCGCCTTCAGCATTCTCCATTGACCCTGCTTCTCAAATTTCAGCTTCCTGCGTTCAACAGGAGAGAAAATGGCCTTGGAGCTCACTCAGCTGATCAGTGACCATCTTGGTACAACTAGACCCCAAATGGAGCCGATATAACGTGGTAACTAAGAAATCGGTCCGTGGTAACTAAGAAAAATAAGCGTTGCAGATTTGCGTGTCGGAATTCACAGAATGACCCCCAGCCCTAAAACATTAAACATGTTAATACTACATTGATAGAATAAAACACATATCGGACGATTGGGATAAAATGCAACTTATATATATATTATATGACTTACATGACTCAGTAGTTTATAAATATTACTTAATAATTAAGTAATATTTATAAACTACTGAGTCATGCAAGTAAGTGAATAAGTCATTAGGTAAGTTGCATTTTATCCCAATCGTCCGATATGTGTTTTATTCTATCATTTTATTCTATTATTGTGGAAAACGGAGACCAACGTAGATCTTGAACATAGCTTCATATTTAATCAACCTCACGAATAAAATACAGTTCAACATCCGTACATCATAAAAATCCAAGTAGAATCGAGTTGTATCAGCAACAGGGCTTCGAGAAGAGCGCTAATGCATCAAATGTCCGTCGGACGAACATCGTCCCACAACTGTTTCTCAGTTACACCAACACAATAGCACGAATGTACCATGGAAAAGTGATATTCTTATTTTCTTGACAATGTATTAAACATCTAAAAATATCTAAGTATTAAATTTTTATACGTGACGATTGGACGTAGAGAAATGCAATGAGAATTCATTAGCTAATGAAACTTCAAGGACGGATCAAATTAACTCGAACAGCTGTTCCATTGAGTAGTAATACCTACTTGTTGCAGTAACACCTGCTACGCTAAGTAGCATGTTGCAGTGATGAATTTTCTTTTGAAAACTGATTACCTACTTTTACTTACCAACATATTAATAAAGCAATTATAAAAATCATTGATTTTCACATTTTTCGATCGAAACCTCCTACTAAATCAGATCTTATTGGATCTCCCAATATTATAATAATTATTCATTAATTATTACCATGATTAATTCTAGTAACGAATGAACGAGAAGATAAAAATTGAATACCAACTGGTACTGAATAATCGATATTGAACTGAGTCACAATCAATACTCGACTTAGTGGCTGATGGACCGACCGCACTCTTCTAGTCTTCTCCAGCACTCGGTTTACCTTCCCTTTTGAAACTGTGCTCCATTTAATAAGATGAACTTCTGCTTCTTCTCTGTTCACCCAGTTGTGATTCGCTATCTGTGTTCGAGGTTGGGAGTGAAATATGGGCCACTATCCGAATCGTTCAAGTGAAAGTGAGTAATATGAGCTCGCTAGAAGTCACCTGTGTTCCTCCACACGAACACGACTATTAACAACTCAAGTTTATTATCAGGTAAGAGACCTTAACCGCTGATATACTAACACTTCATAATTAGGTATCTACATGTAGGTACAATAAGTTACGTTTGATTCCGTAAGGGAACAAAACTGGTTGGGTGGGCCATAGGACCGACTGATTCTGACGCACCTAACCTGGCATGGTCGCCTTCCATTTTGGTCTTTCAGGTGGTCCCTTGTGGTTTTTTGCGATTTTCGGATGAAAGGGTGGCCAAAAATGAGTTGACACGTTGACTTTGTAACTTAAAAGCTCTTTTTTTCCGCAAACAAACTTGTTTCTTCTTGCCCTTTTTGCTACGAAATTCCTCCTTGATCCGGCGTGTAGATGATCCCCTATGAAAATCATGGCCTCCGGATTGATAGTAGCCTCTAGCCAAGCGCAAATTTGAAAGCTTGTAACAGCCATAACTTCTACATTTTCTACCCGATTTCGATGAAATTTTCGGGGATTGTGAGGATTGGTAGTACGTAGACTGTCCCCAATGACAATTCCCGGATTGATATTTAGTAGTCTCTGCGCATGCGCTAATATGAAAACCTTGTCAGAGCCACAACTTCCCCATTTTTCTCCCGAGTTGAATGACATTTTCGGAGAACGTGCGGGTTGACGTGTAGATAGTCCTCTATGAGAGTAGTGCGAGTTAGGTACTTGGAGATAGATATTTTGAGATTAGCTACATGCATCGGATCATCGGTACAATTGAGTTATGGATACGAGGAAGCTATGTGACCCACTCACTTGGCAGACATTTTTAATTTTTCCTGCACAGTAACAAAATTTTACTTTTAATTTAATTTTTCAATTTTTTTTTTCAAAAAGTTATGAATTTATTTCTTAAAGCCTCACTATTTCAACCAGTTATCCTCTCAAGCTTATAAATATTATACTTATAATATTAAACAGATTCCCTTCTTGCACCTTTTCTCAATACTTTTTCAGTACGATGATGAATGATATATAGGTATTTAACTAAAATCATCTGGCAAGATAAATCTCATCAATGATATTTTTCACTTGAGTGACAGTAGGCACAGCTGAGCTTTTTCCCGGTATGTAGGTACCTACGCTAGGCGTCTTCCATCTTGTGCTTCAAGGAACTTCAAAGTTCCTTCAGGGCAAATTCCATTCACCATCTCAACCCAATACTTACCGTGGTCCCCTTTGATACAGTTTAAAACTCTAATTGCGTGCCAAACTCCTCTTCATTCTCATCATTAAGAGGAACCGGTGAGGCATAGAACAGAAGTCGAAACTTTTATTAGTCGATTTATTAGAAGATTCTGAGAATACCATATCCTTAGGTTAAACATTCCTACCCACTCACTCACCCAGCCCAGCAATCGATACTAATTAGGACAAAACGCACTAGCAAGCCCCGAATACCTCTGAGAAACGGACAAAAGTTATATTAGTACTGTCACAAAGAAGAAGTAAAGTAAGCGTTGAAAAATATAATATCTAAAGCAGTTTTACCACTCATAAAAATTCTCTGTTATGGGGCATGAGAGGAATTGACTCAGACAAAGTCCGAAAATTTCCAACTCGTAAAATGAGAGTGAACATTTTGATTTTGGAGGACCCAAATCTTTTCACCTGCTGCAAAAGTAGAGGACTTTCATATCTTCTGTAGTCGGATGGAGTTTGAAGAATCAAAGGGAATGGAAGTGACTAAAATTTGGACATCCCAATATCCAGTTTTGCGTCAGTAGCGATCCTCAGCTTGGCGTCCAAGCAGCCACTCCTCACAGCAAAACTCCTTCAGCCAGACCGACCCGCAACTTTGCTCACAAACCTACCGCCAAAAATTTGAATAGGAATACACACCCACTTTTTTTTCCCTTGGTTTATTATTTTCAATAATAAGCCTTTGGAATCGAGCAAGAAAAAAAAATTTTAACCCCCCCTCAAAATTTGATGTTTTACGTTTCAAGGTACGTAGAATCCGAAAATCGAATAAAAAAATTTCCGTCCGTCCGCCGTACGCCGTACGCCGTCCGCCGTCCGCCGTACGCCGTACGCGGCACTTTTCTTAGCAACACTGGACCGATTTGGTTCAAATTTGGTATATGGGCTCTATTTGGGGTCTAGTTGTGCCGCGAAGCTTTTGGTTGATGTAGGTCACTTCTAAGGGGTGAAAATTAAGGGTTGAAATTTTCAAGAGTGCCCTAGCTCGAAAACTCTCGAAATAAAGGTATCGTTTTTTCACCAATTTTAAATAGTACAGAATTTTTAAAAATTTTTGAGACCACCCGGAGATCTGTAGGACAAACCGTTCGGTCCCTACGAGTATTTGAAGGTTTTCCTTCGATAAAACAGAATCATGAGTGTGAATCGCAAAAGAGGTCTAATCGCCGTTCAAATTTTATCTGACTAAAATGCGATCGCTGTTCATTTCTTCGAGTTGTATTCAGTTTTGCCTTCTGCGTAACCAGTAATCAAATTTCCATAGGGTAAGTGCACCAGTGTTCGACGTCTTAACGATTTTTTCCTAGCTTTTTAATCACAGCACCTTTAGTATCCAACCAATTTTATGATTTCACCACTTTTCTAATGGGCCAACATCTCAGGAATCGGAAACCAATTCAATTTTCATTAAGAAACAACAATTTAAGCTTTAAAACCTTCAAAACTGAATGTGGTTTTTTGTACCAGTATTCGACATGCGATGCCCAGTTTCCGACAGGGGTTAGACCCTGTATTCGACACCCACCATTTTTCCATGGTTTATGAGGTAGTACCTATCAGGTACATGCAAATAGGTAGTACCTATCAGGTACATACAAATAATAGTCCAAGACAACAACTTTAAAAACATTTTTAATCATTTAAGAAACTGAACTGTTATAAAAATTGAAATTACACTATTAGAGATCATTTTTCAGAATGGAAATATTGAACTTAAAACTACTCACATAAAAAGACAGCCTCATTTTCATACATTTTTTTTAAAACCCATACATAATATATCAGCTAACAGTCTTTCAAGTATTACGCAATTGTCTTAGAATCAGACTAGAAATTTGTGTGAATAAAATCACTCGCGATGAGATTGTGGAAAACCATTTTAATCAAAACGGAGTTGAGTAGAACGTTGTCTATTTCCAAAAAAATAATGTGTTACAAGTTAAATCGATTTCAACGGTTAGGTCATCATCAGTAACAAACAATAACTGAAGATACATCACAGAGAGCATAGCTCCCAGGTCCCTTCACTTCTCTGAGCCAATAGGATTCTCCTTTCACTTATCTGATTGGGTATGACTTTCACTTTCTCGACCAATGGCACTTTTGACTATATAGTTACAAGTGCCATTGGTCGAGAAAGTGAAAGTCATACCCAATCAGATAAGTGAAAGGATAATCCTATTGGCTCAGAGAAGTGAAGGGACCTGGGAGGATCATCAAATGCCAATCAAGGCAGACAAAGTGAAAGGGAGCTCAAACATTGGTGAGGGTAACATTGTGAAGGGGAGACCAAGCTATTGTAGGAAGGAACCCATCAACGGTGAAACATGTTGAGGGACCACCTCATTCAGACATTTACCAGACCTATCACTCTTAAGAATCTCGAACATTTCAAGCACATCCAACATACCTCCCTTCGGGCAAAAATGAGGAAATTCTATGTACTGTCCGTTTGTTAGATCAAAACTAAAGTTATGATTGGATTCTCTTAGGTGATTCGCAAAAGCAGAATCACCTTTGTCATCCCTCAAATCCTTTTCATGCTCTTTTATTCTTTCCCTAAATTTCCCACCAGTTTGACCACAATACTCAAGCCCACAAGAACATTTCAACTTATAAACCCCACTTTTATCTTGAACGCTAATTTTATCTTTAATAGAACCCAACGAAGCTTTAAGATTATTTTTATTTTTAAACCCTACTTTGAAACCTCTAGATGATAACATTTTGCCAATTTTGTCAGAAATCTTAAGATTTCCATAATATGGAAATTTCCGTGGGTTTCTTCTTTTTCGCCTTGCAGTTTCCTAAAGCCTCGCTCCTTCGCTTGACTGCCATTCTTAATAAGATCACTGGAACAAACAAAAGTGTCATTCTAAAGTAAATTCATGAAGCCTGTCGGTCACTGGATCATCAAGGTGTCGATTACTGGATAATTCATTTCTCAGTTTTCGACATCAGATAAACCAGTTTCCGACACCCCCTGTCGAACACTGGATCCAGTTATTATAAAGTATAATCTCAAACACCATTGGAATCACCGTTCATCAACGGTTCACGCTGCAATCAAAACTAAAAATTACTCTTAACCCCAGTATTCGACACTTGCGTCGATAACTGGTAAACAACGATTTTCGAGTACCCAGTTTCCGACACCCCATATTTCGCTCTATAAAACCCATTTTAAAGCATGCAAAGAAAGGAGCACATTCCTTCAAGTATAACTAACTAGAATAACATTAGAAAACAATGATATTTTCAAGAATACAGGAGAGAGACAGCAAAATGTTCACTTACCTTCTTACGAGAAACAATAGCACAGGTGGAAGTCTGGAACACACTAACTTTAACACGTTTTCGCACAGTGAACCTCCCAAGTAACTCCTTCGAATTGGTGGGATTCGGCTTAGAAATGTTCAAAGCTGTTGAAGACGACAAGTTTAAATGGGTAAATAGCACCAAACGCTTATTTTTCCAAATTAGGTTCGTGACTGTCGAATACTGGTTCACTGTCGGAAACAGGAGCATTTACCCTATCAAGCTTTCTATTTTTCGAATCGAGTGTGAAGCGTTTAGTTCTTTCTAATAAACTTGATTGTGAAGGTGTGAAGCCATTATAGTGTGGTAGGTAGTACCTACCAATAGTTGTTAGGTAAAAAAAAATTGGTAGGTAAAACAATGTTTGTAGGTAAAAAACGCTGCAAATCATTGCTCACTGATCAGATCACTGATCAGCTGAGTGAGCTACGAAGCCATTTTCAATGCTATTGAATGGAAGTGCTCTTCCAGGCGTCTCCAGCATTCGAGGAGATCTTCTTCACTCCTCACATCACTGATCAGCTGAGTGAGCTCCGAAGCCATTTTCAATCCTATTGAATGGAGGTGCTCTTCCAGGCGTCTCCAGCATTCGAGGAGATCTTCTTCACTCCTCAGATCACTGATCAGCTGAGTGAGCTCGAAAACCATTTTCAATGCTATTGAATGGAAGTGCTCTTCCAGGCGTCTCCAGCATTCGAGGAGATCTTCTTCACTCTTCTGATCACTGATCAGCTGAGTGAGCTCCGAAGCCATTTTCAATCCTATTGAACGCAGGAGCTGAAATTTGAGAGGGAAGGTCAAGGGAGAATACAGATGGTGGTAGGTGCTATTGATGGAGAACCAGTGATCTATACAGAAGGATGATCTATACATAAAATAATAAACCTTTGAGCAATGATTTGCAGCGTTTAAATGAAAGTGGCAAATCAGTGAGAGGTGTTTAAAAAAATGAGTTCATTCTCTCTTTATCCACAAGTAGGTTGAAATAATGACTTTGATTTTTTATGATCTGAAACCAAAGATAACTTATGGGAGGCGGGGAAAAACAGGGTTGAAAAACAGTTCGGTCTACTAAGTACATCATAACTTTCCGACCGGTTCACTTCCTCAAAGTTAATACTTTTCCACATGAAACTGTCAGCGTCTGGATATGTTTACCGCACCGTCGAAGAATAGTGAGTGGAAAAACTCCCAGACCGCAAATATTTCGACTCCCTCGATTCCCTCTTGTCTCTCACTGATTTTGACAGACGTCGATCAAACCCGTATTTTCTGAATACCATCTTCGGGGTTGAAATTACCAGAGATGAAGTTTCGAGTTACCTTACTTTGATGCATCGAACTGGTGAATCAAGAGCAATCACTCAAGAGCATATATATCGTTCGACGTCCCCCGTATTACTTTTTTCCCTCTCTACCGAAGGTAGAGAATCTGTGGACTCGTACTCAGTGTTGGGGATCATGTATCATCTGCCTCAGGGTACAGGATTCGATCGGGCCTTGGAGGAAAAGTGTTAGAATCAGCTTATGACCAGCAAAAATGCTACAGCTTGTGTTTGGCCGTAGATTGCCTCGTGTCTCTGAGAGAAGATGATATGCTGATATAAAAACAATATTTGAGTGACTTACTGGCCGCTTCATTCCTTTGTTATTTCTTACTGAAGGATTCAGCGGAGCGAATTTCAGAGCTCAAGCCAATTTTAATAGTCAAAGAACTGCTGCTTCTCCACGCCCTCCCTAATGCTCCGGCGGAGTCTCCAGGGCTTTTTGAAAATTTCTAACTGACCGTCTCATGCAGCGAGTGTATATATATAGCGATAAACATAAGGTTGCGTATTGGATCACTACTCAACAAATTCCCTTAGTTATATTTATGTTTTCTCTTCCAATAGATTGATCATCAACCAACCCTCATATTAAAAATAAGAAGCAGGAGGCATACAAATCCAAATTATACCGTCATATCCTGCAGCTGCAATACGCCAGTGAAGTAAAGTACATGCAAGTACGGTATTGTGAGGTTTTGGAAAAACTCAAGTCTACGGTTAAGCGAAAAAGACCCAACAAACTCTCAAAATGTGTCCTCTCGATTCACGACATTGCTCGCTCACATTCAGCCAAGAACTGCTGCAAAAATCCAAATGGGAAGTTTTCCCACACCCACCATACTCCCCTGATCTCGCTCCTTCGAACTATCACCTATTCCCGAAGTTGAAGAGGTTTCTGGGGGGGGGGGACACGTCAACAACGACGCGGAATTGAAGGCCGCCGTCACCTCCTACATCCGGAATTTGGGCACACTCCACTTCGAAGACAAGTTTGAAAAAACTAATACCACGTTAATTAAAAAATTAATAAAAAAGTTATTAAAATTAATTATTAAAAAAAATTAAAATGTTTGAAACGAAAAGGTGATTATGTTGAAAAATAACTGCTAAATCCGAATAAAATGTCGTTTTTTCAAAAAAATGAAGTTTTTGATTTTTAATTGCCCAGGGAACTTCTTTTATTGCAAGCCCCTCGTAAGTAGCTGTTACTTGTGTGCACCAAGTGTTAGAGAAAGATCCAGCGACTTGCAAAATATGTTGATGCATTTTTACAAAATCAATATTCCAAACAATTTTGATTTTAGCCCTATTTAGTACTCAAATTCTCCTCCACGAATTATCGATTTGAAATTCCGATCGAAAAAGTTGAGATGATCATAAAAGAAGGCGTCCCCATCCAAGAGGTTTAACGCGTGTGTTTGCGGTTGCTATTTAAGACACAGTTTGCGGGCACAAGTACATAGATGTAGTCTCACCCACAAAAATTCGATTTTTTGTTTTTTAAGTATTTTGCTTCATTCGGGCACCTTTATTCACCTCTAATGGTTATTTTGGTCGAAATTTCTTTAGCCATTTTTCTAAAAATGAAAAACGATTGTTACAAAACTCGTAGTGCTAATGAAGGTCGATACGCAACAACAACCATCTAACCACAGCTAGCGTATTGTTGTATTCCGTGATGCCCGGGATTCAGTTTTGCAACAATAGTCTAATCCGATTGCACTCCATTTATTCAGCTGTTATTAGTTACCTATGGAACAACCGAGTTAGGGAACTATAACTATAAAACTGTGATTTTGGAGAACTTTTTTTTTAACCTTGAAAAGTGAAAACAATGTGCTTCTGGCGCCTTGGTAGTCTCGGGAGCAAAAGTATGCGTTGTTCAGATTTGTTGCAGAAAACAAAACTCAATTTTGGTTTTTTAAATACTTTTTTTTGTTCCAATATTAGACTTTTGAATATAACTTTGTACAAACTTCTATGTAAAATTGTGAAACTTCGTATACTTACGTTATTGGGGTCGCACACAAGTCGACACCAACAATTTTTGACAGTTCGGAATGTCAAAGAATGACAATTTTTCAAAATTCGTTGTAAAATTATGTGAATTTTTATTTTTACGTTTTTTATCCATTATAATTTTCATTAAATTCAACAAAAAACAAATATTTATGTTTTGAACTATTCACTTATTTATTATTCCGTAATTCAGTTTTGAAGAAATTGTCCACTACTTGAGTAATTTAGCATGCCTATAAAGTGAAGACTCAAGGAAAACCGGAGGTAGACGGTATGTCAGTTAGCTGATATTGACAGTATTTTCGAATATGAAGTGCCTCTAAGGAGTTACGCAACAATCATTTTTCGCTTAAAAAGTCATGACTAGGCGAAAATTTTGGGGTTTTACCATAGAAATAGGTTAGACAAACATTACTGACCACGTAGAACACATCGAAAACCGTCTTGGAGATAATGGTTTCGATTTGGAGTTTCAAATCGTGATTTCTAACAATTTGTGATTTGTGGGTTAGTCGATTGTAGCAAAATGGCACCCACATAGCAGGGGAGTGTGGAAGATGGTGCATGGAGCTGGATGTACGAATATTTAGAAATTCAGAAAGATGCACGGAGTGTTTATAGAAGTGGTTGCGTCGAGGAATGATAGTTCGTAGAGTAGTGAGATTAATTCCGTTTCAGAGTTCTCTCGCCAAAGAGCGATAACTGGAACATTTGACAAGGAGTTAAGGACTCCTCTCTAAGGACAGTTCTCTCCGTAACTGGGTGGGTTGAATGAATGATAGTTCATTGTAGGCTTTTAAAAGTTTCTGTTCACAGGCCTTCCTCGTTTTGAATGTTTTTATAAAACGAGGAAAGTCTATTTATTCGGTGTCACAAGGTTCTATCATTTTTTGCTTTGAGTGTCATTGTTAGGAACATTTACTTGTCTTTATCTCCATTGTTTCATGGTAATAAAACTAAACTTCAACCAACACGTGAAGATTAGAATTGGTATGACATTAATTAAACGAAGTTTTGACTTAAGGAACTAAAAACCAAAAGAGGGGTTATGTAGGTGCTTTTTCCGTTATGCTCTCCCAAATCAACAAAAATGGTAATTTACTCGTCATTTGCATAGAGAAAAAGTCGAAAACAGCTTCTGGCTCTTGTTCAAATCCTCTGAATACCAAGCAGACAACGAAGGAAAGTTGGACTGATCAATAAAGGGGATTCAGGTTGGTCGTTCTATTGTCATCCGGTAACGTAATCCGCTTACCAACGGAGGTTTTAATCTCCGCAATTCAACGCAGCAGGAATGGGAAGCCGCAATCCTGCAGCTGGAGAATGGCGGTTGTAGATAGTTATAGGAGAGTTTGTGTGTTCTTTGGAGGTTTCACGGTTTATTGAAAATATTTATGAAACGTTGAGATGGAAGAACCTGTTGAACGATGATGTACAGTTTTGATATAGCTTTTAAAGCTATACAGCTTATACAGGACAGGCGAGCAATGAACTGGCCGATAAGCTAGCCAGGTAGACTTTCCAGGTCCAGACTTGCCTACAATACACACTTGTACAGGCTGTCTTAGCTATTATGAATCATGCTTGTAATTCACTTTTAAATGACCTCTTAAGAATAAGGTTGAATTTTAAAAAAAAATTACTCAGTAGTTTTTGCGAGAAATACAAATATGAAATTTTCGAGTGTCTCGCACGTTCTCAAATGAGCAAAACGCTGGCCAACTTAGTTTTTTTTTTTTTAATTGGAAACCTCTATATTGATTGCAGATTCAGATTTTACATCAAATTTCGAGAGAAATAATCACTCCCACTCGATTGTTTAGATCGCGTGAGTAAATATGCGCGTAGAGGTGATTGACTGACCGTACAGCGTGGTTCATAATTTAACACTATTTTTTAAATATTTAACTAGGCGGTCTTTAATGAGTTGATACACTAACTCCTTCTATTGCGACCTAACGAGGTCTATTGTGGAGTACCTAGGCTACTTATATTAGCCTACTAAGAAGGGTTTTCCCTTCTCCCAACTTTTTTGGCAAAGAAGAGAAGGCAAGGTAGGTCACCTTAGAGATGGTGTCAGGAGCTAAGACATCACTTCCAAAGGTTGTGAATTTAGCTCGACCTAATGCTTCACAGTAGCATATGATATATTCGGCATCTTCCGTTTCCATGTCGCAGAAGCGGTAGATGTCCGTTGTTAGTTTGCCTATCTTTTGTAGGTGATATCGAAGTGGGCAGTGGCCCACAAGCATTCTGACGTCCTTTTTAGGCATAGCCATAAGTTCGTTAGCGCGTCTCATTGAGAACGTCACAAACAGTTTTGCCTGTCTCAGACCTGGGAGGTTCTGCCCATAGAGGTAGAAGGTAGAGAGGAAACGCCTTTGTCCAACTCTGGTCGGCTGGTGAAAGGGAAAGTTTCAAATAGGAGGTACGGTACGATTCTCACTCATTCTCTCATTATGTTTCTTACGAGACAGCGCGACCCTTCCGCACTAAATCCTTAACAACAATGAGTCATCCCAGATTTACAAACCCAAGGGGATGGCATACCTGAGGATTATTGTAACATTCTGACATGTTGTTGAAGTTAATGTGATGGATAGAAGAGGCGTAAAAAATACCAAAAAATAATTACTGGAACTCAACTCACAATTGATAGGCATATAACCATCCCAATATCTACGTTCCCAGGTAAGATTAAAGTATTATTATAATTATTAATTTTACTTGATCATATAAAAATGCTGCAAATTATTACACAATGGTTAATCATTTTTCGATATACATATATATCTCGCCTGCAAAGCCACCAACCACCCAATATGAAAATAAACATCGATCGTATTTCGGTCAGCTATAATTTGAATAAAGATTAGGCCTCTTTTGCGATTCACACTCGTGTTTCTGATTTATCGTACGTCCAAACCTTAAATTCTCGTAGTGAGCGAACGGTTTGTCCTGCAGAGCTCCACGTGGTCTCAAAAAAATCTAAAAATTCTATACTATCCTAAATTGATGGAAAAACAATACCTTTATGGGTAATTTTCCTAGAAAGGGCCAATCCAGACCTGGGAATTATGGAAACTGCAAGTGTCGAATTAACGTCCCAAAAAAATCAGTGATGTTCTTAACATAGCACTGATTGTATTTCAATTGAAAGTCATACAAGAACAAGGTTCTTTAATTAATTAAAAATGAAAAAGAAAACACGAAATGCGGGGGAAAGACATCTTAGCGGGGGAAGGACAACATGGCCGCCAGGTGTAGAAAACTCGATTGCGGGGGAAAGACACCCTAGGCGGGGGAAGGACATTATTGTCTCTTGGTGTTGAAATGGAACTAATTTAGGTGACAAAACAACAGTACTCATTAATAGTCATTATTATATTTTATATCTTCAAATATACAGACAAAATATCCAAAAAACTATGGCAAAAATTATATTTTTTATCACAAATATACGATTTTGGTAACATTATACAGTCTTTGTAACTTTGTTGACAAAATAAAAACGAAAAAACCCTAAAATTGAGATCGTAAAATAACTAGTGTAGGTACTCATCACAGAAAAATATCAAAGGTTTATGTAGGTCTTAAGACTAATTTAGTGGACCGAGCTTTTGTCCGAATGACTTAGAAGTCCAAGTGAGGCTTGGAAGTATCCTTAAAAATAAAAGTAAAGTACTAATGAGACTGCTGTCAATTTAACATATTATCACAATTTTTGCAGCTGAATAAGTCAAGAGATTCCACTTCTACCAGCTTAGAATGAGGGATACAAGTTACATGGGAGGATATGTGATGGCATATATCACAGGTTAAACCACTCCTACTCAAAGTGATGGCGCCTCCACATTCAAAACAAAGCCCTCTCGTGCACACCATCAAGACTTGGTTAGGAATTTCTTCCATTAAGCTGAAATCATTGAGTGAGGTGGTAACATTTTCAGAAGCCAACGCTGGGTTAAAATCTTGAGGTGTCGTAATCGGGATTTCTTCCTCAGTCAGCTGTGTTTTGGAGCCTCTCTCCTTCAATTTAGTTTTTTTGACATTTGTTGTCAAATTTTTGGCGTTATTCTTATTTTGCCGGTCTTTAGGAGGGAAACTCACGTGAGACCCAAGAAAGTACTTTTTGCAGCTATATGGGCATGCGAAACAGCTCAAGCTGTTCATGCTGAGAGCTTGCTCATTTCTCTTCCACACAACCTGCTACGTTCTCATGCTACCTTTAAAGGGCCGCAAGCCAGAGGGAATAGATGACTTCATTTCTTTTATGTCTGAACTTCGGATGACTGGGGAGCCATCTCCAAAAATCTGGGGAAAAACCAGACACCCATAATTAATTGTCAACAAAACCTTCAAGACAATATTAATATCTAGAACGAATTTGCCAAGCTGCTTTGGAGGTCCTAGCACGGACCTCAAAAAAACCATTTTACAGCCTACATTTATGATAAAGAAGACCAAATAAAGATTGGAGATTGATTCACCATCTCTCCGAAGGTAAGGAGCTGGATGTATGGGATAATATTGAAATACTCAGATCTTATGAAAATGACCCAGATCATTGTACCAACGATCGAGGTAAATTTCAATATTCTCCTAATGCAATGTGCGGAAAAAATTCCTAAAGGAATAACCTCAGGCACCGACAAAGCCCTCCCTTCTCAACCCCTCTTTGGTTTTTCCCCAGCTTTAAGGGTTAACAACCCTTAAAGACAGATTATTCCCAAAACTACAAATACCCCTCAACACAATCCTCTTTTCATAGTTGACAAGAAGACTTGCGCCAGGTAACAGTCCTGTATTACCTGGTACGTACCTATCTCTTCTTACTCTAGTTTTATCTACCCTTTAACACTTAGTGTAAATCGTTTAAGTTCAAATATAACCGTACTTATATATACAAATATCCATTTATTTGTATTATTCATACCACTATGACATCACTATGTCACTAAAATCACTGTCACTAAAATCATTACTACTTGTTTCTTTTCTTCTTAGTATTTTGTTGTCTTGTTTGTTATGGGTTAAGCTGATGATGGTGTAATACACCGAAACCTAGGTGTATGTACCATAATAATTTATTGTGTACCATAATAAAGTCATAGAAGTAGAAGGCGTATTTTCCTTCACGCTTCCCTTAAAGTGTACTTTTACACTTTCGGCAAAAAACCTCCTACATTTGTCTACTACTATGCCTTTATTCCTAGCTTGCTGACAGTTATTTGGTTATTGAAAATCTTATCTAGTTGAGTTCCCAGTCTAATATACAAGAAAGGTCGAAAACAAGTATTGTACATAATATATTAGACGAAAATCAGAAATGATTCTTTCCCCCGCTCACTATGTCCTTCCTCCGACTGCCAAGATGGGCGGGGGAAAGACACCTGATCTTGTATGGTCATCCAGTTTTTTCTTGTTTACTACATAATTATAGATGCTATTTCAAAAAATGATAGCTCGTTGGAAACGTCTCAGCGAGATCTTCAAGCATAAAGCAATGAAAAAAATTAAATATGATTACATACCAAGTGAATGCAGGCGGGGGAAAGACAGGAGCTGTATGCCGCTTCACGCTGCGACACACTTGTTTTCGCACTGACGGTCCTGGAATTACTGAAAACAATTGGCGGCAAAACCACCCGTTACGTGAGATGTGCCTCTACTTTAGGCTGGAACCCGCATTTACCGGAAACGGATTGCAAACCGCCAAAATACGAAAAAACCTGGTTGGCGGGGGAAGGACACAAAACCTGGGGACAAGCCTTTCCTGTTCTCTAAAGTCAATTCTGTTATTCCTAAAAATGTGGAAAACCTCACAATCCATAATTGAGATGTTTTTGAATACCACCACGCCATGAAAACTTCAAAAAGCATGATTGGTGGGTTTGTAGACAAGTGTAAAGTTGGGAAACTCAAGTGGGGACAGGCGGGGGAAGGACATTTCGGCTGTTCAAATTGAAATTTAACCATGAAAACATAAATTTATTTGAATAAAAATCTCTGTTATTGACAGAGCAAGTACCAATGCATATTTTGAGTTTTTTTAAAAGAACCCAACTGGTGAGAGGGCTTCAGCATCTTCTGGGGACAGCGTTTGGCCCTTTCTGGGAAAATGACCCTTATATCAAAATTTTTTGAGTTAGGTCGTTTACAAAATTTCAAAATTTATTTTGGAACCCATTAGAAGTGACCTACATCAACCAAAATCTTCGGGACACAACTAGACCCCAAATGGAGCCTACACACCAAATTTCATCAAAATCGTTCAATGCTAAGTGGGGAAAGTGCCGCGTACGGCGTACGGCGGACGGACGGCCGAATTGCTATTCGTTTTTTTGGATTCTACGTACCTTGAATGAAACGTGAACCAACAAATTTTGAGGGGGTGTAAAAAAAATTTTTCTTGGTCGATTCCAAAGGTTAAATAATATAATAAACCAAAAATCAAGTATGGCGGGTCCCTATGAGTTCGTCTTTTTTCAGATAAGTGGGTTTTTTATTTTTTGTCTTTTTCCAAGTAAGCGAGTGGGATTTCAATATTTTTCCAAGTAATGGGATGTATATTGTTTAAACAAGATTCTTTTCGTAGTGAAAAACTTAATTAATTATAATTAACCTGCTCATTAGAAATGAAATAAAAATAATACAAACCTTCAATTATTAGACGATAGGTCGGAGAAAAAGCACTTTGATACAAATATTTCCAAAATTTAAATTGAATTAATCAATTAAAAGTTAAAATTCAATGCTAATACTAATAATGGTCTGGACTTTCTTTCTTAGCCCATTTCTTGGTTGTCTATTGTAATTCTCCCAGTCATTCGTCGCCACCTACTTGGAGCTAACTAGATACTATAAGTTTACCAAGACGAAACGATGTGCAGCTCAAAATCCATTTTTACTTCCATTCCCTGTAATGTCATTATATTCCAACGTAGCTCCATGATATGCACATGACTGTATAGATTATTTAATGCTCTTTCACGTTTATTTCGGTGTGTTTTTCGATTAGAGGCCCCCGTTCCGACCTATTGTATTTCGAAATCAATCCTCCTATCTTTTAACACAGAAATAGAGAGCCTATACCTCCTATTTTTCGGTCAGGGCGAGAGGGGTGTGGACTTTCACTTTCATTTCCTGACCAAACCCCAATGTAGGTAGGTATAGGCCGTTTCCTCTCTATCTTTTATCTGTATGGTTCTGCCAGTATCTTACTCACTCATTCCTTTCTCAGTTGTTAGCCACATTCTATAAACAGTTTTTGATGGTTCCCAGGATCGGTTCCAGCCTTATTTACTTAATCAATCAGCCATCACTCAAGTACAATTATACCTACTCTCTTGGTGAAATGCGACCATTTTCACTCTAAATCGCAACAAAACAACAACCTCCCTTCATAAAGGACTTGCAGGTAAGACAAATGAAAGGCAAATTAAAGTAATTTGGAAGAAAATTATTATTTCCTTTAAATCAAATCGTTTAGTTCAATATCTAATTGAAGATGATTTATTGTTCTGTTGCGCTTTAGACGTGGAGTGAGTAAGAGATAACGGGTTAGGTCCGTATGAAACAACGGGTGTGAAACGATGGATTGATTTTCGATAGTAGCGCCGTTCAAAGTCATCCGGGAACGAAAATATTGCTAGCGAGTTTATAGATGAGTGAATGACCTGTGAGAGAAGTCTTCCGGAACATCGATTTTCAATTGGATGTATGGAATCCCCATGCTATCGTCGGGAAGTTTTAATCTCCACCCCCTTCAAACCTCAAGTCCTAGTTTTCCAGTATTTTTCAAAATTGGTTACATAACTTGGCAACAAAGCAAGGGACCAGAGGGTCTCGAACTACACGGAAAGAAATAGAGGGATATAGAAATTTTTACGCTCATCTAAAAAAAAAAAAAATGTTATTGAGAATTTACTAGATTTCGATAAAGCTATATTGCATGTTGGGAACTTCATCGGTTGGAACAAGCATTTTTACCCCTACTACAATTTTTATACTTTCAAGTAATTCTTATTTACTGCCCACCCAACTTGGCCGAAGTTATGGTATCCTATCCATCCATGCTGGTCCCTGATTTCATTCTTCTCGGTGCATCTTGGTGCAAATAAAATCTGTGAGAAATGGGGGTAATCATGTTTTCGTAAACGAAGGTGTTTTTGAAAAGTAGAGGTTTAAAGAGTGACACGCAGAAAACAGAGAGTAAAACTTCAAGTATCATTAGGAAATGAATGGATATAAGTAGGTACCTGGATTTTTCACAATTTTTACATAGTTACCTAATATCTAAATGGATAAATTGCAACAATGATTATTAAATAGATTCTGGAGGACAAAAGAACACAATATTTTCTCACAATTCTCAGTTTTCACGAATCTCGAAACGAAAAACATCATCGTAGAGCAAATACACATAATGTCTCACAAAAATATCTTTTCATCCCTATCTGGCTTCATAGCTCAGTTCTGCGAGAGCAAAATAATAACCCACAGAGCAGACAGTCGAGACAATAAAATCTGCCAGGAAATAATTAGCGTTTAGTTCGAGGATTTGTGGAGTCTCCGTAGAGAAAGGGAGGAACCACGGGTCTCAAGCTTCAGCATTCATTTCCTCTCGCAAAAGTCGACAAACAGAACTTGGATGGAGATTTCCACGGGGTTTATTGAGATCCAGTATCTCAGATCTTTCATTTGTCTTATTACGACAACTTCTAAATTAAATTTTCCAAGATACTTCAATGAAAAATTATTTTATTCGAATGTAAATGATAGTCAGTTGAACTTTAATTTGAATTTCAGGGGCTAGATAAATGAAATTGCTTATCAACTCGAGTGGACAGTACGATAGTTTTCAAGATATTGTTCAAGTTTCTTAAATTGGCTATTTCTGTTCATGTTGATTTTTTTTCTTCAAAATTTGCTAAGGTATTATGGTTCTTAGGTACTAGTTGCAACGTAAAAAACTCATGCAGGATTGTATAGAACCCCCACCATCCAGTTTTGAGCAGAAATCGTACTTTTAATTTTGACGGTGCATCAGAGAAAATCATGAAGGCATTGCTCGCATGATGATATTAGTGCGATGAGATTCATATGGTGCAGTTCAGAGCCTAACCCGCAATTACAATGAAAATTGAGGAGTTTGATTCCAAAAGGTACTAAAGGCCATTTTTATCGAAATTGAGTTAACGACTTCACAGGGTTTTAGGGGGGTAGTTCTTCACAAAAATGCGATCGTTTTGGAGCAAAAGATAATCAATTCCGTGAATATTCCGTTTAATTTCAAAAGGAACGATATCCAGCATATTGGCGATCTCTAGTCCGTTTTGTTTCAAGAAGTACTTCATCCACTTCGTTTTTTTTTCTTTTTTTTTTCAAAAAGTACTGTATCACTTCGTTTGATTACAAAAAGTACCTACTAAACGCCACGTTTTGTTTCAAAAAGTACTATATCCATGAATTTGATATTTCAAATCTCGTTCAAAATTATTTCAAAATTTGAACGAATTTACCTTTTCTTCCAAAAATATTTTGCTGGAAATAAGGTGTCTTCAATGGTTTGACACTCTTACCCAGTGACGTCATTCGGTTCATGTAGCCATGTACCTAGTATCCATACCACATGGAGTATCATTGCATTCTCAGTTCTTTATTGTATTATTCGATTCTGAATATTTTCTATTTAGAAAATATTGATACAGTTCAATGTACTACCTATGCGAATAACATGTTTATGCTTACAAGCTTTGAATTATATAAATTCAATGTATGTCTTCCGTCTTCGTCTCCAACCGTCTCTCGACTTTACTTGGTCGCTCTCATACTACTTTCGTCTCACTTTTGCATTTGCATCATAATTCGAGTCATTCAATATTGATTGAATAAACTAGTTATCAATGTTAAAGTCACTGTTTTGCTATGGTTGCTATGGTTTATTGCGTTTTTCTCACGTTTGACAAAAATGGATATAGAACCTTTTGGAATCAAACTCCTCAATTCAGTAATCGAAATTGGATTGAATCCAGAAAAGGGATCAGACCACAGACCTACCCTGTTCCAAAAGTATTCTCGTATTAGCGAATTTTCAAGGAAAATGAAGCTATTGCAATAGCCTCAAAATTTTTAGAATGGACTTTTTCGAAAAATGTTTTCACTGAAAACCTTTTTGGAACACTCCCTGAAGTTTTTCCAAAATTCAGATGTATACTTTTATATATGTGTCACTCCGCACGATAACTTGAGTAATTGTCTTGCAAACATTTTTTGGTTTTAGTTTCGCCAAAATGTTTGTAACAACAAACAAAAGGACGAGTTCGTTAGCCAGAAATTGTGGACTACCCAAAGTAGTCCAAATGTCACAAATAGTAAAAAAAACAGGGTTTTCCCGTTTTTTGTGGTTATTACCTTCACAATCATAGTAATATATGGTATATTCGGATTCAGCACAAAATTTCTTTTTTCAATGCGTTTTTAAAAAATGAAAATTGTCCGAAATTAAGAAAATTGTGTATATATTTATATATACAATGAAAACGTGCGTATGTTTGTTGTACCCAGAAATTCAGCAGCCGTGCGGGTACTCTATGAGTTCGTGGAGACGAGTATAACGTGAATATGGACTCCTAACATCTTCAAACCATACCCAGTGCATACAGTATGTTGATATGCTGTACTAAAAACAAAAAAAACCAAGAATCGTGTTAAAAAACTTTCTAAAGGAAATTTCAACACCATTGTTTCTTTTATTAACCATACCTTCAACTGAAAGATTTCTTTGAAAATTCGTTCATGAATTCATGCTGCATGAATGGACTTTTATGTTTACGTGCAGAATGTTACAACAGATTATCCTATTCTATACGTGAACCACCTTACCCCTAGCTGTGCTTGATTTACTTACCACTGTTGCCTTGTACCATTGTTTACATTCAGTTCAGCTATCTATTTAGTCAAATTCCCTCGCAGGTACTTGTATATATATTATGATGGGAAACACAATTGAATAGACGACCCTATTCTAGAGAATCCATTACGTAATCAAGTAGGTAGTTACTGCATTGATCAATTGATTAGAGGAATAGGTTAGGGACATGTTCTTGCTAACCGGTTCGGAGTGATCAGGATTCGGTCCCAAGTATTCCTCTGAAAATGACAACCTCAACTTCATGAAAACTTGGGCACTACCCACACTGGTCTTACTGCGTCATGCTTAAGGAGGCCTCTTCCCACTGGATTTTATGAAGTGGATCTAAACAATGATATCACATTGTCCAAAACGGACACTATGAAATTTTAAGCATCGCATGATTTTGATTAGTATGTCGGAGATGCATCTTCTTGTATTAATAAAAATATTAAATTGTCAGAATCTCAAACGCATATGCCAACTTATTTTAGTAAAATGAAAATAATAACACGTTTTATTATAGGTATCACATAGTGACTACCTTTGCTAATCAAAAAGGATAGGTTGAAGCAATTTCGTGCGAAATATGCAAACATTTTAATGCTGAACTGGAAAAGTTTAGTATACGGGCTCAAGAATTTGAATTTTCTCGGTTGAGTCGCAACTTGGCTAAATAATCTTGGAAATTCAAGAAGTATTAATAAATTCGCTCTTCTAGTTTTAGGGAGAGGGCCCTTGTGGTTAATGCAAACTCCCTCAAAGGGTACCGTATAAAATGATTTTTATAAAAGCTTTTCAGGCAAGAGTAATTCTGATTCAGTATGTCTACGATCAGTTTGTCCTCTGCTCAGCTGCATGTTTACTGATTTTGCTGCTCTCAGCTTATTTATACATCGCACTTCCCCGGTATCTTATCTTCCCGTGATCTTTCGAGACCTTAGTTAGCAGTAAATGCCACCTGCCAGTTAGTCTCTCAATGGTTTCTAGACGTTAGTTCTGATTGAAGTCCGACTTTTTTCAATTTATCATCAAGGCAGAGCCAGTTTCCCTTTTCAGTTGATAGCTTCTCCCTCAGAAGAGGAAATGGGTATAATCCTTGAAGGAGCAATTTTTTTAATAGCCCCCCCCCCCCCCGTTTCTAGATGTACCTGTCTTGTGAAGGAACAAAACAGGAAAAACTGGTCGAAATCCTTATTTTGGACAATTTTCCTCAAAGAAATAGACCAGTTTTCACTCAGGTGAAAAGACTGGTCCAATTCGAGTAGTTTGAGCCACTCCCAACGAAAATGAAGCATCTCACAGCTGATATTATCTTGCTTACTTACTAAATAGCTCTACAGCCCGGGATGGGCTTTGGCTTGCCTAATAATGTTTTGCCATTCAGATTTGCTCTGCGCTTTCAGCCTCCAGTTCCTTGCACCCAGCTTTCTCAGGTTCCCCTCAGCATCCTGGAGCCAGCGAGTCCTAGGTCGTCTCAAACCGAAGTGTCCCCATAATCCTCACATGCAAGATACATGACCGAGCCATTCAATCCGCCGAGCTTTAGTAAATTGGACGATGTCCTCCTGCTGGTAAAGGTGCTGCAGTTCATCGTTGGTCCGGATCCTCCTCACTCCATCAACACACACTGCTCCAAAAAAATTTAAAAATATCTTACGCTCATATGCAAGGAGCTTAGTGGCGGCAGCTGTACTGACTACCAATGTTTCGGCACCATAGGTAACGATTGGGCGAACCAGTGTACGGTATAGTCGAACCTTGGTTGTTCTGGAGAGTAGACAGGGCCTGAAGAGCTTAAGATTGGCGTAGTATGCTCGGTTCCCAGCCATAATTATTTTTTCAATTTCGTCAATCATTCTGGTTCTATCATTGATATCTACCCCAAGATATGGGAACGCCTGGACCTTCTGGAACACGTAACCGTCGAGTTGCAAATCCTGTGTGGACTCTGGCTCTCCGTGGCGGGTCATTCCCATATACCTTGTCTTGTCGTCGTTCATTTTCAATCCCATCGCCTCTCCCTTGATCTTAATTTGGTGAAACATCTCCTCAAGGGAATGCATGTTTGTCGCGACCAAATAGATATCGGCGAGGTTGAAGAGGGTGGTTGAGAGAGCATCCGAGTAGTTTGAGCCACTCCCAACGAAAATCAAGCATATCACAGCTGATATTATCGTTGATGATTATCAGTTGATCATTGATCGTTGATCATTATATTATTATTATTATTATTATCGTTGATGATGTTGATTGTCGTATGGTCTTTGGAGGCTGTCAAGTGAATAAAACTCATCTCATCACGAAAAATTTTTTGGAATATTAAACGTCCTTCGGCCCGATTGATTCCTGAATTCAACTTGAGTGACAAAAACTCCAATTCCCAAATCTAAATGAAGGAAAATGAAATGGAAAGGAAGTTGACAACGTACTTCATCTATTTGATATTCCGTTGGAGCCCTGAAATTCGATTTCTCTCCTTCAAAAGCACACCTCCCTAAAGCAAATCAAAATATGATTCGTAAATTTATTCGCTGGAATCACAAAAGTCAAGCCCGTTTGTTAATTTTTTATTTGGAATGACTTCCTAATTAATAACTTCAAGAAGTTCTGTATTTGCTGACATCGACTTTGTTGGAATATTTAGGAGGAAGTTATTTTCTGTTCGGACGAAGCGAGAATCAGCATCACCACATTACTGATATTTGTAGTCAGCATCCGTATGAGGCACCTTTTGTTTCAAATAATTTAATTAAGTAAAATGCAGTTCAGAGGTCCGAGCAGGAAATAAGCTCCAATGAGTAACGAGCCCTTTTTAATTTTGCTCATAATATGAGCATAGTAATTGAATGAGAATAATAATTGAATTTTGCTCATAATCAATATATTATATTGATTGTCAACTCATAAGAAACTTCAAACACTGGTTGGAGAGGCAGTAACGTCCACAATGATAGACCAATCAAAACTCATATTCTCATAATATGAATAGCACACATGTTATACTTTGCATTGTTCATGGCCTCCACAAATAGGTTATGTACTGATGTTATAAGGTAGGGTTTCTTACTTAAAGTCATTCATTTCGGAGACGGAATCCGACAGGAGTAATATCGATGGAGTTCTTTCCGGGGGAAAAAAACATTTCGTCACGTTCGTAATTGTGCAGCTGTGCCTTGGGACGAAGTTTCATTCGTCTTAGGAATCCAATTTCGGTTCAGGTGTAATATTGAGCTGAGCGCCACTGATGACTACAAGTTGGTATTGATTAGAAGTTTGAATACGGCTACTACCCTTTGAAATGAAATTGGTTTAAACTCACGAATAGCCCAGATATCAACTGGGGTTTGATTGCAGAACGCTGTGTTCCATATGTTTGTTCAAAGGTTTGTTTGTCTGTACCAATCAATGACCGCCGAAGTCTAGATTGATGGGGTGAAGTCATTTAATGAGCCTCTGATACCGAGTATAATTAGTAAATTCTTTATAATAAATGGTTTATAATTCTCACAGCTGATTTAATTTCCTCAAAATTCTTTCAGTGTATTCCAACAGCTGTGTACCCACTGAATGAATGAATCTACTCTCTAGGATGAACAAAAAACGGTATATGTGGCGTATTTCTATCTTTACCCGATCCCCACTAGAGCGCACTTGCGACGTTTCCCACCGAAGTTCGGTGACCGAACGCGATTTTCCTGAGCTCCAATGCAATAGTGGCACAACTTACAATACCGTATTGTACAATATCGTATTGTCAATACGACAGTCTTCCATAGCAAGGTAAGGTCATTTTCGTATTATTGCATAGTAGTGAAAGCCGTCTTATCTGCACTTCAGTCAGTCTAATTTGGAGAATTTGATTTCAACTGGTATATTGTTTCATGCAAGATGTGTAGGGGCGGTTGTGGAAATCAATGAACAAGATGTGACTGAACCCAGACATTATGAAGGTACGAAATGTTTACCAGAAAGTACCTATTTTGGTTTATTATTTTCAATACTTAATGAAAAATCAAAATTTGATGTTTTACGTTTCAAGGTATGTAGAATTCAAAAATTCAAAATTAGGAAAAATCGAGTTCTTTGCAGACGAGTGATCTATACAGAAAAATAATACACCATTTTGTAAAAATTTGCAGCGTTCTTTTTTTCGTTCCTTAACTCATTATTCAAGTGAATTTTCTAACGACAACAGAGACTTATTAGTAGAGATTGTACAAACGGAATAAACGTGCGTTTGGGATGTTTACCTCTTAACCAATATTTTTGTGATATTTGTTAAGATTTATATCCAAACTAAATTATTCAATGTTATTTCTCGAAATTTCTGTCATACCCGAATTCAAACTAATTAAATGTAGCAGATTTTATATATAAGACGCTCTTGCACGATATCAATTTTCAGAAAAGCCATCTACTAATTAACTTTTGAATTAATAGGCAGAAAAATCTGACAATTGCAGGTAAGAATACCTCGGTTGTACTGAGTTGGTGGTCCAAGTATCAAATCAATAGCTCAATAGCTCCGAAGATATTCAACATTGAATTCTTAGTGAATTTTCAACCGCACACCCTGAAAAATTTGGGAATTTGCAGTTGAGCAGGTCTTGAACTCGGCCAGCGATATGTATGTAGGTATAACTATTTTGCTGGTATAAGAATCGGTCGAGGAAAAAACATTCCGCCTAGAACTCGAATTATGCGTGAAATAGTAACTTCCTCTCAGTGCTTTACAGCCTGTGGACTCTTGCGAAATGAATATCAACAACGCATTTGACTCCGTTAGAGATCGTCCTATCAAAGTATCAGTTTCTGTCAGAAAAGAAGCCGGAACCCACAATTTATTATACAAATACCTCACCATGAATACGGTATATCGACAATAATAAGGAAAATATCAGGGTCATTATTCACTGAATTCAATCACCAAAAAATACACATCAAATCACTTCAAGGACTAAATTCTAATTTTTTCACGTTAAATATTTTATATTGTTTCCGTTTTACACTTCAACTAGGTATTTTTAAAACATTTTGTGGCATCATTATTTTACTTAGTCGCACTTTACCTCACCAGGAATTCTGGTCAATATTGGGAGTATTCAGACATCCGCTTACATTGAAACTTAACATCGCAAACTTATCACGCAATCGATAGCGGTCGAAATGTCAGACCCATACAGCGCTATGATCAACTACCGGGGAGATTTGAGAAGCAACTATGTTGATACCAAAACTCAAGATTCTCAAAATTTCCGCGCACGATTCATGAAAAAAGTGGAAGAGAATGGACGCAAATCAGATTTCTTCTTCCAAGAAATAATCGGCCACGGTAATTTCGGGAATGTTTTCTTGGCTGTGCACAATCGTGAAATGAAACAGTACGCTGTCAAAGTGATGGACAAGGAAAAACTGGTGAACAGTGGTAACGTTGGAAATGCTTATCGGGAGAAACAAGCATTGGTCAATATGGATCATCCTTTTGTCATCAGCTGCAAGTACTTTTTCATGGATAAATCTCACGTCTATTTGGCCACACCCTACGTGTCTGGAGGTGACTTGTATCACTATATAATGTGGTCAGGTACGTACTTAAGAAACATTAATTTATTTAAGTAGGCTAAGGATGTGTCGGTCCAAGTATTTCCCTGGAACGGTTCCAACGGTTACGGTGACAAAGATGTAACTGTTCCAAATTACCGGTACAGTTCCATTACCAGTACAGGCGATCAAATCCCGCTCACATGGCATGGATGAAGCAGGCAGTCAAATTCCTGTCGTCCTTCTTCCATGCTTATGATCTCAACTTGCAATACAATAGCATCATTTTCCTTGACAATTCGCTAAATGGAAGGAACTTGAACAAGTGTTACGAAAGAGGCAATTTATCATAGATAATAGTTACCAAACAATTCAAGGAAAGAATAATGACATTGCAGTTTGAGAACTTAACATGACAATAATAAATTAATAATACTGGAGACAACTTCCATGCTAACCAGTCCAGAAGATAACTTCCCGCTCAAGAGCCATTATGATTCCATGAACCATTCTCAGTCCATGGAAGTAGTAATGGCGCTTCCAGGTACAACATGGAACAGAACTGAGAACAAGATCCATGCTTACTGGTCCAAAACCCTTCCCGGCCCAGAGCCATTGAACCATTCTCCATGATATCTTATCAGTCCGGTTCCATCCTTACCGGTCCAGTTCCATCCTCACCAATCAGAATGATCTCTTCCCAGTCCAGAGCCATTTCAAGATATCTTATCAGTCCGTGGAACTGGACCGGTAAGGGTCGAGTTTTTGTCACTGCGTGGAACCGTTCCAACCTGATACTCGGTACCACAGTCCCGGTACAGCTGTACTGACACACCTCTAAAGTAAACCACTGATATTGTGGAACCAAAAAAAAACTACGGACGGTAGACCTACGGTTCTACAGTCAGATCATTTAATAATAAGTAATTAATTTTACGCCATTTTTTCAACCAAAATACATTTTTGGACAAAGATGATTCCAACTCTTCGAGTTAAGCCTTTTTCTCAGCTCTGTACGCTTTGTGTCGTTTTAAGTAATCGGGATTTGCAGAATAATTCTTGATTTCTCGATATCGTGTGGCTCTCTCGGCAGCCAAACACCACGAGATTGTGATTCAAGTTTCTTGCGATCTCGATATGATGGGACGCTCGCAAACCCCATCGTGACGAGACGGTAGTAATTAATCATTATTAAATTATTAATAAAGTCTGTTCACTTTCATTTAACTCGATGACACGACTGTCTCATCGATTTAGACTTTTCGAAATAATGATTCAAACTCATTTTACAATCAACCTGGTTTGCAAATTGTTCACATTCAATCACACAGTGATCGGTTTCACGTTACTCTCAGTGTTATAATTTATTATAATACCTCCTCTACAGCTTACAAAATTTGGCATAATAAGATTGGGACATGGTTGACACACGGGTGAAACTCTGTAAATTTTTACACAACGTTTTATTATTTTTATGTTAGGATCACCTGGCTGCAAAGAACACAGCTCTGCCATTATTAGTACAGCCCAAGGTGAATATAAGAGAGGAGGTGTGCTCACGATCTACCGCTAGGGAGGGGCGTGACGTCACCATAGTCCCTCCAGCACCTGTCTCCATTCGCCTTACAGCTTGAGAAATTCTGTAGGTGCTTCAACCAGCAAGTTGTGCTGGGATTTTGGGAAAACTCACGTAAAATTCTTTTTAATTGTTATCCCAGGCAAAGTTAGTACCTAATACACAGACGGGTTTTGATGGAAATCTGAACTTTTGTGCGTTATAACTCAATCACTTTTATTCCTTGCCTGTTGGTCAATTTTGTGACACAGACTTTTAGAATTCGAGCCAACAAAAAAGGTGACATGAAACAATTAGGTATCATTTCTCGACTTTTCCGTACTAGAGCATGATTCCCTGGTAATATTATGAGACTGTGGTTGATTCCTTGTAGTGGGATGCGGAAGAAATCTTGTTCTGATTTCGCTGACATTTCCGCCGGTTGAAACATAATTTCTGCTGGAATTTTTGGTTTTAGAGTAAGGTATTTCCTCCAAAATGAATTTACTTTTTGCGTTTTACGTTTTGGACCTTCCTGAACAATTTTGGTTTCGTATCTCTCTGCAAATTCCTGTATCGGGCAAACCAGGGAATTATGGACCGGTTTATACAAACACAAAACTTTCACTCAAATTGAGCGTTTGAGAGCTATTTCATCAATTTTATGGTGAATTTCTTGTCTACTACGATACTAAGTTCATCTAAATTGTTCAAACTATTCGATTTGGAAAAAAATTAGTTCATCAATACTTTTTCTAAAAATGTTTGTTTGAAATTTTTCAGGTTTTGTGATGTTTCGACTTTAGTTGAATCACATCGAACAAATGTGCATCTTTCATATTCAAATTTTCACTCGAACTCAATGTAACAATAATTCTTGCCAGTTTAAGGCAAATTTTTAATTGGCAAACCTTCAAAATTATCTAATTTTTAGAAGTTTTTAGAATTTTATCTTTTAAAATTTTAGTTTATATTTACTCAAATTGTTCGTTTTAGAGAATCGTTCGTTCAAGTTGTTTAAAGAATTGTTGTTTTAATGGTTTGCTGTTCCAGGCAGAACTACAAAATTATGGACTGGTTTTCATGGAAATTCATAATTTCACTCGGAATTCAAGTTTCATACGTTTTTCATTCATCCCTGGACTGTTTGTGGTCAATGTCTCAACTCGTAGAATACTTCAAAATCGTCTAATTTTTAAGGTTTTTTCTTAATTGAAGAAAGTTGCGTTCAACTTCAAAAACCGAATTTTGAATAGAACAAACTGTATAATATTCCGCGTATTTACAATCCATCTACGCCAGAGCGAAATACCAGAGACAGCTGGCGGCGAGGTGGTCAGGACTCTAGTGACGTCACTTTTCCCCCACCTGGCAGCGTGAGCACACCTTCTCTCCTCTACTCACCTTGACTACATCCTACCATATTATAACGCTTATATCACCTTATTTTGACTAAAAACACCGTTATCTGAGAGTTTTGGGTGTCCTAATATTCATAACAAAATTTGGTTCGTGGCTGCTAAGAAAGCACAACTAGTGATATAAAACTCTAAAATGACAGTATTTTGACCAGCTGAAGTTTGAGCGGAGATTTGGCCTATTATCGTCTGTGAACATTCAATCGCAATTCACATTCTGTTTCTGCCTAATCATTCGTCCCAACTTCAAGTTCTTTTAGGGAATGAACCGTTGGTCCAACAGAGCTCCGGATGGTTTCATTCGATTGAAAAAAATGCACTATTTTAAACTGAGGAAAAATCAGTGAAAATTATTACACAATGGTTCATTATTTTCCTGTAAACATCCGAACCGTCCTCGAAGTACACGGTTTTTCCATTTATAGTACCTACCAACCATAATGTCGCGGAAGTTTAACAATCAAGTTTATTTTGACTAAAAGTTCATATCCGGAATGTCCAATCTCCATCCAACACAGTTAAGTAGGTGACAACCTATCTTGCAATCATCATGGGTGGGATGGGTGTGAGAGGGTTTCGGCTCCTTAGGGGGTGGATTCGAAGGGCTCAAATGTTCCAATTAGTTTCACAATTATCGCTTGAAATTGAATAACTTTATAATTATTGATCAACTTGGTGGTGTCATTCGTTTTTAAATCTTGGTCGATTCGAAAGGTTCATTATTGAAAATATTAAACCAAAATTAAACACTATCTTAAACTGAATAAAAAAGTCATGAAACATCAAGATACTGATTGTGGGGTAAAGTAAAATTTTTAAGAGGCACATTGTTAGTTACTGGTGACGTGAGGGTCAATAATCAGGGTAGAAATATCTAGAAGAAATCCCTTAGGAATCCCTTAGAAAGCCCTTAGGAAAAGACAATGTCTAAGCAATTGAAACTTAGAACCTCATTACCTTACCTTAATGCAAACACTCACTAATCATAAGATTGTCACATACCTATTGTTTGCATAATTGAATCCAAATAAATTCAACAAGCAAACTCTATTGATATCTTGTACAGAACTGTTGTTTTTGTTGTTCAGGACAGGCGCCTAATGAGGACGTAGCTCGGTTCTATTCGGCGCAGATCGTCCTCGCTTTGGAATACCTGCACGGCCTCCAAGTCATTCATAGAGACCTCAAACCCGAAAACCTCATGATCGACGACCGTGGTTACCTCAAACTCATCGATTTCGGATACTGTTCCGTCTTCAAAGGGTTGAACTTCACAATTTGCGGGACCCGGCAGTACATGGCGCCCGAGATGCTGGCCGGCAAAGGGTACGGTCGTTCAGTGGACTACTGGTCATTGGGGATATTGATGTACGAGTTGAGCTCCTTCGAGTTGCCCTTCGACGATGAAGATCACGTCTCTCTGGCAGGATCCATAATGACTGGGAAATACTCTTTCAAGAGGCAATTTAGTGGGGAACTGAAAGACATACTAACGCATCTTCTAGACGTCAACCCACAAACAAGGTTTGATCGCAATATGATATGTTTACCTAGGTTATTACAACAGGAACCTGCATAAACTGGAAACTAGAAACCGAGAAATGTATCAACATAAGTTCGACCTCGGATCAGGATTTTTGTTTAATATTACTATATCAAAACATCAGAACAGGAGGAAGGCATGTTTGGTGTGTACAAACGACAACTACGTACGAGTAGATAGAGATCATACCAGAACCAATAAACAACGAAACTAGTCAGATACATTACAACACGCCAATCTATTAACGTGGACGGTGTAATTAGGGTGGTGGTCGTATCAATTGTGTTGGAGGAGAGGTACGTACATCTAATTGAACAAGGCATCTTTGGGGTACAATCGATTTGGGACGTTTCTATGCAACGAGGAATTATCAAGGGATTCCTGAGTGGGCTTCATAGGTCGATTGGAATCTTCTCTTTGATCAGTTTCACAGAGTCGTAACTGCCAATAGAACTTTCCGTGACCGCGAATAATTATTATAGGTCACAGAGTTATACGGAATATCAAACAGAAGAGGAAGCCATCCCTTGAGAAATGGGGACGGTCATCTGATTGGTATAATTCGAGAAATAACAGCGTGATCCAGTTTAAACATTTTCTTCGTAGGTATCATTGCATACAAAAATCAATATTCAACGTGTGAATGTATATCTCTGCGAGGAAGGTTATATTGCGTTAGAAAGGTTCAACCCAAATTAATATGGAAGAATGTGATTTTGGATGGATGACTTTTCAACTTGTATTTTGGTTCACAATTGCAAAAGTTAACTACGAATTATCTGTGTAGGTACGGATGTCGAGAAGTTGGTGTCTACCCGATAAAACAGCATCCCTGGTTCAGTCACGTGGATTTCATGCAAATTTATAAGAAAAACGTTAAGCCTCCTTCAATCCCCACTAAGAGATCGGTCCCTCACAAACGTTTCGGTCAGTCTTTGGTAGAAGCCGGAAGCGACGTCTACGCCAAAGAATTTGAGAATTTCTAACCACTGCGGTTATAAACGTTACGCACATTTGTCCAGTGATTCTTGTAGACCACTTCATAAAGTAACACATTTACTGTATTTTTCAACAATTGCGTAAGTGAAAAGTTACGTTCTGTTCAATTCAACTATTATTTATTACAAAAAACAGGATAGATCCTAATAACATTGGAAAAAATGACTTAATGTTCCAGACGGTAGAAAAACAAGCCAAAAAATATATTTAAAAAATATGAATAAAATCAAAACAAATCTGAGCCACTATAGGTCATCTGACTAGTTAGGTACTATTATCATTAATTTCGATATTGATTAATATTTTTAGTAATTTCTTATTAATAGTTACCTTTGCCTTTCTCAGGAGGCTCGTAGGCAGGTCACTGGATTAATTAAACAATCAACTTTCATAAAAACATGATTCATCGTTCAGAGCTTCACCAATTAATTAGTAAAACTTGAAAACTATTGTCAATTGGTGAAAAAGTTCAGTAATTAATAATCCTCATTAGCAAATGGCTGGTCCCACAGAGCTTTGGATTATGTTACAAATTTCCTAAAGATCGTCGCTGTTTTGAATGTTTTCAAGTTAGGGCGTTTTGAGAATGTATTCCTCCACTTTTCACCCCTTAGGATTGACTGACAATAACCAAAACCTTCGAGGCACAACTAGACCCTACAAGGAGCCAGTATCCCGAATTTCATCAAAATTGGTCCACAGACGAAAAAATAGTGGAATTTAGTTGAAAAAGTAGTTGAAAATTTGAAGTTGCTTGAGAAATAAGAGATTTATGACCATCTTAGTGTCGCAAGGTCGAAAATACGAATAAAAACTTCAAAGTTGGAAAAAAAATTTGTAGTGGATTAAAAAAAATACTACGAGACATTTTTTGTTGCAAATTAGTTGTAGAATCGATCATTGAAGTTTGGTCCATCCAAATCGTAGACACCCTGGAATATTCGATTTTTAGATTCTTCAAATCCTGAAATATAAAAAATAAAGTTTGAGGGGTTTATGCATATGTATTTTTTTGCTCAATTCTCAGGTTTGTTATTGACAATAATATTTTGAAATTATTATTAAAAAAGTCCATTCATGCAGCATGAATTAATGAGCGAATTTTCAAAGAAATCTTTCAGTTGAAGCTATGGTTAAGGTCTTAACCACTGCATTGACCACTCCACTCCATGTCAACACCACATCCTATTGTTGGTTTTTTTTTTCTATTTTAAGTATACCATACCAACATACTGTATGCACAGGGTATGCTTTGAAGATCTTAGGAGTCCATATTCATGTTCTACTCGTCTCTACGAACTCATAGAGTACCCACATGGCTTTTGTGGGTTTTTTTCTATTTTCAGTATACCATACCAACATACTGTATGCACTGGGTATGCTTTGAAGATCTTAGGAGTACATATTCATGTTCTACTCGTCTCTACGAACTCATAGAGTACCCACACGGCTATTCCATTTCTGGGTACAACAAAAATACGCGCGTTTTCATTATTTTCTATTTTCAGTATACCATACCATCATACTGTATGCACTGGGTATGCTTTGAAGATCTTAGGAGTCCATATTCATGTTCTACTCGTCTCTACGAACTCATAGAGTACCCACACGGCTACTCTATTTCTGGGTACGACAAATATACGCGCGTTTTCATTATATATATAAATATATCCATACTTTTCTTAATTTTTGGACAATTTTCATTTTTGAAAAACGCATTATATCAGAAATTTTGTGCTGGATCCGAATATACCATTTATTATGATGATTGTGAAGGTATTACCCACACAAAAAACGGGAAAAACTCGTTTTTTTGGACTTTTTTTCACTTTTTTTGAAATTTGGACCACTTTGGATTGTCCAAAATTTCTGGCTAACGAACTTGACCTTTTGTTTGTTGTTACGAACATTTTGGCGAAAACTAAAAAAAAAATTCAAATAATTACTCAAGTTATCGTGCCCAAAAGTACCATCCAGTGCCCTCTAGTTGATGTTCGTCCTGTTAGTGAGCCATTCTGGTGTTGCTGCAACCTTCAAGGAAATATCTTCCAGACAATACTATTAATATTACATAATTCAGCCCAAACCCTTAGTTATCTTCCTTTCATTCCGAACCTGTCTTTTATAGAAATCTTAATAGATTGTTAAAATACAATGAAAAATAGTAAACCAGTGATAAAGAAAATGTGTCGTGATTAGCTTGAAATGTCAAGTTTAACTCTTCAAAATTGTTTGTTTCCATTGAACCTATTCCGTCTTGGGAGAAGCCTTTCATTTTAGGTAGTACACCATAGGAGTGAAAGGATTACCAATGTGAAGGAGGAAACCTACAATGGTAACCACGGCTTGATGGATGTGTAGTCGTGACATGGACGTGAAGGAGCGAACTTCTTCTTTGAGACTTAGCAGCCACTAGTCGATCAGCTGTCACGAGGAAGGACAGATCGGCGCTGACTACGGCCCAGCGTCAATTGAACGCCTCGCATCATCTGTCTTGGTGAAGTGATTCTCCACTCGCATTGAGTGGAAGTATGATAAATTGAAGGAGCCCTCGTACAAACATACTAACGTTCCATAAACTCGAGAAACTTGAATGATATCCATCCAGTTGAATTCCATGTTTTTCTCTCATTTTACAACGTCTGGCGGTGAATTGTTCTCTCTAGTGCTTTTGTTGAAGGACTGCGGAACCCTTCCCACTAAAGCTGGATTCACATGGGACGGAACGAGCGTTAAGCGGAAAAACGGAATTGACGGAAAAACCAGTGGAGGGGGTGGCGGAGTCGCCAAGAGCCTTCACATGGAGTGGTGGACGGAATCGACGGAATCATAACCTTCCCCGGAAGCCTATCTGATTTGAAACCTCTCTCATCTCAAAACGCTGCAAATTATTACACAATGGTTTATTATTTTTCTATATAGATCACTCGTCTACAAAATCACCAACCATCCAATGTGAAGGAAAAAAAAAAAATTAAAAAAAAAAAAAAAAAATCAAAATCACCAACCATTGATCGCATTTTGGTCAGCTCTAATTTGAACGGAGATTAGGCCTCTTTTGCGATTCACACTCGTGTTTTGATTTATATATATATATTTCAATATAAACCCTTAAATTTTCGTAGGGAGCGAACGGTTTGTCCTACAGAGCTCCGCGTGGTCTCAAAAAATTCTAAAAATTCTATAGAATCTTAAATTGAAGGAAAAACAATACCTTTATATCAAAATTGTTTGAGTTAGGGCGTTTTCAAAATTTCAACATTGATTTTGGAACCCTTAGAAGTGACCTACATCAACCAAAAGCTTCGGGGCACAACTAGACCCCAAATGGAGCCTACATACCAAATTTCATCAAAATCGGTCAATGCTAAGTGGCAAAAGTGCCGCGTACGGCGGACGGACGGCCAAATTTTTATTCGATTTTTGGATTCTACGTACCTTGAAACGTAAACCATCAAATTTTGAGGGGGTGTTAAAATTTTTTTTTCTTGGTCGATTCCAAAGGTTCATTATTGAAAACAATAAACCAAAACGGACGGAGAAGCAGAGGGACGAGACGACTCGAAAATAATGCAACCTCTACTGTGGTTATAACCTTCCCGTCCACTGCGAGGGGCGACGGAAACGCCGGAAGCGGTATGGGCGGTATGAAATTTTCTACCGCCGATTCCGTCTGCCCGTGGGACCAAGATGGCGGCCCCCATGCTCAACTGTTGTCCCAACAACCAATCAGATTGCGTTATTCCTTCCGCTTTTCCGTCCTTTCCGTCCGTTCCGTCCCTTGTGAATCCAGCTTAAAAGCGCCGGCACTCGAGTAGGTGTTGAAGTTGAACACAACAAAAAGACCGTTCTAGAACATCAAGACAGGGAATGTTTATTTTCACGAGATGAGGTACCCCCGGTGGACTGGAACTACGGCACAACAGGTTCTCGTTGGTCGAAAGAGGAAGTCCGGGTGTATTTGGCACTCAATCGAGCACTAACGCGTGAGGCTCAATTCAGTGAGTGTTCCTCGTCATCGGAGACCCACTTTCATGAATACTACTGACCCGAGCGAAACTCTACATGAAAGTCCAGTCAATGTCAATATTGTCGCTTGTCTGCAATGTTCCTACCGTTCCAACTAAGAGCGATCAAATCACCAGGTGGGATTTTTTATAAATTTAAATGTAGGAAGATAGAAACTGGAGAAAATTACAGCTGAAGTAATTCCAACCACTCTTGCATTCACTAGTTAGGCAGGTCAAGGCAAGCTATACATGGTGTGAGCCTAACTGGTCTGCCATTCGGTACCAGTCGATTCCATATCTAATTTGCAACAAAAAATGTCTCTTAGCGATTTTTTTAAAACCCTTTGTTTTCGAGTTATTTCAACTTTAAACTTTTTTCCGTGATTTTGACCTTATACCAATAAATTGGTCATAAGTCTTTTAATTTGCTGTGTAAATTACAATTTGAGGATACCGTTGAAAAGAACATTAAATTTCCTATCGGATAGATGCCTCAACTTTTTTTTTTCTTGAGTCAAGGTTTGAGACATGAAAAAGTCCTTTAAAAAGAAAAATTTACGTAATTTTGGAAACTTTGAATTTTTTAAATCGCAAATTGAACTACGAGAACCCATATTTTTTCGAAATGCAGGAACGGTGAAAACTGCGCTAGAATCTCAGCTTTCCAGTGGTATAATCAAAAATTATTTTACTACCAAATTTGGGGGAGAAATTCGTGTTTGAACGCGGAAAAACGTGCATTTTTTCAACGAAATCAGCGCTCCGCCTCGAAGGTGTGAGGGGTCGGACGATGAAGTGGGTGGGTCGGCACCGCACTAGACCGCGAGGCCTCCTGAAACAGGCTGCTGGAGCGCTGATTTCGTTGAAAAAATGCACGTTTTTCCGCGTTCAAACACAAATTTCTCCCCTAAATTTGGTAGTAAAATATTTTTTGATTATACCACTGGAAAGCTGAGATTCTGGCGCAGTTTTTAATGTTCTAGCATCTTGAAAAATATGGGTTCTCGTAGTTCAATTTGCGATTCAAAAAATGCTATGTTTACAAAATTACGTAAAATTCTCTTTTTAGAGGACCTTTACATGTCTCGAACCTTGAAACAAAAAAAGGTTAAGTCATCTATCCGATAGGAAATTTAACGCTCTTTCCATCGGTATCCTCAAATTGTAAATTACACAGCAAATTAAAAGACTTATGACCAATTTAATGGCATAAGGTCAAGATCACGGGAAAAAAATGTTTAAAGTTGAAATAACTCGAAAACAAAGGGTTTTAAAAAGAATTGCTAGAAGACATTTTTTGTTGCAAATTAGTTATAGAATCGACTGGTACCGTATGGCAGGCCAGTTAGGCTTACACCATGTATAGTTCTGAGAAGACCTAATCCTCCTCTCGGGCCCTTTCTGATGGTATATAAAAATATCTAAACTAATTTTTGGAGAAAATTAAGCTATTGCGATACACTCAACTTTTTGTACACTAAATCCAATTTGGATGTTTCCTGTAGCCTGAAAATTAATTAATATGTGTGTCATTCTGGACGATATGCTAACTAATTAATTTGTAAAATTTCTAAACCATAATGATCGTATAATGAACGATAAGACGAGTTCGTTATATTCAGAATCAGCACAAAATTCATACTAAAAGTACAATTTGTGAAATTAAGAACTTTCAAAAAATTGTGAACGTATGTATCAAGTAAAAACATTTTATTTATTTCTTGTTTTTTTGTTTGTTTGTACTAATCCCGACTCTGGCCTAACCTCCCGATTTCCGTTTCAAGAGGCACTTACCGAGGTTCATTGTACCCTCAACCCTTTTGGTTTATCATTTTAAATTATGAACCTTTGAAATCGATCAAGAAAAAAATGTTTGGTAAGTAATCTCTAAGGGTTGAAAAATAAGAGTTGAAATTTTGAAAACGCCCTAACTCAAAAGATTTTGATTTAAAGGAATTGTTTTTCCATCGATTTAAGATACTATTGAATTTTTAGAATTTTTTGAGACCATCCGGCGCCCTGTAGGACAAAACGTTCGCTCCCTACGAGAACTTAAGGTTGGACTTACGCGGTAAATCAGAAACACGAGTGTGAATCGCAAAAGAGGCCTAAACTCCGTTCAAATTTTAGCTGACTGAAATGCGATCGATGTTTTTCTTTATGTTGGTTGGTCGTAAAAATGGAAAAGCCTTGATTTTTGCAGACAAGTGATCTATATAGAAAAATAATATAGTACCTTTATGTAATAATATGCAGCTTTTTTTTTTTTTTTTGGTTCTCATGTTTTGAAACGTCATACAAGGGGTGTAACTCACTCATAAAAATCGATTCATTCGATTTCGGGTCATTTTTGAAGGAACAAAAATTTAAATAGCAGAAATGTCGGAAGCTGCTTGATTTTCCTACTAATTACAAAAACAAGGAAGGATTAATTCAAGTATTATAAAAGGGTCAGAACAGCGTTTTCATATATCCCAAAAACTGGAGTTTCTTCCCTTGTATTCTCGCAGTGCGATATGTGCTTCAAACTTAAAATGCTAGCCTGAACTTTGACATTTGTCTGTATACCGTAAATCCAACTCAGACTTCCTTAAGGTGTCCCATGTATCTACCAAGGAAACAGAGAGAAAATTACGAAATATACCAAAAGTTCTTTGTGTTGAAACATCGTGAATACGCCTCCTCTGAGCAGAATGAATTAAAATGTCGGGTCGAAAATTGGTGTCAGAATTCCTCCACGTCTTTCGCCGTAATTACTTTTCTTCAGAAAGTTTTGCAATTACGCAGTTAATTATACGAGGGTGGCAGCCTGTCGCCTAAGTGATAGAATTAGAGGAAGAGACAAAATGTTGTGCTGGACCCAGTTTTGAATTGAGACCTTGCAAATAAAAGCCACCCTCTACTTGTGACAGTTGAGAAAAGGTTGAGCCGAGAGAGTTGTATTTTTGCGCCCTCAGAAACTCCGCGGAAAGTCGAAATTGGATTTGAATGTTCGTCGCTTCTACGACGCGAACTGAACCTCCATGGTCCAGTGATTCAAAACAGCGCTGTCTACAATGTATCTTGAGTAACTCCGCAGAAATATTCCCTTCCCATTCGACGAATTCCTGAAATGTTCCCCAAGATTCTGCGAGCTGGCTTTAATGTGGTCGTCTTTCTGTCAAGTTTATCTCTACAGAACCCATCGATGGGTAGCCTTTGTGGCGGAGTAAGTAATGACTTTTATTGTCAAGTTTCACCGTTGAAGGGAGTATTTTTTTGCTGCCCGAAGATTCCTCGGTGGCAGTGAGTCAATATTCATCAACATGAGTAATTTTGATTAAAATCGAATTCATTAAAGTATTGTGTAAGTTTGTTAATTATGAAACTGCAACATAATACGTTACATACAATAATCGTTCCCACATTGACTGCGAATTCTCAAACTCACTGAGCTATCAATGAGTGAATGAAAAAAAGGGTAATGTCCTCCCCCCTCCACCCCACCTTACAAATACATCTCCACAAGGCATCCGGCATGCGGGTAACTCTATATGGGATCGATTCCCTCGAGGCGTCTAAACGATTGGGTTTCATCTTTGACCTTGATCAGGCTATGAAAGACGGATGGTCATTATCGATGGCTGCCGTCCAACAAGTTGTCTCGAGCTTGCATGTCTGAATGGTGACCCTGATAAGCGGGATTATGAACGACATGATGACCGGGCCGAAGTCCCAGCTCTATCGCTCTCTTTATATATGTCTTCCAATCCATGTACTGCAAGGACCAAGACTGTGATAATATAGGTACCTACAGTTCATAAAATTGAAACAAATTGTTTGGTTCTTCATGCATGCAAACCAGGGGACGTCCTACTGGATAAGGATTAGTTCAATTTCAACCATACAGCGATAGAACATACATTTTGATATACCTTTCGACTGCACAAAGCTGTTTCACTCAATGTAGTTTAGTTGTCAGAAAACCCACCTCTCACCCGGCCACCATAATATTTCTAGTTCTTTCGTTACGAAAAGAATAGTTGAAAAGGAAATCCTGAGGTATATTGACAATGTTTCCTCAATTTCTAAGCTTGATTACCATTTGTAAGCCTCAATAGGAACTGAAATACTGAAAAATCGTATAAATTTGTTATTATTATCCCCCTACTTTCCCCTTCCGGGCGTTTTTCATATTCTGGTGATAATTTTAGCACAAACGGTAGATCTATACCGGTTAATTCATAATTCTTGGGGTTAGAAAGTGTAGTCCCCACGATAGGCTCCCGTCTACTCGGGTAGACGCCTGCGAGTGCGAGTCGAGCTGCCCGCGTCTCAAGTTCTAGGAATGCTTAGCTTTCTTGGGGGTCATACAAATTGTGTTGTATTTAAACTGCGGGAAGCACATCCCCTCTTATTCTGAAGTTGAGGTTTACTGACTTTACTGACCATTCCCAACCTGTTTGTGCTCGAAGTCCTCATTTATGAGAGAATGCAATCAAAACCACGAGAACGATCACTTCACCAGAAACTTTGACAAGAGTCCGGAAAAAATTACTGATATATTATCAAAATATACACCTCCATCCTTCAATTATCTCATTGAATCTTTTAACCCCTATTGGATCATGGTGTCACTAGTGTCACCAAAATATCTTATGAAAATTATTCATGAAAATTATGTTTAAATTGCAATTGAAAAATTAATGGATTGTTCTGATTTTTTAAAACCATTTTTTGTGAGTAATTAATCAAGAAATAATGTTACAAAAATTTTGAAATTTTTTTCATTTAATTCGATTTTATTGAATTTTTTTATAACTCGATTTTGAGACTTCCAATAGCCCACAAAATATTCTGCCGTCCATTCAATTTAAAATTGCAATTTAATTTTGGTTACTCCGGTGACACCTTGGGACAGCTATGGAGTTCCTGAGATGTTTTCAGTGACACTAGTGACACCGTGGACCAATTGGGGTTAATGTATTTAAAAAGTAAGTGAAGGAATACTCACCAAATAGGTATAATCACCGAAATGACCAACGAAGTGAGTAAAGTTCTTCGGTGACTATTTCTTCACTTCCATCGTTGATATCAATCAATGTTTTTATTGCTTAATGATTTTCTTCCATTTATTATTGACGCTTTAATTCCCAGTTAATACATTCATATATTTTTTGTACTAAAGCCTATTTTTTTTAAGTACTTTTTTTACTTAGCCTATATTTTTTGTAAAGCCTATATTTTTTGTAAATTTTTTGTAAGTAACAAATAAATCAAAATTACTATTATGACGGTCCGATTAACTTGACGCCGAAGTCGCTTCTTCGGAGCTTTATTTGAGGAGTATTCGACGACCCGCCTTATTTAAACTTCTCTTTTCCCCTAACTTTTTCTATTTTCTCAAGGCCAAAAATTACAGTAAAATTATTATGACTATGAATATTATCATTATTATTATATTATCATTATTATTTATTTTATTATTGGTGTTCATGAAATGTGTGACGACTCAGTCCACCCATCGAAATGAACAGGGGAGGATGCGATTTGCAGCGTTTCAAATTTTATTTGAATGAAATTCAACAGGATTTAAACTACAAATAGAGAATTTACCTATTATAAACACCCCATTAAAATTGACTGAACATTGTCTCAATAAAGGTTTTTTGGTGTCTTTTAAAGAAACTTAAAAACTGCAAATATCCAAGATGGAGGAGCTTCGAAATCGTACTGCAAGTCAGAATATTTGAATCATCCAAAACCAGAATCTTACAATCATTACGCGTTTTCTAGCGTTTTAAAAAATTTTGATACCGTCCGATTTTGATGACATTTTTCAGAGTTTGTAGCAAGTTGGCTCACAGGTGGTCTACAAGGAACCTTACCTTAACTAAAACAATAGCAACAATTCCATCCTCATGAAGTAATTTTCCAAGTATATCAATTTCTTACAGTGTAATAATTACACATAATTACATACAATTATGGTAATGGTAATGGTATGGTAATGGTGGTTATCCCCAAATTTAGTATGTAGTTGATTTCATCACGATTCCATCTACGATCCTTTTAGGTACTAGTGAAAATGTGAAAACCCGGTAACGTAGTAGGAAACGTTTTCTAGATCGTGTTGATTTTCGCATTTCTTAATGAAATTGATCAGCAATCATCCATATTTTGAAATATTTGGCCATTAGGACGTAAAAAATTGATATTTCAGAGAAACTTTAATAGTGAGTGGGACTATAATAGTGGGACTATGGCACACAGTTTCGTTGATCTAACATGGACCATAATTATTCATAAATGCAACGTAAGAAAGGAAATTTGGATTTCGGAGACACCAATTTTTTTGACCTGCATTTTTAATAAGTTCTATAAGCGTTACCACCTTTGGTAATGAGAAGTCAAACGTGTATCAGATCGTAATCATCCCTTCTCTCCCTTTTTTCCCCTTCTTTCCTACAATTTTCAGACATCCGTTGCATCGGATATTCAAAAATCACAAAATATTATAATTTGTGTCGGTGATGATGGAAAAAGGTTGTACAGCAATTATATTTCAATGTTTTGGGAAATGTAGCGATGTACCTTGAGGATGAGCAGCGTGGACATCCCTCGGCGAAGCTCCAACACGGACTGAAGAATAGGCGGTGGGGCGCGAGGCCGCCAATTACCAGCGCATGTCACATACTCTCTCCCTTCGCGAATCGTACTTTAAAAAAAATCGCCTGATGGAAGCGCTGAAGAGAGTTATCAAATGTCAAAGTCGTTTCTCCTGCTTGGGTCATAGCTACGCGTCTTTCTTCAATACCGAAAGTAAAAAAAAAGTGAAACCAAAATAGATGTCAATTACCCCACCCATTTTGCATTTTGAACATTTTCGCACATTCACCATCTTATTCCTGGAGAAATTTCTGGTAACTTCTGTATTGAAGGTAAAGTTCACACCTGCATCAGTCATACCCACTTAATAGCGCTCACAGTTCCTACAATATTCAAGCAACAATTTTGTTCAAACCCTTAGGCTTTTTGCCTCGAACCTTCACGAAATCATTTTTCAACATCTACCTAGGGGAGTTAGACTGCAAAAATAGAAAAAAAAATCGATTTTGGGTTTTATTCTTTTTATTATTCTGCACAATATTGCGGTCATTTTAGAAAAAATAATGAAAATCGGACTGTTGGAAGTATTATAATAAATTCCCTGAAGTTGGGTCTCAGAGCGGTGCTGCTTAGGTAGTTTAGACAATATCCATACTTATCAGTTTATCTTCTTCTCCTTCTTTTTATTTTCATACACTTTCTTTCCATGGATGTAACAGCAACACGGAAGGGAAATTATCATAGATGAAAAAGAAACAGCACGTAGATAGGTAGGACAGTCCAAAACAGAGCCACGCGGGGCTCCTCGAGATCACGGGAGGTCAACGTTTCACAAAACAGCATTCATGTAAAATTACATTTCTCGGTACTTCGGTACATTTACCTCCCACACCGTTTGTCTGATTGCAACCAAAGTTTTTACACAGTGTTCGTACATATGTAAGAAGGAGTCTGTGCCTATGAAATTGCGAAGTATTACTTTGGACAGTTTTTATGATTTTCTAAGTCCACAAAAAAATGGACGATTTCCAAGGTTGACTTTCAAAAGTGGTTAAATCAGGAAATCGACATTTTTGAAACCATAGGCACAGACTATTCATTAGATAGTTATGAACAACGAGTAAAAATTTCAAAAGATAACTTGAATGGAGTTCATGCAACAGGTACCAAAAGATCGGTAAATGTTCGAAACAAAAAATATTTGTTAACGAGTTTTTTCTATCGCCCAAATTTAACCAAATTATGATGAAGTAATCCTGATTATGTTCTGAAAACGTAATACAAATTTGGAACCGTTATATTCAGAGGGAGGGACACTATACAGCAGAGAAGCTAAGGTGGGCCAAATCTAGGCGGTTGGCTGGCTAACTCCCCTCAATAGTCCGAAGGTGGTGATTTTCATACGGAACCATCTAAATACTAATCTGTAACATCCCTGAAAATGTCATTGAAATCGGATGGAAAATGTAGAAGTTATGGCCGTTACAAGGCTATTCACGAACCATCTACAACCTAATCCACATAATCCCTGAAAATGTCATAGAAATCGGACTATAACTTCGTATAGTTATGCGCGTTACAAGGAATTCATGACAGACAGACACGGAACCAAAATTGTTCAGAAATGTCTAAAACGCAAAACGCGAGTGAAAATTTTGATTTTGGAGAACTTTTTTTTTCATCCTTGAAAAGTGAAAACAAATCTTCCGCTACCTTGGTACACTCGGAAGCAAAACGTCTGCCAAGTAGGTGTGGCACATAGCTTCCTCGTAGCCATATCTCGATTGTATAGATGATCCGATGCAATTTAGTTAATCTCAAAACATCAATCTCTATGTACTAATCAATTTACAATCAGAGTAGTACATCATTTGAATAAGAGAACTAACTACTACAGAAAATTAAATTAAATTATAACGGATGGAAAATGTAGAAGTTATGGCCGTTACAAGTAAATTCACGTTTGCGCGTGCGCAGTGGCTACATCAGTCTGAAGGTGGTGATTTTCATAGAGGACCATCTTCAACCTTTGAACAAAGTTGAAATGTCCGAGTTTTTTTTCGAATAAGTTGCTCTAACAATCGTACATGAATCAAACCGCTATCGCTCCCAAAACAATTTTTGCTCACCAAATGTACAAATTTATTGGAATTTTGTTCATCTCAAGATTTAACAACGCTTCCAGGGCAATAGGATGAGTAAGTGGTGGAAGTGAACTCTGAATCTGTTATCATTTTCACGAGCCTCAAGTTCACCCATTACTTATAATAACCCTCTCTTCCTCTGTCCGACGAATGTTTCAAGCTCCGAAACCTGGAAGATATTAGTTTAATCTGGGTCAATTTTGGCTCACTCATCTTCCTCAAGCCCAAGTTGTGGATCGTAAACACCCTCTAGACCGTCTAAGGCTTCGGATTTGGTCAAGTTGCCGAGGAGATGAACGATATCACTGAAACATCAATAGACCAATATTTGATAGCGCATCAGGCTGGCGTGACATTTATGTCACACACGAATTCCGGAGCTTGTTGAAGAGAGAGAAAACACTAATTCGATCGGAAAACCCCATACGACTACTGGAGAACACGATATAAAACGATCAGTGAAATAATATAGGGTTATGATAGCAAAATGGGACTTAGTAAGTCGAAGGGCCCATATTTTTATTAATTAACAGAGTGCATCCAGTTTCCAATAGTCTGGAGATTCGATAGGGAGGAGGAAAGCGGTTAAACTGGCACAAACATTAAGGAAAATACCTCCAGAAAGAAAATTCATGATCGAACATTAGTCTGATGTCAAAGAAAGACACAAAGAACGCGACATGTCCGAGTCTGCAGCTGTGACATGCAAGTCCGAAGAAGTCACATTTTCAGGAGACACAAAAAACTTCATAAAAATGATCCGAGTGTGTTTGAGGCGAGCAATCGACTATAATGTGACCCAGTATGGATCGATTGAGGAACTCAATAGCTTCATCAGCTTGAATAGAGAGAATTACTTACATGAGGCCGATTTCAAGACTTACGAGTTTTTCCTCATACCCAACAGCGGACTTAAAGGTTTTCTGTTTAGGTATCTGCTGGACTAATGCGGTTAAATCTTGAACCTGCTCCGTCAAATTTATTTTTATTTTATTTTTTAACGCGTGTTTTATAAAATGTTTCAATCTGGGGATATTCTGGGGACCAAAACCTGGTTGGTTCTTTTAAGTGACCACATAACTCGCTACCTCTTTACAATTTTTTAAAAGCAAGGAAGCAAAAATATTTACCATTAAAGCATTTCCATGTAGTGAGAACTAGAAGAAAAACGCTGCAAATTATTACACAAAGGTTTATTATTTATCTATATAGATCACTCGTCTGCAAAGAACACGGCTTTACCATTGTTACCACCAACCAACTTCAAGAAAAACATCGCATTTCGGTCAGCCAACATTTCAACGGAGATTTGACCTTGTCCAATCCTTAAATTCTCGTAGGGAACGAACGGTTTGTCTTACAGGGCTCCGCGTGGTCTCAAAAAAGTCTATCTTCTTCTTCTTAATTCGCCGTCTCCAAACGAAGGTTGGCGATCCATGTGGCTAGCTCCAACTTATTGGTTGCAACTCTAAACACCTCAACTGAGGTACACCCAAACCATCTCCTAAGGTCCTTCAACCAAGAATTCTTCCTCCTTCCAACCGAGCGCCTCCCCTCAATCTTTCCCTCAATGATCAGCCGAACAAGTTCGTAGCGATCGCCTCGCATGACATGCCCAATGTACTGGGTCTTCCTCTCCTTAACTGTGAGCAACTGCTCTGGCGACTTTCCTACTATTCTAAGGACTTCTACGTTGGTCACCCGGTCAATCCGTGAAATTCTCGAAATTCGGCGATAAATATACATTTCAAAGGCCACCAACTTCCTCTCCATCGCCGGATCAAGAGTCCATGTTTCGCAGCCGTACAGGAGGACTGAAAAAACATAACAGCGCACCATTCGCATGTGCAGATACAGTGGCCGATCCCGGCGTATAAAGAAGGTGCGCATCTGAAAGAAAGTCTATACTATCTTAAACTGATGGAAAAACAATACCTTTATATCAAAACTTTTTGAGTTAGGGCGTTTTCAAAATTTCAAACCTTATTTTTCAACCCTTAGAAGTAACCTACATTAACCAAAATCTTCGGGGCACAACTAAACCCCAATCTTGCGGAGAGCAACTCCTTCCTCAATGGCGGAACACAGACTTACAAGGTCTTCGTACCAATCTGGAAGGACTTGTGATTTACGGGGTTTTTTCTCAGCTGATTGAAGGAAAACCGTTTGGTTTTCACACAAGAGATTTACAAGATTTTACCTCCTCTATCAGAATATAATATCCTCAACAGACTTACGAGGTTTTCGGACTTACGATGTTTTCCAGGTATATGAGCGATATGTTACGCCAAAATGAGTTAAGACGTCTAGCATAGGGTCTCTATGAAGCGTGTGTTCTTAGATCTACAATGCTATGGACAAGTTTGTCCATTAATAGATATCTTGACGTCCATAACTTTCACTACCACTTCATTCTGTGTCTAGCTTATATTATGCACGAATGAGATTTTTTTCTATTTCACCTGTGATGCAGCTTCTCACCAGTAAATTCTCTAACCACGTATTACACTAACCTCGTCAATAATAAATAGTACCCAGTTTCAATTTAGTATGTAAATCTCACTAATCTGATTCTCGTGCAATCGTGCCTGAAACAGCTTATTTCTTTTTTATTTCGTCCCTCCTCTCTTTTTATCACTGAACGGGGAACTGCCTCGAAGGGAACACGTCCCAAGTGAGTTGTATTCAACAACTGTAAGCCGAAACTGCCCACCCCCCTCCCCTCTTCATTTGCCCGGTACACAAGTAACAGATTCGCCTCCTATTTCGGCAAGAGCTCTCTCAATTTACATAAACTTTTCCGAAAGAGTTTCCACCTTGCTTGACCTAGCCCCAACATAACTCACATCTCAACTTGGCACTTTCCCAAACCTAATGAAGCACACCTTCAACATTCGTGGAGGCCGCTACTTTCGAGTAAAACTTTTCATTGAATTCAGACGACTTTATGAATACAATACATTGAGACAAAGACCATAGATAAGTTGTATTCTTGTAGTAGATGAATACTGGTGTACATACTTAGTACATAAGTACGGGAAAATTACTAACAACAACTTTAATTGGAATTCGACGCCTAATGGAGTCTAAAGAAATTCCTGTTCCAATTCCTGTGTTCCAAGTTGTATTCCTGAGGGCACAGCATCTCTGCAATAATTTTTAAAATAGCTGCAATATTATTCTACGGGTGATTAATCTTCTGTGTAGATCACCTCCATTGATATTCATATTATTACATAAGGTTTACAAGTTAATTTTTACTGAAAATACTTACGATATGTGATATGTGGGTGCCTTCATAACTAAATTTGGTTCTTGGTTAATAAGGATAATAATAATAATAGTAATGATAATAATAATGGTTTTCATTTGTATAAACCAAAGGGATACAAATGTCAGTGCAAAAACTATATAAATTCCACAGATATACTATTTTTTTTAAATATCACTACGTCAGATAGTCTATTTATAACAAATAAAATTGAAATTATATTTATACAACTAGTTATTAATCTTGCCAAATTCATCCAATGAGTAGAGCTCGGCATCCAACGACATTCTTTTGAGGGTTCTCTTGAATGAGGCAGTCGGTTTTGGATTTTGAACAGGAGAACTCCAACCAGAAGAGGATTCGAAGCCATTGAAGTTGCAAGTCGGACGTATGGTATGATAGGGCTAGTATAAGTGCTAGTATGAGTGGAACACCTGTGGAAGTGAGCTCCACCAGGCAAAGATGCTTTTCGCTCATGTACATGCACCAGACACACATATACATAGAGGCTCGGTAGTGTCAGAATTTTTAAATCTCTAAAAGAGCCTCAGCAGCTCCCACTCCTACCAAGGCCCCTCAAAATTTTGATTGCTTTCTTCTGCTTGATGAAAATTCTGTGTTCATGTGAGGAATTGCCCCACAGAATAATGCAATAAAGCTATGAAAGCATGAAAAGTACACCATCTTCAAAATATCAGGAGACACTGCATCGACAAGTCTGCGTAGCATAAACCGACAAGAGGAGAGCTTAGACAAAAGGGAATCAAAGTGCCTCAACCATGAGAGTCGGCTGTCGATCTCCACACCCAGCATATTAACAGAGTTACTAAGGCGTCCATTAAGATTGAAATTTAGACACAGAAAGATAGACAACTGAGTGACGTGAAACTGAAGAGGTGAAAAAAAAACTCATTTGATCAGCTGAAATTTGAACGGAAATTTGACTTCCATCAATATTCTGTGTGCCACCTTTGAAGAGAACCTAAACCGGGTAATAATTTGGCACTTGACGGAGATGGAACGTCCGAACGACTCCGACTATGCAGACGACATAGTACTCCTCATCCAACGATGGGAATACAAGACGAGTAAGATTGATGACCTGTGCAAGCTTAGAGAGCGAGCAGGACTCAAAATTGAATAGCTATGAGAGTAAATGGGTCTTGCCTCACTGACTTAAGAGTAGAACAAGGCAAAAGGAGCCCTTCGACCTCTGTGGGGGTCCTCTCAGCTTGATCTAAAACTTCGTATCTCAAATCAAATATGGAATCCATGCTTTTTTGCGTAAGCGAGACCAGGCTGGTGTCAGCTTAGATAAGCTGTAAGCTACAGATACTTGCAATCGATTATCCAAATTTGGTGGCCAGAAAACTGGATATCCAACTCTGAGCTGCATCGAAGATTCTCCCAGTATGCTTTCTGATTGTTTCAAGGATAGTTGAGCTGGTTAGAGCATACCTTGCAGAAGGACGCCCATTAAATCCCGAAGGAGGCTCTAGAATGAAATCCCCAAGGATCCTGCCACTGCGGAAGGGATACCTTCAAGTTATGTATAACCTTTCCCTCCATCATTTCAAATAATGCCTAGCTGCTGAATCAGCAGCTAGACGCTATATAAGCAGCTCGCTGTAAGACCCGAGCAGTCAGTCTTTGTCCGTCATTACGCCCGTCTACTTCGTGCTCCGTGCAACATCAAAACTTGTGTTGTTAATAACTTTTGTGTTGTGAATAAAAATCGCTTTTTAAAAACACTTTTCTCTGGGCCAATTCAGTTTCTGCCCTTTTTCAGTTTCTTCCCTCCATCATTTCAAATAATGCCTAGCTGCTGAATCAGCAGCTAGACGCTATATAAGCAGCTCGCTGTAAGACCCAAGCAGTCAGTCTTTGTCCGTCATTACGCCCGTCTACTTCGTGCTCCGTGCAACATCAAAACTTGTGTTGTTAATAACTTTTGTGTTGTGAATAAAAATCGCTTTTTAAAAACACTTTTCTCTGGGCCAATTCCGTTTCTGGCGCAGTCGGTAGGACGTAGTTTTTTTCCGACGACGAATACGTGGAAATAAAACGAAGACCTACGTTCTACCAGTGACCAGTGAAAAGTGAACAGTGCATCTTCAACGACTCAAGGCTGACTCCTTACAATACGGATCGGAATGTACTTCGTCCTATTGTAAGTAATTTCACTTCAACTCTTCGTAGATTCCAAGTCTCTGCAAAGAACGAACATCTGAACAGAACTTGTTTCCATCGAACTTCAACGGACACGACAACACAACAACACAAGTAAAATCGCAAGTATCCGTAAAGAACAAATATCGAACGGAACTTGTCTCTCTCCGATTCTTAAGATAGAATCTTTAACTTCCAAATAATTACAAAGATATCAAAGAAAAACTTTAAACAAAACTTTATAAAGAAATCAGAAAATTTCTTCCTGAAAAGGATAATTATATTTCAAAACGAGCCAATTTTCGCTCGAATTTAAACATCGAAGTAAGTACCTACCTACTTTCAATCCAGGACTCAACCAGGTGAGCCTTATCAAGCAAACGCAAACGCAAACGCAAACCTAAACACATTCCTTCTGTGAAGCCGAGACGCCCGTAGCTCAATTCTAAGAACAAGACCTGAGCACACGCCACGACCTTCCTCTTCGCATTACAAGATAACAACTTTTAATTTTTATTTTTGTTTTGTCTTAGCATTAAGGATAATTCATTTCACCTGTTTGTCTTAGCATTAAGGATATTTTTGTCTGTCCCGTTTTTACATTCAATTATTGGCAAAATTGTGTATTTGGCACCAGTTGAACTTTCAAAATTCCTAAGGATTTTAAACGTTACGTCACCGATAGGATTGTCCACCGTTTAGGAATCCTCCATCGGGACGTCCAATCCGAAACCTTAGAAAAATCTGAACCGGTAAATTCCTTGAATTTTGAAACAGTAAATAATCCTTTTACTATGGCTGAAGGAGGTAACATTCAATTCGAGACCCCAGAGGCGCAAATTGCCCGCCTCACACAAACACTGGAAACCGCCCAACAAGTTATTGCCAGTCAGAGCGAACTAGCTGCCAGACAGGAAGCTAGGATGAACGAGGCTACTGCCGCTCTCAATCTGTTGCGTTTAGCAAACCAGGGTGGCGATGGCCCCGAAAATCGACCAGGTGCTCCGATTCTGAGGAAAGAACACCTAGATCTGATCCCAGTTTTTTCGGGTGAGCCCGAAGAGCTGAGTAATTTCTTGGATATCACCAAAAAATTACAGGATAGGTTCTTCAACAATTTGAACCCTGATGATTTTCAAAATGTAATGCTTTTGGCAGGCATTAAAGCCAAAATTCATCCTCCAGCTTCCACCACACTCAACTCTGTAAATATAACGAGTTACCCCCAACTGAGAGAAGCGCTGCTTAACGCCTACTCAGATAAGAGGGATATTTTTACCCTCAACATCGACCTAACCAACTTACGGCAATCAGATCAAGAGAGTCCGTTCAAATTCCACAGTAGGGTTCGACAAACGTTGAACAAAATTATTGCCTACCTTAATGCCCATGATCCTCGTCACGCGGTTATCATGTCACGGCATTACGAAGCCCTGGCACTAAGGTGTTTCCTCTTACACTTAAAGGAACCCCTTGGTAGCGTCCTTCGAACCCGACAACCGGCTGATTTAAACACCGCTTTAGGGTGGATGACCAATGACTATCAACTCTTGTCAACCACAAATACTCGCCCTAAATCAAGCTCTGGGCCGTTTCAAAAGCCGTCCCACAATAACGCTCAAAATAGAACGAATCCCTATTTTCAAAACTCACCAAGGCCTTCGTTCCAAGGTTACAACCCGAATTATCAAAACAACCCTTTCAGGTACCCACGTCAAAACCAATTCCAAAATCCCCGTTTTGGCTCTGGACCGATGAACAAAGGAAATCCTCCAAAACCATCGGGCCCAAACCCAAACAACCAATTCAGTAAAACTAACCAATTTAATAAGAACCCCCAACCAAACCAAAATTATCAAAAACAGTGGACGCCAATGTCATGGCAGACAACGAATCCAAATTTCCACAATATAGACACCAGTGGTGCAGAACAATTAGGGGAGCATCAACTCATGCCTTTGCAGGAGCCTGACGTACAGGAGCTTGAGGATTTAGGCACCCAAGAATACGATCCAGAAACTGAATATCAAACTGATGAGGTCCCAGATCCCCAAGAACATTTTTTAGAGGAAATCAGCCTCAACCCGTCGTATACGACTTAATGACGCTAAACTGTCGCCCCACTAGCGAACTGCCCTTTATAGTTTTGCCACAATTTAACCTCAAAATTCTCATAGATACAGGAAGTTCCGCTAGTTTCATTAACCCCGAAATAGCCAACAAATATTTCTCCGTTCAATCCGAAAAACACCCCTTTTTGGTCACAACCGTACATGGAACATCCCTAGCTGCATCTAGCGCCACGGTACCATGTAGCGAGTTATTTCATGTAAACGACCTACAGTTACAATTCAACGTTTTTAAATTCCACTCCAGATTTGATCTTCACCTCGGAGTAGAAAATCTGAAAATCATAGAAGCCTCAATAGACTTACAACAAAATCTATTAAAAACCCCGCTAGTACAAATCCCGCTTCAGTTTCTGAATCTCGAACTAAATGAGGTACACAATATCGATAGTAGGTGTATTCAACAAATTAGCCTGACAGTTGATAACCTGGAAAATGGGTACGCTATTGTGCCATACCACCAATCAGGTACCATAGAAATCCCTCAAAGCCTAGTTAGGGTCAGAAACTTCGAAACTTACGTCCAAGCCCTGAACACCGGTGAATCCCCTGCCAAATTTACCCAGTCCTCCCCAGTGATAGTAGAAGAAATAGGCGCAATACCCAACATAGAGAATCCAAATTTAAATAACTTCGAGAGGCCTGAGTTTAAATTCGATGTCGGTCTTCTTCGTCTCAGTCACATGAACGAAGAGGAAAAATCAGCCATCATAAACCTCGTAACCAAATACTCCGATATATTCCATCAGGAAGGTTCACCGTTGAGTTTCACTAGCAATGTTAAGCATGTGATACGCACAACAGACGAAATACCGGTCTATTCAAAAAATTATAGGTTTCCAGAAATCCATTTAAACGAACTAGACAGACAAATGGAGGAGCTACTCCAACAAGGTATAGTGCGAAATTCCCAGAGTCCTTGGAACGCTCCAATCTGGATCGTTCCAAAGAAGAAAGATAGCAATGGCAAGCAAAGTTTCCGAATTGTCGTGGATTTTCGTGGACTTAACCAGAAAACGATAGAGGATAAGTATCCACTCCCACAGATCTCGGAGTTGCTTGACAAACTCGGGAGATGTCAATATTTCAGCACGATTGATCTTAAAAGTTCCTTCCATCAAATAGAAATGGATCCCGAGAGCATTCCTAAAACAGCGTTCAGTACTCCTACCCGCCACCTCGAGTGGACGCGCGTTCCCTTTGGGTTGCGCAATGCACCAAGCACGTTCCAACGTGTTATGGATAATATCCTCCGTGGTATCGCCAACGAACAGTGTTGCGTTTACCTGGATGATATTATTGTATTCAGTACCAGCTTACAGGAGCATATCCACCGGTTGGAGGCAGTTTTCAAACGCCTAAGGAATGCTAACTTAAAGATCCAAATGGATAAAACGGATTTCCTTAGACGAGAAGTGGCCTATCTCGGTCATATCGTGACTCCCCAAGGTGTCAGACCAAATCCCGATAAAATTTCTGCTATAAAAAACTACCCTATCCCATCTACCACTAAAGAAATCAAGGGATTCCTAGGTTTACTAGGTTATTATCGCAAGTTTATTAAAGACTTTGCTCACATAACTAAACCCATGACTAAATGCCTGAAAAAGGGTGTAGCTATCAACACACGGGATCCTGAGTACCAACAGTGTTTCGAGACATGTAAGGATCTTTTAACCAACGACCCAATCCTTCAGTATCCCGATTTCTCCAAACCTTTCCGTCTCACGACAGATGCTAGTAACTTCGCGTTAGGGGCCGTTCTTAGTCAAGTCACAGATAACGCGGACTTACCCATCGCTTACGCCAGCCGCACACTCAATGACTCAGAACAAAAGTACTCCCCTATCGAGAAAGAGCTACTCGCCATCGTTTGGGCTGTCGGTTATTTCCGACCATACCTTTTCGGTCGTAGGTTCACCATTTTTTCGGACCACCGCCCACTTCAATGGCTCTTCTCTCATAAAGAACCCAGTTCGCGACTGTTTGGCTGGAAAACCAAGTTGCAAGCATATGATTTTGAAATAATTTATAAGAAGGGGGCCCTTAACACCAATGCCGATGCTCTCTCCAGAATCCAGCCAGAACCACGTCATGAGGCTATTAACCTACATTCAGTCCGTACCCTCGCACATTCTGAAGATGACAACAATTCAGTAGTCGTGAACGTTGATCCTGCGGAGGGAGAGGATACTAACTCCACCTGTTCCGAACTTACGATCTCCGGACAAACAGTTCACTCAAATTTCCTTGGGAACACCATTGTTACAATCCCCATCCGCGACTCACCCATTAACCACTGCATCAATCAAATTATATTAGTAGTAGTAAACCACCCTGTTTTGGATCCCCCTAAGATCGAGAAACTTTTCGGCACCAGAACACGAACAACGGTTAGGTTACACGACTTGACCTTTGATTCTGAAGTAATCAAATTCGTGAAAGAATATGTCCATCCAAAAGTAAAATACGGCATATATTTTGAGACAGACGTATACGAACGACTGGTGAAAGTCGTCACCGCCCATTTCACCCACTCCGAAATCAATCTTACTAAGTACGACAAACGATTAGTTGACATTCAGTCGGAATCAGAACAGGTTAACCTAATTTCCAAATATCATAACGGAAACACGAACCATCGTGGTATAGAAGAAACTTACGAACGACTAAAACGAGAATACTATTGGCCCAACCTAAAGACAAGCATACAAAAATTCATCAACAACTGTGAACTATGTTTGACCTGTAAGTACGAACGAACGCCGCTCAAAATTAAATACAACGTCACTCCTACTCCGTCACGCCCCCTAGAAATTCTTCATATTGACAAATTCACGATTGAAAACTCTAAATTTCTCACCATAATCGACGCTTTCTCACGTTATGCGCAAGCATATCCTGTAAACTCTTCTAATAGTATTGAAGTAGTGAATGGCCTAACAAAATTTTTCGCACACCACGGACTCCCCACAAGCATAGTTTCCGACAACGGTGCCGAATTTCAAGGCATTTTGGTAAAAGAATTTTTAGCACTCCATGGAATTCATATCCATTTCATCTCATCGCAACATCCTGAGTCCAACGGAATAATCGAAAGATTCCATTCCACATTGATTGAACATATGAGGCTCCTCAACAACCAAAAAGAGTTTAAAGGATCTAACACCCGAGCAAAAATGAACTACGCCATAATTGCCTACAATAATTCAATCCACTCTGTATCAAAACTAACTCCTTTTGAATTACTCTACGGTCACATCAACAATAGACCTTTATCTGACATTGACGTGAATAAGATAATCGTCCATGATTATCTCAATCAACATAAAGATAAAGTCAAAGCACTATACGAACATATGACCACGAAATTTCAAGAACAAAAAGAAAAGGCAGTAGAAAACAAAAACACAGGAAGAATTGACCCGCCAGATATTCCCTCTGAAGTGTTCATAAAAAACGTCCAACGCCAAAGCAAAACAAAAATAAAATTCAACAAGGAAGACGTTACCGAAGTTGACCCCGTCCTCAAAACGATTAAGATACTACCCCGTCACCACAATACTAAGGAAAAAACCCATATGTCTAACGTTAAAACTCCTCGGAAATTTTACGAAACTAAAATTCAAAATGCTTGGAATAAAAACCTCCCTTCTACGGAAACGCTAGCTCACAAATTCGGTCTCAGAATAACTAGGGGAAACCTCCTCACTTTACAACCAGGAAACTGGCTTGACGACATGATAGTGAATTTCTACATGGAACTGATAGACGAAAGGAACAGAAACGTTAAATCGTCCCTCTCGACTTTCTGTTTTAATTCTTTCCTATACCCAGCATTGGAAATTGGTGGCTACGACAAAGCAAGGAAATTCACCCAGAGATCCGATATCTTCCTTAAAGACCTAGTTATCGTACCGATTCATAAGGTAAACCACTGGAGTTTAGTAGCGATAAACATAAAGAAAAAACAGATCTTCTATTTGGACTCTCTCTCTCAAAAACGAATAGAAAACAAGACGGCGGAAAACTATGCAAAAGAAATTCTAGAGAACATACAATCCTACTTGGCCTTCGCGTACCTCGAAAAACAGGGAACCCTGCTCGATTCGGAAAATTGGGAAACAATACATCTAACAAACATCCCTCAACAGACGAACTCTGACGATTGTGGGGTATATTTGTGTCAATTCGCGAGGATCTTAGCGCAAGGGGGAAATCTCTCATTCTCATCAGATGATATTCCCCACTTACGTCAACAAATGTGCTCCGAGATCCTCAAGGGTTCTCTACTTTAACACTTGTTTCAGGACCCTGACGGTACTATCGTCATCAATGGGGCTGGATACGACCAACATCACCTCAAACCCTGGATTACTCCTTGTCCGACTGAAACCCGCCAGGATTGTTGACGGATACCACACTATTACACATTTTTACAACTTAAACGTACTGACCTTAAAGATCCATAACATTCGTGAACAATATGAACAAACCTTGACTAACATCATCCGTTCGGAACGATCCTATCTTGAAAGAACAGATATGCTCTCCACCACCATCAACCATACTTTTGAAACCATAAATAGTAAACTCAAAAACCTTAGGTTGAGTGACACGAAACGAATGAGGAGAGGACTTGTCGATGGTTTAGGTTCCCTAATCAAATTCGTCACCGGTAACCTGGACGCTAAAGATGATGAGAGGTATAGTAAAATAATCAACCACCTACAAAAAGATCAAGAAACCCTCCAGACTCAAATTAAATCCCAGTACTCTATCAACCAAGCATTTGTCCAAAACTTTAATGAAACGATGGAAGTCATAAATCATAATAACCTACAACTTTCCAAAGAGTTAGAGGCCCTCAAAGACATGAAAGTCGGAGAAACCACACATATCCGAGCTACCAATGACTTGCTCGAACATTTCCAAATTTGCTTAGGTCTCCTGCTAAACATAGTGCAAGATGTTGAAAATTCCCTCACATTTTGTGGATTGGGTAAACTCCACCCTAGCATCCTCGACTCAGATTCATTGCAAACAGAATTAAACCGACTAACCGAATTTTACGGGCCCAGATTTCTAGACCACACCGACCAAAATCTATTCGAAATTCAAACCCACATCAAGGTCCAATGTTTCGTAGGAACTAACGAAATAGTATACTTCTTAGATATCCCAATTGTTGACCCCCGATCTTTCGATCTGTACTATTTGGAATCCATGCCAACCAATCTTGAGTCGGATTACATGACAATTGTCCCCACAGTCCGCTATTTTCTAAAAACTCAGGACGACGTAATCGCTCTGCAAGATATATGCCCAGCAAGCCATTCTTACCATTTGTGTCCCAGTCACTTCACTATGGAAACAGACCTTAAATGCGAAACCGAGTTCCTACAAACGAGCTCGACGAAATCATGCGAGTACACAAAATTATCCATCCCATCGAATTATATTATTCTGTTACCAACCATAAACCAGTACTTACTTGTTTTCCCATTCGGGGACGTACTCAGCGCTACCTCCGAACACGGTAGAGAACTGTACAACCTACAAGGAGTGTACCTCCTGAAACCTAGCAATAAGGATGTCTCGTATCATAATCGTACTCTATTCGCCGCTCATAGGAGTGTCTCAGGAACGCCTCTCATAGTAATGAACATTAAACCTCAAATTTCATACCAACAGCTTCCCAAAACCGAAATTCACCTTAGGAACTTAGACCTGTCACGTGTTAGACTGGAAGATGCGAGGCCAATTGAAAGTATATCCCTCTCCGATGTAGCAATTCCCAGCCTTTGGTCAATCCTTTTGTACGCAATGTTAGCATCCTTTATAATCCACCTTTTCGTCCAATACCGCAAACACCGAAAGACCCTCTCCGTAAATGTTTAACGTCATGTTTCACTGATGCCACCTAACCCTAAAATTTATCATCCGACTCTAAAACTCCCAAGTGAGGCAAAGTGCGATACGATCTTACCCGCCATGCCCACTTTATAATTACTATCGGAGCTTTACGTAAAGTACATGGTTACATTTGCGTAAAGTTACCCCCCGACACGATGTGTCTTTCGCGCAATTTTTTGCATTTGTATTATGTCATTCGTCTTATTTGTATTATGTCATTTGTCATTTGTATTATGTCATTTGTCATATTTGTACTATGTCAGTTGTCATTCGAATCATGTCATTTGTATTATATAATTTGTATTATGTCATTATGTCACTTGTCATTTGTGTTATTTGTTAACTCTCAAACTGTAACACGGAACGCGAATGTTTAAAATTTTGTATCCCCAAAATTTAGCTTAGGGGGGAGGAGTTATGTATAACCTTTCCCTCCATCATTTCAAATAATGCCTAGCTGCTGAATCAACAGCTAGACGCTATATAAGCAGCTCGCTGTAAGACCCGAGCAGTCAGTCTTTGTCCGTCATTACGCCCGTCTACTTCGTGCTCCGTGCAACATCAAAACTTGTGTTGTTAATAACTTTTGTGTTGTGAATAAAAATCGCTTTTTAAAAACACTTTTCTCTGGGCCAATTCCGTTTCTTTCATGTAAGTATCAACTATTTTCGAGCTAGGGCGTTTTGCAAAATTTCACCGCTATTTTTCACTTCTTTTCTTTTCGGCAGGCAGGTGAGAAAATCTTCAAGATCCACGAGTGGAGTTGGATCTCGTAAGATACCTGAAGGGTCCTCGTCATCTGACCCTGTGGAATTTAAAACCTCTAAAAAATATTTCCTTTTCTCCCACGTTGGAACTTAGCCCAGAAACGTTTAACACATTACTTCCAACCGAAAGGTAGGTGGTACAACTAAACACCGAATGGAGTCCATATACCAAATTTAATTAATTTTGAGCCTAGGTAACTTAGGGTTGTGTAGCAACGGACAGATTTTTTAATTATTATTATTCGATTTCGGATTTTACTTATTTTGAAATGAAAACCATCAACTTTTGAGGGGGATTCAAATTTGCTTCTCCTTGCTCGATTCTGAAGTTTCATTATTGGAAATAATAAACCAATATGGACTTCCAGTTACCGTAGAAGATTTATGAAACTATTCATGATCTTTTCCAAGCTCCAATATTTTGAAGAAGAAAAAAATCTTGTGATAAGACCGCATCTTATCCAAAAATAGATTAGCGTCTCACCGAACTAATGGTGAAAGGCGGGGAAACCAGGTGTGTTCGAATGGGATTTTCAGAGACCACTTGCCCTTACATGTCCCACACGAATCGTTTCTTGGCTTTCCTTTCGCCCTCCTCTTCAAATCCTCGGATTAATTGGGAAGCCTCACATAGAAGATATTAAACCCTCCTTTCCCGCTCTGAAAACCTGTTAACGGTATTTGGAAACTCGGGTTTGGAGATAACCGAACAAACGTTCATTGAGGATTATCTTGGAATTTGGGGAGCTCAACTGTAATGAAACTGCAATTAATTTCGTTGAATATAAACCAAAGACATTATTTTTCGTTTTGAATGTTTCTAGTCGAGAAAATGTTTAACCAGTGTGTTGAACAGGGTTTGAAAGTTGTTAATCGTAGATTGTGGCATTGTTCAACGTCTATGGAGATTAGGTATCTTTTCTTCCGCTGAACCAGAATTTTCACTGTCTGTTAGAATGTCCTTTGGAATGTAGCACATCATATGTATATGTATGTTTGCTCGAGAGCCAAAGGTGGTTTACTCAAGGGTAATGGAGGATTCAGCCTGTCGAGCAAAATCTAAAACTTTGCCATAAACTGGCACATCACCATTGGTCAAGGATCTGGTATCGGCACTGCAGATTGAGGTCTTCAATGGAGCTGCTGGCTTTGACATGGTCGATACTGTCTCCACGACCAGTGGCAAATGAATTTCCAGTACGAACAGATAGAGAGAGAGCTTGTCTTCTCGATTACGCAACGAAGTACCCAGTGTTTTATTCCTTGGTCCGTCTATCGGCACGACATATCCCAATAAATTGGGTCATGAACTCTTCGAAAGAACTCTTATCATCATAAGTGGCTGACTCAGTCACAACAGATGTCCATTCCATCTTCTACCAGCACCAGGGATTGCGTTTTATAGAATCTTTCCACACACTGAAAATCCCACTCCTGATTTCAAGGTGTTACAGAATAACAATGGAAATCGTAAACAAAAACAAGGTAATCCATTAAGACAGGAATGAAACAAAACACAGACAACCTTCTACCATTACACATTTTTCTCCTTTGCCTAAAAACCATTATGATGGTTCATCAAGAACCCCTGAAATAAGTACTGTATTGTCCAACAATAGGAAATCCAAATTGTTTTTTATATAAATTACTGTTTTCATGAAAAGAGTGTAAAAATGTATATAAATAATAATGGGCAGTAACATTAATAGCTAATTTATTTGTCCCAAATGAACCTCCAAGTATCTATCCTGTAAAATGTCACTCCTGATCTGGTTGGGGTTAGGCAATGACATGCAAGACTCAGATGTCATTCAGGTTAGCATTCTGTTAACCTGCAGCTCGAGTCAAAGCTTTCCTGGCCAGGATTTGGTTTCAGGGGCGGTGAGGAGGTGCATTTCCCCTTTAGAAATAATTATATTACTATGTTTCATAAATATATTATAAACTATTCTATTAGGTAGGACCGATTTTTGGATGTTTGCGACAATTGAGTCCACTTGAGTGGTTCACTCCACAATCTTCACACGAAACCCCAAAAAAGCGATTATTTTAAACGTTGAGATAAGTTTTATTGATTCCATTAAATCGACGAAATCATAGAAATTGTTTCTTTGCACCTTTCATTCGGGTGTTTTGAGGAAAGCAACAAATCCTACTGTAAGTTTTGGTATTTTACACAATAACAGTAAGTATCTAGTAACCTCAACAATAATATATGCATTTTTCGAGAATTTTCTATGGATGTAACAAAAATTAAAACAGCATGACAATGGGGAATAATAGCAGTGAGGTAAGACTACTAATGTAAGCTGTATGACGATCGAAACTGAAATACTATGGAAGGTATATAATATATACTAACTTATATTATAAGTTGGTATATTTAACTTGTTTCTTAATAAAATAGAGGCCATCAAACTAGCATGCAGAAATAAGGGTGATCTTATTGATCAGCTGAATTTTGTGACATTCAAACTCAAAACCAAATAGGTTCCTACTTGGAGTAGTCAATTTGAGTTCCCTTAGGGACATTGCCTATAAGCCAACCTAAACATGATGGAGTGAAAATATTTACTATTTGGTTTTGCTTTTTCTTTTAATCACTGAGTAAGCTGTCCAGGGAAATAACCGTACATACCTACACCCATGAAAGAAGCTGGTGGCAAATCTATTCAGAGCTTAGAACATACGGTAGGAACGAAATAAATACGATTTATATAGTATAAAACTCGTAGTTATGATAAAAGCACGAGTGTGGCACATAGGTTGTATATTTTGACTGTAGCCCTGCTTCCTCCCCTTGTGGAAGCAATAATTTTCAAGATTTTTTCAGGAATAGAACGAGTGTATTTTTGGTGAAGTAGCCGTTAAAGCAAACAACTCAAAATTTAATGTAACATCATGGTTCAAAATAACAATATATTAAGACCTAAATTCAATCGCGATGTGTAATTTTAAGATGAGTAAAAGTGGATGGAACGGACCGACACAGTGAGTCATCAAAACAACAAAATATATCACAAATTTGGGACGTGGAATTATAAAGTCTCTCCCATTCATTTCTTCCTGCTTTGTATTCTAAGACGGACAGGTCTTGATGGAACAGGAACCAGCCGCAGCACCATTCCAGACTCCTCTTTTGTATCCAGATCGTAGTTTTCTAGCAACTAAAAGCGCGTGTATACATTATCACTCAATAAAAATTGTTACTTTATAACATATCTCTCATTAATGTAATAATAATAATCCACCCATACACACAAACACTCCGTGTGAAGGTAGTGAATGTGATGCTTAGTGTAAACATTTTTCTTTTGGTTTATTATTTTCGATAATAAACCTTTGGAATCGGCCCAGAAAATGGAAATTTAATCCTACTCAAAATTTGTTAGTTTACGTTTCAAGGTACCTTCATGAAATCCGAATAAATAATTTTCCGACCAATTTTGATGTTATTTTGGTTTATTATTTTCAATAATGAACCTTTGGAATCGACCAAGAAAAAAAAATGTTAACACCCCCTCAAAATTTGATAGTTTACGTTTCAAGGTACGTAGAATCCAAAAATCGAATACAAATTTGGCCGTCCGTCCGCCGTACGCCGTATGCGGCACTTTTGCCACTTAGCATTGACCGATTTTGATGAAATTTGGTATGTAGGCTCCATTTGGGGTCTAGTTGTGCCCCGAAGCTTTTGGTTGATGTAGGTCACTTCTAAGGGTTCCAAAATCAATTTTGAAATTTTGAAAACGCCCTAACTCAAAAAATTTTGATATAAAGGTATTGTTTTCCTTCAATTTAAGATTCTATAGAATTTTTAGAATTTGTTGAGACCACGCGGAGCTCTGTAGGACTAACCGTTCGCTCCCTACGAAAATTTAAGGGTTTATGTTGAAATATATATATATATAAATCAAAACACGAGTGTGAATCGCAAAAGACGCCTAATTCAAAGTCCTAGTTCAAATTAGAGCTGACTGAAATGCGATCGATGGTTGGTAATTTTAATTTTTTATTTTTATTTTTATTTATTTATTTTTTTTTTTTTTGATTTTTTTTCTTTTCTTCATATTGGATGGTTGGTGATTTTGTAGACGAGTGATCTATATAGAAAAATAATAAACCATTGTGTAATAATTTGCAGCGTTTTGGTATATGGGCTCCATTTCGGGTCTAGCTGTGCTCCGAACCTTTCGGTCGATGTCAGTCACTTCTAAGGGATGAAAAATTAGGGCTGACATTCTCAATACACCCTGGCTCAAAAACGTTCAATACAAAGGTCCTGTTTTTTCATCAATTTGTGGTAGTATTGAATTTTTAGAACCGAATGAGACCACCCAGAGCTCTAAGGACCAAGGATTCACTCCCTGTAAAAACTTGAAGAGCGGGACGAGTAACCAAGTAGAAACACGAGTGATGATCGCAAACGAATGTTCACTGACGGAAATTGGCCTCATCTCCGTTCCATATGAAGCTGATAAGATCACGCTGCGTGATAATATGGAAGGCAATGACAATGAAAAACCAGTGTTCTTCGCTGGCGAGTGATCTAAACCGATAAATAATGAACCGTTGTGTTATAATTTGCATCGTTTTTGTCATGAAGTACGTCCATGTTGGAGTCGTTATTTGTGTCCAGCAAATAAGGCCTGGTATTCATGTTGTGTCAACCAATCCGTCCACTGTCAGTATTCATCCTGGTAATTTGGTGGGTTTTCACTAAGAACCCGTAAAATTATAGCAGGAATCTGATCATGCAAATTTCTCTAAGCTAATATTTTAAACAACACAAGCTGATTACAGGATCTCAGGTAAGGTTATAAGAGTGGTTAAACGCATACATACGTGGGATAAGGTCATGTTCAGCTGAGCATTGGCTAGTCGAGCGCCAATGCACGAGCGTGCCCCCATTGCAAAAGGTAGGTAACCATTCACGTTGAGGACGCCTTTGTATTTTCCAGTGCCTTCTTTGGTCCAACGATCTGGTAGGAATTTGTCGGCCGATGGGTACAGCTTTTCGTAGCGGCCCGCGGTGTACAGCGATAATAAGACCAACTCCTGTAATACGAATTACACAATTTATTTAGGTGAGGTTGAAGGACTATCAAAAGTGGAGGGCAGTGTAAAGACGTATAACCTCGAAACCTGAAAAACTAACCTCTGAAGCTGAAACTTCGTAGAAACAAAGATAATGTTCTATGGAGCGATTTTGTATCCCTCATCACTCTCCTATTGTATCATAACTCCATAAATAACCTATAAAAAATCTGTCGATGTTCAGAGAATGCCACAACCACCTGCCACCATTCAGCATTACCAAGGCATGTGCTTTATTGTGAATTACGGCGTTGATCTTGGGTCTTCAGATTTCGATCGAACTCATGATGTTGGCGGAAGAAGCACATGATTCCTTGACAATAGAGTGCGCTAGTTACTCAGGTGCCTACCTCTTTTTCCAAATGATAGCCATCGATCGTCTCTGCATTGGGGAGAACCCTAGCGATGAATGCTGCAGACGGGTAAAGGCGGAGCGTCTCACGCACGACTCCTCGAATCAAAGATGGATCCCGTCGAACAGCATCTTGGACCGATCTGTCCCTGCCAAGAAGGTAAACCGCCCACTGACTCGTGAAAGCTGTCTGGGAATACAAAGAAGGGTTCAGACAAACGTAACATTATTAGATAGAAGAATCATTTTGTGGATTTGAAACAGGCTCCGTTAGAAATAACGTCGATTCTTCGTGTGATCCGATTGTGTGTGATCGTTGATTATAAGGGAAGCGTGAGTACATAGTATGGCTTGTTTCGCACAGGATTTCAACTTTTTTTACGGCCCTTGAAATTCAATGGTTTACGCTTCAAAGCATGTACAATCCAAAAATCGAATGAAACATTTTCCGTCCGTCTATTGTACGGCGTACGCCATACGTACGCCATACACTTTTTGTAGTTACCACGGCCTACTTATGAAATTTGGTACAAGAGCTTCATTTGGGGTCTAGTTTTGGTTTATTATTTTCAGTTAATGAACCTTTGGAATCGACCAAGAAAAGTATTGGTTTCCCATCAATTTAAGATTCTATAGAATTTTTGAAATTTTTTGAGACCACGCGAAGCTCTCCAGTAGAAATCGTTCGCTCCCAACGATAACTTAAGGGTTGGACTTACGATAAATTAGAAACACGAGTGTGAATCGCAAAAAAGGCCTAATCTCCGTTCAAATTTTAGCTGACCGAAATGCGATCGCTGTAGTTACGTGGTAGGTAGGTGATGACCCCCCGCCGAAAAACGACAGGAAAAATCGACAGTAAAAAGCGACAGGAAATATCGACAGTAAAAAGCGACAGGAAAAAGCGACAGGAAAGTAGCGCTATGATTTATCATATGCTTGACGACAAATATGCTTGACAACCTGATGTTATTATGAATAAGGAGGTATCTTAAATATTACAACCTGATGTTATTATGAATAAGGAGGTATCTTAAATATTACAGAGGGAGAGGGAGCAAAAACCTTTTCAAGGTATGTCACATTTTAGCCATTAGGCTCTAAGCGGGGTTTTTTTTTTCTCGGATTTTTATTTTTTTATTTTTCGAGTCCCCACATAGGGTGGGTAGTATCTATAGACCTACTGCAAGACAGTACCTAGTAGGGTAAAAAACATACTATAATTTCGACCCCACTAGGTAATTTCTTGCAGTGGGTCTGTACTGCCTTAGAAATAGCTGCCGTCGAAGGAGACAAAATCAACTGGCCAAACTCGTTTGATTAGAACCTAACAAAATCGTGAGTTTGAGTTCCCACCATTGTTCATATAATTCGTTTTAATTACTAATAAACTTGAAATTACAAATTTTTTTCAAAAACTAAAAAGCCCCAGACCTTATAGGACTACGTGCCGATTGTCTCATAGCTAACGAATTAAATTGGATTGTGACTTACGGTGTCCCCAGCAGCTATCAGAAGATCCGAAACTAACGCAGAAATTACATCCTCATGTAGGTTTTCGCTGGCTAGTTTGTACAGCAATCCATTTTCCGACAAATCATCGAAAGCCTTCTTGACAACGTTTCTACCTGAAAAAAAGGGAAGTTTCCAAAATCAGTTTTTTTTAACGGAAATGTTTGATATTTCTTTGTTTATATGGATGATTTTAACAGGCCGAGTAGGGAATGGACATTTCATAATGTAAAACCCCGATAGGTGCTCAATCCAGTTGGAAAATTTGATGGGAAAAATAGAAAATGACACGTAAATAGCGCGAGATGGAACCATTCTTCCTCAGTACGGCAAACCTTCTCCGTGTAATATCTTCGGAAAAGAACACTCTTCTCCTGTGACAATATTACAAGTTGCTAGCTACGTTGAATAGGCAACCCGTGGCGGTCTGATCTCATTTTTCGTAAAAAATGTACAAAAACCATTCTTCCCCTGAACTCTTCAATTGTGGCTAAATGCCTTGAACGACTTGATCTCCAGCACTCTGTGGACTTGATTGACGAGCGTCTAAATCGCACCTACAGCATTAGTTCATGAATCTTCCGCTAGGGATAATAAAGCGTTTTTCCTTTGAATCGGATGAGATAAGCTCAGTTACCTATTTTGATAAAGCTTGAGATAATGCGATGCAGCTGATTCAAGGGAAAAATGCTTTACTATCCTTAGCGGAGGATGAACAATGCTGTAGGTGTGATTTAGACGTTTGTACTTGATTGCTGTTCGCTCGAGTATTCATGAAAGAGAAAGAATGTGAGTTGAATTCTGTTGCATTTTACATCTCAGTGCTCTCTGAACTGTTTTAGGTCAGTCTCTGTAATTCTGTCAATGAGTCATGAAACATTATTGTCCTGGGTGATTTGGAGAATCTGATTAATTAATGAGAATAATTTAATCGTTGCTGTATTCTACCCCTAGCGAACTATACGTTTCGTTAGAATACCTATTTCTTGGTGGAGATCAACCTAGGACTAGGGATGATGAATGTAAGATACAAATTGAATTAGGAAAGATAAATAGATATATTATCCTATAATCAATCAGGCTTGTACCTTTATATGAAGGGGGAGAAGTATTACTAGAGTTTACCAATTTGATCTTCGGATTTGAACCACGAGGGTAAGGAAAGTGATCTTGTTTGAAAGTAGGTACTTTCAGATCGATGTCTGGAATGAGACTGGGGAGCAATCCCTGAGTTGTGATTTGGGGGAACAAAGGAACTGTTCCAACAATCAAACCCTTCATTTCCATTTGGTTGCTGGTTGGGCTTGAAATTTTCAAAAATGCCCTAGTAGGTAGTAGGTACCTACGGTTGGTAGGGAGGAATCTATACAGAAGGGTGATCTATACAGAAAATAATAAACCTTTGGGCAATGATTTGCAGCGTTTTCAACAAGTTTCATGGATGCCGCAATAGAATTCTTGATGCTGTTGGAACTTTTAGAATGATGCTGAAGGGTGAGAAGGCTCATCTATAGGAAAGATGGACGATAAGGAAGAGAACGGAAAGTTTTGCATTTTCTTTAAGGGGAGCTTCCAAGATCACTCCATGATCAAATTCCCTGGAGCGTCAAAGGTGAAAATATAACAAAAAACCCTGTCAATTTGGATGCGCCATACATGGCATAATAGAATATTGCTTCTCCAAGCATGGCTCATATAGAGTAGTCGAGTAATCTACAGTCATCATAAGATAGTAAAAATCTTATGCACATTCTCCTGTAAGATAGCCCATATCAAAGGAGCTACTCAGTAAGCTACCATCTCCCTTGTTTATCCTAACGATGTGCGCAGTCCCATGAGCGAACCAACGAACCTGAGTAACTGAGTGTGAAAGAAATAACTGAGATCAGTTCGGTAAGCATGAAAACTTTCTCCTCTACGACTGTGGGAACTAGTGAACAGCCCCTCAAGGGTACTTGCATAAGGTTACATTAATTAAGGTCAAATGGGAGAGCGTTAAAACTAACGTCTCCCCAGGAGGCATTCTGTACAGATCTTCTCAGAGACAGTTCGAAGGGGGTCAGAGTATGAAAAGAGTATAATCAGATTTATTTTCTGGTATACTCGTGTTGCCAAATGAAGACTACAGGGGAAGAACGCACCATGTCCCATTTTGTAAACTTTTCAGGAAATCATTTTTTCCGGCAAAAACCCAATATTAGTTCGAATTTGGTAGATACAATAAAAAAAAGGAATTTGTATCTCAGCGTACTGTAGAATGCGGTGGTACAATCAAAACTACTGCAAAAAGTATTTTAAAACTCCATATTGCTATCCAAAGTTGCAAAGGTCCATCTGTACAGGGGAAGAACGCACCATGAACGTGTATTGCTGGTTTTATTCATAGTATCCTACCATAAGATTTCTCTCTTTATCAGGGCATAACGGTTTCGTGACATTTTAATAATATATATAATGATTTGGTACTTTCAAAAGTTCACTCACGAAGAAGTTTTGCAAAATATTTTAATAGAATAAAATCCATATGTCAATTTTTTCGATTTTCGGGTTATTGCGGTTCCTACAGTAATTATTCACGCTCTTTCGATTGGTGTGGTCTATTTTAGTGTCAGATCAACAGGAAACCAAGGAAACGCAGCTGCAAGAAGCACTAAGTCATAATGCAGTTGAATATTTACACGAGAAAGGCATTAGAAAGATTGTTTGGAGAAGTGTGCCTTTCACCGGTCAAAGCTCAAGCCAGTAGTACACGGAGACTGGACGACAGTGCCTTTCTCCTGTCGAGAATATTGCGATTTTCGTCAAGTGTGCCATTTATTACGGGAAAATGCTTCGATTGTCGTAGTAGGTAGGCAAATAATACTCCCTCCACTCTTGGTTTGAGAACCTGTCTTCGAGTTCCGCATCAAAGGACCAGGCTCCTGAACCTGACATACTTCAGAATCGGAAGATGAGGACTGACTGAGGACAGTTACTGTATAGAGTGGTTTCATCGCAGTTTTGACGTGATAACGTCTTATAAATTGGTTTACCGGGAGACACTTCAAGAAACTGCGTTACGCTCCGCTCACGGAGGGGGTGCAGCTCGGCGCTCCCTAAAGGCGGCGCCCCCCTCCCCCCCGCGCTCACAAAAGCGGGAGCGCCCCGCCCCCCTTCCCTGGCACTCACTCCCCCCCCCCCACCCATTGGAAATACCTACTACCTACGGGAAATACCTACTCTGTGCAACTTGACAAAGAATTTTATTTTATCCTTCTTCCTACTATACGAATGAATATTAACATTAAAATTATTTTACCACTCAAAGTCGTTGTCACATAAAACTTTCGCCCGTATACCGACTTTACAGGCAACAACACAGGGTTTTTTTTTAATGAAATTTAATTAAAAATGAACAGTGTTATTTTATAACAGTTTTAATTTTTGTTGAATGAAAAAATTCCTTTACAACGCCTCGGGCTCAATGTAGTATGTTTCCATGGATCGGTGTCAAGTGGATCGGGACCCACAGTAAAATCTGTCACGGAATTGCAGATTTTTTGAAATTCAGTAAGGATAGTCAGGAGAAAGCTGTGGGACTAAGCTGTTTTTAGTCCGGGGAAAGGCACTAAGTCTGGGTCCTTTGAGTCAGAAATGATCCGAATTGGTTCTCAACGTTGATTTATGGTTTTGAAATTCTACAGCATAAACTAAAACATGTTAAAGAGTCTAAAGCTGGGGTTTCAGTAATCTGCGAATTTCTAAGCTGAAGATAGCCCGATTTTGAGGCACTCCCAACTTGAAATGCGTTTTTCAGAAAATAGGACTTTCGGAAATAGTGCCTTTCTCCGTTAAACTGACTCTTATAAACTTATTGGTATGAAGAAAATAATAATAATCGCCGCTAACAATCGAAAATAATACTGCGAAACCCAGGAAAACCGCATGAATGCGTGAATCACAGAGATCCATTGGGTAGGGGAATACGACCTGGGGGAGGGAGCCCGAAAGTTGGCACGTTCTTCCCCGGTTGCGCTCGGCTTGGTGCGTTCTTCCCCTGTACGGTGTTTCGTTTCTCGCATTTTTCTCCTATATTGGATCGTTTTTGCCCATTTTGGTTGTCACCATCGAGTCCGCCGTGAAAAAATCTATAAGAAACCGTCATAACCTATTTTTCGCAAAAAATCGACTTGGTGCGTTCTTCCCCTGTGGTCTTCAAATATGAAGCAAGAAGCATGAATTCCGTTCAAAAACGCATTAAAAGGTAATTGCAATTTTATTTCGGGGTGTTTATTCCAGTTTAATATTGCTTCCGAGTCTACCAAGGCAGCGGAAGCTTTGTTTTCACTTTTCAAGGTTAAAAAAAAATTTCTCTAAAATCAAAATTTCCACTCGCGTTTTACGTTTCAAACCTTCTTGAACAATTTAGGTCTGTCATGAAATCCTTGCCTCAACTTTTACAATTCTCATCCGATTTCGATGAAATTTTCAGGGTTGGCATGTAGATGGTTCCCTATGAGGTATTTAGAGCAAGTATTTAGATGATGTTTTGAGACCAACTACTATACATCGGATCATCTATACAATCGGATTACGGATACGAGGAAGCTATGTGCCACACCCACTTGGCTGCCGTTTTTTAGGATCTAGCTTTTTAGGAGTGGAAGTTCCGTGGCAAAACCTCCCTAAATAAAAATTATCATTGCAGAAGGACTCGGGGACGAAAGGAACCTTATTCTGAAGAATGAATACACTCTAAAAAAGCTGATTATTTTTGAATTCAAAATATCGTGTAGAATTTACCAGTCTAAGAAAACCAGCTCGCCATTCTAGAAAGAACTATAGTACTCGTTTAATGGACTTTGACGAATAAGCAAGCCGTTGTCTGGAAAAAGTGGTACTGTGTTGTTTTGATAAATAGCTATATGCAATGGAATAGAGGAATCAGCTATAGAGCACATGGCTGATATTTGCTTAAACACATATCAAGATATCGTATCAAGATACTAATAACTAGATGATACCCTGGTCTGTTGACCTACTAGTATGGGTCGAGGGGGTCAATAATGGCAATTTGTAAAGAGAGGCAAATTAATGTTTTCAGCATGGTTATTGAACTAGTTTCCAAAAGGTACCTACAGTTGAACTGGTCCAATATGAACAGCCTTACTTTTTTAACCAATTTCTTCATGTTCGCTTCGGGCTTATAAACCTCCCAGTGAAGGAAATAATCAAATCAAGTACCCCCATTTTTAAATCACTTAATCCCCAATTTTCAACGTATTGACGAGTGCTAAAGCTCTTAGAAATAACTACAATACACTCAATCAAGCAGTTAGCACAATATTTTATTTGTATCGCAAGTAGATGAATCATTTCTTCAGATCTCTCGTTTCAACAAGAGGGATATTGTTGTTCTACATGTATCTTGGTACGAAGAAGCTCAAGATTGACCGAGCCATCCTGCACAAACAGCAGGTCTGAGTTGTGGCCACCGGCGCGAACCGTTTTTCAACGTACAGCTCATTGTAAAGCTTGAACGATATCCCAACATTTATCCCGAGAAGCACCAAGAGGCTCAGAAAGTGACATAAACTCGGCGAGAAATTCGGCACTTGCGTGAATTGGTGTTCAAGAGACGGACCTTTTGAACGAAAGAAGGCATCAATTAGTGATTAGAACAGTGAAATGCTAATAATGCATAACATGATAATACCGAAATAAAGTTTGAGCGCATCAATCAATTGGCGTTTTTTTTTTCAATCACGGTTTCCAACCATAGGTGATACGATGTCCCTGATCCTATAGCAATGAACGTCACAGCTTTTTCGACAATGGCTAGATTTAACCCCTGATGAGTATAAACCCTCTGACGGACTCCCAGTGTATAGAGGGTCTGACTGACAAGCAGCAACTGTAAGGTTGTTGTTGAGACACATGATTGGTTAGTTGATACATTTTTCGTCAAACCAACATTTTAGTTGTTAAAACAAAGAAATTAGACTTTCTCCCAAGTAGTCTATGGAGGTATCAAGGAGTCTAATTTGCACAGAATCTCAAAAAATATTATCTACGACACCCAACATGCGAATTCGAGTTCGACCCCTCCCCCTCTCCATCCGTGCTCCTGCAATGGCGCCAGTCTATGTAGGTAATCCGCAGAAGTTCAGATCCGTATTCAAGGTGAAACACACAAAAAACCATGAAATATGTGGTTTATGGTGTCCTGGCACCATGGTGGCACCACTAATTTTTTCCATGGCGGCACAAAGAATACCTAATTCTTGACAATACAGACCTATTATAGGTCTGTATAATACTGTTAATGTCCCCTCAATTTCATAGTTTGGGTACAATTAGTAAGCTATGAAGGAACCGAAATATTGAAAAATGGGATATTTTGAGAATATTATTCCCCCATGTTAATTTCCATATTCTGGTCATTCGAAGTCATGTAAACAAAAAAGATTTTTGCAAATCGGTAGGAAATTGAGGCAAAATTATGCCCAACAACGTACCTATGTTTTTTGGTTGCCTGTGTACAAAGTGTCTGAGGGACACGGTGGTTTTCAGAAACTAGGGAACAAAGTACTTTTCGTGGCGGTTAGATCACAGCTGAAGGTTTGAAATGGAACCTTGTATAAAGGGGGGACAGGTACTGAGCGCCTGGGATATTCTAGATACTCACTCCTGTCAATACTTCATTGAAATTTCCTTCGTGTCTGTCAGACACTTCATACACACCAGGTAGCTACGTAGCTTATCAAGAAGAACTCATAGTACCTATCAGGAAAAGCTATTGAAATTGCCTCTACTTGAGTCAACCATGTTATGTTCCTGACAGCATCCTGTACCAACCCCTTAGCCTTGTTTTTCCAAAGATTCCATTTTCTCTCCTTTTGAAATTGGGATGATTTCACTAACTTATATTGGCCCAATGTAACGTATGCGATGGTTTTTCACACATTAGGCAAGAACTAACAGCTTGGGAGGCTCGTGTATGCCATCCATATTCAGCATATGAGTGTCTATCTGTTCTTTGGTGATGAGTATCCAGAATTCTTTGGAGCGAAGGGATCGAACAGCCCAACGTATGTATGACCTGAGAAAAGCGTTTGATCTTGTTCCCCATAAGCTGTTGGTTCAAAAGCTGCAGAACTATGGTTTTAGTGAGAGAGCGATGGCTTTTTGTAGGAGCTTTCTAGCAGGATGGACACGGACGGTCATTTTCAATGGCGAGGATTCTCTTCCCACATCAATTCCACGTGGGGTTATTCAAGGCAGGTGACTGGACCAACATACTTTCTGTTTTATAAATGACCTACCTTTCCAGTTTTAAAGGGGTCTTTATCTCTTTACTGACGATATGACGACCCTGGCATCTGGTAGATCTGAGTGGGAGCTCGACCAGGTCCTGCATTCTTCTGATGTGCAGATTCAGGAATGGTGCGAAGCAAATCGTTTGCGTCTTAATTTGGATAAGACCCAGAACCTTGTAATCTGTCTGAACGGGAAGTTGATGGTACAGTGGCATACCTGGGATTGAAAATTGACAACATGCTCCCGTGGGCCTGCCATGTCCATAGCCAAAAACCTGGCATCCTGCGATTATATGTTGCAACGACTAGGACAGTCTGTCTCCTTTACCGTCTTGAAGTTGGGTTTTCACGTATATTTCATGTCCCGAGCATCCTATTGCGTGGGGAAACTCGCCTCATGGTCCCACCATTTTCAGGCTACAGAAGGCGGCAGTAAGGATACTCTTCAATATCGGGCACAGCGACAGTTGTAGCGGCCGCTTCAGGGAGCTCCGCTACCTCTCGTTGCCCGGACTATTATTTGTATTTAGTAGCCTATGTTATGTACGGCAGAATATAGGTAGCCTGCAAAAATCTTCTGACATTCATAACTAAGTATGCGACTCGCCAGTGGCATGATTTGAGGCCACCTACAGTTCATATGACGTCATCATTGAGAAATAATCCGACCCAGCACGGCTCCTGTTTAATAAGCTGCCTGACTCTATTTGGAAACTCCCAGTGAACCAGTTTGAAAAAAAAATAGTTAAAAAGATACTTGTTGAGGCGGAACTAAATAAAGTTGATGAGTTTTTTAATTTGAACTGGTGACTCAACATTATACATTTTTGCCCTGACATTTTAGGTTTGTTATTAATTACATTTATTTTTTATTGTTCTAAAGTACCTAGTCTTATTTGGTAATTATGAATGTATTATGAATGAATATTAGACGATTGTAATACCACTTGGTGGATATGGACAATAAAAAACTATTTGATTTGATCTATATTCGTCAGATCTTTCACTCTTACCCTTGATTTTGGGTTTTGGAATATTAGCTTGAACTCCTGTGCTGGAAAATTCCCTCTCAACAATCGGCTGTGGGTCAGTTTGCACTTCCCTCGACAACGGGAACATCTTCGTCACCACAGAGGACAGTGCTCTTTTCGAACGGTCAACCATTCTTCAAATCAAACTGCTTGAACACTTTCGACAACACAATAATACGATGCTATCTCTAGATCCATCTAAAGCTTACTTGCATCCAAGGAAGCACCGACGGCTGATTCGAAGGTTTTCCAAACCGGCAATCCCAGAAATTGGACGAGCTTCACGCTGGGCAAAACGTTGAGTTTAGATGAAGTTTCAAACACTTGTTGAAATTTTTGAGCCAGTTCGTCTACGTAGGGATTATATTCGGCGAATTTATTCCAGTAAGAATTTCCAATCAAGCTCCCCAGTACAACTGAAATTTAAAAAATTAAATAAATTCTATTGTCTAATAAATTATTTTATTTTTTAAAGAGAGAAAAAACACTTCATTGAACATTCAAGTAGTAGAAAAGTTGGAATAAATTTTTCTAGTCATATTTTTGAAGAATCTACTAATCAATTAAGAATGTGATTTCCTGACACCAACCAAGAGACTTCCGGCTATTATCGTGATGAGAACAAGGAACTCTTACCCACTCCCAAGCCCTTCCATATTGGTAAGTAAAAGTAAATTAAAGTAAACAACCATTTCAGGTTAGATTTTTGTCCGACTGCTATTGCTGGCGTCGCGGACGAAATCGGCTGTCTTCCAAATGGAAGATCAGAATTTGTTCTGATGATTTCACTCTTGTCTTCCCATTGCCTCACCTCAAGGTGATGCAAGGTTATTCGAATTTTTAAAAATAATGTACCGTATTAGATGAAATACGTACAGGATATCGAATGTCTATAGAACTCGAACTCAAGATTTTCGACCTCCTGTCCATCAAAGCGCTTCCATCGTTGTATCAAATGACTCACGAGGTTCTCGTGCAGACCCTCAAGGTTTTTGATCGATTCCGGTGACAAGAAGTACTTATTCATCACTCTCCTTAATGTGTACCATTCTTCGCCATCCCTGTAGACAATAACAATAATAATAAGGCAATTTGACTGAGTACTTTCTTGGGAGTGCAGAACATCTCAGACGTGCTCACAATATAATATTGGAACTTTGAGGGAGGGGGTAAATTATGGTGCTTCTATGGAGCACCTTTCAAGAAATAACCATGTTGGAGTTGATGGCAGTGATGAGGTCTGTACAGAACTCATAATGCACTGCATTTTGAAGGACTTGAAATTTAGGATTCCACACTATGGTTATCAACCCTTGTCAAGCATGTAAGAGTATGATTGTGGGTGATATCTTGTTTGAAGGTTTTAGAGTACAATTGTCGCTCTTCAGTTTATGTAAGAAAATGTGTAGGACGTATACCTGAGCAAAGTTCAAAAGCAAAGTTTGATTGTGTTTGGGAGCTTGAAACCATAAAACCTTCAAATAATAAGCAAATGGTGTTGAGGAGCTTGTTTTCAATCATAAAGCAAATTTTGGTGAAATTTTGGTCTTCCATTTGAAACTGAAGCTTATTGGACAGATGCACAACATGCGTCTGACAAACCAAGAACAATCAAAATTGGCTGAAAAACTCGAGAAAGAAGGTCGGAATCATCTAAACTTGTTGGTTTACTCATAAAACAAGACAACTTCTGAGGCTTTTCATTTTTTATTTATTTATTTATTTTTTACCAACTCTCTTTAAAGACATAATGTAATGTGTAGAATAAATCAAATATAATGGGGAGGACGCCCAGGACTCACCCGACGCTGGCCCTAGGGATGAGGGAAGATGAGGAAGGTTGGGGATGGAGAGAGGGATGAAGGGAAGTGCCTCTATAGAAAGACCACCAATTGAGATAATATCTCAATTATTATTATGATCAAATAATAATCTCTCATATTATGAGCCTAGCAGGACGCTGGTGGTGATACCACGGAGTACGCCTACCGAGATGCCCAACTCAAGCAACTCAGTGGCACTTTTCCCACACCACACCCCGGGCCATGACAATGTTGCAGCCATCACCCTGATGTTGTTGGGTGTTTTAGCTCCGACACTGATTGCCGTAAATTATTTGTATCATACTTCCTTATCTTGACTCGCCAAGTCTGCTCCATATCCAAGCTACCATTGACGACTTGGACATCCAGGATAATGCAAGATGGGCTTTTCACCCTGGTCACTTGGCACGCGATACAATCTCTTTTGCGATTGTCACTTGGCATGCGAGCCCAATCAACCCATTGGGATGAGATGGGGCTTTCGAAGCACTGTTTGAGTTCTTTAATATCTACTGACTCATGCAGCGTAGCAGCAAACTCAGCAGACGAACTGGGTTTTGGAGCAGGTCGTGTTGCTCGGTCGCACCATCCTAACTGCTGCCTGACAAAATCAAGATCAGCAGCAGCACGGATGACCTCTCAGCTCGACTCTTGAAGAGCTAGCAGGCGCTTAACATTCATTAATAGCAATCTCATAGTGGACATACTCACATGAAGAAAAGGCCTCTCTTACACTTATGAAGCTCGTTGTACAAAGACCAAGCTTTGGGGACGAAATGCTTAGGAAACTTGCCTTCCACCAGGAACACTTTCCTTATGAGAGACGGGTCTGAGACGAAAACGGCAGTCACAGGACCCATATTTTCCCTGAATATGGGGCCTAACTGTTTGTGACGAGAGTCGACGTATTCGTGGAGTTTTGGGGCTCCACCGGCAGCACCAATGGCCAAAGAAGTACCTGAAAGATGGATAAATTATCCTGTCAGACGAGCTGAAAAAGTAATGATGCACTTTAGCGACCACTCCTACTCTCAAGAGGAGTGAATACACTTTTTAATAACCGCGAAATGTTCCTTCTCCCAATGAGGAAAGGGCAATGTAGTCCAATACCACAAACACAAATTTCTCCCTGTACTTACCGACAAAAGGAAGGCCACCGTCGTAAGGGATAGTTGGAGCTCGAACAAAGTTGCCTTTGGAGAACTTGCGCCCCGTTCTGAATGTACAATGTGCCAACCGCAACATCCTCAGTGGGCTACAACTGGTCTGAAAATGGAAACAAGTAGAGATGAGGGTGGATGAATAATGCAGCATCTCTTTCGATCCCTTATGATAATTTTAGATCGTGATTCATAATTAATTTGAAGCGTTCAGGTGGATTGTTTGTGTAGTGAAACGTGAAACATCAGGTTTTAAGGGAGGATTGTTTCTTTTTTCCGACGTTTTCGTTAATAATGACGAACTATGGCGAACGACCTTATTTTAATAAATTAGTCTAGAACCGTTCCTGTTAACACTTTTCAACAAACCATTCAAGATCAAATCATTAACTATCAAAAACCTTGTTCGTACCACCAAATTCTTTCAGGATTCCTCCTTTCTATTGATCTCAGAAAGATCCTATTGAAAATAATAATAATAATAATAATTACTTCATTAATAAAATTACGGAAGCCAATTGAAACTACCTAATATTTTAACTATTTTTTTCCAATATTCTTTATTGCATCAAGTATAACTTATTGACAATATCATTTTTTAAATATGGACAATTATTCGAAAGAGATACATCACTAAGATCATCACACTAAGATACATCACTGAGTTTTGTTGATTATGGTGGATGTTTCACTTTACTGCTTCACGAGTAAGCTAGGTCAAGTGGTTTGTTAAGCATTATAACTATTGAAACTATTATAACTCGAAACTTACGTTGGAACTTCACAATAATCTTGGTTGGCTATCAACCAAACCTTTCATGTATTGATTGACAACGAGAGAAAAGTTAATGGCGGACCTTTAGCTCCTAGGAAGGGCCGACGACTGGAAAAAACCTATAGGCACTAATCCATGAATCGGAGCCAAGTTCTTGAATTCAATTAATACACCTTGAAGAATAAAATAATGCTCCCACTGTCTAAAAGTGATTAAAGTTGTCAAAGTTCTTCGATTCGATCTAAGGATGGAAGATTTTGTGAAAATGTGCAGATCATCCCACCTCTAAAACCGTGGTTCACTGATCATTCATCAAATCGACGAGAAATTGATACTTTGTTTAGGATGAGAAGTAATTTCAAGGAAGTAATTTTCAGGATTATGCGATGATAACCGAATCTTAGGAAACGAACACCCCGCATTGTGCCAAGATTGCCATTTGAAGAATGGTATCCTGGAGCATTTAACGAAGACTTGCGCGACTTTTTTTACAGCTCTTTTAAAACAAAACTGTAGAGGACTACTGTATTATTATGATGACCGTTACTTAGTTACTGTGCAACACATTTCGATGTCATGAATAAAAATCTCACTTCGTGATTTAACCTTGAACTGTCAAGTTATTCAATAGTTTAATATTAGCGCCTTTATATTGGCGCTGCGGACAGGATGCCAAAACTGAGGAGAGGAAGGCAGAAGATAGATGAGGATCCATCAGACTCGCAGAACGAAACAGCGAAACCAGTCCGTGAGTTGAAATCGGGAAAGGCTAAAGTCCATAACTTTAAATTTCCACACTATGATGAGGAATTGGAACGTTGGGCGTACTACGTCAATAGATTTGAAGTGGAAGTATGTAGAGTGGAGTTGACAGGGAACATTGATGACCGAACGCGCTCAATTTTGTTTCTCACTTCTGTAGGCCCTAATCCATTCAAAATTTTGGTGGACCATTTTCGGCCAAGGGATGTAAAGGAAATTCCCTATAAGGAGTTGAAGCAAGTGTTAGAACGATTCTATGAGAAATCTACATGTATATTTGCGGAGAGAAGAGCATTTGCCATGAGGAACAGAAGCGAAGGTGAGTCGATAGCGAAGTTTGTCAACGGATTGAGAACACTTGCGGGAACATGCGAATTCGGAACAGCACTAGAGGAGAGACTGAGGGACCAGTTAGTTATAGGGATAAATTCTTCCAAGTGGCAGGAAGAATTGATTAGGTTACACCAAACTAATGAGGCTACATTCCAGGAAGTGGAAGCGTCTGCTTTGACAATGGAAAAGGCTCATGCTCAGCAAGTGCTACTAGCAGAATTTTCCAATCCTGATTCTAGGAAAATTTTCCACTCCAAGACTAGTCCTCATCAGAAAAAGCCAAGCGTAATTCAAAGGAAAAAAGGGACTGAGAAACAATGTAACCGATGTGGATTTGAACAACATAGTGGTGATGTTCAATGTCCAGCCAAAGGACAAGAGTGTTTGAACTGCCATAAAATCGGACATTTTGCTAGGGTTTGTATGTCTAATAAGAAAACATCGAAGCTACAGACGAGACGCCTTTCATACAAGAGGAATGAGGGATGTGGTGAGAGTGAGATGTCGTCAGAAGAGGACAATTCGTTGAACAACGTTAAAACGACAGGTAGTAAAGTTGTACTGGATGTTAAATTGAATGAACTTAACGTGGACATGCTGTATGATGTAGGAGCAGCTAAATCAGTGATAAATAGAAAACTTTGGAAAAAGTTAGGAGAACCCCAATTGTATCCGTGCACAAGCTTGGTAGGATATACTGGGGTGGAAATTGAGACGCTTGGGAAAATAAAAGTTCAAGTTCACTGCTTTGACAAAACTTTATCACTTACGGCAGTTGTTGTAAAAAAACATGACGTTCCTTTATTTGGCCTAGACTGGGCACTGAAGTTTGACGTTCCAATGCCTAGAGGAGCGAGGATCTGCTCACTCCAGACAAACGAGCCTACGAAGGAGAACTCCATTAAGACTCTGAACAGCATTCTCAGCAAATATCCCAGGATTTTTAGCGAAGGTTTAGGGACGATGAAGGGGTATAAGGCCCAAATTCAACTAGTGGAGGGTGCAAAACCAAAAGCATTTCGGCATAGATCGGTACCGTTTGCATTAAAAGATAAGGTAGACCAAGAGTTAGAGAGATTAGTGGGTGAGGGTATCTTAGAAGCGGTAGACCCCGTTGTAAACCCAATTGAATGGGCATCCCCAATAGTTGTCTGCGTGAAACCAACAGGAGCTGTAAGAATTTGTGGAGATTTTAAGGTTACGGTGAACAAATTTATCCAGGCTAACCATTACCCACTACCGACATTTGATGATTTAGTCGTTAAGCTATCTGGGGGACAAGAATTTTCCGTAATAGACTTGAAAGACGCCTATTTGCAAATGGAGGTTGAAGAGGATTCGAGGAAATTTTTGGTCATAGCAACCCATAAGGGATTTTTTAGATATACCAGGTTACCTTTCGGTGTGAGCTTTGCACCGGGTTTGTTCCAAAAGAGAATGGAGGACATATTGGCAGGTATGAAAAATGTTGCATGTCTCCTGGACGATATAATAATAACATCAACAACAAGGGAGGGTCATTTGAAGACACTAGAGGAAGTTTTGTCAAGACTGGACAAAAACGGAATAAAAACTCAGGTAGCCAAGTGTAAATGGCTCCAGAAAAGTGTGAAATACCTAGGGCATGTGATTGACAAAGATGGGATTCACCCATTAGAAGATCATCTGAAAGCTATGAGAGAAATGCCACCTCCAAACAACGTACTAGAACTAAAGTCGTTTTTAGGTACAGTAAATTACTATGGGCGATTCATTGAGAACCTTCAATCGTTGTGTGCACCATTACACAGTTTAACGAAGAAAGGAATGAAATGGGACTGGTCAAAAAGTTGTCAGGAAGTTTTTGAGCAAGTGAAATCTAAATTGACTGCAGCAGATACTTTGATTCACTACTCTCCTGAACTTCCTCTGGTGATCACCTCGGATGCCAGCTTAACTGGAGTAGGGGCTGTGTTATTCCATCGCTTACCAGATGGATCAGAACGACCAATCATGTATGCTTCAAGGATGTTACGTGCTTCAGAAAAGAATTATTCTTCCATAGATAGGGAGGCACTGGGTTTAATTTTTGCCGTAAAGAAATTCTATCAGTTTATACAGGGAAGGAAATTTATTTTGAAAACTGATCATAAGCCACTAAAGTATATACTGTCAGAAGAAAAGGAAATACCGAAGATGGCAGCCAATCGACTGATGCGTTGGGCCCTCATTCTAAGATCTTTTGATTACTCAATTGAGTACATTGCTGGTAAAGAAAATTCAGTGGCCGATACACTTTCTAGGCTACCGTTGAGTGAAAATGATGAACTATCAGAACATGAAAAATTGGGAAAGCCTGGGGCAGCTCAACTTCTGCATCTGCATTTGAGGGATTCGCCAGTGACCATGAGAGAGATTAAGAAACATATAGCATCAGATAAGATATTACAAAAAGTGATTCAATACAACCATTCTGGATGGCCATTGAAGAAAGACTTAGAACAAAAATTGTACTCGTATTTTGAGAAACGAGATGAATTATCTCTAGAAGAGGGTATACTTCTTTGGAGTGGAAGGATCGTTGTACCAGAGAAAATCAAAGAAAATTTCCTGAAAATGTTGCATCTAGGTCATCCGGGAGCAAGAGCAATGAGGTCCATAGCTCGGATTCATATGTGGTGGCCTGGAATAGATAAAGAGCTTGAGAGTTACGTGGGAAATTGTCTGAGGTGTCAAGGCTCAAGAGCAGCACCTGAAGAGGCTCCCATTTTCTCATGGAATATACCCTCCCAGCCATGGTTCAGGCTACATCTGGACTTTGCAGGACCATTTCAAGGAATGATGTGGTTGATTGTGGTAGATGCCTCAACAAAGTGGCTAGAAGTATTGCCCATGAACAGTACCACTTCGCAGGCTACTATAACCACTCTGAAAGATTTGTTCAATAGGTTTGGACTCCCAGAAGTTCTAGTCTCGGACAACGGACCGCAATTCACATCGCACGAATTCACCTTGTTTTGTAAGGAGTTAGGAATCTCGCACGTGACGTCAGCGCCGTATCATCCCCGAACAAATGGGTTGGCCGAAAGGGCCGTTCGAACATTCAAAGACAGACTACGATTAGAAAAAGGAACACGATCTCAAATATTGGAAAAGGTGGGACAATTTCTGTTCACTTATCGCTCAACTCCGCACACCACGACAGGTCGATCGCCAGCCGAACTCCTTTTTGGACGTCGATTACGCACAAAATTTGATTTGTTAAAACCCAGCGTAGAGCGAAACCAAGAGCGAGCTCTCATGAAGCAGCAGCTGAACCATAAGGGCAAACGATTGAGAGAATTTGAGGAAGGGGAAGAAGCATGGATTAAACTACCATCAGCAAAGGAATGGACCCTTGGGGTAGTTACCAAAAGATCGGGACTCATGTCCTATGAAGTAGAGGTAGATGGGGATGGTAGACGATTCAGGAAGCACGTGGATCAAATGAGGAAGAAGACTTGAAGTTCGAAGGTGGAGGGGAGAAGATGTAGAGGACTACTGTATTATTATGATGACCGTTACTTAGTTACTGTGCAACACATTTCGATGTCATGAATAAAAATCTCACTTCGTGATTTAACCTTGAACTGTCAAGTTATTCAATAGTTTAATATTAGCGCCTTTATAAAAACTATAAAAGTTTATTTATTTTTTAAAAAAAACTTTAAAAGAACTAAAAATGTTTATATTAAAAAATAAACTTTCGACGAGGTTACCACGACAATGAAACTTTTTCTTTACAATAAGCTCGGCAATAAATCAATCCTATCCAAAATTTATGAATATACAGGGTGTTACATTATAAAACGGCAAAAGGCCAGGAATCGATTCTACAGCTCATTTCCACCAAAAAATGTCTCTAAGTAATTTTTTTGTAAGAGGCTTCGTTTTCGAGTTATTTCACTTTAAAGATTTTTTTCGTGTTTTCAACCTTATCAAAGTAAAACGGCTACAACTCCCCGAATTTTCGTGGAAATTTAGATCTGATTACACCGTTGGAAAGAGCGTGAAATTTCTTTCCTCCTTGATGGAAAGAAAAAATGTTTTTGTAAATCGGAAAAACGGGTGAAATAGGACTTGAATCTCAACTTTTGAACCTCAACTTTTATCAAACGCTCATAGGTTCTGTAATCCGACTCCTGAATTTTTACCTGTAGATCTAAAAGATGCGCCAAAATCTCAGCTAAAAATATAAGTTTATGATTAAAAATTAGATTAAATTTGTATTCACACATAAGAGTATGATCAAAATTATAATCAATATCTCAAGAAGAATAAATTCTTAATCACAGGAAATGTGTGATTAATTTATGATTAGGCACAGGTTATTGTGATCTATCACAATTTTCCCATGATTACTAACTGAATTCTATGATTATTCAAGGGTTTCTGGGATTAATTACGGATTTCTGTGATTAATCACACATTTCCTATGATCAAGAATTTAATCTTATTCATACAGTGGTTGTTATTTTAAACTTACTCTTAAGTGTGAATACGAATTAAATCTTATTCTTAAACAAAAAATCATATTCCAGTGATTAAAAAGCTTAATCATATTGTCACTTAATTGTAGATTAAGTTGGTTTTGCCCCACTATGGTGGGTGGGCGGGCAGCGAGGCCTCCCGCATTACCTCAGATCGTCTTACTCGTAGTGCTGATTTTTTAGACCTGCAGGTAAAAATTCACGGGCCGGGTTATATATACATATACAGAACCTATGAGCGTTTGAAAAAAGTTGAGATTTCCTAGATTTGGCCAATTTTTCGTTTCAAGTCCAATTTTCATCCGTTTTTCCGACTTGAAAAAATATTTTTCACCATCAAAGAGATAGGAAATTTCACGCTCTTTCTTCCAACGGTGCTTCCATGAGAATTCGAGGAGTTATTTATAGCCGTTTTACTGAGATGAGGTTGAAAACACACAAAAAATCTTTAAAGTGAAATAACTGGAAAACGAAACCTCTAAAAAAAATACCTACTAAGAGATATTGTTTGGTGGAAATGAGCTGTAAAATCGATTGCTGGTCTGTGGCCGCTTTAAAATGTACACCCTGTACTAATATTAGAAATAAGTAAAGTAATCTGAGATTTATTAGTTATTGAAATTCTAACTTGTTGAACGTAATGTACCTATAATATATATTAAGGCTGTACAGACCCTGTACAGTGCAAAATTAATTATTTCTTTTAACGTTTCTAAGATCGGGGTTCTAAAAAATTTTGTAAATTGAGCGTTTATTTTTTTCTACGACAAAAATTCGTTAAAATCCTTAGGAGTCTTCCGGCTTTTCACGGATTGCTGGAATCAGCGATTATCTAATACCTCCTTATCGGGAATTGGGTCAAACGGAGCAAAAACGCCTCAAATACCGAGCTTTCTGTCGTGGGATACAGATTATAAAATGTTTTTGATTCCATCATTAGAGCCTACAAAAGATGATAGGTTCAAATTGATAACTTGGAAAAAATGGTACGTAAACAAACAAAATATTCCTGATAAGTTGATAATAAATTTGTTCCTATCTATCATTAAATGATAGATACAAATTTTGTATTCGACATTCATGCATAATAGTGTGTCGATAATACTCGTACAAACTTCTGGTACCATATTCCATTAATACACTTGGAAAACTAATCAAACACCACATACCTCAATCATAAAACGCAGGAACATTGGCTTTAGGAAGGTGAGTCACCGCTAAAATGAAAAGTTCCGACTATTTGATTAACTACGAAGTAGATATTTCAAATCTTTGAAGTTACATACTTAGGTAGAAATACCATTTTAGGTGAAAAAGACGCAAGTAGGTAATACATATTGAGTAACTAGTTACTCACAACCACCAGCTCTCAAGCAAAGTTTGATAGAAGTCGCGATAAAATAATGCTGTATACACACCGGCGTGCACTGATACGACATCGGTCTCGTTTTCTTTCTCTGTTATCTTATAGTGAGAGCAACAGGCCTCGAAACGTCATTCCCTCGACGTTCAAACTGAATTATGATCAATTTTAGACCATCAATAATAATTACGAAACTTGAGTGAAATGGAAGTAATTTTTATAGCTATGACCACTGAATAAACAAAACTTTCTAATCCCCATTCCGTAATGAAGCCGAATTTGAACGAAGCGGGATTACCCGGCGTCTGAATATTGCAGTAGGCACTGTCTCACAGCGGCGGATCTCGATGGTGGAGGCTTCAAGAAACGTCCGGTAGATAGAGGAGGTTTGATGGGTTCCGTAGAACTTCCCACACCAACGATGAGAATGTAACGACGATAGGGTGTGAGCCACATAGCTACCCCGTTATGCATTCATGACATATTTTAATTCCTATGTTAGGGATATCTATACATTTGATCATATTATGTCACTACGAATGAAGTGAGAAAAGAATGAGGCACTTTTGTCCGCTCATGAATTCAATGGGGGGTGCGCGCCTTGATTTTTTTTAGATTTTTAATCGAAAGTAGACTACATCTTGAGAATTTTGGCATCAACCGTGACTTTCTAGTTTGAGTAGATCTGTTTCTATGATTTTTCAAAGTTTCGACCGTTTATGACGTCACGCGCCCCTCTCGCCTGGGCGGGACCCCAGTGGCGGCTCTGATAGATCATTACAGGGTAGGCGACAAACGTAAGCTTAAAAGGGGGGGGGGGGTCGGTAGATGGACTCATGGAACAAGAAAGCTACTGAATCTCAGACAACGATGCAATTTCAATGAACTGACAATAATTTCATGAATTTATTGATCACTAATTTATTTATGTTAATCAATGATACATCTGGTGCTCAGCAAGCCCTTTCAATGTATAAAGGGCCAGTAACCAGGACACGCCCCGGGGAGGCGCACCAGATCCGTGTCCCACCCGATCCACCCCAACCACCCATCCATGTGGATCTTACCAAAAGACAGATTAACCATTTTATAGGAAACTGAAGGAAGGTACGTTTGGTCCCGTCAGTAGCTTACTTGTTTGAAATTAGGTGACTTTGGCAAACTAGGTAATTTGCATTATCACAGCATAATTGTTTTTTTCAGACTGTGTTATCAGACCTCCTTCAGTCTATTGACTTCATTATTATACTTCCAATAACTCAACCACTCTTAAATATTCCTCTTAGTAGGGGTTAAATACCTAATGATCCTATAAGATCAGAGATACCATCGTACATACTAGATATGGCATGCATCTGAATTGGGATCTGATCTAGGTAATATTATATATATATGTGGTAGCACCCATCCTACAAGAGAGGCGTTGTCCTACAGGCTTTGTTAGTAGATGAGTCCAATCTTCCAATCTTTAAGATAGGCATACTTCTCTATAACTACTTCATGACTAGAGTTAGAAGATGAGATCAATCTTTCTGCCTTTAAGATAGGCATACTTCTCTATAACTACTTCATGACTAGAGTTTGAAGATGAGATCTATCTTTCTGTCTTTAAGATTAGCATAATTCTCTATAACTACTTCATGAAGAGCCCCATTCGCTTTTAAATCCATCAATAATCTCTTTTCTATGGAAAACGTCGCCAATGCACTAAGTCTTTCTTGGCCCATCGTATTTCTCAAATACGTTTTTACCCGTTTCAAGCATGAGAAGCTTCGCTCTGCGGACGACGAGGAAGATGGTATTGTTAAAATCAATGAAAAGAATTTGTGACCCTCGCTAAGTACGCCTTGTAAATCCTTTTCAACCAGATATTTCAGAATATTTTGTGGGGACAGTTTGTTCATGTCTTTATCGTGATAGATGAATGATAACTCATTTTTCAATTTAGTTAGATCTAAGAATAAAGAAGGATAGGCAGTGCTAAGTGCTTTCAATGCGTCAGAAGGGAAGTTATCACAGTATTTTGAAAAAGAGGAAGTATATGCCAATTCAAAAAACTTCAGCTTATTCATATCACCAAACCTTAAAGATATTTGAGAGGTAATAAAATCAATAATTTCAAAATATAAACGTTTTAAATTAAATTTATGCGATTCTGGATTTGACACTCCTCTTTTGCAAGGAATATCTAAGGTTTGAGATATCAGGTCATAGAATTTTTGAAAATGGTCTTCACTTCTCTTAATTTCAATCAAAATTTTGGTTTCATTAATTTTTCTCAAACAGTACGTGACATCCAGAGATTTTTTCTGAAGCACATCAAAAAGAATATCAGTATGGATGAATATGTCATTGAAAATTTGTGCCATAAATGCAAAATCAAAATCATTAAATTTTCCCAAAAATCCATCTGCTCCAAGAGTGGTTTCATTCGTGGAGGACGGATCTTGGATTAATTCCTGAAAAACTAGTATGAAACTTTCCCACTCTGATGTTATCAATGATATGACTCTGGACCTAGAGCACCACCTGGTCGCTCCGACTTGTGGTACTCTCCTGCCAACAATTCTATCAACTACCTGTGTCCTTGTTGACGAACCATGAAAATAAGTGGAAATTCCAGAAAGGGTAGCAAAAAATATACGGCATTCGCGAATTCCTTTACAGCTGTCTTGAAGTACGAGATTAAGTCGATGAGCATAGCAGTGAACAAACAATGCTTGTGGGACAACTTCTTTCACTTTACTCTGCAGACCATTCAGATGACCAGACATCACACTAGCACCGTCGTAACACTGGGCAACAAGCTTATCCTTATAACTGTACTTCGAAAGTTGATTGTTGAGATGTACAAACATACTCTGAGCATCTCGGCCTGTACTAACATCAACGAAGCCCAGAAAATGTTCAACAATTTCACCAATAGGATTAACGAATCTAACAATCATGGTACATTGGCATTTTTGGGTGATATCAGTAGTGTCATCTACTTGAATAGAAAAGAATGGAGCCCCATCAATAGCACATGTTATTGATTCCTGCAAGACTGTGTTTAAAACTTCAATAATTTCATTCTGTATAGTTTTGGAATTTCCAGAAAAAATGGACTTCATAGAATTGTAATGAATTTTCACATCAGCTGAATTGTGATCAATAAGAGTTTGTAATGTCTCAACGTAATTACCTTTGTTCAAAGATGTTGTTGATTCATCATGACCCCTGAAAGGCTGCTCAGTTTTTCCAAGAAGAATAACTGTGTCTATTATATTTGCCATTACCCTACGATTCAGACTAACTTTATCATTAAATGCAGCCTTGCTGATTTTATGATGGACATCAAGCATTTCGGCAACGGTTGAACAGTTATTTTCGAGTCTTTTCAGACAAACTGTGGCACCTAAATGATCTTTCGAGTCATTGTGTTTTTTTATGGCAGTAGATACATTTTTGAGGTCAGAATAGCCACAAGAATTCCACGGACTTTTACAATTATTCAGCAATAAACACGGCCAACAGAATAATGCATTTTTGGAAGAACTTATACAAATCCATTTGTATTTATCGAGCCAGGATCTAGTGAAAGTACGAGTATAGGTTTTACCTTGTTTGTGGTCGTTACTAGATAAATTAACCTGCGGAATTGGCCGTCCATTTCTCACCAAGATTTGCTTATCTTCTTCTTTCCATCGCGAGAATGGCTGATCAAGCAGGGCTAAAATAACATCCATCACGATATCACGATCACAAACGCGAATGCCACCGAGAAAATTAAAACGGAAGGTAAACAGTCGAAGGCAAAGGGCAAAAAGTTCAGACCGAGTTCTGATAAGAAAGGAGCGGAAGGGTAAATACGAAGAAGCCATGAAGTACAGAGTTGCCAACCCTATGGGTAGATTTCTCCATACTCAAGCCTAATTAACCCTTGAAAAATCCGAGATTAAGAGTGAAAATCCTTACGTTTTATAAATACTATACAAAGCTCGAGAGTTCAAAAATGAATCAAGTCAAAAAATCCCTTGATTTTGATGAAAAATCGGTTATTTGGGATGAGAACCAAAAATTCGTAGATATACGGATTTATCAGTAGGGTTGTCAACTCTGGTGGCTTAGAGGGGAGGGCGAAATCGGATGGAAAGGCGAAACTCCCCTCCAAGCTCCCATCGCCTAACTAGTGGGAGGGGATCGTCTATCTTAGCCTATTCTTTATCAATGGATTCTTTTTCTGATGAATGGCATGTCAGGCGAAAACGCGCTTTCGCCTAAGGAGCCTTTGTTCCTCGCTCTTATGGCGGGGGGAAGGGGGGTGTAGTTCATAGAACGGTTCCTTTCTGCTGGTTCATAGAACGGTTCATAGGACGGTTCCTTTCTGCTGGTTCATAGAACGGTTCCTTTCTGCTGGTTCATTCCACTTTCAAGTTGACTTTATTTCCCATTGAGCAAAGTGAGATTGAGTTCTATAACCATTACTCAGCAACTTCGAAGAATAATTAATTTAATGTAGAAAAGAAAACTCAACTTTTTTTCAAAAATTTTATTTATTTTTATTTTTTTAATTAAAATATTTTTTTTTCAATTAAGCGTTTTTTAAGTAGCTATAGATTGCAGGTTAGGCGGTGCCTACCTTGCCTACCCTGACCAGCCGCCACTGCGGGACCCCCCAGCCCACTGTGACGTCATAAACGGTCGAAACTTTAGAAATTCATAGGAAAAGATTTACACACGCTAGAAGGTAGCTGTTGGTACCAAAATTCTTAGAATGAGGTCTACCTTAGATTAAAAATAACAATAAACAGTTTTTCCAACCTAGGCGCACACCCTATTGGGAAGAAAGAATTGGGAACCGTCCAGTCTAATCCTCAAAAGAATATTTATTGAGTTGGCATAGGTGCTAGGCCGTCCTCAGACATTTTGATACTAAGGATTTTTTGATTAGTTGGCCATTTTGATATAGGTATTGCTTTGAAACATTGTGAGTACATTTTTGTTTATTATTTTCAATATTGACACTTTGGCGTGACCAAGAAATGTTTACCCCCCCCCCCCCCCATCAAAGTCTGTTGTATACGTTTCAAGGTACGTAGAATCCAAAAATCGTTTAAAAAATAAACCACCGTCCGCCGCACTGCACTTTCCTCAGTTAGCATTGACCGATGTTGATGAAATTTGGTATGTAGGCTCCATTTAGGGTCTAGTTGTACCCCGAAGATTTTGGTTGATGTAGGTCACTCCTAAGGGTCGAAAAATGAATTTTGAAAACGCCCTAACTCAAAAAATTTTGATATGAAGGTATTGTTTTTCCATCAATTTAAGATAGGTAGTAGTGGATTTTTAGAGACCACGCAGAGCTCCGTAGGACAAACCGTTCACTCCCTACGAGAATTTAAAGGTTGGACTTACGATAAATCAGAAATACGAGTGTGAATCGCAAAAGAGGCCTAATCTCCGTTCAAATTTTAGCTGACAGAAATGAGATCGATGTTTGTGCGTATTGCGTTGAACTCGGTATCTTTGAGTTGTACTCAAATTTACGTCTCTAGCAACCAGTAAACAAATTCCCTCATGAAGGCATCCACAATTCCCTGTTTCCTCGAACTGAGTCTGCAGCGTTTATTTCTTCGAAATGAACTTGATTGTGAAGTAGCTATGTGACAATGGCAAAGCCGTGTTCTTTGCAGACAAGTTATTTATATAGAAAAACAATAAACCTTTGTGTAATAATTTGCAGAGTTTGATATATGGGATGCTATGATTAGTTGAAGTGTTTTCTTTCAAACGGGCTTATATTCACTTGGAATGTTTTGTGGGAAATTGACAAAAACTAATTTCATGGCGAAGGAAGCTGTCTGGAATTCCCAAATTTTCCATTTAGTTCGTTCATAGAACTTTCGATTGTGAGAGCAAATTTCGAAATTTCGGCATGCGTTTCGAGGGAGACACGGCCATTTCTTATTTGGATATAAACCCATTTGATGAAAAACTATGGATATGAGCAACTTTGAAAAGAAATTGCGTTTTTGGTTGTGTGATGAAAAATCCTTAGACGTTTTGATTGTTCAGAACCGGAATAAAATTTTTAAAAAAAGGTACACTAACCTCACAGTACGAATCCAAGCCGTGTATTAAACTGTAAAGGCGATTGTCCTACGCGTCAGTACAAAATCTTAATCCAAAATGATAATTCAGTATACAATCCGGTTTCACTGCCAAAAATCACACAAGTTGTACTAGATGGTACAGAAAAGGTGTTGACCGGATCAGAGCGGGTTTTAGAGTGAGCCAAGCTGATGACCTGGAGATTGGAACTTTAATGGTGGAGGGGAGACAACAATGACAGGTTCTGTAAAGCCAATATTAGTAAAGGTATAGGTGGAAATGCAGGTACCACTGAGGGTTAACGGTGAAATGGCCGATGCACAACACCACGTTTTGACCTGTCCATCAAAACGCACGAGATGATTCTTATTCTAAACTAATTCTGTGAATGATCTCGAGTAGAAAACCTCAGACATTTAGATAAGTTGGATTAGTCGGACATTTTGGACTAATTGGACATTTTGGATTAGTTGGACATATCCAAAGGGGAAGCAGATCCAGAGATTGATTGGGAAATCAATCTAAAAACGCTGAAAATTATTACACAATGGTTTATTATTTTTTATTTTTCTATATAGATCACTCGTCTGCAAAGCCACCAACCATCCAATATGAAGAAAAACATCGATCGCATTTCGGTCAGCTATAATTTGAAAGAAGATTAGGCCTCTTTTGCGATTCACACTCGCGTTTCTGATTTATCGTACGTAAAACCCTTAAATTCTCGTAGGGAGCGAACGGTTTGTCCTACAGGGCTCCGCGTGGTCTCAAAAATTCTAAAAAAGCTATACAATCTTAAATTGATGGAAAAACAATACCTTTATATCAAAATTTTTTGAGTTAGGGCGTTTTCAAAATTTAAAATTTATTTTTCGACCCTTAGAAGTGACTTACATCAACCAAAATCTTCGGGGCACAACTAGACCCCAAATGGAGCCTACATACCGAATTTCATCAAAATCGGTCAATGCGAACGGCGGACGGACGGCCAAATTTTTATTCGATTTTTGGATTCTACTTAGGTACCTTGAAACGTAAACCAACAAATTTTGACGGGGTGTTGAAAAAAAATTTTCCTTGATCGATTTCAAAGGTTCATTATTGAAAATAATAAACCAAAATGGCCTTGGATTGGAGTCGTTTCCACCCGGAGCATCAATCTTTTGATATCCCCCTGGCAAATGTTTCGGATCAGTTTAAAGTGAGTTTCATGATTCAATTTCAACTAAAAGAGTTTTAAATTTGGAGTCTATCCTGTTGGAAAGTAGGTTTACTCAATTACTTAATTAGAACTTTGTGTGATCAATCTACCAAAACTTTTATTAGGTATGATAGTTTGGGATTTGAAAGACACGATTAGGATTAACAATAGCCAGACGAGAATGTCGATGCGTAGTTAATCCATGTTGATGCGTTCCTTCCTCCTGCCTGGAAATCTCTAATACTTGAAAGGCTCTCAAGAATACGAAAAAATCACCTCTTCACACCGATTTTGTGAAATAACAGATTAAATAACACTGGCCACGCTTCTTTCACTCGTCTGCCCGCGATAAAAATAGTCAACACTCGAATCCCTACTCAGGCATCAGGTACCTTTGTTTGCACCAGCTCCGCTCGACCGTGGAATTTTCCCAACCGAGTTCATTCGCATCGAGATAAATTCAGTCGTTAAGAGAGGGTTTACCGTTTGGCACGCCGTTGACACGGAATTACGTAATGTCCTGAGGATCACACGATCACACCTACACGCACCTTTGCATATTACTCCTGACGTTAAGGGAATTTGTAATCTTATCTTATACCTTCATAACAAACAGTATGTTGAACAACGATCGCTGGCTTCACTTGGGTTGAGTCTAGGATGAACCCCTACGAATTTCATCGCAGTCCACCAAAGTTACTAAGAGCGCACACGCAAACGTAGAATACTTGATTTTTCCTAAAATAGTTATTTCTCACTTTTTTGATTTTGTCCAAATTTTATTGGTTGAGGTGAGTTCCATAATGGTTGCTCAGAAATTTCATGGTGATCAGACCAGTAGGAGTCGAGCCCTATCGTTATAATCTGTAAAGAAATTCTTAACCTTTAACTTTTTTTTGACCTTAGTATAATTCTGGAATCCTCCAGTGCAATTCTAGTGCATCCCTGAAAAAATCACTGGTTCTCAGATCCCGAAGGACTACGGGAAATTTAATAATTTACATTAAATTGAAGCATTGGAGGTACAGAAAAAAGACCTTTTAGTCTCTGACAAAGGGATCAAATAACAGGAGTGCACTGTGACTTTAACGATTTAAAAAAATTCATGTAAGAGCATTTTATCATTCATAAATCGATCAGATACTTGTTATATGGAAGCCTGAAAGACTGTCACAAAATATCAGCCTCATATTTTGCTTACGAGTCTACCAAGGTAGAGGAAGCTTTATTTTCACTTTTCAAGGTTAAAAAAAAGCGCTCCAAAATCGAAATTTCCATTCGCGTTTTACGAGCAAAGTAAAGTAAAGTAAACAACCATTTCAGGTTGGATTTTCATAAGACTGCCATTCTTGGCGTCGCGGACTGTCCTCCAGGGGCGTCGCGTGATAATATTCGTCAGGCAAACAGCTAGGCTGCAAATTATTACACAAAGGTTCATTTTTTCTGTATTGATCACGTGCCAGCAAAGAACTCAGCTTTGTCATTGTCACCACCTACCAACGATGTTTTACCTTCACAATCAAGATTATTTGGAAGAATTAAACGCTCCACACTCCACTGGAAGAAATAAAGAATTCCTTCGTTTAGAAATTTGATCACTGGTCGCTAAGGAAGCAAAACCGAGCACATCCCAAAGAAACGACCGGCGAAAGCATTTTGGTTAACTAAAATTTGAAGGGCGATCACGCCTCTTTTGCGATTCATACTCGTTTTTCTAACTTCTCGTAGGTAGCGAACAGTTTGTCCTACAAAGCTATGGGTAGTCTCATTCGATTCCGAAAATTCAATGGTACAATCTTAAATTTCTGATAAAACAATACCTTTATATCGAGAGTTTTCGAGAGAGGGTGCCTTTGGAAGTTTCAGCCCTTCCGTTTCACCGCTTAGAAGTGACTTACATCAACCAAAAGCTTTGCGGCACAACTAGACCCCAAATGGAGCCCACATACCAAATTTCATCATAATCGGTCCATGATAATTAAGGAAAGATCCGCGGACGGACGGATTTTTTTTTTTTTTTTTTTATATTCGATTTTCAAAATCTACACGTACTTACCTACCACAAACGTAAACCATCAAATTTGAGGGTGGTCAAACTTTTTTCTTGAAAATAATTAACCAAAAAGGGAGACTCTGAATTTAGACCCAATAAGATGTGAAACCTTCATTCTACAATGTTTTGCAATTATTTCCTAGTGTCTATCAAAAAGAAAAACGATTAGGTACAGTGAAATACAGTAAAATCGGGAACGGGACACCAGTCAACGTCATACAGCTGATATTTGCGGCGGCGAAAAAACGAACTGCTTTCCTTCTTTGAGATAATGTGGGTGGATGGATATGTTATGTCTTCATGCGTGAGCTAATTAGTATCCACGGCTCATATTCCAAGTATTCAAGGTCACGAAACAGTTTTCCTACTGTTTGCAACAGCTGAGAGTGAGGTAGTGGGGGTATGGCAATACTGGACCCCGCGCTGACCCCCCCGCCACCCGCCGATCGTCGCCTCTCACTCTAAACAGTCCCGAAAAATTCATTTTTTTGAACTGCTTGCCTTGCATCCAGCGATGCAAGGAGGACCAGCCCCCGCGCTAGTTCGCTTATCATCCGCAATCATCTACATTACCGACCTCTCCAAGTCTCTGGTGTGTTGCGGGCTAGTATCCAAGGCAAAATACGTACTTTCTTATTCCATTCTCTCATTTAATCTAAATTCCTTGATAATAATGAAATAGTCCCTAAATATTATAAAAGTTTTCCAAAATCAGCTAAATATTACTTACAAAAAATGGAAATATAGGAGAATCTCAACAAAAATTTATTTATTTATTTTGCATATTTGTAGTAAGGCAAACAGTGTTTGCTATGTTTGCCTGGAGGAGACGCCACTGCTGTCCTCCTAAGGGAAGATCAGAATTTGGTCTGATGATTTCTCGCTCATGGCTTCCCTTTGGCCTCACCACCTTGGGTTGGGACGAGGGGTACTGCGACCGGCTTACCCGATAATATGCTCCCGAGGCGAGGCCTGAACTCACGATCCCTGCAACCGGTTCGATTCTCGTCCCCAGAGACACATGTCACAGCTCGCTCGGCCACAGCTGAACCCTCGCGTTTTACGATTCAGACCTTTCTGAACAATTTTGGTTCCGTGTCTGTCTGTCTGTGACTGTGTTTGTTATTTGTCCAAAAATTCTCCTTACTGGCACCATTACGAACAACAGAAAATTGTTATTCATCCAATGTTCCCTCAAACCAGCACTATTATGAAAATAAGGAATAACCCTTTTTTATCTTTACACATGTTGGAATTGGAGTTTTCATAAATATTGACCAAAAAATTGTTTTGTAGAATGTCTGAGTAATCATTCGCCTCAGAAAGTTCTTGAAGAACCCGAAAAAATTCATGGGGTTGACATCGCTGTGACCTAAAATTTTGGCGAAAACCTCAACAATGAAACAATAGCAAAAAACGCATAATATGGACGGTTTTAACGAATCATAGAACAGTAGTAAAATACTTACGTTTCAACACGCGGGCGGTGCGGAGTGCTCAAATAGGGAACTTCCCGACTTTGACAGTTGACATCTAACTAATGAAGCTCTCAAAAAAATATTTGGCGTGATTTCAGCGTTAATACCCGGAACCCCATCTCCGTCAGGAGCGAGAACTGTGAGTTATTCCAAAAAATGAACCAGGGCGGGTCGCAGTCCTGGGTTAAACATGTTGGGGTTTTCGAAATTACAAAATTGTCAACATGACAGTAAAAACGCTGCAAATTATTACACAATGGTTTATTATTTTTCTTTATAGATCACGCATCTGCAAAGCCACCAACCATCCAACATGAAGAAAAACATCGATCAATTGTAAAACAAAGATCAAATCGAAATTTTTTGAGTTAGGGCGTTTTCAAAATTTCAAAATTCATTTTTCGACCCTTAGAAGTGACCTACATCAACCAAAATCTTCGGGGCACAACTAGACCCCAAATGGAGCCTACATATCAAATTTCATCAAAATCGGACGTAGAATCCAAAAATCGAATAAAAATTTGGCCGTCCGTCCGCCGTACGCCGTACGCGGCACTTTCCCCACTTAGCATTGACCGATTTTAATGGAATTTGGTATATGAGCTCCATTTTGGGTCTAGATGTGCCCCGAAGATTTTGGTTCATGTAGGTTACGTCTAAGTGTTCAAAAATTAATTTTGAAATTTTGAAAACACTCTAAGTCAAAAAATTTTGATATGAAGGTATTGTTTTTCCTTCAATTTAAGATTCTATAGAATTTTTAGAATTTTTTGAGACCACGCGGAACTCTGTAGGACAAACCGTTCGCTCACTACGAGAATTTAAGTTTTGGACGTACGATAAATCAGAAACACGAGTGTGAATCGCAAATGAGGCCTAATCTCCGTTCAAATTTATTTCTCGTTCTATTATTTTGACCAGTTTTCCTACCTCTTTGGAACAGTTAGGTGGAGTTTTAGGATTATTATTTTTTACCAGTTTCCCCGTCAGCTCTTTAGAACAAATTGGTGATGTTCTTGAACTATTTACCTGTTTCTCTACCAGCTTGGAAAAGTTTTTGTTTTTAGGACTACAATTTTCACCAGATTTCTTACATTCTCTTTGATGCAGTTCCTTCTTTCGGTTTGGACCACTTAAGGTTTAGCTTCCACTTGATTTGAAGAGTTCTTGCAAACGGGCTTGTATCCATTTTGGTTTATTATTTTCAATAATGAACCTTTGGAATCGACCAAGAAAAAAAAAATTTTAACACCCCCTCAAAATTTGATGGTTTACGTTTCAAGGTATGTAGAATCCAAAAATCGAATAAAAATTTGGCCGTCCGTCCGCCGTCCGCCGTCCGCCGTACGCCGTCCGCCGTACGCGGCACTTTTGCCCCTTAGCATTGACCGATTTTGATGAAATTTGGTATGTAGGCTCCATTTGGGGCTTAGTTGTGCCCCGAAGATTTTGGTTGATGTAGGTCACTTCTAAGGGTTCCAAAATGAATTTTGAAATTTTGAAAACGCCCTAACTCAAAAATTTTGATGTAAAGGTATTGTTTTTCCTTCAATTTAAGATTCTGTAGAATTTTTAGAATTTTTTGAGACCACGCGGAGCTCTGTAGGTCAAACCGTTCGCTCACTACGAGAATTTAAAGTTTGGCCGTACTATAAATCAGAAACACGAGTGTGAATCGCAAATGTGGCCTAATCGCCTTTCAAGTGTTAGCCAACCGAAATGCGATCAATGTTTTTCTTCATGTTTGATGGTTGGTGGCTTTGCAGACGAGTGATCTATATAAAAATAATAAACCATTGTGTAATAATTTGCAGCGTTTTTTATACTTTTTGTTTTTTTACGAATTCTGAATGTTTGGGATAAGGCCTATCACCTGATGAGTTGAATTCCTCCCAAAACGGTTTGTATCCCGCTTCGAAAGCTTGCTAATTGGGAATTGGGATTTCCGACAAGACGGCTTATTTATCCATCCCGTTGTTTTCAATAAACACTATTTTTTTTAATTCGGTTTTCGGATTCTATATAATATATAGATCAAGATATTATCTTGAAACGTAAACCATCAAATTTTGAGGGGGGTTAGAATGTTTTTTCTTGCTCGATTCCGAAGGTTCATTATTGAAAATAATGGGTAAACAAATAAAAGAAAATGAAAATGAGACTTCTTCGCACAACCAAAAACTAGCATTTTTTAAAGTGGCTCAAATTCATCGTTTTTCATCAAATGGGTTTATATCCAAATAAGAAATGGCTGTGTCTCCCTCAAAAAGCATGCAAAAAATTCGAAATTTGGTCTCACAATCAAAAGTTCCATGGTCAAACTATTTGGAAACCCTAGACAGCTTCCTTCGCCATGAAATTAGTTTTTCTCAATTTCCCACAAAGCATTCGAAGTGGATATAAGCCCGTTTGAAAGAAAACTCCTCATTTATGACCGTCTGCTCCAAAAATCGTTACGGTAGAAATCGATTTTTTAAAAACCCTACCTTGGAACTCTTCTTCCTCAGCCCACTATTCAAGTAGTCCCTATTTTTGAACCAGTATCCCTAGGTCCATTCTAGTCTCCTCCGTATACATAGATTTCGAATAACGTAGACGGAAGTTGAACGTCAAGAAATAACCACTATCTTAGACATTCTGACCTACTTTCTTATTTTCTCACTTCAATATTTTATTAACAGAATTGATTTCAATGGTCTCGATGTGGTTTTTCTTATCACACAGTTCTTATAACGGAAGGTAGCTGGTCGAAACACGCCACTCTTATCCGACCTGGTGATACAAGAAGAATCAATATTACGGAACCCGTATGAGACGAATAACCGAGATTGTTTGAAACTTTTCACGAAGTTTTGTACAATGACAAACGGAATAAATAATAATAGTTATAAGTGTATGCAAAATTATACAGAAGTTTCAGTAGGTGTAGCAACAGTACCTCACTGTTTCTTTCCACCGAGCATCAAGGAAATATTTCAAATTATTTTTCTTCTTCACTTCGCGAAGAAACAGTCAAGTAAAAAAGTTTGAGTTTTCAAGATCAACATCGTGTGTGTAAGGCCTTGCTTCAATGGAAGTGGGTAGGTTGAGGGTGGATATATTTCGGCGATATCGTTATATTTGTTTACTGGTTGAGTGCACTTTCGCTAACATTTAGCATCTTCAGAACTCTGTGGAAGAGTGACAGTCTACAGTCTTACACTTGAAATATAAAAAGGATACTAATTCTAAGAATTTTATTTTATAAGTTAAGGTACTTAGTGTTATACAATGTTATTAAGATATAATTGCGTGAGAACTTACTCGGTTTTGCTTTAAATGGTAGGTAAGTCCATGTTTTAGAGCATTTTTGAGAGATTGGTATTCAGTACGTATTGGCCTCGGCAGGAACAGTGGGGATATGCTAGTAGTATGCCTCTGGTCTTTGTAATATAAAGAAATATTATATATTATAAAGGTATATTATACCCTGGCGTTATTCTGCTTAGTAATATTTCCAGTGGGAGACTGCAATGAAAAGGAAGTTGAAGATCTGACTCTAGGTAATCAAGTTGGGGAGGTTAAAAATTGGATGATTTAGAGAGCAGAAGTATACTAACATACTTGATTACCTGGAGTCAGATCTTCAACTTCCTTTTCATTGCAGTCTCCCATTGGAAATATTACTAAGCAGAATAACACCAGGGTATAATATACCTTTATAATATATAATATTTCTTTATATTATAAAGAAATATTATATTATCAAAAGGGATATTATCGAAAGGGATATTATCCCCACTGTTCCTGCCGAGGCCAATACGTACTGAATACCAATCTCTCAAAAATGCTCTAAAACATGGACTTACCTACCATTTAAAGCAAAACCGAGTAAGTTCTCACGCAATTATATCTTAATAACATTGTACCTATAACACTAAGTACCTTAACTTATAAAATAACATTCTTAGAATTGGTAACCATTTTATATTTCAAGTGTAAGACGGTCACTCTTCCACAGAGTTCTGAAGATGCTAAATGTTAGCGAAAGTGTACTCAACCTATAAACAATTATAAGGATATCGGCGAAATACATCCATCCTCAATCTACCCACTTCAAAATCAACATTTCCAATGGTCTTCGATCTCTATCAGTGGAGCTTAAGTTAATTCTTTGTCCTGGCCCAAACTTACAAAATAACAATCAAATTTTGATGAAAGTTTTAAAGTTATTGAGGGTAAGCCCCTAGATGGTCCCCATAAACTTATTCGTCATCACTCCAATATTATATATTGTATATAATATATATTATTATATATTGCCCGGAGAGTGTTTCGGTACAGACCCCAGGAAGATAAAAAAAGTAAAAAAGTAAAGTAAAGTAAACAACCATTTCATGTTGTATTTTCGTCCGACTGCCATACCTGGCGTCGCGGACGTCATCAGCTGTCTTCCAAAGGGAAGATCAGAATTTGGTTTGATGATTTCGCTCATGGCTTCCCATTGCCTCACCGCCCTGGGTTGGGACGAGGGAAACTGCGACCGACTCGCCCCGAAAATATGCCGCGGAGGTGGGCTTCGAACTCACGGCCCCCGCAACCGGTTCGAGTCGCGTCTCCAGAGACATACGCCGTAGCTCGCTCGGTCACAGCTGCCCCAGGAAGATTGCTTATCGATCATCACGGAGCCATCAATAAGAGCTACAAAGCACGTAAAACTAGAAGAAAAACGTCAACATGATCGAGAACAACCTTTCGGTTGTACTGACGTGTGTAAGTCAGGAAAATGATCGACCTGATCGTGAAAACCATGATTTAAAAATAAAAATATCATTTTCACACCAACGAATTCCATCTTTTGACGTTTTTCTGTGTGAGAGCCAACTTACCAGGCATTTTGAAACAATATATACACATTTTCAATAAATTTGAACTTTCACTATTAAAATTTTTAATTCTAATAGTAAACCTTAGTAGTAAAACTTTGAAATCTGAAATTTTTGTTTATTATTTTTTTTCAATAATGACCAAGAAATGTTTTTTAAAACCCCTCAAAATTTGTTGGTATTACGTGTTCAGTACTCTGAACACCTAGAACAAGATTTTGTTTGTTTTATCTTTATACTTTAGCGCCACTCTGTTTGGCCAATTATTTTCCTCGAAACGTTGAATCGCGAGTGATTGGTCCAATTGTTGATTGTGGGGTGTGTGTGACGTCATGCGAACATGTCGCTGCGCAGCCAGTGCGATCCATCAGTCTCCATTGCCTCTCTCTATAAACGAGCTCCACGAATTGTCGGTCTTCAGAATCCTGAAATTCACTCGTTTATCGGATCGCCAGCATTCCGAAACACTGCTTTCCAGATTCTATGGTCAGCTTACATATATCACCTACAACCTACACATCAGCATTACAACGGATCCTGTGAGTATCCCGTATATTTCGCCATCCTAGTCCAATTCCCTAGTCCAACAAGGTTATAATGGAACCATGTTTTCCTGTTTGCAGTTGGGCCGAAATATACGAGGAAGCAAATCCAATCCATATTCAGATTCGCATCCAAACACGCAACAGTTCTGCGCTTTCAATTCCTGTCAGCAACATTCCGAGTGCTCTGTATCTATCTGGGTTCCGGGAGATAGTGCTGAACTTACTGAAACTTGGAGCTTTCCCTCGAATTCGACGCCATTATCGATCCGATTGGAAGTCGATCAATTGTTCGTCATTCCTGCAGGACACCGCAACTACTAGCCTCATCGGTGGCCCAACGGCAAGGACTGCGAACGGAGACCCGATCATCCGGAGTTCGATTCCCGGTCAGAACTTTCCAATTTTATAATTTTAAACCTAGTTTTTTTCTATTTTTTCACATCCACTTACTCTTAATTAGAAAGGAGCTCCTTATAGGAATTTATTTTGTTTCGCGCATTTAATTTCAACATACTCAATTAATTAAACTTACTTGAAGTTTGGGATAAGAGCTTTATTATTAAACCCTTACTCAAACGCACATTGTTTGGTAGCACCAGCGTGGTTTATTGGTTAGTTTCATCCAATAATTTCACATTATCAATAAATTTTATTACATTTTAATCAAATTTATTTTCAAATTCTCTTAAAAACCTGAAGTTTAAGGTTTTATGACTTGACAAGTTTCTCGAGTTACAATTATTAATTTATTTTTCTGCGATTTTCGTATTTATCATAAACTTGATAAAATAAGTAGGTACCTACATATTTTTCTTCACTGAACCGACACGAACGAGTATAAGAAGTTAATATACCGTTTCGCTTAGGTACTATTTCGCATGATTTGATTCTTTGTTAGTTTATAAGTACTTATCGGTTACATAATATTTTGTGTACCTACATATTTCACGTTATTTTGCATTTCGTCGTTTTTTTCGACTTTTACATTATTTTTAGTTGTGATGATGAACTTGTGCTATTAGTTAAGCATTTCCATCGCACATTCATATAATTTTGGGCCCAGCAAGGTGTTCTAGCGTTCCAAATTTCCCAATTTCAATTTTCTCCAAATTCCAAATTTTTCAAATTTGAATTTTCCTTCCATTTCCTATCATGGCAAGGTCTTTCGACGATCAAGCCCGAACTTTGAAAACCCGTTGGGAAGTCGCGGCTCATGAAGTAAAAACCATTGATGGCGTAGGTCAGTCTGCTCTTCAAGATACTTCCAAAATCATCCTTTTCAAAGGACTTTTTCGGACTTTGGAAAAATATTACTCGAAAAGTGAAGATCTATGGGATAAAATTCAAGAACTTTATGATTCGAATTCAAGATCAACAGAATTTCCTACGCAGCCAGAAAAGGATGAATGGAAGGCGGTTAGAAGTTGTTATCGTCAAGCTCAGGTTAATTTTGCAAAATTTGAACAGGCTGAGCAAAATGAAGCGTCAGCCCGTAGTGCCCTCGCTCATACCAGTACTACCGGGATGCCTGCCAATATTACCGTTAGTGATGCTCGTACTTCTTCTCATTTGCCACGAATATCAATTCCAAAATTTGATGGTACCTATTCTCATTGGCCGAAGTTCCGAGATACCTTTACATCGATCGTTGATCGGGATGAACACTTATCCGATATGGAAAAGTTTCATTACTTGGCGTCATCAATTAGCGGTAATGCAGCTCCCATCATCAGTTCATTCTCTCTCGAAGAACGGAATTACAAACTAGCCTGGAAAGCATTAACTGATGTTTACGATAATAAAAGATTGCTAGCAAATTCTTACATGAATCAGCTAATGCAATTTAAACCGCACCAAGGGAAAGCGAACGTTGGTTCACTCATGCAATTTTTATCTAAAATTGCTGACACAGTTTCCGCACTAAAATTGCTTCAAATTCCAGATCTTCAAGAATTTATGCTATTTTATCTAGCATTCAGGTGTTTAGATTCTCACACCAAAGAACAGTTCGAATTCGCAAACAAAGCCGTACCATTCCCAACTTTTGACAATTTAATAAAATACGTTCGGGACAAATGTATTGCTCTACAATTGTCCGAGGGTAATTTCGATTTCCAAAGTTCAGAAAATTCCACAAAACCAACCTCAGATGTTAGATGGAAATTTCCTAAGCAACTGAATTCGAAAAGTAAACCTACCCTCTTGTCAAATGAAACAAAGGGAAATGCAAATAATTCGGCCAATGTTAGACAGGACTTGAAATGTTATCTTTGTCCCAAATCGCATTCATTACGAGACTGTTCTATTTTTAACTCCTTTACTCCTGAGGAACGAGTTCGTAAACTCAAATATTTCAAGGGTTGTAAAAATTGTTTAAATTCACAACATAACAGCCAAAATTGTCGTTCTAAATGGCATTGCCGATTTTGTCCTAACAGACATCATTCTATGCTGCACGTACATTCCGAATCAGGCCAAACCTCATCCAATAATGCACTCGCTGTACCTTCTTCTTCGAGATTAGTCTCAGAAAACTCGGAGTCAGCTGTTTGTAATGCATCAACCAGTTATGATGATCAAATTCAAATTGTTCTCGGCACAGCACTCGTGCAATTCATGGATAGCAGGGGTCAATATCAAACATTCCGAGCTGTTGTGGACAGTGGAAGTCAGCATTCCTTCATGACATCGAAATGCTTTAATAAACTTGGTCTGAGTATGCAAAAATACTCAAAAAAGATTTCGGCAATAGGTGGTTCGTTATTTGAAGGTGCTAAGGGCAAGGTATTTTGTACTCTACTTTCTGCTGACAGTTCTTCACAATTTTCTACCGATGCAATAGTTGTGAAAAATATCACGAACTATTTGCCTATTTCACCGGTACCTTACGATATATGGCGACACTATGTTAATTTCTCACTTGCCGACCCCAAATTTTGGGAACCTGCTCCAATTGACTTCCTTCTTGGAGCCGATCTTTACGGTGACGTCATGTTGGGCAATATCGAAACAGTTCGAGATGATTTCCCAAAACTTTTTGCATCAGTGTTCGGCCACGTAGTAATGGGTAAATTTGTTGAACCTTCTACCAATCTGTTCAGCACTTGCTTACTTTCGTCATCAGCACCAGAAACGGATGTAGCATTTCAACTTTCTAAATTTTGGGAATTAGAGGAGGTTCCATCTCATTCCAAAACTCTCGAACCCGAGGACGCTCAAGCCGAAGAGTTTTTTCAAAATTCTCACTACCGCACCAAAAATGGTAGGTATGTCGTGCGACTACCTTTCAAGGAGCCAAATTTGGAATTTCCTTCGTCCTACTTCATTGCAAAACATCGTTTCGCAAACCTTGAAACCAAATTGAAGAAAACTCCTCTACTTTCTTCCCAGTACCACGATTTCATGACTGAATACCTAACACTCGGTCATATGCAACCGACTTATGACGATCCAAAGTTCGTGATACCACATCACTGCGTTTCCAAAGAAGATCGTGGTGAAACGAAAATTCGAGTGGTATTCGATGGATCAGTCAAAACATCTCAAGGGTCGTTGAATGAACACCTACTTGTCGGTCCAGCACTACAAAATGACCTCAGGGATATTTTGTTGAATTTTCGGGCTCACTCAGTAGTGTTCATTGCTGATGCAGTCAAAATGTATCGGCAGATACTAGTAGACCCTCAAGATTGGCCATACCAACAAATATTATGGCGCTTTGATGATGCAGATGCTATCCAGCGATACAGCTTGTGTACGGTCACATATGGACTCTCTTGTGCACCATTTTTAGCTCTTCGCACTCTCCAGCAACTTCGGCTTGATGAAGGCGATAAATTTCCTCTAGCCTCACAAGCTCTACTTCGTGACATATATATCGATGATTTTGTTACTGGAGCTTCTACAGTTGATGATGCATTGATTCTACAACGCCAAGTCATTGATTTGATGCTTCAAGGAGGTTTCACTTTAGGAAAATGGGCATCGAATCGATCTGAACTTTTGAGAGAAGCTCAGAGCACATCTACAGGCACTACCATCTCTGAGGTTTCATGGGACAATCAGCAGGACCCATCTATCAAGGTTTTGGGCCTAAAATGGGACCCTTTGACCGACTGTTTTCTGTACAATGTAAAACCTCCTCCCACTATTCTATCTAAGCGAGGTATTCTTTCTACAGCTGCGCGGGTATTCGATCCCCTAGGTTTCATATCCCCTTCTGTGTTCCTAATGAAGTCCTTCATCCAAGAGCTCTGGAAACTAGGTCTCGGCTGGGACGATGATATTCCTTCAAGTTTAGCCAGTGACTGGGAACAGCTTCTTCAAGAGTTGGAACGGCTCAGCAGAATAAAAATTCCTCGCTTTGTGGCATCTACGCAGCCCTTCCAATATCAAATTGTTGGGTTCTGTGACGCATCCCTGAAGGGCTATTGTGGAGTTTTGTACATCAGAACTATGACCAATAACAGTATCAGTTCTCAACTTCTCGTCGCTAAAACTAAACTCGCTCCAGTGAAGTCGATTTCAATACCACGTTTAGAGCTGTGTGGTGCCTACCTACTCGCAAAGCTATACGCATCTATCAAAGGGTTCTTATCCCTTTTACCATCGACTGATCAGCCACCCAGATTTTTCTCCGATTCAACCATCGTCCTAGGTTGGCTCAAAACTCCGACCTACCGGTTAAAAACTTTCGTAGGAAACAGAGTTTCTCAGATCGCTGAACTCACTGATTTGTCCCGTTGGAGTCATGTAGACACTGACAACAATCCAGGAGATTGTGGTTCAAGAGGTTGCCTACCAAAGGACCTGATTGAACACTCGATATGGTGGTCCGGTCCGCCATGGTTGTGTCATCCAGAACAAACATGGCCTTCCATAAATAGTTTTTCGCCTCAAAATCTTCCAGAATTGAAGTCCGACACAATCTCAGTCTTAGTCTCTACAAAACTCAGTCTTCATACCTGCATTTCTTGGATGGCTCGTATTTCTTCATATGAGAAGCTCATTCGCATCGTCGCAATTTTAAACCGCGCCATGGTCTCTCGTTATTCCAAAACCATGTCACTTCGAGGTATATCGAGTGTTGAGTTCAAGGATGCAGAGCTCGTCTGTATAAGGGCGATTCAGCGCTACTTTCTCTTCGATGGATATGATCCAGATATATCCAAGATATCCAGTAAATTGTCCAGTCTTAATCCATTTCTTGACGTTAAAGGAATCGTGAGAGTCGGAGGACGTCTCTCCAATTCCAAGCTTCCCGAATCTAGGAAGTTTCAAATATTGTTGCCCTCACAAGCTCATTTTTCGCATATACTTGTGGATCATTACCACAAAGTATTTCTTCACCCTGGTCCCAATCTGCAACAAGCCTTAATCCAAATGCGCTTCTGGATACCAGGTGCAAGAAAACTCATTCGACACCGAACATTCATGTGTTTGAAATGTTACAAGTCTCGAGCGAAGTGCATTTTTCCAATGATGGGTGATCTACCGTCGTATCGTGTTGAAGGTGGTCGTGCCTTTTTACATGTTGGAGTGGATTTTGCGGGACCCTTTACTATAAGGGAGTCTCATCGCCGCAAATCTCCCCGCAGTAAAGCATACCTTTGTTTATACGTATGTATGACCACCAAAGCTCTTCATTTGGAAATAGTTTCCAACCAATCTACGGACGCATTTCTTGCATCTTTTGCACGTCTGATTTCACGACGAGGTTATCCGACCGATGTATATTCTGATTGTGGGTCTAATTTCAAGGGTGCAGCCAGAGAACTCAACGAATTCGTAAAATGGTTTCGTGAGGAACGTTCGGAAAACACTTTTGAAGCATATTCATCATCAAGAGGAGTCAAGTGGCATTTCAATCCACCGTATTCGCCGCATTTTGGAGGTCTCTGGGAGGCCGGTGTGAAGGCTGTAAAGAGACATCTCTACCTCGCAGCAGGGAACGCTGTTCTCACTTTTGAGGAACTTGGAACATTGTTCTGTAAGATAGAGGCTATCCTCAACTCAAGGCCTTTGTGCCCACTATCAAGTGACCCAGCCGAGGCCGATTATCTGACACCGGGTCACTTCCTCATCGGGTCTCATCTGAGCGTCAATCCAGAGCCTTCACTCCTTGACACTCAGGATAACCGTCTCAACAGGTGGCAGTTCGTCAAGAAAATCTCGGAGCAGATTTGGCAAAGATGGAGCCTCGAGTATTTAGCTACGCTTCAAGCTCGTAATAAATGGAGGAAACCCACTGACAACCTTCGAAAAGGGGATCTCGTTCTCATCAAGTCAGCAGACACTCCAGTCTTACAATGGCCAACTGCTAAGGTCCTGGAGGTACATCCTGGACACGATGGAGCAGTCCGTGTCGTCACGTTGAAGACAGCCAATAGCACCTACAAGAGGACCGTAGCCAACTTAATTCCATTACTCCCTCTTAATCAATCCTCTCAACCACTTTCTTCCTAAACACACCTTTCATTTTTTGTAAACCAAATTTGCTGTGCAAATTTTGGGGCCGAGTATGTTCAGTACTCTGAACACCTAGAACAAGATTTTGTTTGTTTTATCTTTATACTTTAGCGCCACTCTGTTTGGCCAATTATTTTCCTCGAAACGTTGAATCGCGAGTGATTGGTCCAATTGTTGATTGTGGGGTGTGTGTGACGTCATGCGAACATGTCGCTGCGCAGCCAGTGCGATCCATCAGTCTCCATTGCCTCTCTCTATAAACGAGCTCCACGAATTGTCGGTCTTCAGAATCCTGAAATTCACTCGTTTATCGGATCGCCAGCATTCCGAAACACTGCTTTCCAGATTCTATGGTCAGCTTACATATATCACCTACAACCTACACATCAGCATTACAACGGATCCTGTGAGTATCCCGTATATTTCGCCATCCTAGTCCAATTCCCTAGTCCAACAAGGTTATAATGGAACCATGTTTTCCTGTTTGCAGTTGGGCCGAAATATACGAGGAAGCAAATCCAATCCATATTCAGATTCGCATCCAAACACGCAACAGTTCTGCGCTTTCAATTCCTGTCAGCAACATTCCGAGTGCTCTGTATCTATCTGGGTTCCGGGAGATAGTGCTGAACTTACTGAAACTTGGAGCTTTCCCTCGAATTCGACGCCATTATCGATCCGATTGGAAGTCGATCAATTGTTCGTCATTCCTGCAGGACACCGCAACTACTAGCCTCATCGGTGGCCCAACGGCAAGGACTGCGAACGGAGACCCGATCATCCGGAGTTCGATTCCCGGTCAGAACTTTCCCAATTTTATAATTTTAAACCTAGTTTTTTTCTATTTTTTCACATCCACTTACTCTTAATTAGAAAGGAGCTCCTTATAGGAATTTATTTTGTTTCGCGCATTTAATTTCAACATACTCAATTAATTAAACTTACTTGAAGTTTGGGATAAGAGCTTTATTATTAAACCCTTACTCAAACGCACATTACGTTTCAAGATACGTAGAACCCAAAAATTGAATAAAACTTTGACCGTACGCGGCACTTTCCTTAGTTACCTAGGACCGAATTTGATTAAATTTGGTATATGGGCTCCATTAGTGGTCTAATTGTGCCCCAAAGCTTTTGGTTGATGTCAGTCTCTTCTAAGGGTTGAAAAATAAGGGCTGAAATGTTCAAAATTGTAATAAAAACGCTGCAAATCATTGCTCAAAGGTTTATTATTTTCTGTATAGATCACACTTCTGTATAGATCACTGGTTCTCCATCAATAGCACCTACCACCATCTGTATTCTCCCTTGACCTTCCCTCTCAAATTTCAGCTCCTGCGTTCAATAGGATTGAAAATGGCTTCGGAGCTCACTCAATTGATCAGTGATCTGAAGAGTGAAGAAGATCTCCTCGGATGCTGGAGACGCCTGGAAGAGCACTTCCATTCAATAGGATTGAAAATGGCTTTGGAGCTCACTCAGCTGATCAGTGATGTGAGGAGTGAAGAAGATCTCCTCGAATGATGGAGACGCCTGGAATAGCACCTCCATTCAATAGGATTGAAAATGGCTTTAGAGCTCACTCAGCTGATCAGTGATGTGAGGAGTGAAGAAGATCTCCTCGAATGCTGGAGACGCCTGGAAGAGCACTTCCATTCAATAGCATTGAAAATGGCTTCGGAGCTCACTCAGCTGATCAGTGATCTGATCAGTGAGCAATGATTTGCAGCGTTTTTTACCTACAAACATTGTTTTACCTACCAACTTTTTTTTACCTACCAACTATTGGTAGGTACTACCTACCACACTATAATGGCTTCACACCTTCACAATCAAGTTTATTAGAAAGAACTAAACGCTTCACATTCGATACGAAAAATAGAAGCTTGATATGGAAATTTGATTACTGGTTACGGAGAAGGCAAAACTGTATACAAATCGAAGAAATGAACAGCGATCGCATTTTAGTCAGATAAAATTTGAACGGCGATTAGACCTCTTTTGCGATTCACACTCATGATTCTGTTTTATCGAAGGAAAACCTTAGAATACTCGTAGGGACCGAACGGTTTGTCCTACAGAGCTCCGGGTGGTCTCAAAAATGTTTAAAAATTCTGTACTATTTAAAATTGGTGAAAAAACGATACCTTCATTTCGAGAGTTTTCGAGCTAGGGCACTCTTGAAAATTTCAACCCTTAATTTTCACCCCTTAGAAGTGATTTACATCAACCAAAAGCTTCGCGGCACAACTAGACCCCAAATGGAGCCCATATACCAAATTTGAACCAAATCGGTCCAGTGTTGCTAAGAAAAGTGCCGCGTACGGCGTACGGCGGACGGCGGACGGCGTACGGCGGACGGACGGAAATTTTTTTATTCGATTTTCGGATTCTACGTACCTTGAAACGTAAAACATCAAATTTTGAGGGGGGGTTAAATTTTTTTTTTCTTGCTCGATTCCAAAGGCTTATTATTGAAAATAATAAACCAAAAGGTATTCCTTTTTTCTTCAATTTAAAATAGTATTGAATTTTTATAATCGAATGAGACCACCCAGAGCTTTGAAGGACCAACCGTTCGCTCCCAAGAGAACTCAAGTGTTGGACTTACGATAAATTAGAAACACGCGTGTGAATCCCAAAAGAGGTCTAATCTCCGTTCAAATTGTAGCTGTCCGAAATGCGATCGTTGTTAGTTTCTTCGAGTTGTCCTCAGCTTTGCGTCCTTAGCAACCAGTATATAATTGCCCATTGAAGGCACCCACAACTCCATATTTCTTCGAACTGACTGTGAAGCGTTTATATTTCTTCAAAATGAAGTTGATTGTGAGGCGAAAATATGGTTGGTAGGTGGTGATAATGGCAAAAGCGAGTCTACACAGATAAACCTTTGTGTAATAAGTTGCTACGTTTTAATTTTAAGTTTTAATTCCCTTCTACGGAAATTCAATTCCCTTCTAAGGAACCATTTTAAAATCCGATGGTACATCCAAATGTTGTTCAAAATCTTTTACCACTTGTATTTTATTCACCTATCCAATAATACGAATATTTCTCCAACAACCATCAGTTACCTGATTCTTTGGTGGAATACGGTTAGGTCCTTTAAAAAACTGAGGACTTTGACCCACGGAGGCAGAAATATGATTAAAACTGGAAATATTATTGTTTTCAAGAAGAATTATCTTTTAACCATCCACTATAATGTTTACTAGTTATATCATTTCTTGATACATTTTCTCGCAATGTGATAGAAACAGTATCAATTTGGTAATCTGTGCAACGCGAAAGTAAATCATTTATCATCATGACCCTAACTTTCCCTTGTTGGAACAGAATTTGATAGGTGCATTATCTCGGTCGCACATGTCGTTTTAATTAATTAATTAGACACGTGATCGTAAATTCCCTTGTGATTTTCCACTGAGCGTTGCAGTTGTAGTTGGTTTCTTTTATCAGTCGGAAATTTTTGACTGGAATAACACCAAAAAAAACGAAGAAAAACGGAATTCACGGTGATAGAGCTGAAAACAAGTGGTACCATAGAGCCATAAACCACTTCTGACTTCAGCTTGACTCAATTGAATAATCAGTATTTTATGTAACAAGATAGATAAATAGATAAATAGTGATACAAAAAAATGCTTTATTAATTAAATCTTACTCAGGTTACTACATAGACCAGTTGTACAATGATGACATTTATTATATTTTATACTATTATGACTACCTATTTAATTTATTATAACAATTAACAATTAACAAATTAGTTTTTATCAATACCTTTCTGGTTATACCCAATACCGATGAATGTACAAAACAAAAAAATAATAATAAATGTATTTTATGTAACAATGTTTCTAACATTTCAACTTTTAAAAACCCAGCAAATTATTTAACAAAGGTTTATTATTTTACTGTATTGATCAATCTTCTGCAAAGACCACAGCACTGCCATTGTCACTATTTATTTTTTGTTTTTTACCTAATTTTTTTTTTTTTTTTATACTACAGGTACCTACTACCTACCTACTAGGGCAGTTTTGAAAATTTCAACCCTTCATTTTAGAATCCAAATGGAAATGCCCTAGTAGGTAGGTAGTAAAAACCTGTGGTTGGTAGGTAAAAAACAAAAAATAAATAAATAGTGACAATGGCGAAGCTGTGATATTTGTAGAAGATTGATCTATACAGGAAAATAATAAAAAATAATAAAAACATTTTCTGAAATAATTTGCAGCGTTTTTTTGCTTCCGAGTCTACCAAGGTAGCGGAAGATTTGTTTTCACTTTTCAAGGACGAAAAAAAAAGTTCTCCAAAATCAAAATTTTCACTCACAATTTTTTTTCGCGTTTTGCGTTTCAGACCTTTCTGAACAATTTTGGATCCGTGTCTGTCTGTCTGTCTGTCTGTGTGTCTGTCATGAATTCCTTGTAACGCGCATAACTATACGAAGTTATTGTCCGATTTCAATGAAATTTTCAGGGATTGTGCGGATTGGTGTGTAGACGGTCTCCTATGAAAATCATGATCCTCGGACTGATAGAAGCCGCTGCGCATGCGCAAACGTGAATTCCTTGTAACGGCCATAACTTCTACATTTTCTACCCGATTTTGATGACATTTTCAGGGATTACGCGGATTAGGTTGTAGATGGTCTCCAATGAAAATCAAGGCCTTAAAATTCACAGAAGCCTCTGCGCATGCACATACTTGAAATCCTTGTAACAGCCATAACAATTACATTTTTCATCCGAATTTGATTTAATTTTCTAGGATTGTACAGATTAGCGTGCAGATGGTCCCCTATGAGGGTAGTGAAAGGTACTTAGAGGTTGGTGTTTGAGATTAACTACTATGCATCGGATCATCTATATAATCGGGTTATGGATACGAGGAAGCTATGTGCCACATCCACTTGGCAGACTTTTTTTTTAACCAACCAACCTACCTGCCTACTATATAACTACCTTCACACCTCCACAATCAAGTTAATTCGTAAGAAATAAAACCCTTTTAAAAACAAAAAAATTTTAACTCTTAATTGTCACCCCTTAGAGGTGACTGACATCAACCAAAAGCTTCGCGGCACAACTTGACCCCGAATGGAGCCCTTGTGCCAAATTTGAACCAAATCGGTCCAGTGTTGCTGAGAAAAGTGCCGCGTTTGGCGGACGGACGGAAAATTTTTTATTCGGTTTTCGGATTCTACGTACCTTGAAACGTAAACCAACATATTTCGAGGGGGGGTTAAAATTATTTTTCTTGGTCGATTCCAAAGGTTCGTTATTGAAAACAATAAACCAAAAATGAGACAAATAATATATAAGAAAATAAACTTACAAAATCAACATAATCATAATATGATAATATCATATTATGATTATGTTGATTTTGTAAGTGTACACACATTTCCCTATAATGTGTTATATTATAGGGAAATGTGTGTACACTTTTTCGAACAAAAACTGGATCCAACTACCCTCAATTTGGTCATTGTCCCATCAGGGAAATTCGAGGGCGCTGTATGCACTTTTACGACGTGCAAAATAATTCTGGGCCTTCAATGAGATTTGGGACGAGAACTGATGTACCAGAGCGACCAATAAATCTCGTGAAAATATACACGATATTTGAATGGATTAAAGGGCCTCACTCTATCACACTCCGTTAAAATAAACGTCCATATTAATTTGGGTTGAAACCAACATTAATATTTTAATAGGTTTCCTCATTAGAGTCCACTTTTGACGTCACAGTCCTCTGTTTACTATCCAAAGACATAATCTCTATTTGCGTAATCCTCCAGTTTTTGTTCAATTTTAGCGTTTAGTATCAATTTTTTAAATGTTATCGATTTAATGGATTTGCCCCCGGCTATTGATTCGATTTGCACCGTTGATTTTTTTGCTTTGTCGTGAGAATTCGAATAATTTATTTTCTAATTTAGGTCGCGTTTTTTATAGGCCTAGGTCAACGTCCGCGTTTACGACTTCTTGTTTTGATAGGGTGTTCTATTTGATTGAGATTCTGTACTTTGACTTTCAATTTAGGAAGCCTTTCATAGATAAGCGATAGATAAGATAATGCGATTTCCGCTGAAATGGTAAAAGCAGGTGGCGCGGAGCTTACATCTCGGTTGCACTCTCTGATTACACAAATCTGGAGTAAAGAAGAAATTCCCCAGGAATGGAACGAGGGTGTTATCTGTGTGATCCACAAAAAAGGAGACCCCTTGGAGTGTAGCAATCACAGAGGAAAAACTTTGCTTAACCTCGCTTACAAGATATTGTCCAACGTACTGTTTGCTCGCCTCCAGCCACATGCTATTAACATAGTTGGAAGCTATCAACGGGGTTTCATGCCTGGAAGTTCGACAATAAACCAGGTTTCCTCCTTGAGGCAAGTACTGGAGAAGAGCGTCGAATTCCAGGTTACAATTCACCATCTCTTCATAGATTTTAAATCTGCCTACGATACTATCATCAGGGAAAAGCTCTACACTGCCATGAGGGAGTTCGGAGTGCCCGATAAACTCTGTAGGATGGTGGAGCTTACCATGAGAAGCACCCATTGCCGAGTGCGAATCTGGGGGACACTGTCTGAGCTGTATGAAACAAAGGTTGGACTGAGACAAGGTGATGCCCTTGCTTGCCTGCTCTTCAACATGGCTCTTGAAAAAGTAGTGAGAGACGCATATTAGCAAAGTAATGATAATATATTCCATGGTCTCGTACAGCTTCTGGCTTATGCAGATGACATCAATCTCATGGCTAGAACTGTGAGGGATCTGGAGCGTGCTCTCTCATCGCTAATGTTGGCAGCGGCAAATATGGGGCTAACCATTAATCAAAGCAAAACAAAGTACATGGTCTCCAGTAAAAACTATAATGAAATAAGAACGCCAGACATTCTCCTGGGCCCATACTGCTTCGAAAGGGTTGATGTTTTTAAATATCTTGGTTCCCCTATCCACGAAAATAATGATTGTACGATCGAAATAAAATCAAGAACACTAGCTGATAATCGATGCTATTTTGGACTATTGCCGCTCCTGAAATCCCTAGTACTCTCCAGGAGGGTTAAACTCACCTTGTACAAGGCGCTGCTTTGCCCCGTCCTGACATATGCTTCAGATACGTGGGTCTTGACAAAGCAATCTGAGAATACCCTTAGAATTTTTGAGAGAAAAATTCTTCGGAGAATACTGGGCCCTGTGTTCGACCATGGACAATGGAGACAGCGCTACAATGAAGAGCTCTACCAGCTGTACGATGATTTTGACGTTGTCAAATTCGTGAAGTTGGGGAGATTAAGGTGGGCCGGCCATATTCTCCGAATGGATGATAACGATCTCGCTAAGCAGCTCCTGTTAACTCGCCCGAATGGTACAAGGAAGAGAGGAAGGCCACGATTAAGATGGAGTGACAATTTAGAAGAAGACACTGCACGGCTCGAGTGCTACGACTGGATGACAACGGCACAAGATCTTTCAAGCTGGAAAGATGTCCTAGAGGAGGCCAAGGCCCACCCTGGGCTGTAGCGCCATTTAGTTAGTTAGTTAGTTTCATAGATGAGAGATCTACAATATTTTGTAACTATGTTTTTTGGCGTACCGATTTCATCTGCGCATGAAATATCCCATCTATTTCTTCATAAAGTGCAATCTTCCATAACAAAGTTAGGCTTATTTTGCTTTGATCTCATTAACAATAACATTTTCTTGAGTCAATAATGTGGCAAAATAATTAGTTCCCCAACACTTAAGAGGGTCTCCGGTTGCCGTTCAATTCCTCGTACTGGGTTAGTATTTTCCTAAATTACAGGCGCTAAAACTTCAAAAGTTGTACTTAAATTTGAAATTTTCAAGGATTTTTGAAATTCATTAGTGCATCAGCTTGGGGGATTGAAAAACTAAGTTATTACCGCTGGAATCATCAAAACCGAACAATTACTGAATATTATTATTTTACCCGCAAAAAATTGGAAAAAATTGTTTATTCAGTTTGGGTTTTCCCATTTTTCGCCCACAATTATTGTTCGATTTTGATGATTCCAGCGGCAATATTTTAGTTTTTCAATCTTCCCTAGGATGATGCACTAATTAATTTCGAAAATCCTTGAAAATTTTTAATTTAGGTACAATTTTTAAAGTTTGAGCGCGAGTAATTGATGGAAATACTAACCCGGAACGAGGAAAGAACGGCAACCGACTGAGACCCCCTTCAGGTGTTCCCGTAGTTGTCATGGGAAGAGTAGTTTTAACCTTAATCTATTTTAAAAGCCTACTATTGCAATTCTTTAGGACACCTAATGTAATCGAAGTTTCTCAACGGGGTCCGAAATATAACACCAGATATGCCACCGCAGGGAATGTAATTGGCCCTAGACCTAGACTGACTCTGACAACACACAGCCCTATCTTCATTTTACACATGTTACATAGAGAAATTGTTTGTAGCACGAAAAGTCCCCACAAGTTCAGTAGACCAAAGCACAAAAAGCTAGTGTTAAGTTGGCTAGTAGCAGGAGGGGGCTTCAGATGCGAGAGGCTAATAAACAGCGTTTATGTATAGGATTAGAGATTAATAAATAGCGCCCATTCTTCAGTCCAATCAAATCAAATCAAGTAAAGGTAAAAAGTCTGTCAAGTGGTGTGGCACATAGCTTCCTCGTATCCATAACCCGATTGTATAGATGATCCGATGCATAGTAGTTAATCTCAAATCATCAGTCTCCAAGTACCTTCAACTACCCTCATGGGAGACCACCAACACGCTAATCTGAACAATCCTGAGAAATGTTGTCGAAATCGGATGGAAAATGTAGAAGTTGTGGCTGTTACAAGGATTTTACGTTTGCGCATGCGCAGAGGCTACTGTCAATTTTAAGACCTTGATTTTCATTGGGGACCATCTACAACCTAATCCTTATAATCCATCGGATAAAAATTTGGAATTCATGGCTGTTACAAGGAATTCACGTTTGCGCATGCGCAGAGGCTACCATCAGTCCGGGGGAAATGATTTTCATAGGGGACCGTCTACACGCCGACCCGCACAATCCGTGACAATTTCATCGAAACCGGACAATAACTGTGTATAGTTATGCCGGTTTCAAGGATTTCTTGACAGACACACAGACAGACACGAAACCAAAATTGTTCAAGAAGGTCTGAATCGTAAAACGCGCGTGGAAATTTCGATTTTGGAGAACTTTTTCCTTCAGCATTGTATGTAAGTAAGACCATTCTAAATCTGTGCATTAATAACCGTAGGGCATCAATTACTCAATCTCAACCTCTCCCTATCAAAGAACATGCTCAGGTCCACAATGCAACATTTAATGAGTGCGGAAGATGCCGCATGATGCCAACGACCGTCTGCTCCAGCAATCTGAAAGGGCACATAAGTGGATTTTTAGAGCTCAGAAACGTCCAGGCCTCAACTTAAAAGATTAAGAAAACCAAGTCCAAAACAAAATAGCATCCAAGTTATGAAAACTGTAGCCAGTAAATCAAGTTATTCAAAATTATTTTCTCTACGATTCTTTGACCAAGAATTTTCGAAATATCAGATATTTTTTCTTTCCTTTATACATGTAAAATTTCTATATTTAAACAATAATTTAAAACATAGGTGCGTATTTATGAGTTTATTTTGCAAAGATCGTACCCTACAGCACGGGCTGAGCCTATCGTCGGGTAGGATATCCGAGCCAATCTCATCCCTTTATGCGTTTTTCTTATTATAAAAATTGTACAAAATGGAGCCGAAAAACAAATATCTATCTATCCGTATTCTACTAATCAATTCGCTGATATGATTTCCTTTTGGTGTTTGAGTGGCTACGGGTAATATGTGGATATTTCCCTGCCGGACACCTTTCTATCCATCTCTAAATGCCAAAAAATCTCTCAGAACGAAAAGTTTTTCTTTTTTCAAAACCTTTTTAACAATGACACGAAGTCAACCTCCCAGATATGTAATAAGGAGCTCCCCTCTGCCTTCGGCATTGGAGTTTCATTTTATTATCGTTCCATGATGACTATCATTCATCACTACAATAACTAAAGAGTGTGCATAATATATTGCGAAATCAGAGAAAGGCACGAATCGCTACGGATTATATTAGTCCAGAACGGCACTTTTATCGTTCATGCCGTAAAAAAAGACGAAATAATTCCATAAATAGATAGGTAGGAATATTTACGTGACACTTTTCGATGGAAATTTCTCGGTGTCATTGAAGAAATGTACATATTATTGTCATAATTCGTGTTGTCTCTCGTTTTATTGTTTCCTCAGGGCTGTTAAACTAATCAAAAAAGTTCTTGTCATGCATATAGATAACGAACACTTATTCGTGGAACCAATAAATTACGTAGTTACTTGTTAAATTATTAGGTACAATCTTAACTATGGAGAAAAGAACTGGCTCGCAAGATTAGTTTTCCTCACAAAATGAAATAGACACATTCGGTTTTCAAAAATAATATTTGTGTTTCCTTTCGGGACTCCCTTGCTTTTTACCATGTCATGCATCAGCAATTAATCTGAAACTAATTTCTAACTAGTTCCAAATTTGAGCCTAAGCGGTTCCTACACTACATAATCGAAGGAAAATTGATGCATTAGGAAAATCAAGTTTGTTATGTCTGCTCGAACACAGACGAACCCTGCTTTGGGTGTAGTCTGGGTGAAATTTATAAGAGGCCACCCACACGTAATGTTATGATAATCGGAATATTTTTTCGTACAATTTCGGATTAATCGACGTACTTTTTGATTTATTATTTTCAATAATGAACCATTGGAATCGACCAAGAATTTTTTTAACACCCTCAAAATTTGTTGGTTTACGTTGCAAGGTACGTAGAAACCAAAAATCGAATAAAAATTTACGCGGCACTTTCCTTAGTTACCATGGACCGATTTTGACGAAATTTGATTTATAGGCTCCATTTGGGATCTAGTAATATTTCGACGTTTTTGGTTGATGTGATTTCACTTCTAAGGGGTGAAAATTAAGGGGGTTCATGAGTCGGCACCAATTTAACAGTTTTTCATGTACTTGTTTCTCTGGATATATTCATGATATCTTCATACTTTTTTAAAATTCTTGATCTACTCTCCATATAACCACTGAGCAAGTTTCAACTCTATTGCGGAATCATTATTTTACCTACAGACAATGTTGCAAAAAAGTTTTTCATATTTTTTAATGTTTATGATTTTTTAATTCTAGCCATGTTTCTGTTGGAATTTTTTCTTCTAAACTTGTTCAGTGACTGTAATAAATACCTCTCGACAAAATAAAAAAAAAATCAAGTTGCCAGCTCTATTGGTTGCCGAGAAACAGGTACCTAAGTGACGAAAAACAGGGGTTTTCCGGTTTGGAGAAAAACCGCGATTTGTGAAAGGTTGCCGTTTTTCGAGGTATTTGATCCATAGTTCGTAGGTATTTCATGTTGAAGAAATTGAAAATGATGTCTGATTATTCCTTAGGTATTTATGATTCTTATCAGTCACTGATTCCACTAGTTCGGTTCATAATAATAAGGTGCGGTTAAGGTTCATAATATGAACCTTAAGTAATATTATTACTCGTACTTACTGATATGTATAAATCAATAATATTGTGCCTGATTTTCGCTAGTCTAGTGTTATACTATTTTTGTACTTTTTGGTGGCATGTTAACCTTTGCAGGTGACATGGAGTAGAACATAGTAGGTATCTATCAGAAGTTATGAACACCGAAAGAACGGTAGGTAGTTACAGAAATTTAGAAACTACGAACAGTGCAGCCCCTGGAGCGGGAAACAGCTATCCCCCGAAAATAGTGTTTGGCTTCACAATCTTTGAAAATTCATACCTCTGTTTTCCATTGTTCAAATTTAATATTTTTACATACCAAAATGTCTGGAGAAACTTGCAAAATTATACAAAAATAGAAATAAAAAGTCGGAAAGTTTTCGATTTTGACTCATGAACCCCCTTAAGGTTTGAAATTTTCAATAGTGCCTTAGATCAAAAACTCTTGAAATAAAGGTATTGTTTTTTCACCAATTTAAGACAGGTAGTGTTGAATTTTTAGAATTTTTAGAGACCACCCGGAGCTCTTTAGGACAAACCGTTCGCTCCCTACGAGATCCTAAGAGTCGGACTTACGATAAGTCAGAAACACGAGTGTGAATCGCTAAGAGGCCTAATCCATATTCAAATTTTAGCTGAGAAAAAGGCGATCGTAGTTTGTGTCTTCCAGCTGTACTCAAATTGCGTAATGCATGGTACTCAGTATCTTTGAATTGTACTCAAATATTGCGTCCTTAGCAACCAGTAAACGAATTTCCTCATGAAGGCACCCACAAGTCACTGTTTCTTCCAACTAAAGCTGGGTTCACATAGGTGCGTAACGTCCGTAATCCGTAATGCGCAAAAAGAGAAGGGGGGGTGTTCTGCAATCCGCAAAGTCCGTAATGCGTAAAAGAGCGTTCACATGGCCATATGATTACGCGTTACGCAGAAGCGCGCAGTAGGTTCTGCGCAGAATTGTTTTTTCCCGGTCGCCTCTTTTCCCGCGTTCAGCTGTTTCGCCCTGTTCGTCGATGGCTGAACGATGAACAGACGACGAGAGCTTTCACGAAGTTTGCCGAAATTGGTCGAAGTTCATCCGTAATGCGTAAAATATCTAATTTTACAAAACGCTCCTTTCGTCCGCAAAAGTCTTCGTCCGCAAAGATTGCTCGCGCCCAATAATTGAGGGGCTATTCGCCCCAGCCAATAGGATCCAATTACGCACTACGGATTACGGACATTACGCACCTATGTGAACCAAGCTTAAGTCTGAAGCGTTTATTTCTTCAAAATGAACTTGATTGTGAAGTAGATAATATCTACTACACAATCAAGTCACATATTATGTGACAATGGCAAAGCCATGTTCTTTGCAGACGAGTGATCTCTATAGAAAAATAATAAACCTTTTTGTAATAATTTGCACTGTTTCTCAAACGCTGCGGCTCTGATTCAAAAGCGATCATCAAATGAGCCTTAATCAAAACTGAAGTGAAGGATGGAAGCTACTGCATTAAGGATAACTCTTTTAGGTCCTTGAAGAAGTCGTCGGATGGATTGCAGAATCCCCACCATTTTAAATTAACTGCCGTTCCAGATGCTTTGTGGCCCACGGTGTTTTATTATGTATTGTTTTTAATAATAACCTTTGGAATCGACCAAGAAAAAAAATTCAACCCCCCCCCCCCCCACCTCAAAATTTGTTGGTTTACGTTTCAACGTCGTAGAATCCGAAAATCGAATAAAATCAGCATTTAAGAGGTTTCAGACTATTAGGATCTAGTAAATCGAATTTCAGTTATGGATATGTCAGTCTAACAGAAATGAAATTCAAAAAACACTGTCCGGAGACTAGTATGCACATTACCTGAAGATTCAGATACAATCGTACCATATTTCCTTATGGTTTTGACCGAATAACTGGTTTTGTTTAGGCCAAACAGATACTGAACCAAACACGATGAAATTCATTCTCAATGATCTTGTGCCCTTAAACTACCCTCAGAATTTGATTGAAATCTAGCTCCCGGAGAAATTGCTATTCTTCGAACATCTTATTCTTTTGTCAAGCGATTTCAATGACACAATGATTGCTAGCGAGAGTTGTTTTGCGATGATGTGCTTCCCCTAAATAATTTTCTTACGACGTCAAAAATATTTTTAAAATAAATCAATTGACATTTTTTTTCTTCGTTTACTGGTTTGATTTTGTTTATTTTAGGAAGGAAGTGGAGACTGGTGTTATGATGGTCCTCTGTGAATCACATCGTAGAAGGGTAAAATTCATCTCTTCAACCTTTTTTTATGACATGTACCATTATGTGATAATTTATTCGTCGTTAACACACCAATTAATTGCAAACTCATTAATTTTCAATGCATTCCCTACTCATATAGGTTTGACGAGCGTCACTTAAACCCCGGATTGCATCATTCTGTTGACATTGAAGTTGGTCCCTATTTATGCGTGCAAAAAAGCATAAACACCACATAACGTGATATCTCTCATCACAGGAGCGATAAGACGACACCCGGTGCGGCGACCTGTCCCCGCCTTATATAACTCACACGAGTGTTCCAAGTGATCATTTCTTCTTTCTTTTGGGCCTCTTTCTTACCATTCGAGCCACAAATCTCTTTATTCAACTCTTTCCTCCAAGTTATTTACTGTAAGGCTAATCCCAAATTTAGCTTTCTTTTTACTGTATTGCTTCCGAGTCTACCGAGGTAGCGGAAGTTTTGTTTTCACTTTTCAAGGTTGAAAAAAAGTTCTCAAAAAAAAAATTTCCACTTTCGTTTTACGTTTCAGACCTTTCTGGACAATTTTGGTTCCGTGTCTGTCTGTCTGTCATGAAATTCTTGCCACAGCTATAACATCTACATTTATCATCCAAATTTTCAGAGATTGAGCGGGTTCGCGTGTAGATGGATCCCCAAGAAAATCATCACCTTCGGACTGATGGTAGCTGCTGCGCATGCGCAAACGTGAAATTCTTGTAACTTTCACATTTTCCATGCGATTTTTTTGAAATTTGCTGAGATTTTGCGGATTGAGTTGTAGATGAGAATCATCGCTACCAGACTGGCAGTATCCAGTGCTCATGCACTAACGCGTGTTTCCTTGTAACAGCCATATATAAACAGATGGCTGAGCGAACGTGAGATTCTTGTAACAGCTATAACACCAACATTTTTCGTCCGAAGTTAATGAAATTTTGTAGGTTTGTTCTAATTGGCGTTTAGATGGTCCCTTACAAAAATCATCGCTCCCAGACTGACAGTAGCCAGAGCGCATGCGCAAACGTGAAACTCTTGTAAAAGCCATAACTTTTTCTATAACTTATTTCTCATCCGATTTCGACAAAATTTTCAAGGATTATGCTGATTGGGGTGTAGATAGTCCCCTAATATAGAAGTGCAAGATTCTTAGAGATTGTTGTTTTGAGATATACTATGTATTGGATCAGCTATACAACGGATACGAGGAAGCTACACCCACTTGGCATTTTACCTTCCTATGGAAACGGTAAATTTTCCATGGGGAAATAACGATCTGCACAATACAAGAATAGGGGGGGGGGGGGGTGTTAGTCAACAACTCTCCAAGTCTGTGGTTCTACGGTTTTTCTTCCGCTTTACTTTCCTTACCATCACATTTGTACCTCAATTTCCCTATCATAATACTCCCCTCGCCGAACCTCGTCCTTTTCGGTTTCGTCATCCCTAGATATGTAAATCATCAAATTTTGAGCAGGGGTTAAAGTAGTTTTTTACTCGATACCAAAGGTTCCTTATTGACAATATTAAACCAAAATCATCAAAATTGGACCTTCATTCTGTATGTTATACCCGGGATTAGGAATCGACACAGTCAGACGACATACCAAAGTATCGTTCAAAACCCTTTCAATCTAAAAATGCGAATACAAATTTTGATTTTCGAGGACCTAAATTTGCCCTGATTTCTCCCCGATTACGAATCATCCGTACCACCGGTACTAACGAATCAAAACTTTGGAATTGAATGTACTATTAATGTAATCAAGCAATATGCAGGGTGTAAGCCTTACTGGTCTGCCATACGGTACCAGTCGATTCTACAACTAATTTGCAACAAAAAATGTCCCTTAGCGATTTTTTTTTCAAACCCTTCGTTTTCGAGTTATTTTAACTTTAAACTTTTTTTTTCCGTGATTTTGACCTTATGTCATTAAATTGGTCATAACTCCGTTAATTAGCTGTGTAAATTACAATTTGAGGATACCTTTGGAAAGGGCATCAAATTTCCTATCGGATAGATGCCTTAACTTTTTTTTGAGTCAAGATGAAAACGTCCTCTAAAAAGAGAATTTTACGTAATTTTGGAAACCTCGCATTCTTTCAATCACAAATTGAACTACGAGAACCCATACTTTTTCAAGATGCAAGAACAGTGAAAACTGCGCCAGAATTTCAGCTTTCCAACGGTATAATCAAAACATATTCTACAACCGAATTTAGGGGAGAAATTTGTGTTTGAACGCGGAAAAATGTTTTCAACGAAATCAGCGCTCTGGCCTCCTGTTTCCGGAGGCCTCGCGGTCTACTGCGGCGCCGACCCACCCACTGCTATCGTCCGACCCCTGAGATCGACTAGGCGTAGCGCCGATTTCGTTGAAAAAATGCACGTTTTTCCGCTTTCAAACCCGAATTTCTCCCCTAAATACGGTTGTAGAATATGTTTTGATTATACCATTGGAAAGCTGAGATTCTGGCGCAGTTTTTACTGTTCTTGCATCTGGAAAAAGTATGGGTTCTCGTAGTTCAATTTGAGATTGAAAGAATGCGAGGTTTCCAAAATTACGTAAAATTCTCTTTTTAGAGGACGTTTTCATCTTGACTCAAAAAAAAGTTAAGGCATCTATCCGATAGGAAATTTGATGCCCTTTCCAAAGGTATCCTCAAATTGTAATTCACACAGCTAATTAACGGAGTTATGACCAATTTAATGACATAAGGTCAAAATCACGGAAAAAAAAAGTTTAAAGTTAAAATAACTCGAAAACGAAGGGTTTGAAAAAAAATCGCTAAGGGACATTTTTTGTTGCAAATTAGTTGTAGAATCGACTGGTACCGTATGGCAGACCAGTAAGGCTTACACCCTGCATATTGCTTGATTACATTAATAGTACATTCAATTCCAAAGTTTTGATTCGTTAGTACCGGTGGTACGGATGATTCGTAATAGGGGAGAAATCAGGCCAAATTTGGGTCCTCGAAAATCAAAATTTGATTAGGCTTACACCCTGTATAGTAGGTATAAAAATACGTTTTTTGAAAATGTGTACCTGCGGTATTGTGGTTCAGTGGTTTTCGATTTTGCAATAACCCCAACTCATCAGATTACAGTTCGTTATGAAGGTGTTTGATCTTCCTAAATCTATTCAGTAACAGTATTTATCACGATTATATGGAAATGTATGCATCCAGGCGTTTCGAAAGCCAATATAATATCCGGGTTTGACAAGACATATGGCCAGATGAGAAAAATTACTCCCAAAATAATAAAATACTCAGGGCTCCCAATGCACTTGAGCCATGGCCTTCTCCAGGCTCAAGTTCAACACCCTTGAAGATGAATAGGGTGGTCCCACCTACCTCCGTTCCAGCTACCACCTCTATTATTATCAACAATCAACTCCGAGACCTTTAAAAGCGACTTTCTAAATTTAGATCCTCTCATCTAGGAGTAATTAGCTTCGGTCTGTATAGGGGCGTCGTCTGACGACGTACCATGAATCTTCTATTCTGACTATGAAATACTCTTCATTCTTCATGATGGTGCATCGATATAAGTCCTGTCGGCTGTGGCTCGAGTCCTCCAGTAAATACATAATTGAAGATCATGTGCCAGTTAATAAATGATGGCTTACGGTGTCAATAGAGATTTTGTGATGAATTTCCGATGGTTTTGAAAGAATTTTCAGTAACGGAATTAAATACGTTGGTTAGGTATCGAAATTAGAAACAAAACGCTGCAAATCATTGCTCAAAGGTTTATTATTTTCTGTATAGATCACCCTTCTGTATAGATCACTGGTTCTCCTTCAATAGCACCTACCACCATCTGTATTCTCCCTTGACCTTCCCTCTCAAATTTCAGCTTCCTCCGTTCAATAGGATTGAAAATGGCTTCGGAGCTCACTCAGCTGATCTGTGATCTGAAGAGTGAAGAAGATCTCCTCGAATGCTGGAGACGCCTGGAAGAGCACTTCCATTCAATAGGATTGAAAATGGCTTCGGAGCTCACCCTGCTGATCAGTGATCTGAAGAGTGAAGAAGCCTTTGAGCATTGATTTGCAGCGTTTTTTACCCACCAACATTTTTTTAACCTACCAACTTTTTTTCACCTACCAGCTAGGTAGTACCTACCACACCATACTGGCTTCACACCTTCACAATCAAGTTTATTAGAAAGAACTAAACGCTTCACACTCGATTGGAAAAATAGAAAGCTTCATATGGAAATTTGATTACTGGTTACGCAGAAGGCAAAACTGTATACAAATCGAAGAAATGAACAGCGATCGCATTTTAGTCCGATAAAATTTGAATGGAGATTAGACCTCTTTTGCGATTCACACTCATGATTCTGTTTTATCGAAGGAAAACCTTGAAGTACTCGTAGGGACCGAACGGTTTGTCCTACAGAGCTCCGGGTGGTCTCAAAAATTTTTAAAAATTGGTGAAAAAACGATACCTTTATTTCGAGAGTTTTTGAGCTAGGGCACTCTTGAAAATTTCAACCCTTAATTTTCACCCATTAGAAGTGACCTACATCAACCAAAAGCTTCGCGGCACAACTAGACCTCAAATGGAGCCCATATACCAAATTTGAACCAAATCGGTCCAGTGTTGCTAAGAAAAGTGCCGCGTACGGCGGACGGAAGGAAATTTTTTTATTCGATTTTCGTATTCTACGTACCTTGAAACATAAACATCAAATTTTGAGGGGGGTTAAACATTTTTTTTTCTTGCTCGATTCCAAAGGCTTATTATTGAAAATAATAAACCAAAAGATACCCTTTAAATTCAAGTGTTAACATTCAATAACAATTACAGTCATCCTACTAATGCATATGGCAGAGGAAATTTTTATTAACAATTTAAGCTAGTTGGAATAACGAATACAGCTCGGAATATATGGATAATTATTCCTTAAGGTGCCAAAATTCGTGTCCTTCACCCTTATACTTAATATAGGTAGGTAATAAAAATTATTATCAAAAACTTAATATCTTGGTAACGGAAGATTATTTCACTTTTTGGCCGGCCTGTTTGGGACTCGATTTCAATAACGAAGTACCAATCACCAAACCAGCTCATAACTGGAAGATATTTAAGTAATCTAAATAATAACGATATTTGAATTCGTACTGCAGTTCTTCGATCGTGTATTTTGATGCAGATTGAAGATCCTGCAACATTGAAAATAGTTCTGGGAAATTAAGTGAAGATCGATCATCACGATCTAGAACTTCTAGTTCAAGGTATGAGGAACTATCCATATCCAAGTATTGGAAGGCCCTTCTTTTCAATTAAAGAAAATTTTGTCACAGAAGTAACTGCCAGATACACAAAGCCCTATGAATTATATTGTTTGATTTTATAATTTTAAAAATTTCTGATCCCAAAGATCGTTGAAATTGTGAGCTTATGCTTGATATACCCTTGAAGTTTTCGATATTATTGTGTTTCACCTGTTGATGTCACCATAGTACCAGAGAGCGATGCCGGAGTACCAGTCAATGATGGGTTTTGAAATTCAGAAATGATCCTCCACTGCCCACCTTCCTTAGTATCCATCATACTAACACCGAAAAGAGGGATACAGGGGAAGTTATCTTTCTTCTCCCATCCTAAGTGATTTGTTCTGAAATTAATAAATTTTTGGAGGGTAACAAATTTTACTCTACTTTGCCATTCTATCAGGTACATAAACGTAATTTGGAGCACCCATTTAAGGGGACCACTCCATCCAAAAAAAAAAAATTTCGTATTTTTTTAAAATAATTTAATTTGAACTAGATAACGGCAAGTCGTACTTACAGACCACCAAAGTTAGTTACAACAAACACACTAATGATAATTTTGATAAACGTAACAGACAGCTGTTGTTGTTGTTAATGGTGAACTCAGTATTAAATACAGAAATTTTTTTTGTTAGCCCTAGATAACCATGACGGACAGAAACAAACAGAACAGACAGACATGGATAATAGAAACTAAATAGATTCGTTTTTCGATGAAAAGAGCGAGCGCACAGCGGCAGAACGCAGACGAGATTAGGTTGTCGAAAACTCGCTCTCCTGTAAAATTGTGTTTTTGCACACTAAGGTACAGCTATCTCCTGAACCATTCGGAGGATTTTGATATTTTTTTTAAAATTTAAAAAAAATATTTAAAAACATTTAATGTTCGTATTGTCAAGCTCTACAAATCTGCGGAAACGATTATGAACATTTTCTTGGACAAATGCAAGGATAATTGCGGAAATGGGGAAAAAGTTGACAACATTTTGTTACTGAACCCAACAATCAGGATTGCAAAATTTCAAAAATCTAATTCCGCATGTTTTTAGAGCTTATCAAGAAGGATACGTGAAAAAAAATTAAATAAATTAGCCAACATCTTTTATAGTGGCTGAGGAAAATGTACCTAAATGTGAAAAGTTGGTACCTACGAAAATCACCATTATTGATTTTTTGCACGTCCCCTATTATGTTTTTTTTCGTTTCCATCCTGGTTTTGTGTAACATACCTTTGATTGAACAAGTGATAATATTTTCAAGGTCTTGGATTGAATAGGAACGGATATCATGTAGATAAAAGTTCGGCGCAGCGTCAGGCGCTGCCGGGGTGGACTGGTCCCCTTACGTTTTTAGTTATATCTAGTCAAAACAAAACAACACTAACTTGGTAGATATAGTAATAGATCGCCTGGAAGTGTTTTTATCGATTAAAAGAAGCAATATAAACTATAAACAAGAAAATTTCTCATAGGAAACCCTATGAATTTTCATCGGCTAAATATTCCAATTACATCACGACGCACGAGTAAACCCACGCGCTTCTCGACCTCCATCTGACATCGATAGTAGGATGAGACGGTAATTTGAATAATAAAATGAGAAGGATCCATATTAAAAACTCAAACTATCGGATAACAGGAGCAAAATATACAATTAAAGAAAAACCTCCCCACAAACGAGGCGCGTGCTCCTCCGAGGTCGACATTGCGAATTCTCTATTTTACACGCGTGATGCTCTGTGGAATATTTCGTAGATCAAAAGTCCGTGGCAAAATATGAAACGTAAACCGACGATAACCTCCCTTTGTGAGTTATCATTTAAATTGATTTGAAGTAGGTACGAGAAATTTATTGCTTCGAAATATCGAATCGGTTTTTCCTCAATCTTCAGTGTTTTGAACGATGCCCTAAATGTATTATGATTAGGTATTTAAGAGGAAAGGTTATCATTGTTTTGGAATGAGATGCCTTATTAGTTCAAGGAAAGTGAAACTATCACAAAATCCTGCAATTCCGTAGCTGTAAAAACTCACTAAAGTACGTGCGTCAACAAGGTCAATTTGTTTTGTGGAAACTCATCATACAATTTGATAAATTTGATACTAATTAATACTACTTTCCATTAACTCGTTTTTTCTGACGACGTCCTATCAGTTGACCTACCCGAAGATGTTATGAGTGATTTGGAAGATAAGTTCTACACCCACTTAGCGGAGTACTCTCTCATCACCTTTGATTTTCCTTATATTTGTAGGGCTCTTGGTAGTTCTGACAGCCTCCTGTCTGATAACCTACCTAAGTGCTACACCCACTTGGCGGAGTACTCTCTTATCACCTAATTGTTTGATTTTCCTTACATTTGATAAGGAAAATTCTGACCAAATTCTTTGGTATTTCTGACGATTTCCTATCAGACCCAACCATGTTGAGAATGAAAAGAAATCTATGTGCTACACCCACTTGGCGGAGTACTCTCCCATCACCGAATAGTTCGATTTTTCTCATATTTTGTGGGGAAACTTACTTCAATAACCAACTATAATTTCCCTTCTTCTCTCCTCATAGCTTCCAGTCATCGGAACCCCCCTCAGACATCATCTCGTTTTGAATTTAACAATCAGACCTATAAATCGAGTAATACACAAAATTTGTGTATTACTATTAATTACAGACTATTAATGACTATTAATTACTATTACAGTATTTGTGTATATACTATTTAATAGTCCGTCAACCTCTCAGTTGAAAGTTATTTTTGAGTGAACACGGACCACTCTTCCCGAAAACAGAGACCACGTTTTGGTTTATTATTTTCAATAATGAACCTTTAGAATCGATCAAGAAAAACGAATTTTGAAAACGCCCTAACTCAAAAAATGTTGATATAAAGGTATTGTTTTTCCATCAATTTAAGATTCTATAGAATGTTTTGAATTTTTTGAGACCACGCGAAGCTCTGTAGGACAAACCATTCGTTCCCTACGAGAATTTAAGGGTTGGACGTACGATAAATCAAGAACACGAGTGTGAATCGCAAAAGAGGCCTAATCTCCGTTCAAATTTTAGCTGACCGAAATGCGATCGATGTTTTTCTTCATGTTGGATGGTTGGTGGCTTTGCAGACGAGTGATCAATGTAGAAAAATAATAAACCATTGTGTAATAATTTGCAGCGTTTTTTCAACTTTTGACACTCATTCTCGACACTTTGATCACAGCAGAACGAAATCCGTTTGAAACGGGACCACTATGGACACTGGTTGGTAGAACACAGAACCTGGTACCAGAATAGAGAAATGTAAGGTGTTTGAACATGTTAAAAGAGAGAGAGAGAGACCGTCGGGTTTTTGAGTGTTTGAAATCGGTCAGAAATCGACCTTTTGGTTCCATGCCATGATGAAGAAGTAAAGCAACTGCTCTACTCAATTCATTTGCACGTAGTTGATTCGACCATCTCGCTCCTTTAACATCTAAAGGTTTATTGCTCCTCCAGTATCAGAATAAGAAAAGCTCTGTTTTGGTGATACAAAATCAATGTGCCAGTGGCTTTTTTTTTTAAATATTTTAGATACATTTTTGGGCAGTACCCTGTGTAGTATGTAAATTATAGCTAGCACATTATGAAATGTGATTCACGTGGAGTTCTCAAATTTAACAGCTGGCATTTAGCTGTAAACAGATGAATTTTCGAGGAGATCCAATAGTGGACTCCTAATTAATTATTAAAAGGCAATTTGACAGCCAGTGGCTGTGTAGAAGCAATCACTGTTCACCAGGAATATTTTACTCAAATTCAGAGGACAGTTAGGTGCCAGCTCCACGATTATTGATTTTCCCAATTAATCACGATAACACATAGAATACGCCAAAAACTGCTAACTTACTACCAGTTCTCGATGTACATATTTATATTTGGATTGGTATTTATATTTATATTTGGACAGATGTAAATAACTACTTTCTCAAAATCACACGATCAATTTATTCATGTTGTAGTCCAGTAAATTATGCATAGAAATCTGAATCCAATTAGGGTATGGACAAAATTGAGTCGAAATCGAACCAGCCTGGAACGTTAAAGTTTATTAACTCAAAAAAACCACTGGAATTAGTTCTTGAACTTTTATTGTGTCGAAGCTGCAGAGAAACGAAGATCCCTAATCACAGACTGGTGGCCCAATACCCATGTGAAGTGTACTCTCTCAAGTTACCCTAGATGTCGTTGAAATGGTTCCAGCTCGTGTCGCCCATTGAGAGGTCGTTGCCTGACCAATTCTCACGTTTCACATTGGAGATTTATGAGGATGGAGGGTAAAGTAAAGCAGGTCTTCTGTAGTTCCCCCCTCCACACTACCCCCCAATCCAGAGTGATTGGATGATGATCTCGCATGGTCCAACACTTACGCCTCAGGATCTATTTTAGAAGATGATGTCATGTATACGATCAATTTCACTTAACACCTGTCAATATATTTTTTTTAAAGTAAAAGAACTACCTAATCACCATGTAATGTAGCTTTTGATGTATGGCGTTTCCGGTAGTAATATTGGCCCTATTTTTGGGCTCGTTCCCATTTAAATGGGCGATAAATTATCAACCGAGTCGTTCCAACATAAAACTCAGTTTTGAATCGTTTTAGACCATTTGAGTTCATTTTGGCGAGTCAGTATGGCACCACGAAGATACACCAAGGTGGGATCAGTTTTATTGAAAAAACCCAGAAACTCATAAGAAGCTCATACACTATTTCTGAAGCTCTTTCATTATGGTAACACAACTCCTTGGAAGCACGGTGATCGCTCATCAAAGCCTATTCTCACTTCTCAGGTTTATTAATAACTAGTTAAAGCTGACAAAAATAACTTGTTTAGGAAATATGATGATGAAATCAACAATCTCAAATTATGAAATTAAATTTTCAGGAACTATTAAATTTTGAAAGTAAATTAACCAGATGGGCTCTTTATGTGCTCAGTTGTTATGTTATTGATATTTAATAAATAAAAATATCATTGAAAAAAAAATCTAAAAAGCTAGCCAAGTTGTATAGGCAGTACATCATCTCACAAGGAATAACAATACGATGGTGTAAAAATAATTTATTGTACTCGTAATGGCATTATGGAGCGACATAAAACTTGATTTTGGTTTATTATTTTCAATCAAGAATCGACCAAGAAAAACACTTTTTAACCCCCCCAATTAGAATTTGATGGTTTACGTTTAAAAAAGTATGTAGAATCCGAAAATCGAATAAAAGTTTTTCCGTCCGTCCGCCGTAGACGGCTCTTTCCTTAGTTACCATGGACCGATTTTGATGAAATTTGGTATATGGGCTCCAATTGGGGTCTAGTTGTGCCCAAAAGCTTTTGGTTGATGTCAGTCACTTCTAAGGGGTGAAAATAAAGGGTTGAAAGTTTCAATAATGCCCTAGCTCGAGAAGTGTAGAAATGAAGGTAAATTTTTTTTCTCACCAATTTTAAAATTTAAAATTGGTGAGAAAAAAAATTTACTCAAAAAATTGGTCTCAAAAAATTCTAAAATTCAATACTATTTAATAGTATTGAATTTTAGAATTTTTTGAGACCACCCGGAGCTCTGTAGGACCAAACTTTCGCTCCCTACGAGAACTTAAGGGTCAGATTTGCGATAAATCAGAAACACGAACGTGAATCACAAAAGAGAACTAGTCTCCGTTCAAATTTTAGCTGACCAAAATGCGTGATTTGTTTCTTCGAGTTTATTATTGTGTTCATCATTTCCCACATTTACAGACAGAAACGCAATTCAGATGTTATCGCGATCAAGTAAATGAATTTTCTTATTCATCATGCTCTTACTGATTGATTGAATCAATAAGCTACGAGTACACTGATAGCTCCTAGTTGCCCTCCAAATTAGATTCTAATTTGACAGTTTTGACAGACTTCTACAGCGCCAAAGGCGCGCGATGGAGGAGGTTTTCTTCTCGGTGTATAGTGGGACGACGATTTTATCGTAAAAAGTTGACGTTTTAGGAAAGTCACGCTTGGTATTCACGTGGTCTCTAATAGGTCTATATCTAAGGTCTGATGACGATTTAGTTCATGCTCAACCAACAGTGGCTGTAGCTGCAAAGTTCAAAATTCGATTTGGGGAGAAACATTTTTTTTCCTACAAAGCTTCCTCATCCCCGATATTGAAGAAGCAAAATGTAATTATTTTCGATTTCTCGAGAGTATGTGGAAAAACCATGACGTCTTCTCAAAATTACGCATTCAATATAGAGAAGAGTCATAATAGATTCACAAAGATTGCGACAGATCAACACAATATCTCACTTCTCAAGAATTAAAACAAGATTTGGACAAGGTGGAGTTTGAGAGGTTGAGTTTATTCGAATTCCTTACGGAGTTAACGACTTCTTTATTATCGTCACTTTTTTACCTGGTAGCTACTGGCAGTATACCAACTGCGACTTTTCATGTACTCATCAAATGCTATCATCTCCTTCTTCTATTTAGTTTGTACCAACTACGAAGGTGTAAAGGTTTAATATATACGTAACAAGAGATACATTTTGCCTTCCTGAAGTATTTCTCCCTCAGTACTATTGAACGTTCGAATATTACTTACCTACTACCACTCATTCTTTGAGGGTTGAGTGAAACATCAAAATAAATAATGAACGTGAGACCACAATTTCGCTAAAGGTTGAAAACTAAGTGTGGTTTAGAATCTCGAAAGCTAGGCGTGACTCCGTCTTATGAGGTTTCGTGTACCCAACGCTAGGGCAAGTAATTGAATATGCCAACCATTATAGAAGCCATGCGAGAACAAGAAAGCATCATGCAAAGAATCGAAAACCCCGGGAATGAGAAAGCCGGGGATTGAAGAGGGAAGCAGGAGATTTTCACGAAAGGTGGTGGTAGGTACAAACTGCAGATGGGGCTGGGTGAGTAGGTGCCTAAGCAAAATAGGTTTGAAAACTATCAATTTATCACTTTAGTTTTTAAAAGGATCAACTATATGTAGAATTAAGTAGATTGGTGAATGAAAAAACACTTTTATATGAAAGAGAAATTCGTAAGACTTTTATTAGAACGCTCTAGACAAGAACTAACGCTGGAATGTGCGTCTAAAACCAAGCCGACCCAGCTCCAAGAGAAAATAGGGAAAAGTTATCGAGTCTACCATTGGCGGATGATTTCAGAGCATTGCACGGAGCGCCAATCAGAAGCTTCGTTTCAATGGTCTTCAACTAGAGTCCCGTTCCAAGGGATGACGAAGCTCTAGGGGGGATGAACTACGAAGGGTTCTTACCTGAGGGGTAGTGCACCCTAGCGGCCTCTTGAACAACTATAAATATGTAAAATTTAGCAATTCCCGAAACGGCCAAACTGACCTTTCACGGTCCCTCGTGAAAATATAAACAATAAATTGAACAACAACAAAATTTACAAATCTTGGCAGGGTTACATAAGTTGCCTACCTAAGGAGCTGGTTTCCCTATGAATACATCAATTTAGTTTTTTTTACGACTTTAAATTTGAACAGGGCAAAAAAAAACATAACATTAAACATTCAAGAATTTCCATTTACGACTTGTAAAGCAGAACTTCACAGGTCTCAACAGAATCGTGATTGGTTAACGCTACGTAAAACAAACCCAGTTATAAGCAAATAATAAAATAAACCTACCGGCTGGTTAAATTTTATTTTACAATAATATTTACAAAATTTCAAATTGTGGAGAATTTACTGCGAAGTAGTCATTGGCTCCTTTTCCTGTAAGAATTTTGCAGAATTAGCAACAATGACAATAAAACAAATACCATACGAGCAATTTGCTTAGAAGGAGGCTTTTAAGAAAATGAATAATTTTTATATATCCATTCGGCTATTCTGGCAATTTTAATGGTGATAAAATGTGTAGTAAAATCTTGTCATGGGTAACCTGAGAATGTCACAGTGGTATTTTAAAATATTATTAAAAAAATAGAGAACGTAATTTCAATTTTCAAAAGGAGCACAAATAGAGCCATTGAAAATTGGTGATTTTTGCGTACGTCAATTAGAACCGAGAGTGTCACAGAAAACTGCCCCAAAATTCAAGGGGATGTACCAAGTGGTAGAGGTATTACCTCATGACCGCTATTTACTTGAGAATTTAAATTCTAAGAAGATAGTCAAATATTCACACGATAGAGTGAGAAAAATTAACCAAGACGTATCTTTATTACCTCAACTTCTTGAAGAAGATGAATCAGAATCCGAATGTGATGATTCATGAGGGAATGATGAATTTTTTTTTTTGAGCAAAACATGCCATGACCTCACTTATTCACGTCTTTTTTCCAACTTATCGAATATTTTTTGAGTTTTGCATTTTTGAATTTTTTTTGTTAATTCGAACTTCAGGATTTTAATTTACATTTTCAAATGGAATATCTCTTCAAATGTAAACTCTAATTGGAAGCACATACGTAATGAAATCAGGCAATTAGGCTATTGGAGAATGTTGGTTGCAAACAACATTTTCCCTTTGTCACAACGAACCAGAAATGTACCATAATTCCTTGGTTGAGTTGAATGCATCTGTGAAGGTTCAGGGGGTTCGGCGTGTTCCTCTTCTTCATTTCCCTGTTCAGGATTGTTGTTTCCCTGTAGATGATCATCATCATATCGTTCAGGATCACCATCGTCATTCACTATGATGATTTGGTCGTCGTTTTCGTCGTTCATCTCGTTTCTGGAGAGTATGGAACCCGTTTTGGACACTGAACTGAACCACGCAATTTTTATAAAAACACCCGAATTTTCCCAGACAAAATCACTCCTAAATACACTGAAATAATGTTTTAGTGAACGTTATGGGCACAATCCCACTTCTGATGTAGAATTAAGTAGATTGGTGAATGAAAAAACACTTTTATATGAAAGAGAAATTCGTAAGACTTTTATTAGAACGCTCTAGACAAGAACTAACGCTGGAATGTGCGTCTAAAACCAAGCCGACCCAGCTCCAAGAGAAAATAGGGAAAAGTTATCGAGTCTACCATTGGCGGATGATTTCAGAGCATTGCACGGAGCGCCAATCAGAAGCTTCGTTTCAATGGTCTTCAACTAGAGTCCCGTTCCAAGGGATGACGAAGCTCTAGGGGGGATGAACTACGAAGGGTTCTTACCTGAGGGGTAGTGCACCCTAGCGGCCTCTTGAACAACTATAAATATGTAAAATTTAGCAATTCCCGAAATATATGCCAGCCTTTCTCGACAACAAAGTGATATAGGCCTACGCCAATGAAGCGAAATATCTTGGAATGGCGCTGGTTGCCAAACTAAGGTGGAAGTCCCACGTCAAGAAGAAAAAAGCTGAGCTTTTGATTAAATTCATGAAAAATGGCTGATGGGCCGACGGTCAGAATTGTCTGTCCACAATAAGCTCATCCTGTACAAGCAAGTCCTAAAGCTTGTCTGGACTTACGGTGCCCAGCTGTGGGAGGAGCTGTACGACTGTCACCCGGACCTAAAACGCCGTTGCAACTCACACCTCGAAGCGGAGTTGCGACTCACTCCCACTCTGAACCAAAAATTAATCTCCCTAGACCCCGAAGAAAAATTCCTCGCGCAACAACAAATTTTCCTTCTCACACACAGTCTTAAGACAGTCACCACGAATCTATAGAGGTTCGATCTTGTAGGAGCCTTACTTAGCCTTTTACCTACTGCTGTTAGTGTTCGTGGTGGTGTGGTTAGAAATTTGTGGTTTGTGATCTTCCTTTGTTGGAACCGTAAAAACAGACCTATAATCGCCCTGATGTGGAGCTCGTCAAAAAATTAAAAACAAAAAAAGTTGAGCCAGCTTCCTCGTCGTCGAAAACTGGCGGAAGTTTGAACGACAGTTTTTTGACGAACGTTATTTTCTATGCTGCTGTAGATTCTCAATCTGACGGACAACCTACCTTTTCTTCTTCACGATGTTGGGCTTCGGCTGGTGAATCCTTCCCTCCTCAATTGACTGAAGTTTCGCATACACGTCTGTCTGCACTTCTTACAGTTCTTCAATGAGCTTTAATTTATTTGGATTACTTCAGCTTTTCTCCATGCCCAAATCGTGGGAGGAAATGACGAGTCATCAGCAATGTAGTTTTTGTATAGGTAGTCCATGAACTCCTGGGTATTGTGTAAGGGCTTTCTAAGGATCCATGACTACCAATTATAGACAATAGAATAAGCCAAAACATCGCCGGGAATCAACAGAAGGGAAAAGTGTACCATCGTGAACAGGGAAACTTCCCTCGCGCACAGCAGGCCTGGGTGACAGTTACAACTACCGATTTTGCTCTCACTTGCATTGGTCGGGTGTCAGTCGCAACAGCTCCCACCACACTTTCTCGCGTCCCTTGTCAAAAATGAATGAGCGGGTGTGAGTTGCCACCCGCCAACTGTGGGGGGTGCACAACAACGAGCGATCGAGACATAATTCTGCGTTTCCAGAATAATGTACTGCGATGCTGCGTTGATGCATACAGATACTTTAGAAATGACAGACTTCACAACGAGCTGAAGATTGAATCTGTAGATGAGGTCATTCGCAGCCTAGCCACGAATCACCTTTTGAGGCTCCAAGATCATGTAAATAAGGATGTCATCCAGCTTCTCAACACAGATGATCTGCTTAGAAGACTTAAGAGAACCAAGCCACACGATCTAATCCACTCAGTGTGACCATCATGAAGTGCAAATTTCAGGACAATAACAACTAAGTGAAGTATCTAAGTATACTTAACATAAACCAACTATGTATAAGAAAAATGTTGCTAATAAGTTGTAACTTGGTGCAATAAAACAAGTAAAAAAAAAACTTTAGTTTTCTTTCTGGAATTCCTGAGGATTTGGATGGAATTCACAAGACCTCTTCTCAGAGTTGAACGATCACATTCAAAACAATCAATTCAAAATTAACCGGTCATAATTGGCTGGTTGGCGTCCTGAATCAACGGTTTAACGCACTCTGAAAGTGCTCCAGGTTGCCCTCTCCACCAAATACAATTCATCGTGAAGTGATTCATCGTTCTAGGTCGATTCATGTGATTTAACTTTTAATTTTCATATTGGCTGATAAGTGCATGAATGCATGAAAACATGTTTTTATTGATAAATGAAATAATACATCATTCTTCTTTCTACCTCACAAAAATAAAACATACTTCTAAGAAATCCACTAACATAAGGAAATAAATCAACATAACATGGTTACTCATGGTCACCAAAGATCGTCTGATGAGTTTGCCTCACAGTAGGTACATATTATGTGTATGTACATATTATGTACTGTGAGGTGAGGCAAACTCATCAGACGGTCTTTGGTAATACATATTATTATTTGGAAATACATATTATGTATTATATAGTATACCTTAAGTATATAATGGAACAGAAAATAACTCGCAATGAAAATGTATTTTAGTTAAATTAAACAGAATAAATTACTGACATGAGAAGGATAGAAATATGGCTAACAATACAACCCATACTCCTCCATCGCCTTACGCGATACTTACTCCGTACCCCTCCATGCCACAACACAGTACCTAACAAGGGTTGGGTTGTCCAACTCAATCATATTTAAATCATCATCCGAACCTATTCTTGCCCTACGCAAGTACCGACGTCTTTCACCGACCAAAGCAGTACAATTGCCAATGAAATGAAAAGCTTTCTCCACTTCGCCACTGCTGTAAAGTCAAAACAATCAATTCGAAATCAACGGTTTAACGTACTCTGAAAGTGCTCCAGGTTGCCCTCTCCTCCAAACACAATTCACCGTGAAGTGATTCATCGTTCTTAGTCAATTCATGGTGATTTATCTTATAATTTTCATATTGGCTGATAAGTAATCATCTAATTTTAATTCCTCGTTTCTTCTATGTTATATAGATTTCATAGCAATTTTATTCATCTTAGGCATTTTTCTAACATTCTCCACGCAGAATGCTAAATGCCAGTCAATGGACAGTTGAATATTAATAGATTCTTCATCATAGATTCTCCCTTTTTCTTATATCAGAAGTTATTTGCGGTTTAAATCGCCCATTTCAACGTCTGAACGCCCCCCACTTACTGGCGGCCTGATCACGCGGACTCTGGTCAGCTTCCAAGTGAAATCTGGTCAGAGACAGATACGAGTTGAGGTCCTCTCGGCGCCACCCTGCTCGACTGCTCTTCCCATTATCGTGCCCCTGTTTATTCATTTTTCACATAATACTCTTAATTAAATATAGCGATACGGACGAAGGGATGACAACCGCGTGATCGTCTTTCAGTTTTAGCATTGAATGATGTTATTATCCTCTTTTGAACGATCGTACGTAATACGAGTAGCAATAAGATCATACGGCATTTTCACACTTATGTTGCAATAATACCGTTGCCTAACACATTTAAAACAACAAAAAGTCTACCAAGTGGTTGTGGCACATAGCTTCCTCGTACCCATAACCCGATTGTATAGATGATTCGATGCATAGTAGCTAATCTCAGAACATCAATTTCTAAGTTTCATTTCATTTTTTATATTTTGGATATAACAATTTATTAAGGACGAAGCTAATGGATGGACACAGAAGAGGCGCAATAAAGGCATTAAGAGTTGTTCTTTTGTACTGGTTATGCGCTTGATACACATCTATATTTCAATATTCCATTTTTCCCCCTTTTGGTTTATGTTCAAATGAACCTGTGGAATCGACTAAGAAATTTTTTTCAACCCCCCTCCCCACCCTAAAAATTTGTTGGTTCACATTTCAAGGTACGTAGAATCCCAAAATTGAATAAAAATTTGGACGTCCGTCCGCCGTACGCGGCACTTTCCCCACTTAGCATTGACCGATTTTGATCAAATTTGGTATGTGGGTCTATTTGGGGTCTAGTTGTGCCCCGAAGATTTTGGTTGATGTTGGTCACTTCTAGGAGTTGAAAAATAAGGGTTGAAATTTTGAAAACGCCCTAACTCAAAACATTTTTAGAAACCACGCGGAGCCCTTTAGGACAAACCGTTCGGTCCCTACGAGAACTTAAGGGTTGGACTTACGATAAATCAGAAACACGAGTGTAAATCGTAAGAGGCCTAATCTCCGTTCAAACTTTAGCTGACCGAAATGCGACCAATATTTTCCTTCATGTTGGTTGGTGGTAACAATGGCAAAACCGTGTACTTTGCAACTGCGATCTATATAGAAAAATAATAAACCTTTGTGTAATAATTTGCAGCGTTTTTACAAAAGTACTGTTACCTCTCGATGCATAAAGTTGATTTATTCATTTATGCTCTCTCTTTCTTGATATTTTATATAACTGAATTTATATTTTTGGAAAGATTATCCGAGCCCACTAATGGTGTCTAGTTTGTCTAGCCTAGTGTCCTCTGGTCAAGAGGTGTCAGTTAAATTACGAAAATATATTGACTTCATAGTCAATTATGTACAGAAAAGAGACTATTTACGTCATTTACCTCAGTTAATCTTTGTTTTCACTGAAAAAAAAAACCCCATGAGAGTCAAAATGACTCACTACTCGTGACTTACCAAACAAGACTAGTGTTACCGGGTTAAAACAGCATAAAAGTCTGCCATGTGGGTGTGGCACATAGCTTCCTCGTACCCATGAATGGAGTGTATAGATGATCAGATGTATAGTAGTTAATCTCAAAACATCAATCTATAAGTACTTTGCACTAACCTAATAGGGTACCGTCAACCCGCACTATTTCTGAAAATTTCATCAATTATTGTAGAAGTTATGGCTGAAGAAATTCACCCTTGCGCATACGCACTGGCTACTATGAGTTTGGGGCAATAATTTTTACGGAGGACCATCAACATCCCCATCCTCTGGTATCCCTGAAAATTTCATCGAAATCGGATAGGAAATGTAGAAATTGTGGCTGTTACAAGGAAATTTCACGTTTGCGCATGCGCAGTGGCTACTGTCAGTCCCGGGGCAATGATTATCAAAGGGGATAATCTACAAGCCAACCCGCACAATCGATGGAAAATTTTATCACAATCGGACAATAACTTCGTATAGTTTTGCCCATTACAAGGATTTCATGACAGACACACAGACGGGCAGACACGGAACCAAAATTATTCAAGAAGGCCTAAAACGTAAAACGCATATAAAAATTTTGATTGTAGAGATTTTTTTTTTCTTGTTCAACCTTGAAAAGTGAAAACAATGCTTCCGCTTCCTTGGTAGACTCGGAAGCAAACCAGAAAGGTTCAAACAATTCATTGCTTATCGTTTTAAATTGAATAAATTTGAATGTGCGGAACTTCCCCCTACCTACCTACTTTCTCAAGACCGGCGATGTATCCCATGTATACACAAGTCGGGGGAGGGTAAAATCGGCAGACTTATATTTTTATAGTAAAAAGTGTAGCGTGTTGTAGTTTTTATTTGTATCACTGTTATAGTAGTAGTTTATTTGTATTAATGAGGTAGTAGAAGTTTTACCCAGTTTAATGTGGATTTTTGTTTAAAAATTGTTGTGTATTAATTTTAGTGCTATCATTTTTTAAATTTCCTAGATGAACAGTTGACTTGTCAAAAAACTGTACACTACACAACAGCTTCTCCCCTCAAAAGAAGGTTTTTACTATTACAAAGTCCTCAGGGTTCTACAAACATAATAAAATAACAGGTACGTACAACAATGTTTATGAATTAAAAATACATAAGAATGATAATAAATATATTTAAGTATAATACTTTGCGTTCGTTTGTTATCGTATATTACCGTAGTAATTATGAGGTCAATAATAAGAATAAATATATATTTAGCTTACATTTTACTTATGTAGTTGTCATTTGTTTTTGGCATATGCTGTAGTTGTCCACAAAATTTTTTCCTCATCTCTCACAATCATGTTAGGTATGCACCTACCTCTCACTTTTTGAACCTCTAAATCATATTTATGTATTAGGCAGTGAGTAGTTACAAAGGTTTGTAGTTTTATCACGATATAGTTTAATTATTATACACAGCTTACCATGTTCTTCTTGTTTAGGTTGCTTTGTTGGCTTTCGTATGCACTAAGAAGTTAACTTTTAAAATTATTTGGAGTTGTAATGTCGTAAATTTCGTATTGTAGGTGCTATAATCATAGAACTGGGCAATGCTATCTGTACTTAATAACATTACCTGTCTAATAATATAAATATGATTTAATTAAAGGTCCAAAAAGTGAGAGGTAGGTGCATACCTAACATGATTGTGAAAAATGAGGAAACATTGTGTGGACAACTACAGCATATGCCAAAAACAAATGAAAACTACATAAGTAAAATGTAAGCTAAATACATATATATTTATTCTTAATGTTAACATCATAATTACTACGGTAATATACGATAACAAACGAACGCAAAGTATTATACTTAAAGATATTTATTATTATTTTTATTTAATTTTAATTCATAAATATTGTTGTACGTGCCGGTTATTATAATAATTTTCATACTCGTATGAAGAAGAAGAAGAAGAAGAAGAAAACATGTTTATTGGACAAAAACGTGTGATAACAAAAATAAATAATCAAAACATGATACAGCAATGGGCTTGACGCCCGTCTGCCGGAATGACTCGAGCCACCGACCATAGTATATTCTTTGTTATATTTAATAGTTGAATTAAATAAAGATAGTTAATTGTATACAGTACAGTTTAAGTAAGTTAGGCATCAATAAATCGCTCTAGTAGTATCTTTTGTGTGTTTTGGGTGCTCACCAATTAAACTCCTTCACCAGGAATTCTCGGTATCTCCAAGCATGAAAGGCAAATTGTCCCACCGCCAGCCACTCCTGTCTATTGTCCAACAGATAGACCATTTGCTCCCGATCCAAAACAATCGATCCCAGGTAGCGCAGTCTGAACTCCCGGAGTACAGGACAGGTTCCGAAGAAATGGACAACATCCTCGTTCTCATTCAGGTTGCACATGGAACATAACCTCCCTGGCGCGTCCGACCTTGAATAGATCCCATCGTTGAGTGCGAGCAAGGCACCTCTCAGCCTCAAAATCCAGCGACGAATCCAAAGAGGACTCTCTTCGTCCAGCAGCAAGTTCGCAGGCCGGATCTCGAGGTTCAGCAGAGGGTAAGGAGGATTCCTCGTTGCCTGGGCGCGTATCTTCATATCATCACTCCAGCTGCGACATACCACCTCTACCAGCTCGTCCAGCTGCTCAGGCCACTCATTCAATCTTTCCAAATCTCCATGGAACTCACATCCATGCCGCCGGGCCAGTCCAGTCAGTGCCCGAAACCACGATATCTCAGACCTGACAACTTCCCTTGCAACCACTCCCGGGTATCTACCATGTGGCATCTTCAGGGACTTGATAGCATACCGGTATGCGAGTGACAATGTGTAGGCGAAAATTGGCCTAGCATCAGACTCCAAGTACACAAAATAGTTTGGAGTATTCCTCGGCAGATAAAAGACCAACTTAATGAAGTGTCTCAACACTTGCTCAAGGACATTTGACATCACATAACCTGTCACCTGGGCACCATAACATAAGATTGCTCTTGCAACTGCATTAAAAATCCTATATTTGGCTGTCACAGGAATGGATGGGCGGCAAAAAACAGTTTTATATACACTATTAATAGCCAACTTTGCCGCCGCAGCTCTCTCCGAGAAATGCCTACTAAATGAGAGCTTTGGTGTGAGGGTAACTCCAAGATATCTGTATGAGCTTACAATTTCGACTGGGGTACCATCAAACATAAATATGTCTCCAGATCCAAGCTTGCCTCCTCGACGGAACACCATGATTTGCGACTTGCTGAGGTTCACAGTTAGCCCCCATTGGGCAGTGTATTCCTGCAAGGCATAGATATTCCTCCGCAGGTCACACCGAGATTCAGCCAGAATAACTATATCATCAGCGTACATCAGGGCTTTGATGATAGTACCACCCACCTTAACTCCACAAGTCAAGGATTCCACAAGATCGTTTATGTACAAAGCAAAAAGCTGGGGACTTAGCAAGCATCCCTGTCTCACACCACATTCGATTGGAAATGAATGAGAGAGCCCATCCTTTCCCCACACTGCTCCTTTACCATTGTCGTACATTGACCTCAGTGCTGCTATGAAGCGTTGTCCAACGTTTGCTGCATTAAGCTTCTGAAACAGTAGACTGTGGCGGACCCCATCAAAAGCAGCCCTGAAGTCCACGAAAAATGCATACAGCTTCTTGTTGGGACCCGAATTCATTCGGAGATGTACAAGGTTAGTCAGGGTAAAAATGGCATCAGTGGTACTATAACCTTTGCGAAACCCACACTGGCACTCATTCAATATCTTTGCCGATTCAAAGTGGCTCTCCAACCTTATAAGCAGCAGTGCACAGTACAGCTTTGCACAGCAATTGATGAATGACAGTCCACGGTAGTCACCAACTGCATTCAAGTTGCCCTTTTTAAACAGCGGGTAAACAATTGACTCCGCGAAGCTCGCTGGGACAGAATTCAGCTCGTAAGCTCGATTGAAGAGGGTAATGAGGTCTAGTAGGAATGAATCAGGTGCCCGCTTATAAAATTCATACGCTATTCGATCCGGGCCCGGTGCCTTGTTGTCTTTAGCCTTTGCCAATACCAATTTTAGTTCCTCCAGAGTGAAGGGCTGGTCCATCATCTCATTGACTGCTAGTGATCCCCGGTATTCGTTTTCAATATTCAGTCTCCCGTCGAGACTCCACTGTGCCTTGAAATGATTCACCCACTCAAACATAGGAATCCGCCCGATCCTTCGCTGCCGACCCGGTCTTAATGACCTCACCAAGCTCCAAAACTCAGATCCATCCCGTACATTAGCAAATTTCAAACTTAGGCTCCCATAGTACTCCTTTGATTTTTCCTCACAAGTCTTCTTAAATCTCGAATTCTGCTCCAGGTAGGCAACTCTTGACATCGAAGTACCCGACAATCTGAATAAATTCAGAAGCGCAAACGATCTTTGTCTCTCCCTGGTACAATCCCAGTCCCACCATGGCTCCTTTCCTTCAGGATGACCAGATCTCCCCATTCCGACAAGAGCAGCCGCCCGTACCACCCTCTCCGTCAACTGGGTCATAGCAGCCTCCAGTGGCAGCGACTCATTCAGTGGCTCCACTGACATCAGGCTAAGTTGCTTCCTGTACGCCTCCCTCCCCGCCTCTCTCCAAGCCTGCTTAGGAAGGAGTGGCAGAACATCATCTATTTGAGTGGAGCCACAGTGAAGCTTCATCTCCAAGGGCAAATGGTCAGAGAACGTGCAACAACCAACTGAGAAGGCATCCATCAGCATCATCACATCAGGACTTATGCAGCACAAGTCTATTACCGAAGCACCGTTGGACCCAATGTACGTCCACTCACCATCCGGGTCACCCGAGCAACGTCCATTGACAATTATTAGGGAGAAATCTTCGCAAAACTGTAAAAAACTGTCCCCTCTTCCATTAGATTTACTGTCTTTGGACCTCCTTGCTTCTGTGAATCTTTGCCCGTCTATTTCAAATTCCGTAGGTACCAATTGTTTCGCTGCAGTTCTTGCATTTGTGTCACCAATCACAATGTATTCTTGATCTTCATGTTTGATGTTCCGTAAAAATTCGTATAGCCCATTAAAATCTTCCTCCCAGGAATTGCAATTGAGGTACACCGGGACAATATTGATCCTAATCCCTCCACATGTGCCCACGAAGTAATGCTGCTCAGTTCCAGACTCGAAACGAAAAGTCTCCGTTACTTGACTTGTATTTTTGATTCCCAACAACAAACCACCCGATGCCCTCCCACGACTCATTCTCCTAGTGCCCTGTATCCATCTCAAATTAAAGTCAGAGAAGTATTTTTCAAATTTATTAATATCCTCCGCCAAAACATGTGTCTCCAACAAGCAGAACAAATCAAATTTTTTCACATAATCAAAAAAGCTCTTATATAATAATTTATTTTTTAATCCACAAATATTATACACCAAAATATTAACATAGAAATTGGTCATAGGTAATTCGGGCGCCTCAGTAAACGTGCAGGGTCCCCGCGACTCAGAATCCAACCGACAGACAGCTTGATCTCAGGAATCAGGATGGGGTGCTGGTGCTGGTGCAGGTGTAGGTGCAGGGGGTCCCGCAGACGAGTCCTTTCCCAGTGAAACAATTCTCTCAGTCATGTCCACTCCAACAATTTCACTTAGTTTTGGAATTCCATCAGCTCCACCGTGAGTGATTCCTATCGAGTCCGACCAAGAAAATTTCTCTCTTCCAATCATCATTGTGTCCGATCGAATTAGGACTCTCAAAGATCCATTGGCCCTCATAATTTCTTTCCGGGCTTGGAATAGCTTTCTCCTAACAGATCTGACCTCATCGGGGTAATCACGATCAATTCCAAAACCAGTATCTCTCAAACGCCTGGTCCTAGCGAAGATCTTAGCTATGAAGGATCCTCTCAGGAATTTTACTTTAAGAGGGCCGCCTGTAGCATCACTCAAATGTACTACATCGCCAATCATTGGGTCCTCAAGAATTCCCAATTCATTCCTGATGAAGGATGTTACCGCTTCATGAAGATTGGCCTCCCGATCAAGCCTGAGTCCGGTGAAGATCAAATTATCACCACGGCATCGATAATCAATCTGTTTCATTTTGTCCTTTACGACCGAGAGCTCCTTTCTCAATACGGCCACTTCCTCCTTCAATTTTGTATTTTCATCTACTATTGAGGCAATAGTTTGACTAATCACCGTCATATCTTCTTTAGACGGGATTTCATTTTTTAGTTTTTCAATTTTACTATCCATCACATCACTAAACCTATTTATCAAGTCTGACTTGTCTTGTTCACTCAACATCTTATTAGGGTTTGGCAAATTGAGCCTCTTTGAAGGAGTATCAGTTTCCGAATCGCTCGTACGTTCCTTCCTCTTAGCCAGCGGATTTGTGTTGACTGGTGAAAAAAATTCGTCAAGTGACGACTGTGACATAATATTTATTACGACGATTTGCGCGGGCAGATGGACAAGAGCAGAAAGTTCCGATCAGCCCAAACTGGGAGCGGCCCCGACACTGAAGTAGGTGACAGTTGACAGATAATATTCGTGTCAATCAAAACAATCAATAGTGGGGCTAATCGCTGACCTTGACAGAAGTGAAGAGGGGGCCCAGAGCAGGCCGATCCGTGGTGAAGAGGGGGTCCCCGACGGCGAAGCGACCGACCGACCCACGCGGCCCCGACTGCGCGAAACTAAAACTTCAAAATTTCCCAATCGAATCCAGTCAAGTATTGATAACAGAAGAAAATGATAATAGGAACAGTAGATAGCCGCAGTATCAATGCTTCACCTCTGCAAAAATCGTACAGAAAAAAAGACTCATTAACAGTTAATCAATCCGCAGAACACAGAGCCAGAAAAACACGTGCTGTCGGAACGGCGGCCCGGACGTCACTCCGGGACGTCATACTCGTATGTTAAGCTATACTTTGTAACTTTATAACTCAATTTTTTCAAACATTCATGAGATTGTGATGTGTCCATATTTATTATTTGAAGGATGTCTACCTCTGGGCAGACATACTCGACAGTGACCCTGACATTGCATCTCTACCTTATCTTGATTGTGAAGACACGCGCCAGTTACTATACCTAAAAACCAAAACAAGTCGGCGACTATCAAAATAACAAACTGATTATAAAACCCGGTAAATCAAGACGTAAAGGAACGTCGCAAATAGGTTGCATCCCGACGCTGCGTGAGCAGGTGGAGGGCGCGTGATTCGGCGGGCAGCTCGCCAGCCATCACCGGTGTCGCTGATTCAACAACCGTAAGATGTTTCGGAATTGTTATTATCAGTTACGAAACCGATTTTTCTTTACTCGCTAAGCGATAAGAGTTGTCGTAAACAACATGAATACCACCTGATGGGAATCACCCGGCACCGAGATTCGAGAGGCGTATCCAGCGAGTTTTCATGGGGGCTCGACTACTTACATCCTCCTTCGATCCATCATTTAAATTATGTAAACTTCGTCAGAACAAAAAACTCTGCCAAGTTGTAGGTGTCGCACATAGCTTTCTTGTATCTATGTATACTATTACATAGTAGATGATCTCAAAACTTCAATCTCCAAGTAGTCCTATCAATCCCTGAAAATTTGATGATCTCAAGATGATGACATTTATACAAAACCAAAATTGTTCAGGAAGGTCTGAAACATGAAATGCGAGTGGAAAATTTGATTTTGGAAAACTTTTTTTCAATCCTTGTTGAGTGAAAACGATGTTCAAATATTCTATAAATATAATATTGGATGTTACAGATTAGTATTTAGATGGTCCCCTTTGAAAATTACTACCTTCGGACTGATAGCAGCCACTGCGCATGCGCAAACGTGAATTCCTTGTAACGGCCATAACTTCTACATTTTCCATCCGATTTCAATGAAATTTTCAGGGATGTTACAGATTAGTATTTAGATGGTTCCCTATGAAAATCACCACCTTCGGAGTGATAGTAGCCACTGCGCATGCGCAACCGTGAATCTCTTTTAGGTTGCTGGGGTAGGGTAATAGAGGGTGTTTTTATCTCCTCGGAGCCCTTCTTATCCCTACCCAAGTCAAGGTCATGCGTCCCCGTCGCGCAACCCGGGCCCCCTGGGATGAACAGAGGTGGCCCCATTAGGTTTCTCTGATGGACCCCTCTTGAAGTTCCAGGGGTGGCTGAATGACCCTCTGGCGAATAGGGAGGGAACCCCTGTCAACGGGTTCCCTGACCCTTATCAATAAGCGCTCCCCCGTTATGGAACCAAACAACGATGTGCCTCATAACCCCCGCCTGCCCATTGGCACGCGGGGTTCTAGGGGAGGCGCTCAGAGGCGCCCCAGGCAGGGGCGTCGGCCATCCTCTCCCTCCTCCTCTTCCTCATCATCCTTACCCTCTTCCTCTTCCACTGCCTCGTTAGACCACCAGTGTGCCCATTGTGAGCGGGCATTCACCTCCAGGTCTGGCCTTGGTGTCCATGTCAGACGGAAGCATCCTGTTGCTGCAAATGAAGAAATTGATATTGAACGAGTGCAGCCTAGGTATGCTCCCGAGGATTTGCGCAGGATGGCGGCAGATGAGGTGGTGGCTGTGCGCAATGGGGTACGTAATATCAATGTTTATTTAAGCGAACGTTTTCCCACGCGCACAGTCATTGCCATCAAGAATCTCCGCCTGAAGCCCCACTATAAACAGCTTGTCCAGGAAGCTATCCTGGCAAATAGCGGTGGGGCTTCTCCCGCATCTCCTGTTGCTGACATGGACCAGCAGTCTGCCATTCAGTATCCCTCCCCCGGGACCTCCGGTCTTCTTGCCGATTTGAAGACCAAAGTCTTGAGGCTCGGGGGGCAGGTAGGTCGTATTGAAGGCTATGAAAGCACCTACCTGCAGGATCTGGCGAGGCGGGCTGCTGAAGGGCTGGATAACCTGGAGGATGAGATTGCGGCCTATTTAGGGAGAATCTTCCCGCGGGTTGGGGATGCGACCGTGACGCAGCACCAGGGGGGACCTCCTCCCAGAGTGGTGTTGCGTGGAGGTCGCCGAGCAGCTAAACAAGCAAGACGGCGGGAGTACCACCGGGTTCAGAGTTTGTGGAGGAAGCATCCGGCGCGTGTGGCTGCGGAGGTACTGGAAGAGCCTGGGGAAAATCAAGTTCAACCCCCTCTCCAGGAGTTTGTGGATTTCTGGGAGCCACTTCTGAGTGCTCCCAGTCACAACCCTGGAGAGCGTGTGGTTCCCCCAGTCTCTACCAGGGATTCCTTGCGCAGCATCATGTGTTCGCCGGTGCTGTCTGACGAGGCACATAAGTGCCGTGTCAAGAACTCCACTTCCGCTGGACCTGATGGTATTTCCGCCCGTCGCTGGAATAAAGCACCAAGGACGATTAAGCTGCTCCTCCTCAACCTACTCCTCCTTGCGGGAAGACCCCCAAAAGCGTTAACCCGGGCCCGAACGGTGTTCATCCCAAAGAAAGGGGGAAGTGGGCCTGGAGGCTATCGACCGATCTCTGTGTCCTCGGTAGTCTTCCGCCACTTCCAGAAAGTACTGGCATCTCGCCTCCAGGTGGCTGGTATCATTGGTGACGTCCAGAGAGCGTTTCGGCCAGCGGATGGCACGGCGGAGAACCTTACAGTTCTCCAAACTGTCATCTCGCTGGCCCGTATGAAGCGCCGCCAACTCCATCTGGCTGCTCTGGACGTCGCTAAGGCCTTTGATACAGTCAGTCACTTTGCCCTGACCGATTGCCTTCGTGGTGTCGGGGCCCCATCTCGGTTAATCGAGTATGTGGCCTGTCTGTACCAGGAAGGCGTGACGGTCCTGGAGGCAGGAGGTGAGGTGTCAGGGGATGTACGGATCGGGCGTGGGGTACGCCAGGGGGATCCCCTATCACCACTCCTCTTCAACCTGGTCGTGGACACGGCCTTGGGTAAGCTGCCCACAGAAGTAGGGTTTGATCTCGCCCCTGGGGTGCGAGTAGGAGCATTGGCTTTTGCCGATGATGTTATCCTGCTCGCAGAAACCCGTGAGGGCTTGCAGATCGCCCTCAATGCATTTGCTAAGCAGCTAGCCAGGTGTGGACTTGTGGTTAACCCCGATAAGTGTGGGTCGGTCTCCTTGGTCCCGTCGAGTCGCCAACATAAGGTGAAAGTTGTGGATGGGGGTTTTGTCATAGGACAATCCCCCATCCCATCTCGATCCGTGTTGGAGGTTTGGCGGTACCTTGGAGTCGACTTCATGGGGGTGGCCACCATTAGTGCCAGCCGTGTGGACCTTGGTAGAGCGCTAGCTCGCGTTACCAAGGCTCCATTGAAGCCACAGCAGAAGCTGCGCCTCCTCCGCACGTACTTACTGCCAAAGCTGACCTATGGGTTAGTCTTTGGCAGGCTTACGGCGGGGAGGCTGCAAGAGTTAGATCGACAAGTTCGCTCTGCTGTGCGCTCTTGGCTGAGGTTCCCACCTGGTGTCCCAAGTGCCTATGTTCACGCACCGGTCAAATCCGGTGGGCTTGGCATTGTGTCTCTCTCGGCATGTATCCCTTCACTGCGCCGCCAGCGCCTGCTAGCCCTTCAAGGGACGAGCTGGGAGGTCGCCCGTGCGGCTGCTGATCTTGATTTTGTCAGGCAGCAGTTAGCATGGTGCGACCGAGCAACACCATCTGCTCCAAAACCCAGTTCGTCTGCTGAGTTCGCTGCTGCGCTGCATGAGTCAGTAGATGGTAAAGAACTCCGACAGTGCTCCGAAAGCCCTGTCTCTTCCCAATGGGTAGATTGGGCTTCGGAGGGCATTGGGGCCCGCGACTACCGACACTTCCACGCCGTCCGCATGGCAACACTGCCAACAGCGGTACGGTGTTCAAGGGGTAGTCGTGGGACAACTCTACCCCTTTGCCGCGCCTGTCGGAGTGGAAATGAACATCTGTATCATGTAGTGCAGCAATGTCCTCGGACTCATGGGGGCCGCATTTTACGTCATGATGCGGTCGCCAAGCAGATAGCAGGTGCTTTGTCATCTAGCGGCTGGGATGTTGAGAGAGAGAGATTGTATCACATGCCAAGTGACCAGGGCAAGAAGCCTGACATCGTTGCCGTCAAGCCCGACCAGTCTTGCATTATCCTGGATGTCCAAGTTGTCAATGGCAGCTTGGACATGGAGCAGACTTGGCGGGCTAAGATAAGAAAGTATGATAGAAATGATTTACGGCAAGCGGTGTCGGAGCTAAAAGGAGTGGCACCCAACAACATCAGGGTGATGGCTGCAACCTTATCATGGCGCGGAGTGTGGTGCGGGAAAAGTGCCACGGAGTTGCGTGAGTTGGGCATCTCAGTAGGCGTACTCCGTGGTATCACCACCCGTGTCCTGCTCGGCTCATATTTGAACTGGTGGTCGTTTTATAGAGGCACTTCCCTTCATCCTTCTCTCCCACCCCCACCTTCCTCATCTTCCCTCATCCCTAGGGCCGGCGTCGGGTGAGTCCTGGGCGTCCTCCCCATTATTTTATTTATTTATTTATTTTCTTTCTTTATGGCGTGCCCCCTCCGTCAAAAAAGACATTTTGTCTTTGAGGGGAGTTAGAAGAAAAAAAAAAAAAAAAAGAAAAAAAAAATAACGGCCATTCCAAATTTTCTACCCGATTTCGATGAAATTTTCAGGGATTATGCGGATTAGATTGTAGATAGTCCCCAATGAATATCAAGGCCTTAAAATTTACAGAAGCCACTGCGCATGCGCATACGTAAAATCCTTGTAACAGCCATAACATTTACATTTTTCATCCGAATTTGATGAAATTTTCTAGGATTGTCCAGATTAGCGTGTAGATGGTCCCCTATGAGGGTAGTGAAAGGTACTTAAAGATTGGTGTTTTGAAATTAACTACTACGCATCGGATCATCTATATAATCGGGTTATGGATACGAGGAAGCTATGTGCCACACCCACTTGGCAGACTTTTTGTAATTGGGGAGTTCACTTCATTTACACTTGTTGGTTCCTCTCTACCGAAGGTAGGGAAGCGACGTTCATCCTGGACTAGATGGTCTCACGATTCATGACAGGAGAAACATTCAAGTAATATTCAAGGCTGCTGTACGACGTGTGAAGGCTTGACTAAGTGGGCTTCTTGGGACTTTGTGCTCAATTCGAACCTCATGGTGAGGAGATGCGTCGTCTGATGGTATAACCAGAAAAGGTACAATCAACCATCGACAGGATCCATCAACTCAGTCTCAGGCCCTGAAACCAAGCCATTTCTTTCTTTAGTGTAAACCACATGAAACAAGTATTATTAACAATTTAGTTCTCCAACAAAGAACGGTCTAGGAAAACCCCTGAGTGAGTCTACATAGAGAGAGTGAGGTATGAGGGGAGAACACATCAGAATGACGTCACCCTTCCTCCATTCTCTTATCCTAGAGTATAAAAGCTACAATCAGGGGACCAGGCAGTTCATTCAGTCTACAACTTTCAGTCTACAACAAGTTTCTCATTTCTACTTACCTTCGTCCTGCAAACTAGCCTAGTTCCTCAGACCAAGCAGTTCACCCTCCAAGGCGCTGGCCTCTGCATCTCTTCGGCTTAGAGTATAATAATTATACTCCTAATTATTAGGAATACTAGGTCCTCTAGCTAAATGTTCTGCTTATCAGAGAAGGCGCCAGAGAAGGCCGATAGCTCTCCTTGTAACTACTCCCGTCGGTCGGCATCACGTGCTGGGGAAACACAGCTCCTTGCCTACGGATCAATTTTTCTGTTGAGTAGGGACCAAACAAAATCAGAAAAGCCTTTGAGAAGACCATCGCCTTCACTCGACGCCATGTCGACATAAGATTTGGCCATACATTTAAAGCTACCAAGTGCTAAAAATAAGAATAATAAATTACTTTGATGTATGCATATTTATTTGCAATACCATCGATGGTAGTAGGGATGTCCGATACTTCAAAAGTGTCTATATAATATCGTATCGATACATCTAGAAAGTATCAAAAAGTGTCGATACGATACTTTCAAAAAGTAACGATATTTTGAAGTATCGATACTTTTCGATACTTTCAAAAAATGGGTGAAAATTCCGTTTATGTTTCTCTCAATCAGTATGACAGCTCTCCATCGCGAGGATAATAATTAATATAGAATGAACAAAACAATAAATCAATCATTTTTGCACTTAAAACTTTTTTTTTGTTCAGGCTCTTGTTTTCGTATTGAACTTGGTTGGGTTAACATCTAGGTGGTCCTTCCTAGATGATGGAGGACGGCAGGTTATCATAGAGAGCTGGAGGTGGCGGTACATGATCTTTGTTTAATTTGTTGAAATGGTTGGTCTCCCAACAATCTACGTAGAGATAGAGGTACTGTCAAGTAGGTACCTTCATGTCGTAGGTGTTGAAACAGATAAAATGTGAGAAATAAAAAAGTATTGCCTCCGATACTACGATATATATCAGAGGAAAAAAGTATCGATTCTTTGGGGACATCCCTAGATGGTAGTACTGAAATATTTTTCCGAACATAAATGGTTAATGAAGCAACTCAGAACAAGAGTTCTTCTTCAAGGTTTTCCAAAATCAAACCATTTATTTTTGGATTCCAAAGCTTTTTGGATAATTATGGTTCTCAGACTGGATATTGATCTGCCTTCGGTCAATTCCTTTCACCAATCAAAACTATACAAAATCTCGGTCAGATTTTGAGATGTTCCCTAATGAATTTCATGCCCTTCGGACCAGTGGTGTTTAGTGTATATGAATTAACAAAGAGATTTCTTGCGCTGTAATATCAGATCTTACTCTAATGTAGGGGACTATTTAGGTAACTAAAGTAAAGTTGTTTTTGATTAATTACCTATACGCAATTATTCATAATTTATGAGCCAGTTTTATCTAGTCTACTCGCTCGAGAATGTCGTCTATTTTAAATGGTTCTAGTAACCTTTGTCAAAAATAGAAATGATACAAAAAATTACTACTCGTAATTTATAATGTATTGAAATTTTCAATTAGTCTAGGCAGAGTAAGCTATCATCTGAACGTCATATTCATTGAAACCTGTCAATCTGGATTATTTAGCTTATTAACTTATTTAGCATTAGTATGTTAAACCGTGGGATACTACATTGGCGACAAGTAGTGAACAAAAAGCCAAACAATGGGCTGAACTGACGAGAATCTGAAGAAACTGGTTCGTAATTGGATTAAACAACAATTACCTATAATTAGGGAATATTTTGAAGTGAATAATAGACTGTTATTCACGAGTGTGCCATTCTCAAATAAAAGCTTGAAGCTCTTGATAAACTATGTACAGACCGTTTTAAACAATTTCAGGAGAACTTGAAGAACATATAAATAGTCGAATGAGAAGAAAAAATTATTTGGGATTCTGGACAAACGTAATTATCGTATCATTATCAAAATTACTCAAAAATTCATCGAGTTATTGGGCTCACTTGTTGGAAAACCCATTTAATTTTGGTTCATTATTTTCAATAACAAGCCTTTGGAATCGAGCAAGAAAAAAAAAATTTTCACCCCCCTCAAAATTTGATGTTTTACGTTTCAAGGTACGTAGAATACGAAAATCGAATAAAAAAATTTCCGTCCGTCCGCCGTACGCCGTACGCCGTAAGCCGTACGCGGCACGTTTCTTAGCAACACTGGACCGATTTGGTTCAAATTTGGTATATGGGCTCCATTTGGGGTCTATTTGTGCCGCGAAGCTTTTGGTTGATGTAGGTCACTTCTAAGGGGTGAAAATTAAGGGTTGAAATTTTTAAGAGTGCCCTAGCTCGAAAACTCTCGAAATAAAGGTATCGTTTTTTCACCAATTTTAAATAGTATTGAAGTTTTTAAAATTTTTGAGACCACCCGGAGCTCTGTAGGACAAACCGTTCGGTCCCTACGAGTACTTGAAGGTTTTCCTTCGATAAAACAGAATCATGAGTGTGAATTGCAAAAGAGATCTAATCTCCATTCAAATTTTATCGGACTAAAATGCGATCGCTGTTCATTTCTTCGATTTTCATTTCTTTGATTTCTTGTGAACAGTTTTGCCTTCTGCGTAACCAGTAATCAAATTTCCATATCAAGCTTTTTATTTTTCCAATCGAGTGTGAAGCGTTTAGTTCTTTCTAATAAACTTGATTGTGAAGGTGTGAAGCCAGTATGGTGTGGTAGGTAGTACCTAGCTGGTAGGTAAAAAAAAGTTGGTAGGTAAAAAAAATGTTGGTGGGTAAAAAACGCTGCAAATCATTGCTCAAAGGCTTCTTCACTCTTCAGATCACTGATCAGCTGAGTGAGCTCCGAAGCCATTTTCAATCCTATTGAATGGAAGTGCTCTTCCAGGCGTCTCCAGCATTCGAGGAGATCTTCTTCACTCCTCAGATCACTGATAAGCTGAGTGAGCTCCAAAGCCATTTTCAATCCTATTGAATGGAAGTGCTCTTCCAGGCGTCTCCAGCATTCGAGGAGAAGCCTTTCATTCAATAGGATTAAAAATGGCTTCGGAGCTCACTCAGCTGATCAGTGATCTGAAGAGTGAAGAAGATCTTCTCGAATGCTGGAGACGCCTGGAAGAGCAGTGATCAGCTGAGTGAGCTCCGAAGCCATTTTCTATCCTATTGAACGCATGAAGCTGAAATTTGAGAGGGAAGGTCAAGGGAGAATACAGATGGTGGTAGGTGCTATTGATGGAGAACCAGTGATTTATACAGAAGGGTGATCTATACAGAAAATAATAAAACTTTGAGCAATGATTTGCAGCGTTTTTTAGTCTCTCGAACTCTTAGTAAGTAAATAATTTCGATTCTATTCTTATCTTAATTTTATATTACGTGATAACAAATAATTGGTCAGAATTTCTAATATAACCGCCGCTCCCACCCAGCTCGACCGGTGTAGGAATTAGGTAAAAGTTAATAATACGGGAAACCACTACTAACTGTCTAACTTCATAACTTCTCCGCTAGACTTTTAATATTTTTTTCTATGAAATGTGAATGCGCTAGACAAAATGTTATTTCAGGGGACAACTGGCGCCAACCGTAATTACTATCACAAACCGGTCGCACCAAATGTTTCCTCTCGGCCCTATTTCGATCCCTTAAAAAAGGAGAAAGTTGTTCTTCGGATGTAAGAGACATCCTTGTGTTTTTGATATTGTACGGAGGAAGACATAACTGAGGTCGAGAGACACAAGAACTTCAGGCAACATAATTTAGGTGGTATTTATATGTCAAATTCTTGTATTTGTGTGACTAATTCTCTCACATGATCTCAGTCAATTCGGTTAGTTTGTCGAACCAGATTATGATATCAAAATTTTGAAAATCTATTTAGTCACCTATAAAGTTGCATCATTAGTTATTGCAACGCACATTGAAGTAGGATAATGAACCTAGGCTCTTCTTTTCCCATTCCTTTTGTATGGTACACTTTTCTTGTACTTTCTGTGTAGTTCTGTTACAACCTTCAAGGGACCTTTCTTCCACAAACGTAGTGCTTCAAGAAGAGTTCCAGCCTCACTATTCGGATTTCCACATAAAACCTTTTGCTTCCGAGTCTACCAAGGTAGCGGAAGCTTTGTTTTCACTTTCCAAGGTTGAAAAAAAAGTTCTCCAAAATCAAAATTTCCTCTCCGTTTTACGTTTCAGTCCTTTCTGAACAGTTTTGGTTCCGTGTCCGTCAGTCTGTGTGTCTGTCATGAAATCCTTGTAACCGGCTTAACTATACGAGGTTATTATCCGATTTTGATGAAATTTTCAGGGATTGTGCGTGTGAAGACGATCCCCTATGATAATCATCACCCACCAGACTGACAGCAGCTGCTGGGCATGCGTAAACGTGAATTCCTTGTAACAGCCTCAACATCCACATTTTCCTTCCGATTTCGATAAACTTTCCAGGGATCATACAGATTGAGGTGTAAATGGGCCCCTATGAAAATCATTGCCCAGGGACTGATAGTAGCCTTTGCGCATACGCAAACGTGTATTTCCTTGTAACAGCCACAAGTTTTACATTTTCCATCTAATTTCGATTAAACTTTCAGGTATCACGCGGATAGTGGTGTAGATGGTCCCCTATGAAAATAAAGGCCGCCAAATTGAAATAGCCACTGCGTTCACGCAAAAGTAAGATCCTTGTAGCAGCTATAACTTCTACATTTTTCATCCGAATTTGATGAAATTTTATCCCCTATGAGGGTAATGCAAGAGAGGTAATGGAGATTGATGTCTTGAGAAAAACTACTACGCGTCGTATCATCCATACAATCGGGTTATGGATACGAGGAAGCTATGTGCCACACCCACTTGACAGACGTTTTACCGTTGTATTGGATCCCTCAGCCATTTAAGGAATTTCAATTTCATCTTCTTTTCAGCAAGTGAGGTATGTCAATCATCCGACCAACACCAACTTGCCGTAGTTTGGAGTGTCTGATGAAACCAACGATGTCTTCATCTGACTATTGTGATAATGATCAAACCTCCTTCCCAGAGCCCTCATTAACTTTTCATACGAAGAATCTGTGACATTCAATATAGCTGGTCCAGCGAATACTGATGACAAACCGAGTCGGCTTAGGTTCGACATCTCAGCAATTTCCTTAGGCAATGGATTCAAATTGGACATGATAAGCCTCCCAATCTTTAGTAGTATTGCATGGTCTTGACTACAATATATTCATTCTCTCTGTCTTGGCCGACAGGATTTATTTCACCATAATACATGTGCGACTTGTCCCAAGACAGCATTCTCTTCTTCCTGCAACAAAGTTTCAGGTCCTTATATTTTTTGTTTTTTTAAGGAAAATTTATCTACTCTAATCTAAATTTATTCGACTATTCAAATACCACTATAGTGGCTTCTGCAATAAAAAAAACTCATTCATTCATTCATAATTCACGGATCCCACTTCTGACACCAATGTTGGGAGAGAACAAAAGAGCTCAAACTGCCGACAGAATTCTATCTACAACAAACTATCTACAGTTCTAGAACAATCTAGAGTCTAGATTGTTCTAGAACTGTAGATAGTTTGTCCGAGTCTAGATTCTAGACTCGGACTGGACGACGGAGCAGCCATTTTTCACCCAGAATATTGACACCACACGCAACCCCCCCCCCCCCCCCCCCAACAAAAAACCCTTTGGCATAAATCAATTTGCTTTTTTGGCAACTCATTTTGAACTTTTGACATACCAATTTGAACTTTCGACAAATCAATTTTTCTTTTCTCCAGTCCTTGTCCGGCTTTTTCACGCCTAAACTGTTCAATGAATGTTTTTCTCATTAAAAAAACGTCTGCCAAGTTGGGTGGGCAGTATAGCTTCCTCACTCATTGTAACATGGACGTATAGAATCAGTTGGCGAAAAAATTATGATTCAAAGAGTTATTGAATACCAAAATATTAGCGGTCCACCGTCTAGGACCTAACCCACACAATCCCTGAAAATTTCATCGAAATCGGTTGAATAGTTGCGGAGTTTTGGTTGTAACAATAAATTTAAAGTTCGCGCATGCGCAGCGGCTATTGCTTGACCAATTTGATTGAAACCTATAGGGTGTCTCTTAAAAGTTAGTCCCTAACTAACCTCCAAATTTGAGCAAAATCGGTTCATTAGAAACCGAGAAACCGAGGTCCCAGGAAATTCACGTTTGCGCATGCGCACTCGCTCCTATTGGTCCGAAGGTGCTGAAATTTATAGGGGACCGTCTAGAACCTAACCCGCACAATCCCTGAAAATTTCATTAAAATCGGACCACAGGTTAGTATAGTTTTGCCCGGGACAAGGATTGACCACAGACAGACCGACAGACAGACAGACCGACAGACCGACAGACAGACAGACAGACAGACACGGAACCAAAATTGTTCGGGAAGCTCTAAAACGCAAAAAGCAAGTGGAAATTTTGATTTTGGAGGACATTTTTTTTTTTCACTTCTTTCACGAATACAAAGCTTCCCTACCTTCGGTAGTGAGGAAGCAAAAATTATAATTAGATAAAACTAATCTGTAACTGGATGAACAAATAAAATTATTGTTTCATAGAACTGTAGTCAGGTTGCCATCAATCCATAACATTGTCCGAAAAGAATAGATAATTTTTACTCCCTCTTTTACAGTATCACCGTCATAGCCTCTCAAAAATAAATGACAACAGTTGTCATTTCTTACTTTTTAGTTACTCATTTCTTCAGATCTCTAATTTTAATAAATAAACTCTTTCAGAAGTGAGGATTCACGCCTAATATTACCGACTTATTTCCACAGGTTAAAAAAAGATTATTAAAAATATGTAAATTTAATTTTCTATTTTTTACCAATTTCATCAAACTTGGACTTATAGTTTTGTCAAGAAAATTTTACATTTTTTCGAAGAAATGCGTCCCGAATTGAGATACCTTCTTTTTTAGCAATTGTTCATTATTGAGTTGATGGCTCAGATGACCCAAATTTCGGACGAAACTCTCAGTTCTCGTAAATTATCGTCTTGTTTCAACACAGACGCCTCTTATCACTTTCTTTCAACATACGAGATTTTTTTTCCACTTCACTAATTATCATGTTTTGCAAGAACAGCATTAGAAACAAATTTTTAGCAGATAACGACGTTACATAACTGTTCAAGTTCTTACTATCCTCTAGTTCACATTTCTACTAATATAGTAAGCACCCAATACTGTAACGAGAGAAGATCGTCTTTTATGGAAATAGAAACCTAATTGAGTTATTCTGCCATTGAATAATTCATTATATAAGGGCCCTTTGTGATTGAGTAAGAGGAAAATACGGAAAGTTTCGGGAACGAGAAATCTTACGTACTTAATTACAAGATTCTCAGGCCTAACAATGACATTGTGATGCGGAGAAGCATTTTTATATATTTATTTTTTTTGTCTTTGTTTTTTAATATTTTATGTTTATTGGCATTAAGATTTTAAACAGCCATAGTATTTTTAGATTATTTTAATATACAGGGTGTCCCATGTTAAGGACCGAAAAACTTCGGGAGTCGATTCTACAACTAACTTTAGTAAGAAAGTGTCTCCCAGCAGTTTTTCGTTAGACGCTTAATTTCCGAGTTATTTGAATTTTAAGATTTTTTTCGTGTTTTCGACCTGAAGCCATAAAAATGACCATAACTCGCTTAATTTACAAGCGATTCAAAATCTAATTACACCGTTGAATAGGGCGTTAAATTTACCATCTTTCAAGTGGTTATACAAAAACTTTTGTAAGGTCGTGATGGGTGAAAAATCAACTCGTAAAGTCATTTTTGTAAAATTGTCAAAATTTCTTACTTTTTCTTTTGATTGTTAAGGTTTTACTTCCACGTGATTTTTCACGTACCTCTATATCAAAAACTGCGCAAAGATCTCAGCTTTCTAATGGTATAATTTGTTTTAATTGTACTCCACTAATTAGGGGTGAAAAATACATTTTAATGCTAAAGAACGTGGTTGCGCTCATGGAAATTAAGGTTTTCTTGTTCGTTGGGCCTCGGGCAGGTTCGACGAATTAGGGGTGGAATTCCACGTCAATTTCAATGCTATTAGACTGATTCCATCACCGTTGGTATAAAAGCTCAATATTGAATTTTGAAAGGTCCGAATCATTTTTTTTTAAATTTACTTGGTATTTATGCACAAATTGAATGTTCAATTGTCGCAACTCCCCTTGCACATCATTCTACGGGATTCAATTATGAAATAATTGTGATTCAAATCGTGTGTTTCATATCGTGTTTGTGTTGTTGTGTTTCTTGATTAGCTTCAAGGAAAGTGTTGGTATTCGAAACTTACGTCTGACGTTGTTTTCAAGAGGAAGGTCCTAAGATGTTTACAGTGAGGTCTGATAAAGAAGTTGAAGGAAGCAGGAAAAGGCATGCGATGAGATTCGGAGGTAAATTCATTATTGACTTCCAGAAAGAAAACCAGGTGTATCAAACACCAAGAATGAGCATAGCCAACGTAATAAACATCTGACGTCCAAATCCTTTGATTTTCTGGCACTTATTTCAGTCTCCTCTCCAGTTGACCTAGATTTGTTAATCCTTCGAGTTTTATGGCGCCTTTTGAGGGTCAAACAGGCAGGTTTCAGAAGAAGTCCTCCTTCAAAGCGTCGTTTCAGTGAAAAAATAATTTTGCCGGAGAGCCAAGAGACTTGTCTTTCTAGTTTGATACATTTAATATATGATGAACATGATTCTAGCTCAATCAATTTTTATGGCAGTAAGTAGCACGTTTTAACTTAGTTGTATGTTAAATGTGGTGTGCGTCTGATTTTGACATGGATATGTCTTAGTTCTGGGGGTCATTCCTAAATTTTCGACACACAAAACAATGCAACGTTTTTTTCTGATGCTGTTGAACGCAGGAAGCTGAAATTTAAAAGGCAGGGTCAATCGATATATACTTCTACACATCATCAAAGTTGATGATCACTGATCAGCTGAGTGAGCTCCAAGGCCGTTTCCTCTCCTGTTGAACGCAGGAACCTGAAATTTGAGAGGGCGGGTCAATGGAGAATGCTGAAGGCGCCTGAGTGGTCATTGATCAGCTGAGTGAGCTCATCATTTAAATTGCCATCGTAAGACACATCCATGTACAGATGTATCTGCATGCAGTGTAGATACTTTGACAGAGGTTTTTTTTTCGATTTTGGTTTATTATTTTCAATAATAAGCCTTTGAAATCGAGCAAGAAAACAAAATTTTAACCCCCTCAAAATTTGATGTTTTACGTTTCAAGGTACGTAGAATCCGAAAATCGAATTTAAAAAATTCCGCCCGTACGCCGTGCGCCTTACGCGGCACTTTTCTTAGCAACACTGGACCGACTTGGTTCAAATTTGGTATATGAGCTCCATTTGGGGTCTAGTTGTGCCGCGAAGCTTTTCGTTGATGTCAGTCACTTTTAAGGGGTGAAAATTAAGGGTTGAAATTTTAAAGAGTGCCCTAGCTCGAAAACTCTTCGAGCTACCACAGATCAATTGCATAAGGACGCTCAAGTCTTACTGTGGGACGACCTAAAAAGTGAAGAAAAACATTTTCAATACGCTCCAACTCAAAAATTTTGGATATACAGGTATTTCTTTTTGTAAACCAACAAGTTTTGATGATTTCAACGTTCATTCTCGACTTTTTCGAACAATCGAATGTGAAAACAAGCTTTTGAAGTGGTCGTTTTTTTCAAGTAAACCAACAAGTTTCGATGATTTCAACGTACATTTTCGACTCTTTCAAAACACTCTTACCTTCTTAAGTTAAGTAACTTTTACAAATGTACCTTAGTAAGTAATGAGTATTGCGTCCAGAATACCGGGGGATCCTGGTCCAGGATTATCCTGGATTATCCTCATTATCATTAGCAAAGGCCTCAGAGGGTGACTTTGCTAAGAACACCTCATCTTGGTCGACTTCTTCCGTTTTATTTTCTTCTGTTATTGTTTCGTTGCTGGTTTTTTTGTTGTAAGTTACAGAAAGGTTTTGCTTTTTTTCTTCCCGCGCGTCTTCTTCCCTTTCTTCTCATGCTCAGTTTTTATTTTTATTTCTATCATCCGATACCGAAGTTCTTCTTTGGAATGCCGTAATCGCCTGGAATTCATTAATTGAAATAAATCAGCACATTTTGCCATGAACCCACACATTTAATCAACTTGGGAAAAACGGAAAATCATTTTTTTGAAATCGCTTTATACTGAACCGGTAGATCGAGAAATCTGTGTCCAACCACTAGAACATGAAAAAGCGTATGATCCAGTCGTTGAACACCTGTCCAATCACTGTGACAGCAACCTTACCAGGTACCAGTGGTTGGACAGCAAGCTAATCTTCAAAAAACGTATAAATTCACAGGGTATCCAATGACTGGTGCGTTTACCCTACTTTATTTATGTAATTATTGACTTTTGCTCTACTCTATAGTTATCGTTATATGAGTATTTTTAGCATTAAATATGATTATTATTAACATTAGCAAATTGGTAACTCCTCGACCTATTACGATATGATCTCCCAGAAAAAATCAAACGCGAAAATCCGAAAGGCAAAGTCACTCAGGTAAGGCCTCTGTCCGGGTATGGTGTGCAGTTTATGATCAGGTGTATTTATAGTTATAGCTAGTCGGTTTATAAGGCGTGAAAGAAGAGAAATCCTTCTATAGTTTACTGCTGAGGTGATCGCATGTTGAGCGGTCGTTGCTCTAAAATTATATGCGTGAGCGACCTTTGTATTTGAAGCAAATTGATAGGATAGGTTAATATCGCACGTTAGTGTATTGCCAAAGCAGATAAATAGTTCCTTTAATAGGCTCACTTTCTAAGTTATGGAGTTACCAACCACTTATTGTTGAACGGTATTTCACTTCTATCGCTCTGTAGAAGGTCCTGGAATGAATAACCCAGGATGAAAACCACCTTTCACCAGTTGCGACCGAACTATTTATGAACTTCCAGATAACGCAGAGTTAAGGAACACAAAATTATCGACACCCCGAGTTTTGGGCTGAAATCTATGTAAATACTCGTAGGAACAACGTGAACTGGTCACACGGAAAACTCAAGTGAATTACAATGAAATGCAAATCTTTGAACTCCCAATCAGTTAATCTGGACAAACACAACACTGTCGCAGATTGTTAATGGCTGAGGCTATCTATCGGATGTGGTCACAACGTTCAAATTGAGGTTTGTTGTCTCTAGGTTCTATCTCGTGATAATATTTTGGGACTACGAAAAACTGCTACAAGCAAACATGTAAACGGCATCGACCATACGCGTGATCAGTAGATTTGTTTTTGATGGATTTCTCCGGCGTTAGAGACAGTCTGTTTACTCATTAAACAATCGTATTTGTTCATTTGTCTATCGACGTGGAATCAAATAGAGTCGCAGTCTCAGGAAGCTGGGATTACCATTTTCTTAACGAGAATAGGAAAAAAATGAGGTCAACTTTGAACCAGTGTACAATGTGCATAAACAGGGTGTAACACGTGTAGTTCACGACCTTTCTGCCACGTGTTTTCCGACAAAAAGTGAGTGATAACATTTTTTGGTATCCCCACTCAAAATGCCTTTTATTTCACTTTGGAAATTTTTTCTCGTATTTTTGATCTTTGCTCAATAAAGCCACCATAACTACCTCAATTCAAAATTTACCTCAAATCTAAAAAATCCGTTGGAAAGAACGTAAAATTTTCAATCTTTTTGGTGCATTTTTGCACCAACATTGCATAACATTTTGCTTCCGAGTCTACCAAGGTAGCGGAAGCTTTTTTTTTTAATTTTTATTTATTTGGCATTACATTGTAGCATACAGCCACATGAACATGATGATTTTATATAATTATATTACAATTAATAATAAATTTAAGTAATTCTTTATATACAAATGTATTCTTACATGCTAAAATTGAGTTGTTGTGTTCGGCGTGTCGGCGAGTGAAGGAGACGACCTTCTCGCTGCGGCGTTTTGACTTTACTTTAACTCCTACTCAACCTAAGAGAGACTGTCCCTATCCTACCATGCAGTACTGTCGCATCGGCGGGTCAGACCCATACCGGCATGCGGAGTACTGCGAGAATCGGGCTAGCTCGTCAACCCCGGCGTTTCAGGGAAACCTACCGGCGGGAAGACGAGATATTTACTTGGTTGAGCCTACAACTTCGGAGCCTACAAGAACTGGACTAGATTGGCATACTCGAGCATCCCTGAGTGAGCTTATATACTAGTGTAATTGGTTGAGGGAGAGAGAGGTGGAAGGGTGACGTCATGCGGCGTTTACTCCCCGTACCTCGGCCCTCCCGTGCGGGTGGTGTCTCACTCAGGGATCCTCTCGTACTTCTTTATTTAAGAACTAAACAAAGAATTAAATGTGGGTCATAACATGAGTCATAGTCAATTCAGTCATAACATGATGTGCTTCAATTAACCGTCTGGTGCTCCACATTGTCGACATTGAGGTGCTTCTCCTCGACCGATCCGATACAAATATTTGTCGCATAAGCCACAGTTTACTCGTAGTCGAGTTATTGTACGTACTAGACGTTTCTCAATGTTCCTTTTATGGAACCACAGTGCTTGAAGGGGGTTGGGTTGAATCCTTTTATAGAATGGAGCATTATCAGAGCCACTGAATTTAGCTTTCCAATTTTCTTTTTGAATCTGGTTTATGTATGGAACAAAATCCTCTGCCATGGTGGTATGATTCAGAAGGGTACCATTGTCCGCCCCTTCTTTCGCCAGCCGATCTGCTTGTTCATTAGCCCGCAAGCCGGCATGAGCCTTCACCCAGATGAAGTCCACTTCAATACCCCTATCGGAGCATCGCCTAGCGGAAGCTTTGTTTTCACTTTTCAAGGATGAAAAAAAAAGTTTTCCAAAATCAAAATTTCCACTCGCGTCTTACGTTTCAGACCTTCCTGAACAATTTTGGTTCCGTGTCTGTCTGTCTGTGTGTCTGTCCGTCTGTGTGCCTGTGTGTCTGTCATGAAATCCTTGTAACGCGCATAACTATACGAAGTTATTGTCCGATTTCAATGAAATTTTCAGGGATGTTACAGATTAGTATTTAGATGGTCCCCTTTGAAAATTACTACCTTCGGACTGATAGCAGCCACTGCGCATGCGCAAACGTGAATTTCCTTGTAACGGCGATAACTTCTACATTGTCCATCCGATTTCAATGAAATTTTCAGGGATGTTACAGATTAGTCTTTGGATGGTCCCCTATGAAAATCACCACCTTCGGACTGATAGCAGCAACGGCGTTTGCGCATGCGCAAACGTGAATTTCCTTGTAACGGCCATAACTTCTACATTGTCCATCCGATTAAAATGAAATGTTCCGGGATGTTACAGATTAACTTGTTTTGATGTTTCGAGAATAACTACTATGCATCGGATCATCTATACAATCGGGTTATGGATACGAGGAAGCTATGTGCCACACCCACTTGGCAGACGTTTTTCAAGTGGAGTTGAGATGTGCAAACTATGTATAAAAAGCAAAACTCGTCAAAATCGCTTGTTTTTTCAGTGGCCTGGTAGCCATATCAATTCTTGACGCAGAATTCTAAAACTTCCCTAAAAAGTCCACCAAAATCACAGCTTTCCAACGGTGTAACTTTAAAATATTTTACAATCAAATTTAAGGGAGAAATTCATGTTTGAACGCGGAAAAACGTGAATTTTTTCAACAAATTCGACGGTTAGACGGGAGGACTCAGTGCTTCGAAGGAGTGAAGATCTCGGAGTCCTCCCGTCTAACCGTCGATTTCGTTGAAAAACGCCAAGTGGGTGTGGCACATAGTATCCATAACCCGATTATACAGATGATCCGATGCATAGTAGTCTCAAAATACCAATCTCTAAGTACCTTTCACTACCCTCATAGGGGACCATCTACACGCTAATCTGGACAATCCTAGAAAATTTCATCAAATTCGGATGAAAAATTAAGTGAGTAGATGTATGTGATTGGATCAAAAAAATACTTAGCCTCGGCTGGGATTCGAACCCGCGACCCCTGGGGGACAGTTGAAGTCATGGCTGTTACAAGGAATTCACGTTTGCGCATGCGCAGTCGCTTCTATCAGTCCGGGGATGATGATTTTCATAGGGGACTATCTACAACCTAATCCACATAATCCCTGAGAATTTCATCGAAATCGGGTAGAAAATGTAAAAGTCATGGCCGTTACAAGGAAATTCAGGTTTGCGCATGCGCAGTCGCTTCTATCAGTCCGAAGGTGATGATTTTCATACGGGACCATCTAAATACTAATGTGTAAAATCCCTGAAAATTTCATTGAAATCGGATGGAAAATGTAGAAGTTATGGCCGTTACAAGGAATTCACATTTGCGCATGCGCAGTCGCTTCTATCAGTTCGGGGATAATGAGTTTCATAGAGGACCGTCCACACACCAACCCGCACAATCCCTGAAAATTTCATAGGAATCGGACAATAACTTCGTATAGTTATGCGCGTTACAAGGAATTCATGACAGACAGACACACAGACACACAGACACACAGACACTGAACCAAAATTGTTCAGGAAGGTCTAAAACGCAAAACGCGAGTGGAAATTTTGATTTTGGAGATCTTTTTTTTTCGTCCTTGAAAAGTGAAAACAAAGCTTCCGCTACCTTGGTAGACTCGGAAGCAAAATGCACTTCAAACACGAATTTTTCCCGCGTTCAAACATGAATTTCTCCCTTAAATTCGATTGTAAAATATTTGTTAATTATACTGTTAGAAAGCTGATGAAATGCAGCAGTTTCCAGGCTTTTGAGCCCCTCTGGCAAATACCTTGTTTTAATGAGAAAAAATCATCAAAATTAAAAATTAAAAAAAACAGAAATTGACATATTTTTTAATTAGAGGTAAAAATACTACTCTAGCGTTCAGTTTTTCTTGACTGATCAACGGCACATTTATTGAGAAATTTTACGCTCTTTCCAACGGTATCCTTATTGTTAATTGTTGAGTGTAATTTAAGGGAGTTATGACTGTTTTAATGGTGTAAGGTCAAGAACACGGAAAAAGTAAAAAAAAAATCGGATTTTAAAGGGGTTAAAAATACTCCAATTGGCATTTTTTGTTGCAAATTACTTGTAGAAAGTACTCCCGAAGTTTGAGTACCCTGTTTTTGTTAAATTTGGTTCCTTCTACGACTTTATAGCCCAATTTATACATCGAATTTATTTCTCCATTCGATTTATACATCAAACATTGCAAAGATGAGGGTATCTTGGATTTTCTCCTATATTAGAACACTTATCTAAATAATTATATTTGCAATATTCATATCTCCGAATTTGCAACCCCGAAAACCCTGTGCTATTGACATACGCTAAAACGCTGCAAATTATTATACAAAGGTTTATTATTTTTCTATATAGATCACTCGTCTTCAAAGATCACGGCTTTGTCAATGTTACCACCAACCAACTTGAAGAAAAACATCGATCGCATTTTAGTTAGCTAACATTTTAACGGAGATTAGGCCTGTTTTGCGATTCACACTCGTGTTTCTGATTTATCGTAAGTCCAACTCTTAAATTCTGGTAGGGAACGAACGGTTTGTTCTACAGAGCTCCGCGTGGTTTCAAAAAATTCTAAACTATCTTAAATTGATGGGAAAACAATACAAAATATGTCAAAAATATAGGAAAAATATTTCAAAATTTTTTGAGTTAGGGCATTTTCAAAATTTCAAACCTTATTTTTCAACCCTTAGAAGTGACCTACATCAACCAAAATCTTCGGGCACAACTAGACCCCAAATGGAACCTACGTACCAAATTTCATCAAAATCGATCAATGCTAAGTGGGGAAAGTCGATTTTTGGATTCTACGTGCCTTGAAACGTAAACCAACAAATTTTGAGAGGGGGGTTGTTTCCGATTCAACTTCAGAATTGATATAAATTCATTATTCCACATGATTTAAGTTGATTCGGTTCCAAAATTGAAAATAATAAATTTTAATGTTTTCGAAAGTGAATCTAGAAGGTGTTTTTTATCTCTAGAATTTCATCTATTAGATTACATTTTATGGTGACAGGATATTTTATTTGAACTCGTTATATTCTGATATGGAGTCAATGAATGGTAGAGTAGATCAAGCTAGGGAAAGTCAGTCTGAAACAAGAAGGAGACAAAACGAGTTTGAGGATCAAATTCATCAAGATAGCTCGCGTGACTGTCAATGTTCAACATTGTCTGGAAGAAGGCCGAATCAGAGGGAGATTTTCCAAAGCCATCCAAGCACTTCCAAGTTCCCGATTCCCGCGCCTAGAAAGAACTTGTCGTCTTCAGCCAGCCAGGTTCCAGCGAAACGCCTAAGAGAACAAAGTCCACAGAGAACTCGTCAAGAAAGGACCTCGGAAGGCAGGATAAGATCAACAGAGAGTAAAGTGAACATTCCCGTAACTTCACTAGAATACTTTGTGGCTCGTCAATCAGACGGTAAGGACTTGCCTAAATTTAGCGGTGAACCAAGGGACTACCTTATATTTATAAGTCAATTTAGACGATCTACAAAGTTATGCAGATATTCCACTGAGGAGAACTTGGGCCGACTACAAAAGTGCTTAACAGGGGAGGCCCGTGAAGCAGTTTATGCGCTATTGGCGCTACCAGATAGTGTTCCTCAAATTCTACGAATTCTAGAACGTAGGTTTGGGCGTCCAGAATACGTTATTGGTGAGATGGGTGGTCGTCTCAGGAGTATGCCAGAATTGAGAGAGAACGATTTTGCAGCCATTATAAAATTCTCGTCAGAAGTGCAAAATTACGTTACGTCTGTCGCCACTCTTGAGTGCGGCGATTATCTTATTGAACCTTCAATGGTGAACTGCTTAGTGAAGAAGCTACCACCATCTGTTAGAGTAAAATGGGGGGAATACTTGTGGGCCACGTCCAAGTTTGCTACTCCTCGAGTAAATGAGTTGTCAGAATGGTTACAACAAAGAGCTGAGGCTATGAGTTACATTCTGTACGAACAACGTCCCCGTAATCTATGGGAGTCAGGAGCGAAGGTAGGAGAGAAGAATGAAGCTACTTCTCCGGGTATAGTCAATGAAACATTGCTTCATAAAGTTGGTGAAACCCGAGCTTCTCTTAGGGGAAGTCATCAAATGCACGGAATAGATGGGTGTAAAGAAAATAGTGGAAAATGGGAAGCACAACACTCACACATGGTGAGTGGGAGCGGCAAATGTAAGGCGGTTGTCAAAGTATTACCTGTACGTCTTCATGGACCTGATGGTTCAGTAGACACGTATGCTCTACTCGATGACGCTTCAACCATTACCATGATGGATAACAGTCTAGCGAAGAAATTGGGACTAGGACTACCACTACCACTTTCCTTAGAGTGGACAGGAGCAATGACTCGGTATGAGTCCAAATCAGAGCAGGTGAAGTTGCAGATCTCACAATGTGAAGTTGGTAGCAAAAAATACTCACTCCACAAAGTCCGAACTGTAGATAGATTATGCTTGAGGCCCCAAAATGTCGACGTAAACCGAATAGCCAAACGTTGGCCTTTTGTGTTGAAAGGTGAGGTGGCGTCCCTGAAGAATGCTCAACCTCAAATCATAATTGGTCAAGATAATTGGCCGCTTCTGATATCCCGGAAAATATTTCATGGGCCATGGAATGGTCCCATAGTGTCAAAAACATGGTTAGGTTGGGTCCTGCACGGCAAGTTGTCTCAAAAATATTCGGAGGAAGCCGAAAGATCACATTTCCATTATGTGCATTGAGAGGATATTGAGTCGATAGAAACGGACGAAGATGAACTGGAGGATACCGAACAAGAGAAAAATAGAGGGCTCAGGAGGAATGAAGTTAAAATTTTTGAAAAGGAGGAAAAACAACAGATGAAAAACCCCAAGACTGAAAACGAAAAGCAGCTGGAGAAAGAAGCTGATATGGAGAACGAAAAGCAGAAGAATACAGCAACAAGAAATAATAAATATGGGCCAAGAAAGCGGAAAAGGAATAATGTCGAGTTTGAGGAGAACAAGACTGATCATCACAGCCTATTCTACGACGGAGATGTGGAAGGAAAAGATGAAATCAAGCTAGGGCGACAAAAGACTCGTATGATAGTCGCTGGTGGAAAACTGTTTCGCTTGGGAGAAAGGGGAATAAAAATTGACAACCATGAAAGGATAGCAGAATTGGCAGCAAATATTGGCAACGAAGATAAAAATCAAGATATGAAGCAGAAGAGAGAAGAAGCAGCATTAACGTGGAGTCAAAAAGAAAGAATGAAAGATAAAAAACGAGGTAGTAAAGAACATGAGAAAAATGACAAGGAGAATACAAACAGAAGAAGAAAAAAGCGAAGAAAAAAGAAAAGCGAAAGATGTTGTAGAGAAGGGGTTGGTACCAGAAAGGAAGCGTCATGAATTTGATTTTAAGCAAGAAAGGAAAGAAAGGCGAGAGTGAGAGACGGAGAAAGAGATTCTAAAGAGAGGATTTGGCGCCCCCGAGAATGTTTCCGATTCAACTTCAGAATTGATATAAATTCATTATTCCACATGATTTAAGTTGATTCGGTTCCAAAATTGAAAATAATAAATTTTAATGTTTTCGAAAGTGAATCTAGAAGGTGTTTTTTATCTCTAGAATTTTGACAAATATTTTTCTTGGTCGATTCCAAAGGTTCATTTTTGAAAATAATAAACCAAACGTATGATATCTGCACTCGATAAATTCTCAGACTTATGGATGAGACCTCCCTGAACTAATCAAGAGGATCGGCGACGAAGAAACGTGATCTGCATGGGCAGGAAATTTTTTTTGGAACGTGCTCGCTGTTAATTAATAAAAGGGGGCTATAAATAGCGTATAAAATTTTAGGTAGGATTAACCAAATCAGGATGAATCTCCTTCCAGGTTGTCTCTTCCTGTCCAATTTTTAAAAAAACCCAAATTCGGCTTCAATACAAAAGAAAATTTTCAAGCAAATTTACAGGTTTGGAGGCTAAGCACTGATAATCATCCAGATTATTATTTTTGGTTGCCGAATTGGTTGTTGTTAGGCTCAATCAAGATAGACCCACTACGATGCTATGCCGCAGTATAAGTCAATATTGAAATTTATGGAGGTTGAGTGGCGTTTATTCTTGGACGAGATCCTAATGAATAGCGAAGGAGGGGAGATAGACGCTTGAGTGATGCAAAAGGGATCACTCGGAGTTCACCAACCTCCGAGCGGTTAAAAAGGTTGCACGAGCTCTGCGTTCTGCAAACTGTACCATCGGTTCAAACTAACGCAGTGTGTGCATTCAAGGTTCATAGAATTCAACAATCGAAGAAGACGATTTACGTCCATCCGCAGTGCATCATAAGCGGCACTTAAGTTCCCATGGACCGATTATGATGAAATTTGGTATATGGGTTCTATTTGGGGTCTAGTGTGCCTTGGAGCTTCTGGTTGTCAATCAGTATCAAGGGGTGAAAAGGGGGTTGACATTTTCGAAACGCCATAGCTCGAAAACTGTCGATACAACGGTTTTGTTTTTGGTTTATTATTTTCAATAATAAGCCTTTGGAATCGAGCAGGAAAAAAGAATTTTAACCCCCCCTCAAAATTTGATGTTTTACGTTTCAAGGTACGTAGAATACGAAAATCGAATAAAAAAATTTCCGTCCGTCCGCCGTACGCCGTACGCCGTCCGCCGTACGCCGTACGCGGCACTTTTCTTAGCAACACTGGACCGATTTGGTTCAAATTTGGTATATGGGCTCCATTTGGGGTCTAGTTGTGCCGCGAAGCTTTTGGTTGATGTAGGTCACTTCTAAGGGGTGAAAATTAAGGGTTGAAATTTTCAAGAGTGCCCTAGCACGAAATAAAAGTATCGTTTTTTCACCAATTTCAAATAGTATTGGATTTTTAAAAATTTTTGAGACCACCCGGAGCTCTGTAGGACAAACCGTTCGGTCCCTACGAGTACTTGAAGGTTTTCCTTCGATAAAACAGAATCATGAGTGTGAATCGCAAAAGAGGTCTAATCTCCATTCAAATTTTATCGGACTAAAATGCGATCGCTGTTCATTTCTTCGATTTGTATACAGTTTTGCCTTCTGCGTAACCAGTAATCAAATTTACATATGAAGCTTTCTATTTTTCCAATCGAGTGTGAAGCGTTTAGTTCTTTCTAATAAACTTGATTGTGAAGGTTTGAAGCCAGTATGGTGTGGTAGGTAGTACCTAGCTGGTAGGTAAAAAAAAAGTTGGTAGGTAAAAAAAATGTTGGTGGGTAAAAAACGCTGCAAATCATTGCTCAAAGGCTTCTTCACTCTTCAGATCACTGATCAGCTGAGTGAGCTCCGAAGCCATTTTCAATCCTATTGAATGGAAGTGCTCTTCCAGGCGTCTCCAGCATTCGAGGAGATCTTCTTCACTCCTCAGATCACTGTTCAGCTGAGTGAGCTCCAAAGCCATTTTCAATCCTATTGAATGGAAGTGCTCTTCCAGGCGTCTCCAGCATTCGAGGAGATCTTCTTCACACCTCAGATCACTGTTCAGCTGAGTGAGCTCCAAAGCCATTTTCAATTCTATTGAATGGAAGTGCTCTTCCAGGCGTCTCCAGCATTCGAGGAGATCTTCTTAGCACCTCAGATCACTGCTCAGCTGAGTGAGCTCCAAAGCCATTTTCAATCCTATTGAATGGAAGTGCTCTTCCAGGCGTCTCCAGCATTCGAGGAGATCTTCTTCACTCCTCAGATCACTGATCAGCTGAGTGAGCTCCGAAGCCTTTTTCAATCCTATTGAACGCAGGAAGCTGAAATTTGAGAGGGAAGGTCAAGGGAGAATACAGATGGTGGTAGGTGCTATTGATGGAGAACCAGTGATCTATACAGAAGGGTGATCTATACAGAAAATAATAACCCTTTGAGCAATGATTTGCAGCGTTTTCATTAATAAAATACACTCAATGTTAAAGAAACATAATGTCGGAGAAGAGAGACCCAGAGCTCTGCAGGACTTCATTGGCGTTGATTGTGAAATTAATTAGAAACTAGGTGAACCATGCGGTCATGATTGGAAGTTTCGTCTTAGGTTGGTTTTGTTAACTGGTTTAGATTGACCGACTCACCATTCAAAACCAGTAGGTAACAACCATTATTTCGGGATAACGTGTTTGAGACACTAGACGGTCCCTTATCATTTTCACCGAGAACGGATCATGGGTAGCCACTGCACGTGAAATCTTTTAATGAGCATAAATCGTACAATAATCTGATTATGCAATTTGTAGGGTAGAGGCTGAAGTTTTGAGATTTTCTACTATGCTTCGGATCAACTATTCAATTGTGTTAGGGATACGAAATAGCTACACCCTATGTGCCGCCACTGGGCGGACTTTTGACATGGATATGTCTTTTGGCTGGGGGTTAAGGAATTTTTCGCCACCCTTCTTTTTGCCACAAAAAATGCTACACAAAATCATAGCTACATATCGGTAGCTATGAAGCAAGGTTCTCTAGAATACTGCGATATATTACGTGCGATCGTAGAGTTTTTTTTTTTTAATTCTGTGTATTCATAGAAAAAGTAAATAGGTAGCTACATGTCCATGATCTATTGTTTTTCCGTCTAAGGGAGAAATTTATTATGGCTCCCTTTAACACCTTGTGGATTTCCATCAAACGTTAACCAAAACGGAGTATTTGAAAACTGTTGCACAATCTCATACAGTTTGACATAGATATGTCTTTTGGCTGAGGGTCAAGGAATTTTTCGCGACACTTTTTTTGCCACAAAAAGTCCAATGCGGATACCAGTAAATGGATAGCTACATTTCGGTAGCTATGAAGCAAGGTTACACTTACAACAATGGACATATCTGTAAGCTTGGCCTTCTTGTCGATGACAGAGGGGAGAGTATGAGAACTCACCACTGTTGCTGGGTCGCAGGCCTTTTGATGTTAACCTAAACTGCCTCCTGGTAGCTAGATACGGGAGGAACGTGTCTGAAGGACGGGATAGGTTAATTGCGATCACGAGCTCTGTGGGGGGGGGGGTAAGGAACAACAAAATATCGAGGCACAATTTAAGATTATTAGATTAATGTGAGGTAATTACCTGTGGAGAATCTACGGCAGACTGTGGCTGCTCATGGTGGTGAAGTGCTGAAATGTGATGGCCTGAAGGGCTTATAACTGCAATTGGAATCACTAATGTGACCGTGCCTTATGGGCTAACTTGGCTTCTTGAAGGGAATTTCAACTAAATGTGGCAAGATGTGGCGATGCACTAGCCTCGTGTTTATTGTCTGAACCAGGTATAACACAAGAATAACTTCAAAAGTACAACTAGTAGGAGTTTAATTCAATATGGAACGAAAAGTGTTTTAGCACACAAGAAGTGTGTCGACATCCTGATGGGCAAAAAGTACAACAAAAAAACAACAAAATATTTCCAGTGTTATCATTACAATCCATTATCCATTTGTATTAGCAAGTTTTCAGGCATGTGTCGATATAATATGAGACCAGATTGTTCAATAAGTTATGCTTTAAAATGTTTTTTCTACTAGGAATGTTTGTGTCGATTTTATACTCAATACATGTCTTTACTTCTACACTGTGTCACTATTACCATTGGCCCACCAATCGTGTTGTGGCGATTGTGGCGAAGATGGTCCAACCTTGATGTCCAATGGTCTTACAACGTGGCGGGATGTGGCGAAGATAGGGGAGGGGGGGCAGCTAGGTTCACAGGCTGGGAGCTCTCGGTGACTTTACTGTTCAGAGTCTGGGAAGGGATTGACGTCAGGTTCAATGCTCTGGATACTCCAAGGGGGTTCTCCCCCCTCCACTCCACCAGTTGGTTTGGTGGGAACAGCTTCGTTGGTGGGGGAAGCAACCCGCTTCCCAAGCCTTGGTGGTGGATGCTCACGATGGAAGGCGGCGTCTGAGGCACAGGGGGGTGATGTCATCTACGAGCTGGACCACGTGACCTCAGGATTAGCAATGATTGCCACATGTGGCTCTGCTAACCCTGTGTCAGGAAGGAAATTAATAAATTAATCCAGCTCCATCACTGGGAAGAGAGCACCAGTGAGCGGGAGCTTACGTGTCCATTATCTAGTTTTTCCCTCTAAGGGAGACATTTATCTATATTTCGAATTTCCCCAAGTTAATAAGTGGCTGCGCCAGAGAATTACCTTTGCTCAAACTTTTCTTTTTTTAATCGAGTTTTCTAGTTTCTAAGATTCACAGTTGAGCATGGAGCAACGAAAAACCAACCAAAATTTGTTATAAAGGTTACCCCAACTACCGGATATCAATGTTTTATAGAATCAAAAATGAGACCTTTCAGATTCAATAGGTACATTATGTGCATCAAGAAGAGACACGAAAAAGGGTAGGTATCTAGGTAGAATTATTTAATGCCTTTAAGTAATGCAAAACATTGAAATAAAGATTCGTAATTATTTCAATATTTTGATTAAGTTTAAGTTTTAATTTTAATTTTGATTTTGCCCTTAGGTAATGCAAAACATCGAAATAAAGATTCGTAATTAATTCAATATTTTGATTTATTATTTTCATAAATTTGGAGTCAACCAAGAATTGTTTTGTAGAATAGGTGTTACAATAACGTATCATATGAAAAGGTTTTTATTAAAAAACTAATTATTGCAACGTCATATTGAAATACATCGTTTTGGGCTCTCTTAAAGCTAAAATGGTATGGTAGTTACTTCCTCAACATACGAATACTAACTAAATTACATTGGCTGGAAGTGTCTTGTGAAGTAGAAAGGTAAATAAAAATATAATTTTTAACTTTTGAAATCGAACAATCTACTCCTTATCTAATGGGACGTCCCCAGGAATCCATTCGTTACTGGTCAATATGTTTTAGACAGCTACTTGAAGGATTAATTATCGATTTTATTGAGCTCAAGGCTGAATTAACTTTATACTTCAAGTGTTGTTTATATCGAAAGTAGTAGGTATCTTGAATCAGAGACAATCACATACAAATAGTCTAAACAGCGTTATACGAAAATATATAAAGAAGATGTGAGAAAACAATTGAAAGGCACCTCCCATTCTGCTTTAAACTTCTAGAAAGGGACGTAAATAATTTTATACATTCACGTGGAAGAATAAGTCTCGCTGCGTCCTACGCTGCTGCACATCCCACGTGAGATGCATAATTTCTAACGCACACACAAAAACCTTCGAGTTCCTGAAACTGTGTGCACAACGGGATTTTCGAAAGGTGCTTGAAAACCTTTCGACCCTTCTAAAAATAATTTCGACAGCTCGTCTTGGCACAGAAACACGTGATTTCAAAACGAACTACACAACAGAGGTTTCTCATTCGTGATCAATCTATTAGAAGTTCAAAACATGAAGGGGGTTTAAGGCAAATATTGAAAAAGCTGCAAATTATTACACGAAGGTTTTCGTTTTTTATGAATCACTCGCCTGCATCATTTCCACAACTTTACCTTCACAATCAAGTTTATTTAGAAGAACTCACACTCAATGCGAAGAAATAGGGAGTTCAAGGTGCCTTCATTATGAAATTTGAATACTGGTTGCTAAGGACGCAAAACTGCGCACAACTCGAAGATGAGCACAGCAATCTCATTTTGACAGATAAAATTTCAACGAAGATGCCTATATTGCGATTCACACTCGTGTTTCTGATTTTTCGTTAGACCAACCTTTAAACTCTCATAGGGAGCGAACGGTTGGTCCTACAGAGCTCTTGTTGGTCTCATTCGATTCTAAAAATTCACTACTACTTTAAATTGAGAAAAAAACAATACCTTAGTATCGAAACTTTTTGAGCTAGGGCGATTTGAAAATTTCAACCATTTCAAATGATTTACATCAACCAAAAGTTTTGGAGCACAACTAGACCCCAAATGGAGCCCATGTACCAAATGTCATCAAAATCTGTCCAGGGAACTACGGCGGACAGACGGCCACATTTTTATTCGATTTTAGGATGCTACGTACTTTGAAAAGTAAACCAACAAATTTCTTTTGGGGGAGGGGGGGGGGGGGGTAAAAAAAATTTTTTGGTCGATTCCAAATGTTCATTACTGTAAATATTAAACCAAAATGAAATGACCCATAAATTATTCGGTTTTTACCCAAGTTTCCACAAAACAATATGGTTACATTTTCTACGTCCAAAGCTTTGAAAACAAAAACCCAAATTTACGATTTGTCTGCCTTGCTTTTAAATGCTATTTTTTTTACCGCGTTTTAAGTCACCTTTCACCCTCTCGCCTTCCAACTTCAATACCATATTTCAATCAAGCCAACAAATACTTTCATGTGGCCATAATTGCATAAGCTTAAATAAATAAGCACTTTTATGGGCTGCAGCGCCAAACATTTGATAGGGTAATCCTTATAAATCCAGTAATTCGATTAATTTCTGGAGGCTGCTATGACCCAGTTGACGGAGAGGGTGGTACGGGCGGCTGCTCTTGTCGGAATGGGGAGATCTGGTCATCCTGAAGGAAAGGAGCCATGGTGGGAGTGGGATTGTACCAGGGAGAGACAAAGATCGTTTGCGCTTCTGAATTTATTCAGATTGTCGGGTACTTCGATGTCAAGAGTTGCCTACCTGAAGCAGAATTCAAGATTTAAGAAGACTTGTGAGGAAAAATCAAAGGAGTACTATGGGAGCCTAAGTTTGAGATTTGCTAATGTACGGGATGGATCTGAGTTTTGGAGCTTGGTGAGGTCATTAAGACCGGGTCAGCAGCGGAGGATCGGGCGGATTCCCATGTTTCAATGGGTGAATCATTTCAAGGCACAGTGGAGTCTCGACGGGAGACTGAATATTGAAAACGAATACCGGGGACCACTAGCAGTCAATGAGATGATGGACCAGCCCTTCACTCTGGAGGAACTAAAATTGGTATTGGCAAAGGCTAAAGACAACAAGGCACCGGGCCCGGATCGAATAGCGTATGAATTTTATAAGCGGGCACCTGATTCGTTCCTACTAGACCTCATTACCCTCTTCAATCGAGCTTACGAGCTGAATTCTGTCCCTGCGAGCTTCGCGGAGTCAATTGTTTACCCGCTGTTTAAAAAGGGCAACTTGAATGCAGTTGGTGACTACCGTGGACTGTCATTCATCAATTGCTGTGCAAAGCTGTACTGTGCACTGCTGCTTATAAGGTTGGAGAGCCACTTTGAATCGGCAAAGATATTGAATGAGTGCCAATGCGGGTTTCGCAAAGGTTATAGTACCACTGATGCCATTTTTACCCTGACTAACCTTGTACATCTCTGAATGAATTCGGGTCCCAACAAGAAGCTGTATGCATTTTTCGTGGACTTCAGGGCTGCTTTTGATGGGGTCCGCCACAATCTACTGTTCCAGAAGTTAAATGCAGCAAACGTTGGACAACGCTTCATAGCAGCACTGAGGTCAATGTACGACAATGGTAGAGGAGCAGTGTGGGGAAAGGATGGGCTCTCTCAGTCATTTCCAATAGAATGTGGTGTGAGACAGGGATGCTTGCTAAGTCCCCAGCTTTTTGCTTTGTACATAAACGATCTTGTGGAATCCTTGACATGTGGAGTTAAAGTGGGTGGTACTATCATCAAAGCCCTGATGTACGCTGATGATATAGTTATTCTGGCTGAATCTTGGTGTGACCTGCGGAGGAATATCTATGCCTTGCAGGAATACACTGCCCAATGGGGGCTAACTGTGAACCTCAGCAAGTCGCAAATCATGGTGTTCCGTCGAGGAGGCAAGCTTGGATCTCAAGACATATTTATATTTGATGGTATCCCAGTCGAAATTGTAAGCTCATATAGATATCTTGGAGTTACCCTCACACCGAAGCTCTCATTTAGTAGGCATTTCTCGGAGAGAGCTGCGGCGGCAAAGTTGGCTATTAATAGTGTATATAAAACAGTTTTTTGCCGTCCATCCATTCCTGTGACAGCCAAATATAGGATTTTTAATGCAGTTGCAAGAGCAATCTTATGTTATGGTGCCCAGGTGACAGGTTATGTGATGTCAAATGTCCTTGAGCAAGTGTTGAGACACTTCATTAAGTTGGTCTTTTATCTTCCGAGGAATGCTCCAAACTATTTTGTGTACTTGGAGTCTGATGCTAGGCCAATTTTCGCCTACACATTGTCACTCGCATACCAGTATGCTATCAAGTCCCTGAAGATACCACATGGTAGATACCCAGGAGTGGTTGCAAGGGAAGTTGTCAGGTCTGAGGTATCGTGGTTTCGGGCACTGACTGGACTGGCCCGGCGGCATGGATGTGAGTTCCATGGAGATTTGGAAAGATTGAATGAGTGGCCTGAGCAGCTGGACGAGCTGGTGGAGGTGGTATGTCGTAGCTGGAGTGATGACATGAAGATACGCGCCTAGGCAACGAGGAATCCTCTTTACCCTCTGCTGAACCTCGAGATCCGGCCTGCAAACTTGCTGCTGGACAAAGAGAGTTCTCTTTGGATTCGTCGCTGGATTTTGAGGCTGAGAGGTGCCTTGCTCGCACTCAACGATGGAATCTATTCAAGGTCGGACGCGCCAGGGAGGTTATGCTCCATGTGCAACCTGAATGAGAACGAGGATGTTGTCCATTTCTTCGGAACCTGTCCTGTACTCCGGGAATTCAGACTGCGCTACCTGGGATCGATTGTTTTGGATCGGGAGCAAATGGTCCATCTGTTGGACAATAGACAAGAGTGGCGGTGGGACAATTTGCCTTTCATGCTTGGAGATACCGAGAATTCCTGGTGAAGGAGTTTAATTGGTGAGCGTCCAAAACACACAAAGGATATGACTAGAGCTCGTGTTATTCAGCTTTATTGATACCTAACTTACTTAACTTTTACTGTATACAACTAACTAACTTTATTTAATTCAACTATTACATCTAACAAAGAATATATAATAGTCGGTGGCTCGAGTCATTCCGGCAGACGGGCGTCAAGCCCATTGCTGTATCATGTTTCGATTATTTATTTTTGTTATCACACTTTTTGTCCAATAAACATGTTTTCTTCTTCTTCTAATTGACATTACAGTGCGTTTGCTTGAGATAAACTCACATCAATTTGAAAGTAGAAAATCGGCCAACCGACTCAGACATCATAACTACTGGCATCTTTGCTCGCATTCGCTCACTTGTTGCCCCCCAAGCCCTCAAAGATGAATGTACGGGTAACCTAGTTGGACAGAAACATCTCACGACCTTCCTTTTTCGGATCCAACACTGAAAGACTCATCCATTGCACTTGTCCACACTTTGAAAGGTTTGAAGAAAGAAACCCGATGACTTTGTCTTTATTTTTAAGACAATGTGGGATGGAAATAGCTCCCCCAACCTCCGACTGTCTCCAACACCAACACCCACCGGAAGATGAATTTTGGAATCGTTTCAAAAGCGCTGACGTTTCATAAAATATCATTCAACCCCGAGTAATGAAGATTTTCTCAAGAAATAATTTCCAAGATCATATTCACATCTTCATGTCTTATTTATAAGTTTATCAAATTTTCTTCTAGGACCAATATATTGCTGAAACATCTAGCGACCAATTCATTTAATCTTATAAACAAGAGAACACTTTTCATGCGTCGTTCTTAATACAATTTCATCAAAATTTCAAGATTTGGGTGAATAGTTTTGCCTGGGACGATTGAATTGGACGTGTTTCTGCAGATTTCTTCTACTGAACCAAACGCGACAAAATTTATATGCAACCATCCCCCAACCACCCTCAAAATTTGAGGGGATTCGGATTGAAAAATTGAAGTTTCGGAAACTTTTGAAATATACACTTTATGATATTGTTAACTGTACCAGGCTTACCCTATACCCCTCAATCTATGTTTAAATTTCAGGCTTTTTTAATTAATTGAGTTTCATAGTCATGTATCTTTCCCTACTATATGAAGGTAATTACAGGCGGTAACGCCGCAAGCGTTGCAGTTTTTGAGGGATACAGACTGAGGGGAAAACTTCCTAATGAAATCACGTGATCCAATTTAATTGAAAGCACAATGTGGCGTCCCTGACATTGCAAAAAGGATTCGAGAATGGGATGAGCCGGGGACGCTTTATGAAAGGACGTCACATGAATAGATGCAATCATCTCATTGCTTGGAGGCACATACGGGATGATTGGTCGATTTCAGTGCGCCTTCCTTGTCTACTTGATCTCTTTAGATACACTTGATAACGTTCGACCTTCCTGAATACCTAGAGAATAATGATGTTAGGTGATTATTGACTACACGGTTAGTCCTAACCTATATGCACCAGATTCATCAGGAATAGTCAAGAACATCACGGAATGAAGGTAGTCCTACATTGTTAGAGAGGCGAATCCTATCCTATCCTTGAATCCTATTAGCTCAGACAAGTGGAGGGGACTGGGATCACTATCCAATGCCTATCAAGTTCTCCTTTCACTTATTTGAGGCATTATAGTGAGCACAGCTTATGATAGTCATAAGTGAGGGGAGCTTGAATCCCATCGGATTAATGTTAATGTTAAGTTCCATAATTACTCGTAGGTTCCATTCCTGGATAGTTTTTGGTTCCTGCTCCTCATGTTACGAACCTCCTCCTCACCTTGTCTGAGCCACTTATCGCTTTGTCTGCCTTTTTTGATATTGGTTGTTTCTCCTGATATCCTGACCTTTTTTGGCCTTCCATCTCTCAACCAGTTAGATTCCATTCGTGAAGGAAACAAAATTTCCATGGAGTGGTCAGAACACCAGCAACCAGATGACACAGAATCAAGCATAAATGCAGATGATACAGCTATGATTGCTGGAAAATTCAGAGAGGTGGAGGGTAACCTTGAGAGGCTGGAAAGATGGGTCTTTCACTAAATAGCCTGGAAGACCTACAAGGATCGCGCTAAATGAATCAACATATAACCGCACAACAACCTTCAAGCGTTTGGAAACTCTCCCACTGAAGACAATAACATCAAAGTAGAAGTAAATAAAACCAAGTAAAAACGGTAGAAAAAAAAAACCATCTTAAAAAAATTCCATTCATGCAGCATGAATTATTGAGCAAATATTCAAAGAAATCTTTCAGTTGAAGGTATGGTTAAGAAAAAGAACAATGGTGTTGAAATTTCTATTAAAAAGTTTTTTTTACCACTATTCTTGTTTTTTTCTCAGTATACCATACGAACAAATTGTATGCAGTGGGTATGTATTGAAGATGTTAGGAGTCCATATTCACGTTTTACTCGTCTCCACAAACTCATAAAGTACCCACACGGCTATTGTTGTTTTTTTTCGATTTTCAGTATACCATACCAACATACTGTATGCACTGGGTATGCTTTGAAGATTTTAGGAGTCCATAGTCATGTTCTTCTCGTCTCCACGAACTCATAGAGTACCCACACGGCTACTGCATTTCAGGGTACAACAAATATACACACGTTTTCCAAAACAGATTTCAGTTAAAAAACTTTTCGAAAAAGTCCATTCTAAAATTTTTTAGGCCATTGCAATAGCTTCATTTTCCTTGAAAATTCGCTAATCCGAGGTCTGTCAGTTAAAGTGCACACTGGGCCCACACATTTTTAATTTGTCTTATCGATATAACGGTTGGATAGTACTAGACTCTCTTTAGGTAGGTTGAAGATGGCAAGAGCTTTTCCCATCCTCAACGGTCTAAGGTGGTCCAGAGAAAACTGATCCAAAATAGACGTGAAAACAATTTACATGACAGGCCATTCTGGTAGGCTCTTCATGCTTACCGCATTCTTGGGGAAATCCTGCGGCTTGTACAGAAGATATACAGCGGATACACCGGCCAAGACCTTCAAAATGGCGGGCTCTCCTCTTGGACTGTCCGTCATCGCTCTCCCCTGCTCTCTGTTGATATTGAATAACCTGATGAGGAAAACTCTTGGGAGCTGAAAGTGGAGTATCCAATGGGGCTTGAGGGAGAACCTCGAGGACTAAGCATACGGTTTCTTTGTAGAGTCGAATGAGACCACCCAGAATTCTGTAGAATAAACTCCCTATGAGGACTTGGTCTTAAAATAAATCAGTTCAAAATCCGGCTGATCAAACGCGATCATTGTTATTTTTTAATTGCGTTCCGTATTGTACTCAGTTGTGCACATCCTCAGCAACCAAGGTCCAAACTTTGAAATGAAGACACCCTCAACTCTCAAATCGCGATATCGTTGCTAGTGTACTAGTATTGTGGAAGTACTGCGTTCTATACAGACGGGAGATCCATGCAGCAAAATAATAAACCATTATGAAATAATTTTTTTGTTGTTATGAAATTTGGGACATTTTCGCCCATAACAGGTATATTTAATGAGGAAGGCTTCACCTTGGTGGAGGATATTTGTGAAATAGTCGTAAAATTGAGAACACATGAAACATCAACTTCAAAATTTAACTGGAACAAAGGGGAGGGTCGTAGTGAACCAACTCGGTCTACCTGAATCACATCACAAGTGTCCACTTTCTTCGTCATAATCTTCACTAACGACTTAATCTGCTGGCGATTTATAGTGAAATTTGCATGGGAATTGCATTAGAGAGGAACGCCATAAAGTTTTCTATCGTTTCATGGTTGGGAGGAATTACCATTGAATAGTAACGGCTCGTATCGGCGAATGGAAAGGAAGCGTGCAGTGGAACTCAGCAGAGGACGATGGTTTACGACTTCCATCGCGGGGGTCGGTGACATTTTATGGTTTACCTAGCGGGACCCTTTCTGCGCATTATGGGAATTACTCCATGCAACTCATAATGATTGTGGACTCCTTTGAAGGCAGAGCCGCCACGCAAATGAAGTTGATGTGAATGGTAAATTTTGTGGGAGGTGCGTGTTCTTCAGTGACGATGTTTTCATGTTCACTTAAATTTTTTCGTGCTATTGAGAGATAGCGGGGAAATTATTTTTCCAGCATGCTCCGTGGCGCAGGGAAAGCATCGTATGGGTGGTATCTAATATTTATGAGAGTTAATAGTTGGTTAGGTAACCAAAGAATCATATTAATGGTACTTTTGGTTTATTATTTTCAATAATTAGCAGTTGGAATTTAGCAAGAAAACAAGTTTAACCCCCCTCAAAATTTGATGTTTTACGTTTCAAGGTACGTAGAATCCGAAAATCGAATAAAAAATTTTCCGCCCGTCCGCCGTATGCGGCACTTTTCTTAGCAACCCTGGACCGATTTGGTTCAAATTTGGTATATGATCTCCATTTGGGGTCTAGTTGTGCCGCGCAGCTTTTGGTTGGTCTCTTCTAAGGGATAAAAATTAAGGGTTGAAATTTTCAAGAGTGCCCTAGCCCGAAACTGTCAAATTAAAAGTATCGTTTTTTAACCAATTTTAAATAGAATTGAATTTTTTTAAATTTTTGAATTTTTAGCTAACCAAAACTTGATCGCTGTTCGTTTTTTTGAGTTGTATTCAGTTTTGCTTTCTGAACAACCAGTAATCAAATTTCCATATGAAGCTCCCTATTTTTCGAATCGAGTGTGAAGCGTTTAGTTCTTTCTAATAAACTTGATTGTAAAGGTGTGAAGGCAGTATGGTGTGGTAGGTAGTACCTACCAGTGGTTGGTAGGTAAAAAAAAGTTGGTAAGTAAAAAAACGCTGCAAATCATTGCCCAAAGGTTTATTATTTTCTGTATAGATCACCCTTCTGTATAGATCCCTCCCTACCAATCTTAGGTACCTACTACTTACTAGGGCATTTTTGAAAATTCCCACCCCAACCACCAACCAAATGGAAATGAAGGGTTGATATTTTCAAAAATGCCCTAGTAAGTGGTAGGCACTTATGGTTGGTAGGGAGGGATCTATACAGAAGGGTGATCTATACAGAAAATAATAAACCTTTAGGCAATGATTTGCAGCGTTTTTGATTATATTTGTTGAATGGTGAAATGAGTTGGACTTGTTTGTGTTTTCAGGTACAGGATTTGACCCAAGACAGTGGAATAGTATTTTTACTTTCATGTTGATGCGAGTTGCGATCAGTGCTGATGATGGATGGACACTCAAAGAATCTACAAGTTTTTAGGCTAGTGAGGTCTGAACCAGTCCAAATCAGCTAAGAGAAAAGTGACTGGTTTTGACAGAAGCCAAACAGAGAAACTGATGACCCAAGCAGGTTGCTACTCGAATTCAACCAGTGTGAAACCATTGATTTGGATCACTTTCCCAATCGCCGTTTTGTACTGTCCAATGAAGCAACCATTTTGGAACCAGATCCCATTCGTGCAGTATGTGCTGGATGAGCTGCTGAGCAAATTTTTAAAGTTTTCATTTTTTGAATTTGAAAAACCTCAAATAATATTCTCCTTGTCATCCCAATAGAGTACCCACACGTTTAAATTTTCGGTATAATATACCGAACACTATACTATACACTACTACTACTACTAACACAGGGAAGGTATGTTTTGAAGAATTTACATATTAGGTATTAACCGTTTAAGATTGTTTCGAAACGGAGTTTAGTGAAAAAAATCACAGAAAAGTCTATGCTAAAAATGTTGAGTCTAATTCAATTGCTTCATTTTCTTTTTCGTCGCTTTCAATTCGCTAAAAGTGGCGAAAGAATGTCAGTGGACTCAACAAGAATAGTAAAAGTTGCAAAGTCAATTCGTGGAGTAGCCCTGCTGTTATGGAGTAACTTGACCACAGGACCAAATTTAACCTGCCTATGCCTAGGACCAAATTTAATAAACGTGACCGAACCTAGAGACATATATCATATAGCGCATATCCTATCCATCATCCACGTGCATTTTCACCATTTAAATCTCTCATGCAGATTTACTGATTATGCTCATATATTCAATTCTGTTTTTTTTTTTGTTTCCTTAAGCAAGGTATAAAATTACACATTCAGTCGCTCTTACTCCACAACTCGCTCAGGATGGCTCTCACCCGTTCAGGGCTGTTTCCTCTGTCTCTTGACCTGGTCCCATCACGAGGCGGTTAGACCGCCGACCCGCAGAACCATGTGAACACTGCCTGTCAGTCCACAACCGGTTCTCCAACTTCTATTTAAAGCCTTCCAGACTTCCCTCCTTGAAATTTATATTAATGAGAAATTATCACGGGAACGCCTGGAGAGAGATGCTTGGGACAAACGTGGGCATAAGAGGCCGTGGAACACGCGTTACATCAGTGTCAGGCCATATGGCCACCTTCTGCTCTCGTTAACTCGACGCCACACTCGATAAATCCTTTCACGACTATACCTACAAAACAATGTAATTCCACCGCTTACTTCTAATGACCATAAAAGATGCCGCACCTAAGTTGTAAAACAAGAGTATTGCATTAAACACGCTGGAACATTATAACTAGAGCACCAATGTCCCGAGCACACGATGAAATGAGCACTTCAAGCTCTTCAGGCATCTATTGGTAACTTTGCAAGGATAACAATGAAAGACCTAACAAATAATGTTCAAAAGGTTGGACAAGTGCTGGTGTTTATTCTCTCATAACAACATTAACAGACTGGACCAAGAAAATCATGTTGCTTAAGCTCATTTGCTGATTTCAAGAGTTTTCTGAGTTCTATCCACATGACTTACGAGTAAATGGTAGAGCTTAGTAGGCTTATTAGTTTTATTAGATTCCCTTAGATCTAGAAATCCAGTAAGAATAGTACCTATAGAACCAGTGTGCCATCACAGTTCCCATGACTTTTCCGTCAGCAGCAGCAGTATTCACCATAAGCCAGATTGCCTGCAGCCTAATCCATGCATCAAGAACAACAATTCCATGCGGCTTCATGGATGGATGCTGAGTCCTTCCATCTTAAGGTGGAAGTACCACCCTAAAGGCTGCCAGGATCCTTCATCCCCACCAGCTTTTAGTCCTCCTTGAGCTATCATTGATGTTACAACGAGTGACTGCACATGAGTCTCATTGTAGTATAGATCACCACTCTGACCTCCCAACCATGCTGAAATGTGTTCCTTGTGCTGTCCAGCTGAACACCAAATACTCCCTCCCCCCCTCCATTGAACTTTTGTGCCAACCTTTTCAGAGATAAAGGACCGATCAGTATCCTCAAGTCCTGCTGAGTATACTCGAGTGATACTGAAGGACCTGTATTGTGCCACTTCCAGCTCTACCACAACCACCGACCAGGCCCCTGAGTGTTAGATCTACCCTTATTAATGACGCATTGGGTGTGGCATATCTCCGAGGAGCCTTACGAATCTCCTGCGCTTACCGTACAGTGTCAGAACCCACTATCTTTGTCCTCGCGAGTGTTATACCCATTCAGCTGATGGCTTCAGAGAGGAAAAGAATCTTTGACTGGATGAAGGAGACAGGGTCAGCATAGCCAAGGAAGAAAGGGAGCGCAAAATCGCAAAGTGGCATCATATATGGACGGGAGAACATAGAGGCAGGTGAACTGCACGACTGGTGTCAAACATTCAGACGTGGATGGAAAGGAAACATGGAGAAGTTAACTTCTTTCTTACGCAGTTCTTCATAGGACATGAACTGTTTTATGCCTATCTGCATGAAATGGGAAAGGATCTGCCCCAACATGTTTACACTGCCAGAACAAAGAAGATGACGATGTGCTCCACACCATTTTCAAATGGACCAAGTGGGCGCCTGATAGAAGTCAGCTGATGGCATAACTGGGGTTAGCTCCTCAGAGTTCAGCACCAGAGGCTGTTGTCAGCAGGATGCTGGAAGGTGAAAGGAGCTGGACTCCTGTAGCGGAGTACACAGAGAGCATCCTGACAAGGGTACTCTTAGAACGAGAAAGAGAGAGGAGGGAGCATCTGGTACGCCCCCTCACCCAGAACTGATCACACACCTCAGTACTCAGTCCGAAGTAATGTGTTAAACGGTTCCGGGCTGAGTTCCAACGTAGGAGAAAAGGAGGTTTTTTTAGTGGGTTTGAATCCCTACAACCTGAAGACGCGGACCCTTCCTTTGGATCTTGAAGATTTTCTCACCTGCCCTCGGGAAAAAAATGCTTATTAATTCATTGGCCAATGACAGGATTTTTGTAGCTTCAAGTCTGTAACAATTTGTTTGAAGGTGACACGTTGTATGAAAGTTACAAGTAGTCAGTCAAGTCTTTCACGTTGATGTGAGTTGAGTCACAGAAGAAGAATAAGTCCTGAAGTAAGAAGAAAAGTAAGTCAAAACATTGAATCGTTCTATTACAAATAATCTTGTAATAGTTATTCGTGTCCAACTAATTTCGACACGAAAACTACACTGCGACTGCGACTGTTTCGATTTCGATTCGTTTTTTTTCGCATTTGTGCTGTCACTTGTATTTCTATTTTTATAATCTTTATTCCTTGTTCGTGGCGTACCAAATTCCATTTGTACAAACACAATGGGCCTTAAACTTCCTCCTTTTTTGTTTTCAACACCCGTTACCTTCATACAGGTACTAGGGCACTCAAACTGTGCTGATATGACACGTGGTCATACGCACGTCTAAGATTCAAGATAGTGTCAAGTTTCTGATTAGTTCTTTCAATCATTATTTAGACGTAGGCACGCTCAGTCATTCTTAGTATTGTAGAGTTCGTCATCACTCCTCTTGCTGCCACAACTCAAACAATCAACCTCGGAGGTTTCACACAGATAGAACTTTACCACACAATAATGGAAATTAGGTAGGTACTAAGTTCACATACGTTTCATCAATATACTTCTACTGTTTTTCCTTAATTTAGGTAGATACATAACATTTGGTCCTGGTACGGATTGTTTTGAAATATTTCGCTATATATAGATTTCATATATGAATCAGAGCCAAATTTTGTTGACGATGTTATTTCTCGTTGGTACTTTTGGTGATAATAAACTCAACCAGTGACCGTGATAATACGGTTTGTTGATACTATTAATGTAAAAGCTACAGGTGATCCATCAAAAGAATTATAAACCGTTGTGTAATAATTTGCAAAGTTTTTCTTAGAGCAACCACAGGCAAACTAAAAGCCATCACTCGCTGGTGGACTCACGATGTTTTGTCAACTCAAGGATCTTCAAAAAACACATTTTCTTGAGGCATGTGGTTACCTTTCCTTTTACAGGAAAGATTTACAATATTAGCAACAGAGGAAAGCAGTCGTAAAAAATGTGCTCAAATGTAGGTAAGTACGAGTGTTTTAGAGTTGACTGCTCTTCTTATCCGCAAACGATGGATACTTACTGCTTCGACGAGTTACGGTGCTTGAAGGTTTCTGGACCGAAATAAATGTATGGTATGAAGGGAAAGAACCACGAAATGAATCGAATAAACCGGCAAAACACCATATGAGCCAGTGAAGAAATTTACAGTCAAAATAATTTGTGAGATTAGGTTTGAGTGTTTTCCGTTTTTAGTAGTCAGTGATTACGTTCATTCCTTTAACGGCCTGTTAGAGTGTTTTGTGTTCTTAAGAAGGGGAGTACTTCGCTGGAACCTGATCCTCTATAGGACAGCTTAGGCCTCGGAGGATGACTTTCAAAGGATTGGACCTCTTTTAATGCCTGCATACTTTATTAGTCGAGGGTCCAATAAAGGTACAGCGGCGCGGCTGTTCTATATTTAGACCAGAAAGTCCTCCGGAAGGCCGGTCCTGGAAACCTGCTGGGGGAACCTTTGCTCTTCACATCATAGCGATCCCCTTCCCCCGTGTTCTCAAGCGAGTTGGCAACGAATTAATTGCACAACGCAAGTTCCCTAAATCGCGAGAATGAAAACTTAACCATCATCAACTAAGTTGCTACAGTAGGTTGCTCGAGAAGTGTGCATAACCTGCTAATCCTTGATTAAGCAATTTCTGGGTTGATTTTGAGATCAGGAACAATTGAAGTGTCCATATACAACACCATATGAACATTGCAGCAAATGGTTGGTAACAACAAGATCAGTTTATTCTTCTCTTTCAAATCTCAACCTGTCCTGTGATCTTACGCCGCATTTTGTATTATAATAGGTTATGTGCCCAGAAATATACCTTTAATGCTTTGTGAACAAAAATGTCTTTTCAGTTATGTTGGCTGAATGGATGATACTGAACTCGAGCGGAAAACAACAAATCTAAAATAACAAACTGAAATTTTTCTTTTAAAAAATGGATCGGAGGGCCATAAATTAAGTCCACTACAAAGAAATTACCTAATTTTTACCATTTATTGTAAACAATATTAGAAGGAGGAGATGATTTTCTCTAAAAAGCAATTAGGAAGCATTCTTACAATGGTAGAAATACAATGGAAAAATGGGCAGAAACAACAGGAAAAAAGAGATTTTTCAAGCGGAGTAAAATTTACTCCGAGAAATTCCATTAAGTACCCATTTTTGACCGATTCCATTTCAGGGTTAATAGTATCGAATTTTTAGAATCGAATGAGACCACTCAGAGCTCTGTAGCACCAACCGTTCGGTCCTTTTAAGAACCTGCGGGTTGGACTAATGGTAAATCAGAAACACGATTGTGAATCGCAAGAGATGCCGTTGAAATTGGAGTTGACCAAAATGCGATCTTTATTCGTTTCTTCGAGTTGTCCTCAGTTTTGCGTCCCTAACAACCAGTAATAAAATTGCCTAATGAAGGCACCCACAATTTCATATTTCTTCGCATTGAGTGTGAAGCGTTGATTTCTTCCAAATAAACTTGATTGTGAAGCGAAAATGTGGTTGGTAGGTAGTGTTCTGTCAGCAGACGAGTGATCTATGCACAAAAATAAACCTTTGTGTAACAATTTGCACTGTTTCGTCTTTGGTACCTCCGATTCAAATGTCACATTGTCATGATGAAGAAAATCATCTATCACTTATCACTTACAGGAAGGTACTTGAGATCCTAGGGCGAGCCCCCTGAAACGTCAGGACAGTTTCGTCTTGGTTTTATTTACATCTCCGTTTTTGTTTCTTTTCCCGTATTGAATAACGACGAGTTGCAACGAAGACGTTACGAAACAGTGATTTATTACACGTAACATGACAGTAACCTTCAACTCCTCTGGTTGCTGTTGCATTGTCAGTTGCAAGGCCACTTTACCAATTCAATCGATAGTAAAACAATTATACTGAAGATTTTTGAGAAACCAGTTAAGTACAAGAATTTAACTAAGCCAACAATAAACTCAGTGAAACAAGTTTTTCCACAAACCGTTCAGGAACCATCATGGCGCCGAGAAGGAACAATGCAAAATCTGAGAAACAGAAGTAAAAGTTTTGCAGTGAATCTGCAGGTCGTAGAGTAAGTCTTCATTTAATGAAGACTTACTCTACGACCTGCAGATTCACTGCAAAACTTTTACTTCTGTTTCTCAGATTTTGCATTGTTCCTTCTCGGCGCCATGATGGTTCCTGAACGGTTTGTGGAAAAACTTGTTTCACTGAGTTTATTGTTGGCTTAGTTAAATTCTTGTACTTAACTGGTTCTCTTGAGAGTTTACCATCTGATGTTCTGAATTTTTTCAATCGTGGACTGACGTTTTGACTTACTTCTTGATGCTTTTGCCCTTTTTGAGCCTTGACCTCCTCAACAATATTCTACCATTCAGCGGGGTCTTGAGCTTTAGTCCTCCATCTGTCTGCTCTTACTCATCTCAAATCATTCTCGACGTCGAATAGTCACTATTTCCTGGGTTTGCCTCCCGGGTTTTTCTGTAATACTCTCTTGGGTCATGGTTCACTTCCATTCTCAACGCTTGGCAGATCCAAGCGATTCACGTAAATTTTGGTCAAGATATCTGGTTTCCGTGGAAATTTCGAAGCTAATTATTTGTGAGGATTCTCCAACTACTACCACTCAGAGCACTCTATTGGACGTACGAGAAACTTCTTTTACCACCAGTACGCCTAGCGGGAGTTGCCACTTCCTCTAAGATACCGCCTATTTATTTTAGTCGTAAATCACTAGCTAGTGCTTACATAACAAATGAAAACATTATTTTACCGTACTACTACGAACTACGATGTACTAGATCTCAAATCAAAAATACTAAGGAAAAATACAACTAAAATTGAATAAAACTCGGCGCTTTGGCCTCGGCGGGGGGCTCCGCCCCCTGCACCCCCCGGTTTATTTCTTTTTCCATACTCAGTATGAAATCATAGGAACACAGAATGTGTTTTTGCGTCCAGTCATCCGTTAAAATTACTAGTCATCCGTTAAATAAAAAACAACAATAATAAATCTGGAGTTGACATTAACATGACAACCAATAAACATATCACCAGATGTTTTTTCTGTCGCTTTTTCGTGACGATTTTTTTTCGGTAGGTCATCGCAAAAACACATTCTGTGTTAAAATACTTTTTTAAAAACAGACTTTTATTACCTATTTGCTAATAAAATTAACTAAAAAGCTAAAAATAAATTACCTCTAATAAAAAAAACGCTGCAAATCATTGCTCAAAGGTTTATTATTTACTGTATAGATTTACTGTATAGATCCTTCTGTATAGATCACTGGTTCTCCATCAATAGCACCTACCACCATCTGTATTCTCCCTTGACCTTCCCTCTCAAATTTCAGCTCCTGCGTTCAATAGGATTGAAAATGGCTTCGGAGCTCACTCAGCTGATCAGTGATCAGAAGAGTGAAGAAGATCTCCTCGAATGCTGGAGACGCCTGGAAGAGCACTTCCATTCAATAGGATTGAAAATGGCTTTCGAGCTCACTCAGCTGATCAGTGATGTGAGGAGTGAAGAAGATCTCCTCGAATGCTGGAGACGCCTGGAAGAGCACTTCCATTCAATAGCATTGAAAATGGCTTCGGAGCTCACTCAGCTGATCAGTGATCTGATCAGTGAGCAATGATTTGCAGCGTTTTTTACCTACAAACGTTGTTTTTACCTACCAATTTTTTTTTACCTACCAACTATTGGTAGGTACTACCTACCACACTATAATGGCTTCACACCTTCACAATCAAGTTTATTAGAAAGAACTAAACGCTTCACACTCGATTCGAAAAATAGAAAGCTTGATATGGAAATTTGATTACTGGTTACGCAGAAGGCAAAACTGTACACAAATCGAAGAAATGAACAGCGATCGCATTTTAGTCAGATAAAATTTGAACGGCGATTAGACCTCTTTTGCGATTCACACTCATGATTCTGTTTTATCGAAGGAAAACCTTCAAATACTCGTAGGGACCGAACGGTTTGTCCTACAGAGCTCCGGGTGGTCTCAAAAATTTTTAAAAATTCTGTACTATTTAAAATTGGTGAAAAAACGATACCTTTATTTCGAGAGTTTTCGAGCTAGGGCACTCTTGAAAATTTCAACCCTTAATTTTCACCCCTTAGAAGTGACCTACATCAACCAAAAGCTTCGCGGCACAACTAGACCCCAAATGGAGCCCATATACCAAATTTGAACCAAATCGGTCCAGTGTTGCTAAGAAAAGTGCCGCGTACGGCGTACGGACGGAAATTTTTTTATTCGATTTTCGGATTCTACGTACCTTGAAACGTAAAACATCAAATTTTGAGGGGGGGTTAAAATTTTTTTTCTTCCTCGATTCCAAAGGCTTATTATTGAAAATAATAAACCAATATAACACTTTATCACAGTCCCAATTTTATAAATAAAAGCGTGTTACATTGTGATAGCAAGAGGAAAAACCTCGAAAATTATGTAGTTAAACACCAAAAAGGGAAAATTATAATCTCAGGGAAAACATACTTGATGTAGTAGGTTGTTGTACGTAAATATCTATACCAACAATTTGTAGTATGATTCACACTTATTGCCACACTCATATCCGCCATCATACGACAACAGTGACTTACTATCTAATAGTTTTGGAATACTTTTATCTATACTCGTATTCATGTTTTGTATTGCACGATCGACGCATGTTGTAATACTCACTAGATCATGGGAGTAGTACTTAATAACCACAGCGTATCCAGATAGGTAGGTGGGTACGCTTTGAAGTCGCCGCCGTGCCCATCTGTAAACACAAACTAACCACCTCCCATACTCGATGATCAGATTAGCGTTTCAGGAGTAAGTACCAATGAGTTAAAATATGTTTCCAAACCCCATTTTTTCCATTTCCATTTTTTTGTTAAAAAGGTTTTATTTTATTATTTTTCCATTTTATAGTAAATTTCATTTTTCAATTTTTATTGGTCCTCAATTTAAATCTAAAATTAATTTACCTGCAATTTTTCAATCAGTTTTCGTAATGTAGATCTATTTCCATACTGTGAATCAGTTTCAATAAGGTAAACCAGAAGCCACATTTTGTAATCCGGATCAGTTTCCATATGTTTCGATGAGTTTCCGTTCTTGGGATCGGTTACAGGAGGTATTTAGGTCACTTTCCTACTTAGCAATCAACTCTCTTATCCCCTAACAGTTCGACTTCCCTCATATTTGTTAGGTACTTGGTAGTTCTGACAACACATTCAACCACTCACCATAACCAAAACACAAAGCCATGACATGATAGACGAGGGAGCTATGTGCTACATCCACTTGGTAGAAAACCCTCATCACCTAGTTGTACTATATACCACATATTTGGGGCACTATGCAGTTCTGACGATCTCCTATACCATCACCTACCCAACTATATTATGGATGACGGGGAAGCTATGTGCTACACCCTCATTGTAGAATACCCTCTCATCACATAATTGTACGAGTAACTATTAGGTATATCCCTCACATTTAATAGACATTTATCGCTTCTGACGATCTCCTATACATTACCTACCCAACTATATTATGGATGAGTAGGAAGCTATGTGCTACACCTACTTGGTAGAAGGAAAAAAAATTGTCCTCACATGACAACCCGAATTGAGTACCTCCACTTTCGCGTTGAAGTCGGTCAAAAAGAAGATGCTAAATATAACACGTTGTATTAATAAAATTTGGACTGTGATAAACTGTTATCTTTATAAAGGGTTACTTTTCTTATTACAGGTAATTATTTCAACTTTTTACTCCATTTTATTAAGAAATAATAAAGGCTAGTTTTTAAAAATGTTTTTCATAATTTTTTCTTTATAAAGGTCTAAATAAACGGGAAATGAAGCGAAAAAAAAAATTTCACTCTAGTTCAGATTCTAGAAATGTGTGCCCTAGAGGTCATTTTGCCTGGTTACTTGCAAATAATGTGTGGCTTTCGAGTGCCCTGGAGGTACATTTGTCCGTTGAAGGGTTAAAGAGTTTCTTCCAACTTTTCGGTTCCAATCCGTTGCTAAGTTGGTATATTCGAGAACAAATTCTTGAAGCGTTCACAGGGCAACGTAGAAAATAATCTTCGTGCAACATTCCTGATCAGTGTAGAAATCTCGTCCAATTTCGGGAAAGACTGGTAGTTCATGACTCCCCGGGTCGATAGCTTATTTAAATCCGGACTAGCGCCTACGTAAAAAGCGAATCCCATCATGTGCGTCATAACTGGGAGACATTAGAGGCACCTCTTTCTCCTCCGATTCCTTTTTAGCCTTAACCTTGCCAAGGGCGGTTCGAGGGTAAATATAGAATTGGAAAGGTGGGCGTGCACAGACTTACACTGGCACCATGATTTCAGACTTTCAAACTACCATCATCTTTATAGGTATCTCCCACCCCCCTATAATATGTGTTCCTTTCTCCTTTGGACATAGTTTTTCCATATTCATCGTTGAGTCTATTTTTTCTCCCCCCCCCCCCCCTTCAGAATGGATTGCAGTACAATCTAAGAACTACTTTTCCAGTAGGTCGAGTTGTTGGCAAAAACATATTGTTGTTCCCCTAAATGGATGCATTCCAGAGGACGTCCCGTTGAATAAGGATTAGCCGGGGGGTTTTTTTTTTAGCTTGGTTCATTTTGAACCAGAAAGCGATAAAACATCCATTTTAGTATATTTTTGCTTCCTCACTACCGAAGGTAGGGAAGCTTTGTATTCGTGAAAGAAGTGAAAAGAAAAAACGTCTGCCAAGTTGGGTGGGCAGTATAGCTTCCTCACTCATTGTAACATGGACGTATAGAATCAGTTGGCGAAAACTCGGCGGGGGCTTCGCCCCCTGCACCCCCGGATGATTTCTGCTTAGAGCCTAATGGCTAAAATGTGACATACCTTGAAAAGGTTTTTGCTCCCTCTCCCTCTTTATCTTTCTTCCACTGTAATATTTTAGCTCACTCAGCTGATCAGTGACCACTCAGGCACCTTCAGCATTCTCCATTGACCCGCCCTCTCAAATTTCAGGTTTCTGCGTTCAACAGGAGAGGAAATGGCCTTGGAGCTCACTCAGCTGATCAGTGACCACTCAGGCACCTTCAGCATTCTCCATTGACCCTGCCTCTCAAATTTCAGCTTCCTGCGTTCAACAGGAGAGAAAATGGCCTTGGAGCTGATCAGTGATCACTCAGGCGCCTTCAGCATTCTCCATTGCATGCGCAGCGGCTATTGCTTGACCAATTTGATTGAAACTTATAGGGTGTCTCTTAGAAGTTAGTTCCTAACTTACCTCCAAATTTGAGCAAAATCGGTTCATTAGAAACCGAGAAACCGAGGTTCCAGGAAATTCACGTTTGCGCATGCGCACTCGCTCCTATTGATCCGAAGGTGCTGAAATTTATAGGGGACCGTCTAGGACCTAACCCGCACAATCCCTGAAAATTTCATCAAAATCGGACCACAGGTTAGTATAGTTTTGCCCGGGACAAGGATTGACCACAGACAGACCGACAGACAGACAGACACGGAACCAAAATTGTTCGGGAAGCTCTAAAACGCAAAAAGCAAGTGGAAATTTTGATTTTGGAGGACTTTTTTTTTCACTTCTTTCACGAATACAAAGCTTCCCTACCTTCGGTAGTGAGGAAGCAAAATTGTCCTCCAAAATCAAAATTTCCACTTGCTTTTTGCGTTTTAGAGCTTCCCGAACAATTTTGGTTCCGTGTCTGTCTGTCTGTCTGTCTGTCGGTCTGTCTGTGGTCAATCCTTGTCCCGGGCAAAACTATACTAACCTGTGGTCCGATTTTGATGAAATTTTCAGGGATTGTGCGAGTTAGGTACTAGACGGTCCCCTATCAATTTCAGCACCTTCGGATCAATAGGAGCGAGTGCGCATGCGCAAACGTGAATTTCCTGGAACCTCGGTTTCTCGGTTTCTAATGAACCGATTTTGCTCAAATTTGGAGGTTAGTTAGGGACTAACTTCTAAGAGACACCCTATAAGTTTCAATCAAATTGGTCAAGCAATAGCCGCTGCGCATGCGCGAACTTTAAATTTATTGTTACAACCAAAACTCCGCAACTATTCAACCAATTTCGATGAAATTTTCAGGGATTGTGCGGGTTAGGTACTAGACGGTCCCCTATCAATTTCAGCACCTTCGGACCAATAGGAGCGAGTGCGCATGCGCAAACGTGAATTTCCTGGAACCTCGGTTTCTCGGTTTCTGAAGAACCGATTTTGCTCAAATTTGGAGGTTAGTTAGGGACTAACTTCTAAGAGACACCCTATAAGTTTCAATCAAATTGGTCAAGCAATAGCCGCTGCGCATGCGCGAACTTTAAATTTATTGTTACAACCAAAACTCCGCAACTATTCAACCAATTTCGATGAAATTTTCAGGGAGTGTGTGGTTTAGGTCCTAGACGGTGGACCGCTAAATAAAATTCTACGTTGAAAATACAAAATATTATAAACTATAATACCTTATAAAAATTATAAAAATATTATAAACATTAATACCTGCAACCCTATCCCGCATATTATCGCCAATATTTTGGTATTCAATAACTCTTTGAATCATAATTTTTTCGCCAACTGATTCTATACGTCCATGTTACAATGAGTGAGGAAGCTATACTGCCCACCCAACTTGGCAGACGTTTTTTAATAATGAACCTTTGGAATCGACCAAGAAAAACATTTTTCAACCCCCCCTCGAAATTTGTTGGGTTTACGTTTAAAGGTACGTAGAATCCAAAACGCTGCAAATTATTACACAATGGTTTATTAATTTTTATTTTTCTATGTAGATCACTCGTCTGCAAAGCCACCAACCATCCAACATGAAGAAAAACATCGATCGTATTTCGGTCAGCTTTAATTTGAACGGAGATTAGGCCTCTTTTGCGATTCACACTCGTGTTTCTGATTTTTCGTACGTCCAAACTTTAAATTCTCGTAGTGAGCGAACGGTTTGTCCTACAGAGCTCCGGGTGGTCTCAAAAAATTCTAAAAATTCTATAGAATCTTAAATTGAAGGAAAAACAATACCTTTATATCAAAATTTATTTTTGAAACCTTAGAAGTGACCTACATCAACCAAAATCTTCAGGGCACAACTAGACCCTAAATGGAGTCAACATACCTAATTTCATCAAAATCGGTCAATGCTAAGTGGCAAAAGTGCCGCATACGGCGTACGGCTGACGGACGGCCAAGTTTTTATTCGATTTTTGGATTCTACGTACCTTGAAACGTAAACCATCAAATTTTGAGGGGGTGTTAAAAAAAATTGTTCTTGGTCGATTCCAAAGGTTCATTTTTGAAAATAATAAACCAAAATCAAATAAATATTTGGCCGTCCGTCCGCCGTACGCGGCACTTTCCCCACTTAGCATTGACCGATTTTGATGAAATTTTGTATGTAGGCTCCATTTGAGGTCTAGTTGTGCCCCGAAGATTTTGTTTGATGTAGGTCACTTCTAAGGGTTCAAAAATAAGGTTTGAAATTTTGAAAACGCCCTCAACTTCTCAACTCAAAAAACTTTGCTATAAAGGTATTGTTTTTCCATCAATTTAAGATAGTATAGAATTTTTAGAGACCACGCGGAGCTCTTTATGACAAACAGTTCGTTCCCTACGAGAATTTAAGGGTTGGACTTACGATAAATCAGAAACACGAGTGTGAATCGCAAAAGAGGCCTAATCTCCGTTAAAATGTTAGCTGACCGATATGTGATCGATGTTTTTCTTCAAGTTGGTTGGTGGTAACAATGGCAAGGCCGTGTTCTTTGCAGACGAGTGATCTATATGAAAAAATAATAAACCTTTGTGTAATAATTTGCAGCGTTTTATTTAGCTTTCGACTGCACAAAACAGTTTTACTGTACGTAATTTGAGTCAGAATTATTGGTATTCTTTGCCCCCTCTCTCTATAACACCCTCACCATATTTTGATTTTCATTTTTAAATCCAAGAGGCTACAATTGCACGTCAGTGAAGAAGCAGTACGTTGACGACCTATTCAGACGCCTCATGAGGACTAAACCCTGTGGATGTAAAGGAGACGGTTTGAGTGCATCGAATGTCACTCTAGCTTTTAAATGAAGAGAGACTTAGTGAAGTATCTTAGTAGTTCTTTTAATTCAATCATTCATTCATATCAAACGTATGTTGCTAATAAGTATAACTTGGTGCAATAAATTATTCTATGAGAAAAAAAAGATCCACGATCTACGATGCCCAATGTGAAAATTCTGGTACTCTTCCCTCGGTGCCAGTTTGGCGGTGTCACGTCGAAACGTTCAATTTTGATCTGTGTAGAAGATCACATCTGCGTTCAAGGTGAAACACCCCAAAAATCTTCGAAATAAGGATTCTGGAGCCCTGACGCCACTGAATAGCAAGCCTTAAGCTGGGTTCACATAGGTGCGTAATGTCCGTAATGCACATTTTTTGTTGGAAATACCTTGTAGAATTGAGCCCTGAAGTTTGGCTGTATCTTTCTCGGACACCCTGTATAAATCCTTATCTTCAGCACGCATGAATTCAATAATGTATCCACATAATTATGAATCTTTCCAGGTTTATTTTGTATCATGTACTACATTTTTATACAAACGAGTCTCGTCACCATCAGAGCTAGCCTGAAAAATGACAACTATCTAACAAGAAAGTAGAAAGATTAAAATATTATTCAACGAGATGAAAGGTTATCAGCCCGAGTGATTACGTTAACAACTCTCCCAACTGAGCAATAGGTACCGCTAAATTGTTAAATGCTGTTAGAGTGCTCTTATCTGAGTGCCTTTTCATCTTTGATCTCAGATAGATACCAGGTTTATCTGTTCCAAAAACATCAGGTTCCTCAAAATTGAGATAAATTTATCCTGACGTCCAATTATTAATTTTCCGTGGAACAAAACCAAGTACTTACTTCCTAATCTTTTTATCTTTTTTTTACTTTATTATTATTTTATTCTTACTGTTTTTACCTCGGGAAACGGGAGAATAATCATGGCACATAAACAGTACAAGAACGGGTTTGTTATACGGTATAATAGCGGTAATTAACTAAATAAGCAGTGCTCAATGAATGGCAGTACTAGAAGATCTGGACTGAGCTAAGATGGCGGAACAGGGCAAACGGGGGGGGGGGGACAGTGCCGCTCTGATTTTGTACTTTCGGGGAAATAGACTAATGTCGTACTTATAATGTTCTTTTACTGTACTTAAATATACTCTTACTGGTTCTTATATTCCGGTTTGCAATTGAACGAAGTTGCATTAACAAATTGGGGCAGAACGGGGCGGTAGCGCTGGCCTCTGTGGGCAGGCGTCCGAACTAATGGTGTTTGTACCAACAATGGGAATGGGCGGGGAGTTCAAACAGCCTCCCCCCCACCAAAGAACTACAGTGAACTGAACTATTGTTCTTTTGGTAACGGACAGAGCTTTACTAACGGTTGTTTGATATCCTCTGAACTAGTGGGTACTTGGGCTACACAGGCTATGCCATCGGTACCGGTTATTAGATCTAAGATTGTATACATGATCCACTGTAACAGAGAGTGATTATCGTCCATAACCAGTACACATCGCCTATCGGGGGTGTTCCATTTAGCACGTGCTTGTAGACCTAGCAGGTACTCGGTACTCCAGCATCTCCAGAACTGGTTGGTCATTTGGTTCACAAATGTCCGCTTTGGAACTAAACAGGTGCTGGAAGTATGATCTATCGATGATTCGAGCATTGCCATTAACGCCCTCAGTTCACCGTCGAACAGCTGTTAGCTAAAGTTCAACATTCCAGATGTTCAACATACCTTCGATGTCTCAAGAGGTTTCGTACTGAGTGAAAATAAAACGCTTGTTTAAAATTTATAGTAACAATATTTAATTACCTACACATATGTATTGTACAACAACTGCATCGAAAAAAGATCTCCATTCAACAATAATATGCTATAAAAAGATGTATTATTGCTTGTTTTCTACAAAATATACATTTCAGGTACGATTTCAACGTAAACTTTACAATAAATATAGACGATCCGTAGAAACGTGTTTAAATTATTTACTTGCATTATTCTTCACACATTCAGTTTTCAACATTTCTTATTCAAAAAATTCTATGATAAAAAACTAGGTATTTTTTTCCATTGACATTTTAAAATTTTTATAAAAAATTCCTTTATATACAAAAATCGTGAGACTAGACAGGGGCAAGTCATATTGATATTAAATCACAACATACACTAAAGTCTTCAGAAAATTCAAAAAATTATAGCGACGATTAATTTTTCATCTAAAATCGGTGGTTTTTTTCCAGCGCAGTAATAGCAAAAGGATCCGTATCCTACCAAATACCTAAAAACCATGTATAAAAATATTTTAAAATGTTTACAAGCCTTTGATGATTAAAAAAAAATCTACATTCAGTGGTTTCGAATGAGGAGAAGGGATTCGTTTTTGGGGGAATAAAATAGTAGGTGAGGATTTCAGTTCTTGGGAGGGACTTGAGCTTCAGTAAGCCCATGAGTGCGTGGAGGAGCCCCAGTTTTCGAGCGCGATGGTGGACGGGTGGGAGAGCATGGCATCCGCAGTGCCGTGGGACTCCTGCACGGCGTGGAAACCGTAGTTCTGGCCGTTGTTGTTGTCCCAGTACTCGGCAGAGGCTACCGAGTATTTTAAGGCGATTTCGAGGCGGCAGCCGGGCATGAGGTCGTCGCCTGGGACGATGAACGTGAATCTGTAACAGTCAAGAAACCATCGCATTGTAGGCGATACCACATATTGCTTCCGAATCTACCAAGTAGGAATCTAACCAAGGTAGGAAGCTAACCAAGGTAGGAAGTCTACAAAGGAAGCTTTGTTTTCACATTTCAAGGTTGAGGAAAAATGTTCTACAAAATCAAAATTTCCACTCGCGTTTTACGTTTCTGACCTTTCTGAACAATTTTGGTTCCTTGTCTGTCTGTGTGTCTGTCATGAAATCCTTGCCACAGCCATAACTTCTACATTTCTTACCCGATTATGATGAAATTTTCAGGGATTGTTCGGGTTGCTGTGTTGATGGTCCCCTATGAAAATCATCACCTTCTGACTGAGAGCCTCTACACATGCGCAAACGTGAAATCCTTGCCACAGCCATAACTTCCACATTTCTCACCCGGTTTCCCCTTCCCTTCCCTTCACGGATAGTCCCCTATGAAAGTCATTGCCATTAGACTGATACTACCCACTGCGCATGCGCAAAATTGTACTTCCTTGGTACAGCCATAACTTCTACACTTTTCCAACAATATTCAGAGATAGTACGGGTTGACGTGTAGAGTCCCCTATGAGGGTAGTGGAAGGTACTTAGAGATTGATGTTTTGAGATCAACTACTACGCATCGTATCATCCATACAATCGGGTTATGGATACGAGGAAACTATGTGCCACACCCACTTGGCAGACGTTTTATCATTCCTGACTCTTGAAATTTAGCTACAAATTAGGCTGACAGACTCTGGAGCTCCTATAGAAGCTTTGGAGCATTAGAAATTGTTAATATTTTTACGAAAAAGACTATTTTGGTTTGTTATTTTATATAATAAACCTTTGACGACGAGCAAGAGAACCCCCCCCCCCCTTCCCCCTAATTTGATGATTCACTTCCAAGGTAAGAAACTAGGTAAGAATCCAGTTAGCTAGATTATGATTTTGATGAAATTTGGTAAATTTGCTCCGTTTTGGGTCTAGTTGTGCACCAGCCTTTGGTTATTGTCAGTACTTACCTAACTTGTATGGGGTTGTGAAGGTGGGGTTTGAAATTTTCAAAAACCCCAAGCTCAAAAACTTCCAATATAAAGTTAGTCATTTTTCAACAATTTAAAATACAGACGACTACCTACATAGAATCGAATGAAACCGGCCAGAGCTATATAGCATAATAATATAGAGTTTAATTTTCAGGTACGAATGAAATCACCCATATTGAATGTGAAATTAGTCAGAATTACACGTGCCTCCCAGCGAGTCCCTCCTCCCACCACCGACCATTCTAGTTGACAGTTCTAACGCTAGAGTGTGCTACCCAATAACTAGGCAGTTGGACGAAGTGTTCAGGACTTATTTAAGTTGTCTCAGTTATACTGAGTTGGACGAATGATAAATCATAAACACTGGAGTGAATCACGCATGATCCATTCACTGTGTGGTTTTAGGCGAAAGTAAGCACTGGCTTTGTAGAGATCCAGGTTCAAATCCCCGAGACATCAATTTTTTCATCTCGTTGCAAAATTAAATTGCACTATTTTTAATGAGATCTACAGAACTTCAGAACAGTTGTTTATCTTCACTAACAGGAAGATTCGAATTGAAAATGTTTTATCTTATAATGATAGAAACCACATAAAACGGTGAACCTACCTGTCGGAGAAGCCGCCATCTGGGCAGGATTCGAGATAACTGCAAGTGATGTCCTGTGAAGTACGCCATCTATCTTTGCTGAGGCGTGCTACGACCGTTTTGTGGAAATCCAAATTGACAACTCTCACAGTTCCTCGGATATTGAGACAGTTTGTGTTCGTTACAAAAGCGTTTTCGAGGCATATCTGCGAACAAAACAACATAATATGTTATTATAACAATAATATTGTTGTAAACAATAAGTGTTAGGTAATTTTAATAGCTCCAAGATCGGATTCAATGATATCCAATATCACACCACGGGATACGGGAGAATGAGTACGGCGATAATCGTTATAAGAGGGATATATTAAACTGAATGTACAGTGGAAAAACACGGGAAATTAAGCAGCATTCAATGTAAGGAGGTTATGGGATCATACATCGAATCTGGACTGAGGAAAAGATGGCGGGCGATTCGGAACCGGGGTGTAGCAGTGTCACTCTGAATTAGTACTTTCAGGGGGTAAACTTAATCGGTGATAATCGGTTATGTTTAAAGTTCTTCTATTGGTCAAAATTATACTCGTACTGGTTCTTGTGATCCGGTTTAAGATTATCGGAATATGGGTTTTAATTGGGTTGAGAACGGAGCGGAACGGGGCGGCAGCGCTGACCTCTGTTGGGGTGCCTCGGAACCGGGCCTAGGCAGTTGATTTGAAATCACCGTTCGTGAAGCAGCCTGGGGAGTTCAAACACTTACGAATTGAATCTTCCATAAAAAATTTACAACCACCTGTTGAATTTGTATGTACCGGATATATCACACACAGCAAAAGAATCAATATACATAATTTCAAGTTCCATTGATATTCTCACCTTCTGTCTGGTAAGCCTATCGGTGAAATCTGGACGGCTCGTGGGCTGTACAAATAGAGGCACGAGATTACGATCCACTCTAGAATTGTACGTTTTTCTTTGAGTCAAAGGCGACGATACGACTGGTTTGGGCAATGCAGGGGCGTCCTTGTCTTTCAAGTCTTTGAACGCTGATTTAGGAATACGAGGTATTTCATCTAGGAAAGTGTGAACATCTGCAAGATCCAAGCCCATCACGTCGGCGAATCTGTAAGCCAAAGAAAATCCTAATTATTGGACAAATACATAAGAATTTTCTTCTTGTTGAATTAACCATTGATATTGTAGGTACACACATGAAGACTGAAACGAGTCTGCTCTGTGGAATTTAGCTTATAGATTGAGGAACAATAGGTCAAGTATTCATTTAGAAATTGGTACTAATTTATTTGGAAGATTTCTAACTAAAAAATGAGGTTTATTACTTGTATCTCCGACAAGAGTTCACTTGTTTCACTCGGTGTTGAAGGGAAACCGTTTTTACATCGTCTTAGCTCGGCTTTCCAGACATGGGACGACCAGTCTTGCCCAAGGTCGGAGAAATGACGCAACATCCACAACCTCTTTCAATATTACATTACTTACTGAGTGCTCTTTTAAAGAGTGTCGTAAAAAAACTGCTGATCTTTGGTCAGTTACGTGGACGGGGGGAGAGTTTATTCAGATAAATCTGAACCGATATCACCTAACATGCAAGCAGCTGGTTGTACATAACACCGGATTTGGGTCATTCTCACGAAAACGTGAAATTTTGCTTCAGAGTGATTTGTTCCACTTTTCAAGGAGACCTTCCTGAACGATTTTGGTTCCGTGTCTGTCTATCTGTCATGAAATCCTTGCCACAGCCTTAACTTCTATGATTTTCATACGATTTTGATGAAATTTTCTGAGATTATGCGGATAGAGTTGTGGATAGTCTCGTATGACAACCATCTCCCCCAGACTCATAGTAGCCTCTGCGCATGCGCATACGTGAATTCCTTGTCATAGCCATAACTTGTACATTTCTCACCCGGTTTCGTCCCCTATGAAAATCATTGCCACCAGACTGAAGCAACCCACTGCACATGCGAAAACGTGTATTTCCTTGCCACAGCCATAACTTCCATATACCCCATCTGATTTCGATGAAAGTTTCAGGAATTATGCAAGTTGGGGTGGAGATGTTTCCCTATGAAAATCATGGCCCTCAAACCGAAAGCATTTTGTGCGCATGCGCAAACGTGATATCCGTGCAACACCCGTAATTTCTACATTTTCCAAAAATATTCAGAGATGTAACGGGTTGACGTGTACAGTCCCCTGTGACTGTGACTGGTTGGCATGCAGAGGGTCCCCTATGAAAATCATTACCAGTCATCATATCCCATATCATTATCAGTCTGATAGTAGTCGCTGCGCATGCGCAAACGTGAATTCCATGTAACTGCCAGAACTTCTACATTTCTCATCCGATTTCAGAGGGGTCTCCAGTTCAGTATTATCTAGTTTTTACCTCCAATTTCAGTTCGTATAAGTCAATCACAGTAAAGTGTGTGAGTTTTCAATTGAATATTTTTTTAAGGTCGTAAGTCCTTGCAACCAAACTTATGGGATTAAAAAAAAACTTCCTGTATTAGATAAAATTGTGGATTTTCAAAAGCGATTTCTACTCTGTCTGAGACCTCATTCGCAAGCCCTTTCAATTGCAAACGATGCGCCTAGGATTTTAGAACAGAAAAAAATGAGGAAAAATAAAATGGCATTTTTTGAGACTAACGTCCTTTTAAAAAACCGATTCAATTTTTGGAAATGATGCTATTTCTATGGTGATACCTACCCAGTGTACTAATTTAATTATTCATCTAAGTTTAATCTGTAACTTCGAAATTTCTTATCTCACCTGACAATTTTCTTTTCTCCATTAGTGCTCTTGGAACTTTTGAGGCTAGAACTCTTCTTCTTCATGCCTTCCGACGGCTTCCAGTAGAACGAGTTGCATAATTCGTGAAGAGGTTCTTTGTAGAAATCTATGAGCGAACCGAAGTTGGGAACAGGAGGCGTGTAGCAAGGCGGGGAGTTCCTCGTCTCCAGCAGCCTCTCGTGGAGGAAGCCCTCGGGCAAGGATGTGTCTAGTTGGCCGCTCATGTCCTGCAACATAATTCCTTGAACCATCAATCACTCCGCCTGATCTTCAATGCCTCGAATTTTTGGTACAAACAAACACGGTATTTGAGTATTCGCATCAAAAAGAAAACAGTTTTGAGATCAAACCAGAATGAAACTGTTAGGGTAGAAATTGTTCAAAATCAGACACGAATTTTGGAGGTATTACTCGCTACTTGAGCAGGTATATTTGACACTGGGTTCGTTTCCGGGTATGCAAAAAACCCGCATTACCGAGCGGTCTTGAAGGAGAGGTAAACCCTTACGCCGTTACTAGTGACGGATACTGAGACACTGAGAAGTGATCTGTCACCATTTTTGGCACAGTTGAGATGGCAGTGGTTCTCGTACGATTTTGGTTTATTATTTTCAATAATGAACCTTTGGAATCGACCAAGAAAAAAAAAGTTTAAACCCCCCTCAAAATTTGTTGATTTATGTTTCAAGGTACGTAGAATCCAAAAATCGAAATTTCGAAAATTTGGCGAAAATTAGGCGGCACTTTCCTCAGTTAGCATTGAACGATTTTGATGAAATTCGGTATATGGGCTCGATTTGGGGTCTAGTTGTGCCCCAAGGCTTTTGGATTTTGGCAACAAGAGTTGGAAAATAAGGGTTAAATTTTTAAAAACGCTCTAATTCAAACAATTTTGGTATAAAGGTATTGTTTTTCCATCAATTTAAGATAGTATATAGAATTTTAAGAATTTTTTGAGACCACGCGGAGCTCTGTAGTGTTCGTCATGTTGGTTGGTGGTAACAATGGCAAAGCAATTTTGTTTACAGACGAGTGATCTATATAGAAAAATAATAAACCTTTGTGTAATAATTTGCAGTGTTTTCACGTTCTTTCGTTTTGTCCCATTACTTTTTAGCAAAACATATTATACATAGAATTTTTTTTAGAATTAATACAATTTTATAATTATATAAACTATTTATATAACTTATATAACTTATATAACTATTTATATATTTATATAACTATTGAAATAATTATTTCAACTTATTGATCATTTTTATTATTGGCATGAAAATAAAATGGTTTTTCACTTCTTGATTATGTATATGGTTGAAAGAGACACTAAATAGTCAAAAATCATGGTAGTGATCGATTTTCGACTTACGACTTTCCGGGTCGAAAATCAGAACCAAATACGACCAATTTCCTACATAGAACATATTAATCTAATTTCAAAGCTCAAGATGGAACTGACAATAATTTTTTCCAACCCATATCTTGTGGTGGCATTGTTTTGTCATAAAACTACAAATATACTTCGTAGAATATCCTGTTTATTTAATAGCATAATAATGGTTAATTTACAAGTATATGACGTATAATTTACAAGTATATTCACTAATCATAACTCGACATTATCACACCACTTTCATTGCTCTTCAATAGCAATACGACTAGATTTAGCTTGTGCAACATTACTAGGCCGACCTCCCTCCACGGGGTTCTCTCGAACTGTCCGTCCCCATTCGATACATCGATACACCCATCCTGTATCGATAGCTGATTCAATACGAGTTCATTCGATCCATCGAAAAGCCGATTCAGAGATCTTATTATATTTCGGTGGCGTATAATTTGAATACTGGCGATGCCGCCGACGTATATTTACTGAGAAATGCCGAGTTCGTTTTAAAAAGAAACGTTTAAATCTATCTTACTTCTATTCACTAATATTACAAAACTAGACCATTTATCTGATAATTGAAACTTTTAGGGAATGTTCGTACCGTGCGTGATGGGTAGGTATATTCAAAGTTGAACGGTTTCTTAACGAGGTACGTCAAAAAAAGTTTCATGCAGTAATAGTTAGTCAAGGTACTAGTTGTTTAAACTCTGCAATGCGGAGATTCCGTTGTTTCACTTTGAATCAATCTAGTTTTTAGCTCTACTGTAAGTTTGACGTTAAGGGGATTTGAATAATAGGCGTTTCCTGGAGTTTCCTTAATGGGATTGAGGAAGCATTACTGGTTGGACTTCCTAGCTTCGTACGGATCGGAAGGAAATCTAAACAGGTCGTCCTTGCGAGACGTTCGACCGTCACGTGATCTGTCTCTTTAATACGCTCCATTCTTATCTCATTTCCGATGGATAAAGGTTCAAACGACGTTGACTATTTGGTAATCTCGTAGTGGTGACCACTAGGCCGTGGAGTTTATTACAGATTTGACGCATTGAGGATGGGTCTTGGTTGATTCACGATGACTTTTTGGAACCTGATATGAGCCGATTCGGAGAGTCCTACTGCGACTACTATTCATATCTTCAATATTATTAAAATTATTTATACGTTTTTGGTGTAGATTGGAAGGTTAAATATGATCGTTGATTAATTTACCAATTGCATCAGACATTACAGGATGAATCAGTTCACAAAAAGGACTCAAACTAAAAGATATCCTTGATTAATATAGACATCTGCATGGTTCTAAGATGTGAACACTAGCGTCGCCGAAACTTTCTTCTAGTTTTGAGTGAACATTTTTTTCCCCAAATCTAATTATACGAATGTTATCAGAACAAGACAACTAAAACTCAGTCATAAAACATGATTTAAAAAATAATAATAATTTTTCAAGTTTCAATTGTCAGAACAAGGCAACTTAAAAATCAATCATAAAACATGATTTTAAAACATAACAATAATTTTTCAAGTTTCAATTGTTGTAGTAGGTTTGTAATCCAAAACTTTGAATACAATATATTACTAATATACTATACATATCATAATACACCTTTTGATAGGGTTCCTTAAGAGTGCTCTGAACACTTTTTCGCAAAACTAAGACTGTTTTTCAACTTTATGGTTTTCATCTTTCTCCTTTTTTTTTGTCTAATGGAAAATTTGCATCACAATTTTTCATTTTATTTATTTTTTTTTTTTTTTGAAAGAGGGTTCACTGATAAAGAAGAAAACTATAGTGTGCTGCTCAAAAAAGCACCCAAAAATTTAGAGAATTTAACGAAGATGGAAATTTTAAATGTACCGGGAGTCTGTGACGTGACGAGTTTCCCCTTCCGACAGCAGCGCTACCTCCGGTAGCGCACATGAAACAACTAGTTTACATGATCGAACATACGAGTTCGCTCCGAACTGGCAGAAAGAACCCAGACACGAAAGTGACGAAAAGAAGCAATTTTACCCACTATTTTTTACAATACGATTCTACCTATTAGTTTATCAAGCATTATTAGTCTTCACCTTCTCTTATTTAGTTTCTAAATTAGTTAATTTTGATATTTGAATCGCATTATTTGAGTGGATCGTTTCATGTGTCACGAGGGCGCCTACAACTCTACCTGTTGACATTCTCTGACACTACTTGCCGAAACTCCTTTTACGCTTCTCCAGAGCTTAGTTTTGCGTGAGGAACCCTGGGGAGTGACGTAATCAGTTTTTCTCGATATATGCAGTGTTTTTTGACACCGCTTCACTTTTTTAGGCATTATCTTCTACGGTAATTTTTTTCCTTGGGTATTCCTGGTGTTAAGCGTTATTCTAGGGCCCTATTATAGAATTTGACTTGAAATTCCAGAATCTAAAATTAATGCAAATTCCCCATTTAAGATTTTTTACAGAATCTAGAAATTTGTGGTAGAATATTATTCGTATCCAACTATCATGACATTTTAAATTCTTTCCAGACCTCAAAGTATTTGATGATCTGTTTGGGTCGACTATGTAATTTTAATTAATATGGATGACGCGTAAAAATATAAATAGTGAGAAATTCTTGCGTAATAAATGTCATTGAGGGTAGAAGTGAACCAGCACCTTCTCACTTTCAAGTGGTGCATTCGTACTTGGACTTTCATTTTTATTTTCCACTCTACAAAAAATTGTTGTAAATAAAAGAACTAGCTTTTACGTCAATCTGAATTATATTTATGTGAGTTTGAAAGTCAATAAAAATGAATCTTCATAGTTGGAGCCGTTTATGAGCACGTAAAAATCTCGAGCCCTTCAACGAAATGCGCGGTAAAAAGTAATTAGCTCTCGCCTGGTAGTTCATCTTTACTCTGTCGGTTCATTTATGACTGATTGTAAGTTGCTTCATGTTTATAAACAATCTAGGTATTGAGGGAGATCGTCCAACCTTACAAATGCTAGGCTATAAATGTCTATACACTGTGTGAATATTTATATTGGGATAATTATTTGGAAATTTCACATTCTCTTTCCATTTAATAAACAATGGAGCATAACATAATATATTATCCATAATAGTGTCTTATTTGGAACTACTTCAAGAGAAGTCAACCTCAACCTAATCAACATTAGAGCTAGTCGACTGCCAATCAATCCGAAAGAAATCAGAATCAACGGATAGAAATGTTGTCTGTTGCCCTTGCCAAGACTTGAGTAACATTAGGAAACCATCAACCTGAATTCCAAAGCCTTGTTTGCTCGACATGTTTATTTTTGGGGTACCTGCCAGGTGTGGCGATTCAACATTTTATGGATAAGCAAAGACATCCGAGCAGAACATAAAGAGACTTTGTAGAATTATGTACGATGATCCTATACTAGTTATAACAAAGTATATATCAAGTACCTGTAGGGTAATCACTTATATTTTTGTCATATAAAGATAGATGCAATAAATGTGATTTTGAGACAGATATAGTGAAGTGTGACCAGTTAGGCGCTCTATCAATCATGTAAAATGAAACGAAAGACCTGAATTTCGGATGAAACGAGCCTCCGAAAATAACGTCAATTCCCTGTATTCGTATCGCCAGATAAGACTTTTATGGGTTTTCGGGCGTCTGGCATAATTTTTTTGAGTGTTCCGAACAGATAAGATCGCCGTATCGTCTCAACACGTTGAAATCATAGATGACGTCGGTTGGTAAAAACTTTCCCAATCCATTCGACCTGAATTTCACGAAAGCTATTACCATTTGCACATTACGCGATTTAATATTGATAACTCTGTGTAAAGTGGGTTAGAAAGATACGATTAATTGGAGATTAGAGCGTCTAAATTATTGAATCAAAACAAAGCCTTGAAAAAATGTATTTTAGGTACTTCCGCGGATGGTTACTGATTTTGACCATTTTAATTGATTGCTGAGTGAACATTTCAAATTATTCAATCCTTCGACACCAAAATCATCTGATGACAATTCAGTGTTACAAAAGACGAACAAACAACAGCTTTTCTGCGAGTATGATGAGAATTACGATGGATTAAGTTATATTATTATTATGGATTATGTTATAATAACCTACGTGAAATCTCATAACACGTCCACAACCAACAATCCTTGTCTGGATTGTCATTTTAGCGAAAATTCGAAAAATAATCGCAACGGCTGAGGTGCACGGGTGGCCAATTGGGTCAAGATGCGTCGTAGACGGGTGACCCTGACCCTAAAACGGGGGACGATATGTTCAGAAGTGGAAAATTCCTCGGATTTGCATGGTGATCTCGAGTCAGTGCCAGCAGGATTAAGGAAGTAAATTATAATTTCATCTCTAGCTAAAACGATAACAAAGAGAATTCACCTTAAAATGTCTTGTGATATTCGTACCCACCTATTTTGTTTTATTATTTTTAATAAAGAACCTTTGGAATCGACCAAGAAATTTTTTTTGTGAACCCCCCCTCACAATTTGTTGGTTTACGTTTCAAGGTACGTAGAATCCTAAAATCGAATAAAAATGCTCCATTTGGGGTCCAGTTGGGCCCCGAAGATTTTGGTTGATGTAGGTCCCTTCTAAGGGTTGAAATTTTGAAAACGCCCTAACTCGAAACATTTTGATATAAATATATTGTTTTTCCATCAATTTAAGATCGTATTGAATTTTTAGAATTTTTAGAGACAACGCGGACAAATCGTTTGCTCCCTACGAGAACTTAAGGGTTGGACTTACGATGAATCAGAAACACGAGTGTGAATCGCAAAAGAGGCTTAACCTACGTTCAAACTTTAGCTGGCCGAAATGCGATCGATGTTTTTCTTCATGTTGGTTGGTGGTAACAATGGCAATGCCGTGTTCTTTACAGACGAGTGATCATTTTTAGAAAAATATTAAATTGTGTAATAATTTGCAGTATTTTGGCTCGGTTTTGTAAATAATCAAACTCCGCTAAAGAAAAAGATAGAGTTTTGATTCGGACGGCTGATTATGGTATTTTTCTGATTCTTTTTATCGTATTAATCGAAGTTTGTTATTATATATATCCCTCAATTGGTCGAAGTAATGAAGTTCTTAGACTCCTACTAGATGTTTGACGTACAAAGGAGTCATAACAGAATGGGGTACAAACTTGTTCAGAGTCTTTTCGACTTCAAGATTGAATTAAATCAGTGGTAGTTTGAGGAAAATTGAATGATTTATATCTATAATACATATACTACTTCCTTGAACAATCTACTCGTATTCTTTATCAGTCAAAACTGATCTGGAGTGTCTCATTCGATTCAGCTTGATCAATTACGTTCAATACTATACCCACCTAATCTCTTAAGTCACTAATAAGCCATTAACATCCTGAAGACAACTTGATTTACTCGACAACATGTTATTTGCACCCTTAATAATTGTATTACATATTGTTATTCTACTGGAAATTTGAGATGTTGAGGAAGTTTTTCCCACGATGGCGTCGATTATTTACTCATTATATTCAGAATGAGCTGTTTCGAAATACTCATGAGAACATGACAATTTTTGTTGTTCTGTATTCCTGCTGCAGTCATTTGGGAAGTCTATGTGAAAGATGAAGCCCGGTACAAAATAAATGAAGTGATAGGCGCACACAGAACAGTCGGAGTGAAAGCTTGATACTCTAGATTGTATTTGGAGAGCTAATGAAAGAGGGATTAATTCGCGAAATTCTACAAAATGTTAAGCTTGACTCAAGCACTCACTTTTGATGAATTAGCAGCCATTTGTGAAAGTAATGTACCGAATCCTCACAGCCTCATCGTGAAATTTACACTTCATCACGCGTGTGACTGAATCAACAGGTCTGCCAAATGGTTCACATCAGACGACAGGGGATGGTCTCACGTGATATCTGGCCGATCGCGGTGTGTAAAAAAAATGGCTAGACTCGTGACCTCCATCAAGGCCTTCTGAGCACGCACTCGTCTGATGATGAGACCGCATTGAGGATCGGAAAAGACCTGCCTATGAGACCCGATAACCGATCTTGATTCGTCTCAGCCGATTAAAACGACAAACAGCCAGGTTTAATACGGAATCGATCGATCATTATTGAGTGAGAAGTCAGTTGGAAGTTATATTTTTAGATCTTACAGACAGAGGCCATTGACAGAAAGATCGAACGATTGATCCTAATGAGGCTTGGAACTGGCCTATTTGAATGTCATATTCATCGACAGTCATTGTGTTTCGTGAGAACGAGGAAAACAACAGTGACTCTGAATAGGTTGAACAAAAGTGCTATTCGTGCAGCATAAGAGGATGAGCGAAATTTCAAACATTCCCATGTTTTTTGACTTTGAAAACCCCAAAAAATACTCTCCTTGTTACCCCGAACTCAAAGAGTAGGTACCACACGTCAAAATTTAATTTTTTCGATTTTCGATATACCATACTGAACACTCAAGTTTTGTATGTTTTGAAAATTTTTGTAGTCCATAACAGCTCTACCTGTCACCACGAACTCATAGAATCCCCACGCGGCTATTTCATTTTTGGCTACAACGTACCTATATAAGGTCTTCATTTGTATTTTTCGACAATTAATGATTTCTGATATTGCACGTATATCAAAAATGTGTGCCGATTCCTAATATACACATAATAGTGATTAGTAGATCACGTCTACAAAAAACACTAAAAACTCGTTTACACTATTGTTTTGCAATTTTGACATATTAGGGTTGTTAAAAATTCCTAGCAAATTCACAAATTAGAAATGTTTGCAAAATCATTGTTCAAGTTACCATCCTGAATGACTAACGATGACGATCACATGACTTTTGGATAAACCCCAGGAATTGTTTTGGAATGTTCAAAAACGAATTTCCGTACAAAACTTGAGTCTAATGCAGTAGTTTTATTTTTTTCGTAAATTCGCAAGAAAGACAAATTCCTGCTTCTATTCCTGAGGCTTCATCGCATAGGGAGAGAAACTAGGTAGTTAACTTGAAAAAATAGGGTTGGTATGTGACCTGTGAGTTGGACGAAAATAAAACGGTCATTTAGGTGAGTCGAAAACATGTTATGAATGAATCGAGCGTGGGTAACTGTTCAGCTCAAAACGTAATCTATACAGTTATGCAGGTATAGATGATAACAGGTAGAAGACCTCTTATTTCTTCACGAACCCCAAAACTGTCAAAGATATTATTGAGGGGGTCGGGTGAACCGGCAAGGTATAGAAAGAACGAAACAGGTACGTCACAGACAGAGATGAGAGTTTAGTAATATTTTGAGTCGTGGTAAGTAGAACTCGTATATTAGAATTTGGGTCATGAGATGCTATTCTACTCTGGTGTTTTCTCAATAATTAAATATTAATAAAAATTAATTATTATTATAAATAAATAATACTTATTAATGACTAACGATTAATTAATTTTAAATGAATAATTATAATAATATTTCATTTTATTGAATAAATAATTCATTATTTTCTAATAACTTATTATCATTATAATTAATTATTAGCTTCACTTGAACTTTATTGAATTATACTCATTAACGGTTGTTTGAAGCTGTTTTAGTAAAAAGATATTTGGAATTTGAGTATGGACCAGGGAGAAATTATGTCTTCGCCAGATGAAGAAACAGGCTAGTGTGGGCAAAGTGCTCTTAAGGTTGATTTTAATCCAGGTACCAACTTTTGGAGCCTAACAATGGAAGACCCTTTTTTCTCTTTCTTTTCCAACAGAAAAACCTTAGTGAACCAATTTCTCTTTCGATTCTTAGAGTGTTGAGCCAAGTTAGCCTAATGCTTGAAACTGTAAAAACGTTAATTTTGAGCAGTTTGTCCACTAGGAGGAGGGGAAAATGAACAGAATATTCGCCATTTGAGCTGTAGAGTATAAGTGCTATATTCTTCCATTTCATTGTTAAGAAATGTAGTAGAAAGATTATTGGGTTTTTTAAGAGAAAAATACTTGTAGATGCGTATTTGAGTCTTTTTGTGGAATAGAAATATTACCATTTATTTATAAATTCACCACATAAAAGGATTTCACATTTCTGATTTCACACACAGAATAAATACGCAAACATTGAGAAGAGATTTAGGCCCAATGCTGTTCACTATTAGCAGCTTGCATTCTTTCGATTGACTCCAGCTTGCCTACTTTCTCCAACAACGACCACTAGATACTATTTATAGACACAAATAGGGCACGTAGGTATTTATACTCAGGACTCTCATATGATAAGAATGGAAACTTGTTTTGGTTACTTTGAGGTCATTCCTATCATACATATATGATACGATGGAGAGAACAACTTGATGTTATTTTTGAGGTTATTGTAATATTCTGGCATCTCAGGTAATTATAACATGAATGAATTCTCCAGAACGTTATAAACACAGAAGAAAAACTTCCCCAGGTTTCTCAGTAAATAACATTTTTTAACCTCTCAGAGAGTAAAAAAATACGAACCGAACTTCAAGTTAAAAAAAAACTAGCAAATAAAGGTTTCTTCCCTCGCAAGAACAGCATTCAAAATATTCAGTAACGATGAGGGCAACTACCCATTTTTCGTTTGTAGCGAGTAGGTATGTTGTAACAACTGGACCAATAACAAATATTTGGATGGAGAAAGACAAGCAATGACGTCATATCTTTCCTTCAATGCCTCATGAGAATAGTGACCTGAAAAGGCATGCGAAAAAAGGGACCCAAGACTTGATAAATCAGCATTGTGACTTCAATGCAAGGCATTGTGACATTGATAACCTAATACCGACTGCAGAAACGGATTTGAAGCCAACAAGAGAAGCTCATTAAACGAGAAATTGAATTCACACCAGGGGACCATTCACAGAAAAGAATGGAAAATAGGTTCATTATTTCATCTAAAAATAAAATCTGTTTTGGCGAAGAGCAACCTATTTACGACTTGGCAGTAAGTTTCAGTCAGACTTCCAATCAATTCTCATTAAGTTGTGAATAGCGCAATAGAATTGACATGTTCGAAATTACGATCGAAAATAAAAGACGAATTTGTCGCCATTAGCACCTTGGGCCTAGAATGAACTCAAGTTTCCCACTTTTCAAAAAATCAATAAAATTGCGAGAATTATCACATATTTATACTGTAAAAAAAAGTCCACCACGTCGAATTTTGCCAAAATCGGACGATAACCTGGACTGGTAGATGTGCTCAAAACAAGAATTCTATAAAAATTAGAATAAAATCCACACTAATCAGAAATTTTTGACAAATTCGACATAAAATTTTGATTTTGGATTACCCAAACTTTATTACAACGTGTAATTACCTATCCTTGTAAAACTATTCAATATTTCTTCGAAGTGTAATCATGTTTGGTCTATAAAATCAAAATTTCCACTGGCATGTTAATTAAAGCTTTTTATAACACTTTCCTTCCTATATGATGCACCTATGCGTATCTAACAATACTTCCACATTTTTTAACGAATTTTGATAGAATTATAAGGAATTGTGCGAGTTGTGCTCTAGATATATTGACTCCCATGAGTTGCACCAATTTTGGAACGATATTGTAGCCTCCGTCCGCCAAGACCAACCTTTCCAGACGGAAAGCTCGATTTTGATCCAAATTGGAGGGTAGTTGGGCACTGGCCTCCGAATCAAAATAGTCATAACCGTGAAGAAGCACACACATTTGGCAAATGTTTCTTGTACAAAAACGCTGCAAATTATTACACAATGGTTTACTATTTTTTGTTTTTCTATATAGATCACTCGTCTGCAAAGCCACCAACCATCCAACATGAAGATAAACATCAATCGCATTTCGGTCAGCTTTAATTTGAACGGAGATTAGGCCTCTTATGCGATTCACACTCATGTTTCTGATTAATCGTACGTCCAAACTTTAAATTCTCGTAGTGAGCGAACGGTTTGTCCTACAGAGCTCCGGGTGGTCTCAAAAAACTCAAAAAATTCTATAGAATCTTAAATTGAATGAAAAACAATACCTTTACATCAACATTTTTTGAGTTAGGGCGTTTTCAAAATTCATTTTTCGACCCTTAGAAGTGACCTACATCAACCAAAATCTTCGGGGCACAACTAGACCCCAAATGGAGCCTACATACCAAATTTCATTAAAATCGGTCAATGCTAAGTGGCAAAAGTGCCGCGTACGGCGGGCGGACGGCCAAATTTTTATTCGATTTTTGGGTTCTACGTACCTTGAAACGTAAACCATCAAATTTTGAGGGGGCGTTAAAAATGTTTTTTTCTTGGTCGATTCCAAAGGTTCATTATTGAAAATAATAAACCAAAAGGAAATCAATATGAACCTCCAAAACGACTATTTATTTACTCTTGAAATTAATTCAATTTTATTTTTAAAAATTTTTGTGTGATTATCAAATTTATTATGTATTGAAGTATGTAATTCGATTGGTTTCAAAGAATCTTAATTCATGTATAATTGTTGAACATTTTATATAGATCAAGTAGGGATTTGATTTGTTGTTGAACGAGGACAAATTTCTGATTATGGAATTTATTGCATGCTTAAGTGGTCTACGTGACTCTCGCCACGGTTCGAATGAGCAAAATTTTTGTGTGCTAATTCCGTGGGATTTGAGGATCGGCGGTTCAAAAAAACTAAGAAAGATGGTCTTTTCAACGAATGAGTTCAACGAACAGACTTTTTTCCCCTTTATAAAACAATGCAAACAACAAACCAATTTTTTCATACTTGATATTGTCATAGGAATAAACTGGATATCTATAATAATGTAACAGTCAATAACTTGAAATCAGCACCAAATTATGTTCCTCTTCGCCAGACATTTCCATTTTGTTCGTAATTTTGACAGTTTGAATCAAATTTCAACCTATTTTGAGAACAAAAAGTCCTTTTCAAGACCAAGAAGATGAACCAAAACCACCATGAATATAAATCTTGACAATGTAATTATTCATGTAATTATACATTGTTCATGAATAGTTACATTGCATTTTGTTTGATAATGAATTCATGAATTTGGGGCGAGTTGTGATGTGTCAAAAGATTAGGTGAGTTGTCATGCTTGCCCTCGAAAGCCAATATTCGCTAGACGATTCATAAAAGTCCCATTCTGCTGCTAGAATTGTTAAAATTTCAAAATAAACAGACACGTCCACTTACATTAAGTTAAAATTACACTTATTCAATAAATAAAATATAATTTAGGACTAAAAGAATAATTAAACTGAACACATAGGTAGTAGAAAATTACGATACTAACGAGCATTAATCTCATTCGTCTTACGAAGCGTTCAAATATTCTCAACAGTCCATTCAGACGAATAATTTCAATATCTTTCTCGATTCAATTATTTTTCGAGGTAAATGCACCATCACCGTTCTACTGCATGCGTCAAAAAAATATACATTTTCATTTTTTTTTTTTTAACAAACTAGAGGGGAATTGATAATTTACACCGCGAACTATTTAGCAATTCCGAAACTGACCTGGAATCGACAAAATCTTCTGACGTTGGCAAAACCTTGAACCGACGTGCAAAACAAGAGTTCAGTTGATCTTGCGGGAACACGTTTTCAACCAGAGATCGAGGAAAGGTAGATAATTTGCTGTTAGTTGTTTCCTTTAGTGTCTACAAGGATGTTTATCTGCCGGAATTCATGAAATTTGGAGAATCGAATACTTGGATGATACTCCAGATTTGTTGTTCTCAGTATTAAAATTTCATAGAAATTACGATTACATTGAGTGACATAGACATTTTTTTTAGGTATTCAGGATCGGAACCGGCTTTGAGTGGGCGTTATGCAAGCGTAGGAGGATTCAACTGTCACTGAGCCAAATTCTATTCAGGCTATTTGGAGCCAAATTTTTTCACACCTAATATTTTTAAACAAAAAACACGTGAAAGAATTCAATTACTGTTGTAATGTGGTACTTACGGTTTTTTCTACTGCTTCCGTAATTTCTTCGTTAACGCACCAACTTCACTTTTCTCAAATAAACTACCTAGTTTTGGAACTTAAATAACTAGAGACTTCCGTTTCGAACACTTTTCTCGATTGATTATTATCAACAATCGTATTATTTTTGTGGTTTAAGTTATGCTTCGATAGTTCATGGGTTGCTTAGACTCGAAAATACCACATACGCCCTCCGGGGGTCGCTTCTTCCACACGACTGAGCTGATGCCGGGAGCCGGTTCGAGGTCTAGGAGGGCCCCCCCACCAGGAGGCCAGGGCCCCCCTCAGAGGGCCCCGAATGTCCACCCGTTCCTATCTGACCCATCCCTTGGGTAGATCGTGATAGATAAGTGTCACTGGAGTCAGATACGTTTTTTGAAATCCTACGAGATATCTGATTTATATTAATTGGTCGAAAAACGATTCTTCTTGTAGAAATTACGAGCTTCTATTTTTTGGCAACATCAACCGTTCTGAACCATTTTCAAGACATGAGAACAGTCCTACCAAGGATGCCAACATTTGGGAAGGTCGTGGTTCATTTAGAGAAAACCAATTGGAAAACATTCAAAAACATCAATTCAGTATATCCCATTATACTATTGCAGTAAAATTATACCTTTAAGGGGACACATAATCGCACCCCGGCAGGAAAAATGACACTTCTCAGAAAACCTTGTTAGAAATGTCACTGTTAATGGCTAGAAACCTGCTCATGGGAAAAGTGACACTTACGCTTTCTAGCAATTGCTTTTGAATACATCAAAATAATTCCATTCCAAGGCAGTCCAAGATTTCATATTCAAGCCCTAACTCAAAATCGGCAATTTAGCAGAAGTGTAACTTTTCTCGCCAGGGGCCCTACTTAGTGAAAAAATCGGGCTAACAATGTTTTTATGAAATTCACAGTAAAAGTTATGATGGTTTTAAATTTTAGCGATATTTTGAATTTTCACACACTCATATTTAAGGCTTATTCCGCAAAACCCTCCATAGAATAACAGAATATGTGAATAGAATAACAGCAAGTGTGATGATCGATCCGACAAACAATTATCAGTCAACTGATTGGGAATGGGGTCCTCAGAATCAAACACCTCTTTTGCCGAGCTTTCGGTGAATTTATCGCCTTCCTCAGGGCTCAAAGGATGTATTGCCGTGTGAGCATCACATCAGCGTCAATCAAAAAACCAGCTGGAGATGCCACCATAGTTGGTGGGAAATGAACATGGGGGCTATTGCTGGTAAAATGAAAAAAATATTTAAGAAATAAAAAATTAAAAATAAAAAGGGGGGAATGTCAAACATCATGTCAGCTACAACAATGTTACGAGTATTTTCTCAATAATACTACCCACCCTGGCTAGTTCGTCGGTGAGCTTAATGGACGAGGCTGACCAAAGACAAGTGCGTATTAATTTTCTAAATTCAAAATCAAACTACCATCAAAGTGGCCGCCACTCCTCGATTAAAAGTTCACACCTATCCAATTGAGGAGGTATTGGAATGGTGGGGGCAGTATGATATAGAATTCGATATATCCTGGTTAAATGCGATAAAATTATATTTTGAAACACTCTGGTGATCAATCATTACAAAAATATTGAAAACTCCCTATTGTTTTTCATCGTTCTAGTACCTACTTATGATTAAGGCGGTGACCTACTTATGATTAGGTTGAAGATATGATGGCAAGAACCGGCGATTCCAGAAAAGTTTCTTGCAGAGAAAGAGAAGAAGTTACAAAAAGAAAAGATCCCATGCATAGGATCTTTCAGACAAGCAATTAGGTAATCTTCCAACAGCGAAGCGAAGATTATGCAATACATTAAGCAGAAAATACTTCCACAGTTTACTATATTTCATAACTTGTTTCAATTACTGAACTACCCTTGATTTGTCATTTCTGATTCTTTTTTTTTCAGATTGGGGTCAGCTGTGACCGAGCGAGCTACGGCTTGTGTCTCTGGAGACGAGACTCTGACGGATTGAAGGGGCCGTGAGTTCGGGACTCGCCTCGGGAGCATATTTTCAGGCAAGTCGGTCGCAGTTCCCCCTCGTCCCAACCCAGGGCGGTGAGGCCAATGGGCAGCCATGAGCGAAATCATCAGAACAAATTCTGATCTTCCCTTAGGAAGACAGCTGATGAAGTCCGCGACGCCAGGAATGGCAGTCGGACGAAAATCCAACCTGAAATGGTTGTTTACTTTACTTACTTTTTTTACTTCCACAATTTTCGTGACGAACCCTGAGGGCCAACAGAGGTTTTTATAAATCCAATTGTGCTCCAAAACCCAGAACAGGTACTCGAGGTACACCACACGTCGTACAAATCCAGCTGTGCAGCGTCGTGGGTTTATTATTCAACATTCACGAAGCCTACGCTTCAACTGAACTCAAGATGGTTGATCACCAGTAATGTAGCTTAGGAAAAAAAGGGGAAGGGAAGAGAACAAAAGACGACGGCGTCCGAGTGACTTATCGCACAGGCGATAAATAGGTAAAAGTTCAGAAAAACAACTCATCTGTTTACAACAATACTAGGATAAACTGCCTTGGGAAAACGTTGTTAATTACATAACAATGATAATTGTTATGTAACAACATTATTGTCCTGCCATTTCACCACAAATAGGTTCCTACCTCATCCCGTTCCTGACAGATCCATTCGTCAGGCTTTGTCTCCCTGTAACACCTCTTTGCGAGTGCAGGGAAGTTCCCTGACTATCATGTTACCGAGGATTTCATCTAGGATTATGGTTACCGAGTGGCATGATGGTACCGAGCATAATTGATTTTCAATGAGAGTACAGTTTAGCTGTTCATGGAAGAAAATCTCGAACGCTTTCACTAGGGACAAAGGAACTCCCCTGAAAGATGCAGGAGGACGCCATAAATACAAATATAATGGGGAGGACGCCTAGGACTCACCCGACGCCGGCCCTAGGGATGAGGAAGGTGGTGGTGGGAGAGAGGGATGAAGAGAAGTGCCTCTGTAAAATGACCACCAGTTCAAATATGAGCCGAGCAGGACACGGGTGGTGATACCACGGAGTACGCCTACCGAGATGCCCAACTCGCGCAACTCCGTGGCACTTTTCCCGCACCACTCCCAGCGCCACGACAAGGTGGCCCCCACCACCTCCGCCACCCATCCTCCTCCCAGATACCTAAAATGGAAGATATAAAACTCCAATACTGACAAATTAAAGACATTTTGGATCCAGAGCAAAATTACAAAGACGGTTGATAGGAAGAACATTCTAGTAGAGTAGTAGTATTGAGTAGTGCGTTTTCATTGCCCTCCAGACCCCACACTACAGTTGCTACAGAACCCATTACTGAAGAACAAACCATCTGAAAGTAGTAAACCGCCCAATATTTCATTTTGGAAGCGTAAATAAAGACATTATTCGGCATACTGGTGGTTCGAATCCGTGTTTCTTTTTTTGCACTTTGTTAACATTAACCGCACATAAAGTAATGCTTCACGCGGCGACTATTGGCAATAAGGAATTTCACCGAATTTTGTTTACATTTTTCCTGAATAGTTAATGGTGTGAGATAAATGAAAATCGGGTTGATTTTGGAAAATAAATCTCCTGCAATTTTTGGGAGACAATCAAAATTTATGATTTCAAAAAATAACTGGGAAAACGGACCTCTTCCCGGACCTAACTTTACTGGTTTTGTGAAATGTTGCATCTGGGGACTATAGATTTCTCGATCTCAGCGCTTCAAGCGGCCGTAAATGAACTATTCCAGGATGACGTCATCCTCCCAGTTTTTTTCTTTTCTACACTGTTTTGTTTATTCGTAAATTACGAAGTACGGGCTGAAAGTATCCCATATTGGTTTTTCGAGGTGCTGAATCCGATTTCGAATACATCAAAAATAGGAAATTCCGACATGGTGAAATTCCTCAATAAATGATGGTTAAGAATGTTCTGGAGCGCAGGAATTGAGGAGGAACAGATATGAGAAATTTTCTATACGTTCATGTCTGGCGTGATCGTATGATCACACTCGGTTTTGGAGGGTTAACGTCAGAAACACTAAAAGAGTCTTTAAGTCTTAACGTTGGATTTATAGTTCAGTAAAAAAGGATGTTGAACGTCAAAAGTTGCTGCAAATTAGAGGCAGACTCGATCTCTGAAATTTCGTTGTTCTTACACCGAACACACTGTACGCAATGGGGGTACGTCGAAACTTTAAAAATTCGTAGAAAAAGATTTACACACGCTAGAAGGTCACGGGTGGTACCAAAATTCTCAGAATGAGGTCTACCTTAGAATAAAAATAACAATGAACAGTTTTTCCTACCCAGGTGCACACCCTATTAGAAGCCAACCGCACACTCTACTCACTACTTTCTACTGCCCTCCCTTCATTTTTACTTGATTTAGGAAGGGAAAAACGAATAAAGAGACGACGAGGACAGTTCGAGATCAAGAAGTATAATGAGAGGAAAACTGTTATCGACAGAGAAGGTTCATGTGCCTAGCGCCAAATATTTGAATTTGATTGCCCAAACAACATTTTTCCATTTCACATTTTGCCACAGACAGTTTTTTGGAGTAATTCCAAAAAGGTATTCAAACACATTTTTCCATTGGGAATAAATGCAATAAACGCATGCTTTGGTGGACATTGGTTGAGCTGTTAGGCAGACATCGGATCTGAACTTAAAAAGGAATTAGAAACTATTACTACTCGTATAGTATTGAGCGATAAATCTTTCCCGTATCGTGAACGTTTTTATCGTCCATAAACTGCTGCGTTCTGCTGTATCATTTTGGATCACAAAATCAAAGCAGTCAAAACAGATTCAGATCTCGGTGTCTAGTCACTTCACATCGATATTCAACCTCGAATGAATTTTATTAGTTAAGTGACTATGAGAATTCTTTTCGATCGACATATTCGGAGGCCACACTTAACTTAGGCGCCACTAAAACGTTCAGAGACTTATGAGCAGTCATGAACAGTCGACTTCGTGACGAGGTTTACAGCTTTCCATTTGCCATTCCCACGTTGGTTTCTTACCTTTCACCGCTCAATAAGAGAGCTAATAGAAATAGAACGAAATATACTGTCAGGGTGGATTCAACGTTCAACAACTATTCTAGGAGTTGGATTATTATCAACCTACTATACAGGGTGTCCGAGAAAGATACAGTTCTACAAGGTATTCCCAACGAAAAATGCCTCATAGCAATTTTCTTTTAACTCCTTGTTTTTTAAATTAAATTTTTTTTTTTTTTGTATGTTGAACCTTGTCTCACTAAAATGACTATAGCTCCCTTATTTTACGTGGAAATTCAAATCTAATTTACATCGTTGAAAAGAACATTAAATTTTCCATCAGATGAGCTACAACATACATTTTTAACCTTGCATGTAATTAACTTTTTTCTAGTCTAAACTTGAAACTTTGCAATTTTCGAGTTGTTTTGATGTAATTCTCACGAGATTTTCACCCATTTTCTGTAAAGGAAATTCGATGCGGTTTCCAGCAAAAACATTATCAAAATCTCAGGTTTCCATCGGTATAATCAAAAAATATTTTACAATCGAATTTAATGGAGAAATTTGTTTTTGGTCACGGAAAAACGTGGATTTTTTTTCAAAGAAATCGATGTTTTGACGGGAGGATTCGGGGTTAGATGGATGGCGAGAGGAGCGGCGGAGGAAGAGACCTCCAAATCCTCCCTTCAAAAACGTTGAAAAAAATTCACGTTTTCTCCCGTAAATTCGACCGTAAAATTTTTTTTATTATACCGTTGGAAACCTGAGATTTTGAGGATGCTTTTGCTAAAAACCGCATCAAATTTCCTTTACAGAAAATGGGTGAAAGTCTCTTGAGAATTTCGTCAAACGACTCAAAAATTGCAAAGTTTCAAGTTTGGACTAGAAAAAATGATATTAGATGCGAGGTTAAAATATAATATATTTTAACTATTATGTAATAGATTTTAACATATTATGTTGTAGCTCATCTGATGGGAAATTTAAAGTTCTTTTCAACGGTGTGATCAGATTTGAATTTTCACGTAAAATTAGGGAGCTAGTCATTTTAGTGAGAAAAGGTTCAACATACGAAAAAATCTTTAAATTGAAAAAACTTGAAAAAAAAAAACAAGAAGAAAATAATATTGCTAAGAGACTTTTTTTTAATACCTTGTAGAATTGACTCTTGAAGTTTGGCCGTATCTTTCTCGGACACCCTGTACACCTTTTGAACGACTCTACTATCGATTTTGTGTCACGGAAGTGTGTGTGATGTGTGATGAGAAGTGAGTATTACGATATCTCGTAATATCGTCAAAGTATAATAGGTAAGTGAATCCTAATTGTAGAAATTTCTCAATGTATCAACTAGAAGTGCAACCTACATAAAACATTCATTCGCATTTGCTTTTACGACCCTTCGAAAATCGAGTCTCGCGTTGAAGAAATTATCTGAAGAAACTGAACAATTAGGCATTGGAGCTCCGACTAATTCTTTCATGTATATTTTATCACACTAGAGGAAACTTTGCTGGCATTTTTGTAACAATTTTGTGGAAATTTGTTAGAGGAGCCTCAGAGGAAGGCATGTAAAATGCAAGAGCCCCTTAGGGGTGACCAATCAGAGTGCAAGAACTTCAGCGAATCTGGATGTTGGAGCTTCAATAGGACACAATAGTCAGAAGCCTCTTGGGAGCCAATCAGAATTGCAGGCATTTCCGTTCAAATGCTTTAAACCTACAGCAACCAGAATGCGAGACGCTTTAGACAATCATATAGGAGCATCAATAAGAATGCAGTACTCAACTTCTCCTGGGCAGTTTATTTTTTGGTAATTAATTATTAGTGTAATTAATTGTTAGTTGTAGATTACCTACCTATTTGTTTGCAGTTTTGTGCTCTGTAACGGAATCTCCACTGAGAGTTACAGCTTCTGATTAACAATTTTGAGTATTGTTGAATAAAATTTTTAGCCGGAACTAGAAAGGAACTAACTAACTGGAACGTAAAAGGATAAGAAAGAGGAAGGCAAAGGCAATATCCATAGTAAAGAAGGAAGAGCGTGGAGACCGTCCGTAGGTGGCAAGCAGACCTTGTCTGTGAAACCCGTGGAAGGTGGACAGCCCTCATAATTGACGTTCTAAAGGCTTGGTTGGAGAGAAAACACGGTGAGGTGAAACTATTACCTGACTCAATTCCTTTCGGGCATGGATACTTCCGCTCCTTCTTAGTAAAGATCGGGAAAGCCACTGGCCCAGAGTGCAGATACTGTGGGATAGAAGGGGATGGTGTCTGACACACCTTCTTCACAAGTCCACAATGGGAGGATGCGAGGAGGAGTGCGGAAGAGGTCATCGGAAATTTTGCATCCACAAACAATCATGCATGAGATGATTAAGAACAAGTCGAGCTGTGTCGCAATGGCAGTATTTGTCACATCAGTCCTCAAAACAAAAAAGCTGGATGAAAGATGGGAGGAAGAAGATGAGGAATAGAATTGATGGAGAGATCAGACTGGAGAGCGGAAGTAGAAGCAGCATTTGTCACAAAAAAAATGGGTCACCCTGAAGTAATACTGTACAAGTGGTTCCGGGGTGAGTCCTAAGCAGAGGGAGTGGGGTTTTAGTTGGTAGGCCTAATGCTGGGGAATCCAACACTGTTGGGATGAACTTCTCCTTCGCTCTTAAAAAGTTTCCCCACTCCCGTAAATTAAAAAAAAAAAGTTTTTTAAACAATTTTTAGCTCCAGAATTAGTTCAATAATTTCAATAGAATCTCAACATCGCCTTATCGTTACCTCTTGTTATTCAAGTGATATGCGCCAACTCTAACGTAGATATTTTCTGGGGTGTTCAGTACAATAAAAAAACTCCTTTCGGACATTTCGTTGCAGCTACGGAACTTATTATGATCGCTTTCAATAAACCGTTACAGTAGCGAATGGATGGCAACGAGATTGAAATTGCATCAAGCACGTAGTAAACACGAATAGTTCCAGTTCACTAAACACACCATAGTCACAACAAAGAATTGGATCTAGAAAAATGAAATGAACAGTATGTTATCCGACGAAGACATTTTCAACCTGCTACTGATATTGGTGTGAAACAAGCGATATTTCCCTTGGCTATTCCCTGTACTTTAACTGCTTTCCATTGCAATGAAAGCTGCAAGCAAAATGTTGAGAGATGGCGTTCCCATGTTTTGTAAAGGATGGATTCGGATGCATCCGATGAATTTGAGGGCTATTTCAGAAGAATCGTAAGTTGAGCTCAAAACTGTTTTGTCGGTCACTAACGTTGCTATTAGGATGTACACGTAGTTTTAAAAAATTCGATCTTATGAGTCTGAAATTTGAAAAATTCTAACATTGAGTTTGATTGTTTTCTTTTTTGTATTCTTAAGATGTATATATTTACATCTTCCCAAGGGAGACCTTCAAATTTGGATTCAGCTCCTCAAACGCTCAGAAGGACTCGTTTGTTGAGCAGAGTAAATTTAAAACTTCTAATACATAATAATGCTCTGTTATATACAGGGTAGCTCCAGAGTTGTCCAAATTTTTTTAAAATCTTCATCAGATTTAGATTCTAAGTAAAATTTCATGAATTTTAGACCCCGCAACCGATTTTTTTGGTTGCGCATAACCCAATCCAGTGAGCGCGGAAACAACCCCTGGATTGTGCTAAAATTGAGATAAAGGTAGACCCCTAGTGTGATACATGTTTTTTCATTAATTTTCGACGCTGAATCACATGGTGGTATCCATTTTTGGATTTTACTGGAATTTTTCGATACGATGGCAGAAAATTAGGTGATTTCTAATGGAAAATCGCTCTTTTTCCCTCCTTATGAGTTACGACGCAATTTTAATTAGTTTGGGTGTCTAACTCTAACCCTAAATTGTATTGTCTTTCCCTTCTCCCAAATTTAGGGGTAAAGTTAGCCACCGATTTAGCCAAGTTAGCGATTTTCCATTAAAAACCACCTAACTTTCGGCCTCAGTATCGAAAAATTCCAGTAAATGGATACCACCAAGTGATTCAGCGTCGAAAATTAACGAAAAAACATGTATCGCACTTGGGGTCTACCTTATTCTCAATTTTGTCACAATCCAGGGGTTACGCATGTTTGCGCGCTCACTGGACGGGTTGTGCGCAACCAAAAAAACGGTTGAAGGAGCTAAAGTAATCTTAAAATATATTATGTGACTGAGTATGGTAATGTATTTTGTAACCATGTAACTTTATGAAGGAATATATACATTTCACTTCAAGTCATGAAATTTTTCGTAGAATCCAAATCTACAATAAAACGCTGCAAATTATTACACAATGGTTTATTATTTTTCTATATAGATCACTCGTCTACAAAATCACCAACCATCCAATATGAAGAAAAAAAAAAAAATCAAAAAAAAATTTTAAAAAAATCAAAATCACCAAATATCGATTACATTTTGATCAGCTCTAATTTGAACGGAGATTAGGCCTCTTTTGCGATTCACACTCGTGTTTTGATTTATATATATATATATTTCAAAATAAACACTTAAATTTTCGTAGGAAGCGAACGGTTTGTCCTACAGAGCTCCGCGTGGTCTCAAAAAATTCTAAAAATTCTATAGAATCTTAAATTGAAGAAAAACAATACCTTTATATCGAAATTTTTTGAGTTAGGGCGTTTTCAAAATTTCAAAATTGATTTTGGAACCCTTAGAAGTGACCTACCTCAACCAAAAGCTTCGGGGCACAACTAGACCCCAAATGGAGCCTACATACCAAATTTCATCAAAATCGGTCAATGCTAAGTGGCAAAAGTGCCGCGTACGGCGGACGGCGGACGGACGGCCAAATTTTTATTCGATTTTTGGATTCTACGTACCTTGAAACGTAAACCATCAAATTTTGAGGGGGTGTTAAAATTTTTTTTTTCTTGGTCGATTCCAAAGGTTCATTATTGAAAATAATAAACCAAAAACGCTGCAAATTATTACACATTGGTTTATTATTTTTCTATATAGATCACTCGTCTACAAAATCACCAACCATACAATATGAAGGAAAAAAAAGAAAAAAATCAAAAAAAAAAAAAATTTTTTTTAAAATCAAAATCACCAACCATCGATCGCATTTCAGTCAGCTCTAATTTGAACGGAGAATAGGCCTCTTTTGCGATTCACACTCGTGTTTTGATTTATATATATATATTTCAATTTAAACCCTTAAATTTTCGTAGGGAGCGAACGGTTTGTCCTACAGGGCTCCGCGTGGTCTCAAAAAATTTTAAAAATTCTATAGAATCTTAAATTGAAGGAAAAACAATACCTTTATATCGAAATTTTTTGAGTTAGGGCGTTTTCAAAATTTCAAAATTGATTTTGGAACCCTTAGAAGTGACCTACATCAACCAAAAGCTTCGGGGCACAACTAGACCCCAAATGGAGCCTACATACCAAATTTCATCAAAATCGGTCAATGCTAAGTGGCAAAAGTGCCGCGTACGGCGTACGGCGGACGGCGGACGGCGGACGGACGGCCAAATTTTTATTCGATTTTTGGATTCTACGTACCTTGAAACGTAAACCGTCAAATTTTGAGGGGGTGTTAAAAATTTTCTTTTCTTGGTCGATTCCAAAGGTTCATTATTGAAAATAATAAACCAAAATAGGGGTTCCCATTTGAGATGCGCACCTTGGTCATATTTGATATTCTTGGGAAAAATCATGAAGATTTAAAAAAAAACTTTGCCACTATCTGGACAATTTTAGCAAGGGGGGGGGGGGGACTCATGAGCCACCCTGTATGTACAATAATTATTAACAAAAAATAACATTTAACGCTTCTGACACACTTTAATAATCTAAACTTATGAGTATATTTTTAAAAAATGAGTATATTTTTGAATCTATTTATTTAATTTTCTTCAATTCACTTCTATTTGTTGTTTATCTACTGTCTGCTTGTCCACTGGTCAAAAAAGTTTTCATAAAATAATTTTTAAGCTCTATTTTTATTTTATTTGGCGATTTTTCCAAGATTTGAAGAAGGTTTATCCAGTTTTCTTTCGGCATGTTATCAAACAATGAAATACCCCGATACGTGAAAAAATTTTGAGCAGCGGTCGTCTTCAATCTCAGGGTCTCCAAAAAGTACGCCTGTGAAAAGCGTGTTCGCAAGGCCTGCTGTGGAAAAGAGTATAGTTTTACTTTAAATAGTTGCTGAATTTTATCAGAAATGTATTGATTTCAACATGTCTCAGTCTCAGAGAACCTTCTATGCGGAAACAGATTCCCATAACTAACAACTAACTGGTAACTGTTTCCCATTTGTTCATTGAAGATGAAATTATTATTTGTTCCAAACCATCTAGTAGTAAACCAGTATAACAATTATCCCATTTTAAATGTCATGTCAGTAACGTTGAATGATTGATGACATTCAAATACTTTCACACAAAATTACTAAGAATAAATTAATTGCCCCTTCAAACTTTCTTTTTTAGATTTTCCAGCGACAAACAAATAATACGTCAGAAAGCTCAAATAAAAATAGCGGAAATGAGGAGCGTCGTTTCAGATTTCACAAATCACGTTGAAGAAGGAATCAAAAGGAGACAAGAGCTTCAAAAAAAGGCTGACGAATATCTAAAAGCTTTGGACACGTGAGTATCAGTCCAAGAATTCTGGTGGTTCTCATGAAAGTCATTTCACGACCGGCCATGAAGAAAATTGTTGTTTCCACCTTGTGCATGTGTCGACTCTATGGATCATTCCTGACTATATTCGTATACTGGGTGGATACAACCAAGTGTGACGAAAAGTTGAGGTGGAAGTACATAATAAGAAGTGGATCAAAATGCCACCAACCGCACCGTCATAGCTCAATCTCCCATAAAAAACAATTTTTTTCCCTTGAAACAACTTTTTTGAATTATAGACCACTTTCTCGAAATCAGCTTACATTTTGTGTAAAACTATAACGCCAACCTAAGTACGACGTACAGTGATAATTGCAGCTCACTGATAATTTTTTTAAGTTTCAAAAACTTGGAAATTTTACCATTTTTTCTCAAAAAATGGAGAAAAAATGGAATCTGGTGACTCCATGATGGCAAAGGGTCTCGTGAAGACTGATGAGGTCTCCAGTTGCACCTGTTGCATAGGAAGTGTCTTAGATGAAGATAAGATATTTCAGCACTAACAAGCCAAATTTGGGAGTTACGCTCAATAAACATTCAGTAATTCTTATAGGAGTGGAGAATCTATCGCTGGAAACCTGTCGGAAGAAGATATGAAAATTGCGGCGTCTAAAATCCAAGAGATGCGCAGACTGGTGAATGAATTCTCTTTTCACAATCAAGAAGGGATCAAGAGACGGATGATGATGCAGGAAATGGCTAACGAATATCTCCGGGCTCTGGATGACTATAAGATGAGATTGCTCACTCACGATCCCCTCAATATCAATGACACGAGAGAATGAACACTCGACAACTTGATGTGAAACACGTTGACAACATGTAAGTACCACTACATGTTCATTTGTGGATACATATTCGATACAAGACGTATCATCCCAATAAACCTTGTGTGTCAAATGAATCAAGTTCCAAAGGAGTTTTATTTCTGCCATGTCAATATTTAGTCTCTAACAACTGATTCTCTTCGACTATATATCTGTACTTATTAGGAAACTTGCAGAGTACATAACATTTTTCCGGCAATCACCTATTTCTTTATCACTAAGACTCCTCTCAGAGTGAATGCCTTTATCTCCATGACTTACCTTCATCGCTTAATTGCCAATAAATTCAATCAGAAGTTGCGTCAAATATCATTTCGTAAGTAAACGTGACAAGGCGTTCGTTTTGTACCTTTGAGGAAGCGACACTCTCTACGATGAGTGTACTTAACGGTTAAAGTTAATGGGTCCAAGGGGGTTGTTCAAATTATATTACTCGTAACTATCTTTCATCCTTAAATCAATTATGATTAAGTTCAATTAACCTCTTCAATGTTTAATTTATACAATGCCCCATTGAAGTATCTAATTCCACCTCAAGGATACTACATTCTGATTCACGGGTTTCATTCATCAGGTTAATACACTTTAAATTGCTTTTGAGTTCCTTTCAACAGAGAGGTTCTGATCTCATGTTTCAACGAAGAAAAGCTTCAACCTTTTGAAATGTTCTAACACAGAGCAATATTATTATTGAGATCACGAGAAATCCACGACAGAACCGATACCTAGAATGACCATGTAATGTTTATCACAATCACTCACACGCTCAATATACTTCCATTATTTGAACTCTGAGAATCAGTTTTTCAGAGCGTGAAATGAACTGTCGCGTGTTGTGTTATTTTCTGTTGAATTACGGTCGAAACAAAATCACAGAAAATAGAGGAAGCTAATCTCTATTATCCCACTAATATTCCTGATTTAAGATATTTGAAACCCTACTCACAATAATGAAAAAATTAAACTCCAATAATCGATTTTTGTACTGTTAAGGAACTTCTGATGAAAATTATGGTAATATGGAATACTATTGTAATTGTCTCAATATTTCTGACGTGAGAAATTTTGAAAATTCTTTATGGAACCCGATCTTAGGGTATTCTTATTGAACATTCTAATTCAGAAAAGAGTGCATTTTTAGGCCGGAATTTTTGAATAATTATCAAATTTTCCAAAAATTTGAAGAAAAAACTCGATTTTTTGTGATTTTGGAGGGAATTTCTTTGGAATCTATGTAGGTATATAGGTTTGTCAACATAAATTTATCAAGAATGAAAAGAAAGCTACTGAGAGGCTTTTGAGATGTGGCTGATCCGGAGGATAATGAGGACCCCTTGGAGGTTCGCTTAAGATATAATTACATTCTGAAGGCAAATAGGTTTGAAGAGGGAACGTTTTCTACCCATTAAAAGTAGAAAGGTGTTATTTCTTGGACATTTACTGCGGAACCCAAAATATGAGATGATGCAGATTATCACGGTAGAGATTAGAAGGAAGAGAAGGGGTTGGGAGGAAGCGGGCATCATGGCTGCTGAAAGCGGGCTTCATGATACCAGTGATCTGGTATCAAAGGGGCTGCAGAACTCTTCCTACGCACCAGGGGGCAGGCATCACTTGCGCCCCAATCCTTCTTAGTGGCAGTGGACCATGGCGATAATGAGCTGCGAAGGTCAGTGAGAGTACTCTTTTGCGCTCCCAGGTAAAGGGATAAAAGAACACAAGACACATCGTGACAGGATTACTTTTTTCTAATAATTAATAACTGTTACAAATTGGCATAATAAGTAAATACCCAACTCTGAACTCAGATCCTTGTAATGAGTTGACAGTCCAAAACGCTGAACCGCACTCTGCCATGACTGCGACCAATTGCACTTGACAAAATACAGATTAACATGCGTTTTGAATACCGATTTCCAAGTCTAAAATAATCTGTCTAGGAGAAAATTCCAACCTATACGTGCCACAAATATCAGTAACGATTGAGAGACTAACTAGACTGGTGATGTAGCTACGATGAGATGTGGGCGCAAAGGAATATTATCACGAAGGTAAGGTGGGGCCCAAAACAGTAAACACGACTCCCCTATTTTACGTCCCTTGCCCGAGAAACAGCTTCGTACTATTGACCAATGAGAGATTGGGGCCCAAGTGATGATTGCCCTACCAGGGATAGAGAAAGGTATGATTAAGAAGTAGCCAACCTTTGTCAGCACATCAAGAAGAGAATGAAGAAGAAGAGAATGAAAATCAAAGATCGCTGATATCTGTCAGTATCGAGCCTTGAAAATAAATTATGTATATACACATTAACCACTCTTACTATAAATCATGCTGCACGACTGGAAATCTTTTTGCGATTAGGTTTGTAATACTTGATTTCTTCTTACAGACGCTTATTTGATCAATAATTGTGGAGTTATACATTGAAATTATACCTATGTAGTTTTGGCAATACAGTTTTTGCCTTAAAGCGCAGTGGGACATTTGCTCGAAAGGAAAACTAGCAGCACAAACTCACGAAATTCATCAGAATCAAGATGTTCAGTTCCAGCTACAAGGTTTGAGAATGAAAACCAACCGAACCGAAACCAGGCCAGAGTGGAAGCCTGAATCGAAGAGAATTTAAACAGGTAGATAGACGAAAATAAAGCTGCCAAACAAAATGAAGCCATCAGTCGGTCACGAATTTCATCTTGACTGTAAGACTAACTACCCAACTCACTACTTAGGTTACTTTATTACCAGACATTTTAGGGAAATTAAACCCTAATTTCAGTCAGTTAAGGCGCACAACTCATTTATGTGGCTACTCTTCAAGTTGTCTACAAAATAAGTCTCATGCCTTCAAGGGGTCAATTCTACAAGTAATTTGCGACAAAAAATGTCTCGTAGCAAATTTTTTTAGACTCTTATTTTCCGAGTTATTATAATTTAAAGTTTTTTTCGTGATTTTGACCTTATTTCATTAAATTGGTGATAACTCCTCTGTTAATTACAATTTGAGGATACCGTTGGAAAGAGCGTTAAATTCCCTATCTCCCTAATACTCTCTCCCCAATAGGGAGATAACGAATTAAACGTTGTTTCCAACGATATCCTCAAATTGTTATTATCACAGCAAATTAAAGGAGTTATTACCAATTTAATGACATAAGGTCAAAATCACGAGGAAAAAACTTTGAATTATAATAACTCGGAAAAGAAGCCTGTAAAAAAATTGCTAGGAGACATTTTTTGTTGCAAATTAGTTGTAGAATCGACCCCTTGAAGGAATGAGACTTGTTTTGAAGACACCTTGTATACAGTGTAAATATGAGCAGGTTGCAGGCTGTAGGTGCATTTCAAGCTTTGCTTGCTCTGACATTGATAAAGTTATGAAAAGTCTCCAACGACGATTTAGATGGAACATGTTATAGATAGATAGATATATATGTTTATTTTCGCCATTTTGTACACTTTTACAATAATATAAATGCATGAAGGGATGCAATTTGCTCAGATTTCCTACCCGACATTAGGCTTGGCCCGTGTTGTAGGGTAGGATCTTGGCAAAATCGCTCCATATCGGTAAATAAATTGATGTATACTTTACAATTACAGTAATAAGTAAATTAATAAACAATACATGATTGGACAGAATTAAGGACGCATTTTGATAATCTCCAACATATACTAACTTACTTTAATATTCTCTAACTTTAATAATCTCTAAAATTAAATAGTCTCCTATACATATATGCTGTTTAATAGCCTTTCGCATCTAAAGCCCCCTTCTGTAACTAGCCAACTTAACACTTGCTTTTTGTTTATTATTTTCAATAATGAACCTTTGGAATCGACCAAGAAAAAAAAATTTTAACACCCCCTCAAAATTTGATGGTTCACGTTTCAAGGTACTTAGAATCCAAAAATCGAATAAAAATTTGGCCGTCCGTCCGCCGTACGCCGTCCGCCGTACGCGGCACTTTTGCCACTTAGAATTGACCGATTTTGATGAAATTTGGTATGTAGGCTCCATTTGGGGTCTAGTTGTGCCCCGAAGCTTTTGGTTCATGTAGGTCACTTCTAAGGGTTCCAAAATCAATTTTGAAATTTTGAAAACGCCCTAACTCAAAAAATTTCGATATAAAGGTATTGTTTTTCCTTCAATTTAAGATTCTATAGAATTTTTAGAATTTTTTGAGACCACGCGGAGCTCTGTAGGACAAACCGTTCGCTCCCTACGAAAATTTAAGGATTTATATTGAAATATATATATAAATCAAAACACGAGTGTGAATCGCAAAAGAGGCCTAATCTCCGTTCAAGTTAGAGCTGACCAAAATGCAATCAATGGTTGGTGATTTTGATTTTTTTTTTTTTTTTTTTTGATTTTTTTTTCCCTTCATATTGGATGGTTGGTGATTTTGTAGACGAGTGATCTGTGAAAGAAAAATAATAAACCATTGTGTAATAATTTGCAGCGTTTTTGTATTTTGGTCTAGTAAACTTCTGGGCATATCTAGTATCGTATTTCGGATCCCTTCGAGAAACTTCAATTATGTTGGGTGTCCTAAAGAATTGCAATAGTAGATTTTTCAGATAAAGTTGTCTAATAGTAAATACCTTAGCAATATCAAATAGATCTACGGAAGGGGTCCTACGCGGTAATGACAACATCATTTTTATGATAATTTTCTGCCGAACATGTAACTTATTTATACGGGTGGAATACGTTCCTCCCCATGCTATTATGCCATACTGCAATACAGATTACAACATGGTATAATATATAAGTTTTATTGTTTGCTTCGGGAGCGTGTGTCTAACATTGTAGAATATATATATATTTCCTAATCTTATCATGGATATAGTCTATATGGGGCTTCCACTTGAGCTTTTCATCCAGAACTAGCCCCAGATACTTATGCCTTGCAACTCTTTCTATCGAATCACATGAGCATATTTGATCTTCTACACAAGAGTGCAGGATGATTTTCAAGTGTTTTTCCTCAATTTGTGACTTATTTCCTCCGTAAACTATCAGTTTGGTCTTGTTAGCATTCAATGTGAGATAACTGTTGTGAAACCATTTCCCTACTTGATTTATAACCTGATTGGCGTTGCTGGAAACGTTTTCCCAAGTGTCACCTTCACAGAGTACTGCTGTGTCATCAGCGAATAAATATAATTTCGAGTTAGGTAAATCTAAATGTGCTACTTCATTTATATATATTAAAAATAGTATTGGTCCTAATGTACTTCCTTGAACGACCCAAAATCATTAATGGATTCCTCACTGGCACAGTCGCCAATTGAGACTATCTGCCTTCTGTCAGTCAAGTAGCTTCTGAACCATTTCAGGGTAGGCCCCATGATTCCAAGACAAGTTATCGTGAGAATAGCTGAGTAAATGTTGAAAAAAACCGAGTGTAAAGGAATTAAATTATGGCTTTTAGTAGACCTTTAATAAGAAGTTCGAAACTATGTTACAATTATTGAGATTCTAGACTGTGTAAGTTTTATTGGGAAACCTTCAAACGATTGTAACTTGTTTCGCCTTCTCGATACAGAAGGTCCAGCCTATATTCGTACAGGAGATAATGAAATGTGGGTTTTCAAAAGTTGAGATTTTCACCCGCATCAAGCGATTCAGAAGATTTCGATGTTAACTGATTTTTGGTTTATTGTTTTCAATAATGAACCTTTGGAATCGACCAAGAAAAAATATTTTTTATCACCCCCTCAAAATTGGTTGGTTTACGTTTCAAGGTACGTAGAATCCAAAAATCGAATAAAAATTTGGCCGTCCGTCCGCCGTACGCGGCAATTTCCTCCGTTAGCAATTTGAGGCTCCGTTTGGGGTCTAGTTGTGCCCCGAAGATTTTGGTTGATGTAGGTCACTTCTAAGGGTTGAAAAGTAAGTTTTGAAATTTTGAAAACGCCCTAGCTCAAAAAATTTTGATATAAAGGTATTGTTTTTCCATCAATTTGACTGAGTATTGAATTTTTAGAACTATTAGAGACCACGCGGAGCCCTGAAGGACAAACCGTTCGCTCCTTCGATAATTAAAGGGTTGGACTTACGATAAATCAGAAACACGAGTGTGAATTGCAAAAGAGGCCTAATCTCCGTTCAATTTTAGCTGATGTTTTTCTTTAAGTTTGTTGGTGGTAACAATGGCAAAGCCGTGTTCTTTGCAGAAAAGTGATCTATATAGAAAAATAATAAACCATTGTGTAATAATTTGCAGCGTTTTTTTTTTTTTTTTTTTAGCAACGTTCGAGCTTTGATTGAACAGATTTGCACCGTTTGCTTTTATCACCTGTCTGAAGTATGCATACATCGTAAGTCGGTTAGGTTAGCTCGTTATAACTGTTTATTTACCCAGGTTTTGAGATATCGAACCGGTGCAATGTATTTATTTTTGCTTTAGCCATAACAATTTTATCGTTGTTACAAAACAAATAAAAATAGTTATCTCCAAATGATAAAAATATCCAGTATTGTGGAGTGTTTAATGCTATTACAGGTAACTACTTATTTCGCGTTTTACAATTTTGTCTCCTCCCAAACAACATTTCTTATTGAATTTCGCATTTTAAAGGTCCCCGAAGAATGTATTTTAGAAAGATTTTGATGATAAGAGTTCCTCTGTCAAAAGTCGACAAATTGTAGGAAGTGTGCGCACTGTTCATACGTGAAACACTATTGCTCGGAACAACTCGAAAATCAGAGTAAGTTGGAAAAGCAAAATAACTTATCTCGAGAAAAACTAAACGGTCCAATGCTTACGAAACTACCACGGGGTTTGAGGCCTCCAAGGCGGCTCCCTAAGAATTGCATCACTGTCGCTCCTGGTACTGAGCTCGCACGTGCAAACATTAAGTTTTTGCCCAAATCTGGTGGATGGGTTTGATATAAATGGAACCTTCGTAAATTTTTATCAATACCGAACACCACCATCTTGATCTTGCTAACCACGGTTCATACTACAGAATTCACAGATTCCGATTATTTTTGCAGTATTTGTTTATATATACGGTGAAAGCTATACTGTCCACTTAACTTGGCTGATGTTTGTATTATAGAATTTGAGTACTTTTGTACATTGAAATATTTATTTTTGTTCACCCAACAGGTTTCTTTTATCACATAAAACTTTATATTATTATAAAGCAAAATGCCATCCAAATATTTTTCTTTTATTGGCATTATTGCAGAGAAAGAATATAAAGAGAGCACCGAGTTATTCGAATCCCCTCAATTCGTTTACCCTTTCACACGAAAGTTAGATTTATCAAACGTACGACGTTTTACATCGTCTTGTAATTCAGGGAAGCGATATCGAAGAATCCTTGGAACTCGAAATCAAGTCGGCAAACTCGTTACCCTCCAAGATTGAAATGGAGAGGTACTACCAGGCTAGACGATAAATTGTAATGGTTCGATGAAACCTTGAGTCGCTCTCCTATTGCATCGAGAATTGCCTACAACATAAATCAAACCACCTATCCACCTGTTGGTATACAATCAACGTTCTATTCACTCTACAAATTTTACCAAATCGAGGAACACTTTCTAGATGTAAGTATCAGTCTATACAAATTAACTTTTTGACATTTTGTCACAAATTCGGTAACTTGACTGCAACAATGGGGTGTGCGCGTGGGTCGGAAAACTGTTTATTGTTATTTTTAATCTAAACCAGATCTCACTCTGAGAATTTTTACTCCAACCGCGACCTTCTAGCGTGAGAAGACCTTTTTCTACGATTTTTCTAAAGTTTCGAATGTTTATGACGTCACAGTGGGCTGGGGGGTCCCGCCCAGGCGCGAGGGGCGCGTGGCGTCATAAACATTCGAAACTTTGAAAAATCATAGAAAAAGATCTACCCACCCAAAAAGAGAACGGCTGGTGTCAAAATTCTCAGGATAAAGTCTACTTTCGATCAAAAATTTTTTTTTGATTTTTTCAAAAATTTGTGTCGTATACGTATCAAGTAAAGGCATAAAATGTCTCAATGCACGTATTTTGTGAAAGACCACAACGAATTTAACCAATTTTCTTTTGCAAAAGGGCTTTGATAACTGCTTTGCTGATGGTTCTGCACTAAAAGTATTTAGGTACTATATCTTATCTTTCCTCAAGCTTTATTTGATTCTTTAGTAATCTAAACTTCAATCTTTCAAGAGGTTATCTTAGTGAACTTTGGTGGTAGCGTTATAACTCACCAGGGGCTTTCCAAAGAGTATTGACCCCACCATCACGCTCGTTTCCTTGCAGTACGGGTCTTGGAACATCACTTCACTTCAAACTAAAATTAAACTTGGACGTCAACTAACTAGATTCACGAAGGGATTGATAATACGACGCACAACGGCGATGCGACACGCGCGGCTCCGGAACGACCTCCGCTCATCAATGCGAGTTAAAAACTGACCGACTGAAGGCACAAGCCGCGTCCTGTTTTTTTTTAGGGGGATACAAACTCCAGTTGGCTCACAGCGCCCGAACGGTACCTATGACAAACTTTCTTTTCTGGAAAGCTTATCTGTAGATTGCATTTTATCTCGATTAATCTCGAGATGGACGGATCTCAACCGAGAGAAGGGAGAAAAAGCTTATCATTGCTCAGGGTACATTCATACACAACCGGAAAAATATATGTACGTCGATTAGCTGAAATAGGTCGTTTTATCTCCGAAATACCAAACGACCAAGATGAGGTCTGAGTTGCTCTAGACTAAACCAAAATGTTTTTCCAAAATGATAAATATCTGTGTAGTTCCTGATAAGAGCTAGTTTTAACCGCAACTAAATAATCTTTCAAACCGACTCGTTGATCCTGAAAAACAACCAAATCCCAAGCATCAGAGAAGTCCGATACCTCGGCATCTACCTACAGCGTGACGTATGATCATCATATAGAAGAATTGGTCAAAAGACTACGCTCTAGGATGAATCTTCTCAGACCCTTGCTTGGACGCACTTCACCTTTACCACTAGAAACAAAACGTTTGTTATACCTCACTCTGATAAGACTAATATGGCTGCTCTGATTTGGCTAGCAAAACCCAAGTAGAAAGGTTCTAAACACAGCAAAGGTACGTGAGAAACGACGTAATTCATCGAAATCTTGACGTTCCAGCGGTCGACGAAGTCATAAAATACACCATAAACCGTCAGCACGCCACCTTATCGAACCATCAATCAGCCACAATATTCCAACACCTACTGTCATTGTACAGGACGGATCAACCTAGACGTTTCAAGAGAAAAATAGCACCCGACATATTGGACCCGACTAACCAACATCTTACCTGAATATTATTATTGTTAATGTCTTGTTGATTTTGAAAATCACTTATTCAAGATTTATTTATTTGCCTAATTTGTTATTAAACCACATATTGATTTATAAGGACTGTCACTGGACAGTAACCCTAAGTGTCATGGTACTTACGTACAATAATATTATTATATATTAATAAATTTGCCGAACATATTGTATCGTAAGACTGAAAGTTAATAAACTCTATTTTTTTAAAAATCTGAATAATGAACATCTATCTAGTGGTATAGTAAATCTCCATGTCTGTATGTATGTATGTCTGGGACCGATTACAGCCGAACGATTGAACCTTCCATATGAAAGACTACAGGTTTATTTATTACTTATTTGGTTTATTATTCTTTACGGGCTACCGTAAAACGGGTCAACTATGTGCCACTTTTTAAGGTTTTTGTTTAATAACTCCGGGGAAAAAAATGCTAACCCCTTGCCGATTTTAGCCAACATACCTACACATCTCAGCTTTCAAATTCTGCTTTGAAAAAAAATCTATGTTGAATTGGTGAGGTGGGGGATTTTTTTCTTCGTGGCACATTGTTGTACCCATGGGAGGTACAACTTTGGTCCACCCAATCTCCTGGCTCTAAAACACATTAAAAATTCAATCTGGAACATTGTTGTACCCATGCATCTCATCTTTGGGCCTTCACCTTCTTTAAACTGTAAAAAAATTGTTCTATCCAATTTTAATTTATTTAGAAGTTGGTTTCTATTGAAAACATTAATCCACACTTCTAACATTCTAACAAAAGCTTTTAATTGGACCAAATGAAATTAACAAGAATAAAGGCACTTTGGCAATTTGACACTTACAGTCCCTAATGACTTAAAACAAGGAACTCAAGTTTGGCCCATAGAACATTAAATGTTCAATTCAATTTGAACATCAAATGTGTCCAAATTTTGGACATAGAATGACGAACGTACCGTAAAAAATATAAAAAACAGGTATATAACGGTATCTCAAAAAATATGCATTACAATCAAGTTACTTAGGAATCAGAATACTCATTTTACCATGAAACTTGAAATGAATTTTCGGAAAATTTTTTCGGAGGATTTTTTAAATTTTTATCTGATGCTGGCGATACCAGACGATGTCTGGAGCAGCTGGCCACGTCCAACACATAATATGTCATCATATTATGATGCATCAATTAACAATGAAAAAACACATAGGTAGCTATTTCCGGCAAAAACTGACAAAAATCATGTGGCACATAGATGTACCCCAAAGTTCCGAGTTTTTGATAACATCGAACATCTCCCCAACAAAACATATTATTTAGAAATGGTAACGGGCTTAATTTGTCGCTAGGGATATGTACTACATAATTTATCCTTACTGAGATCAGGAGTCAATGTGTTCAGGTCTCACCAGATGAGACAAATATGGTCACACTTCAGATCACTGGAAACCAACTTTCTTATGAGGATTTTTGATAACGGGGGATGAAGAGACACGAGGTCCTTCTACTTCGATTTTGGATTCAACAACCCCCCACGACCCCTGTGAATTTTTACTGAACATGAAACTTCCCCTTTCGGCCGCTAGAGGCCATTTGTGGTCACAAAACACAAGTGGCACATATTTACACCCCCTGGCACATAGTTGACCCGTTTTACGGTACTGGTTTATTATCTTCAATAATGATCCTTTAGAATCGAGCAAAAAAACATAATCCCCTCAAAATTTGCTGTTTTAAGTTTCAAGGTAAATGGGTATGTAGAATCCGAAAAAGGAATTTTAAACAATTCCGTCCGTCCGCCGTACTTTGCCAAAGCTTTTGGTTATTGTCAATAACTTTAAGGGATAGAAGTGGCAGTTGAATTTTTCAAACGCCCGAGCTCGAAGAGTTTCAATACAAAGGTATTGTTTTTTCATTAATTTAAAATACTGACGACTTTTCAGAATCGAATGAGACCACCGTTCGCTTTCTATGCAGATAATTAGTACCAAGTCTAATATAATTAAGTAATTAATGTTCTCTGATAGTGTTAGGACACAAGACAGTCCTTTATCATTATTTCATTGTGATCAGGTGATTGATAGCCAACGCGCCAACGTGAAATTCTTAATAAACATAACTTCTGCAGTACAGTGATCTCTCTACATACGTCCTCACCGCCAGGTGTGCGGTACCTAGAGAGCCACGTGAAATAAATAAATATGTCTTTTATTTGTAGCCACCATAAGGCAATAAAACCGCCAGAAAAACATCATAAGATCATGTCAACAACGGTAACACAATGCAAACAATAAGAAAACATAAGAGACAAAAATTACAACATCAAATTAACCTGAACTAGGAAAAATGTTTGTCATAAAGTTCTACTCTTGTATGAGCATCTTCTTGAGTATATTCTTGAATGGTCCCAAAGAAATTCCACGCAGGCTAACAGGTACCTAGTAAATTGTTGAGTCGCACTCCAGTCTGAAGGGGATTTGAACTCATCGAGGCCTCCAGTCGAACTTGATGTGGGCCCAACTTTTTAGCATTTCTAGAGGTGTAACCGTAGAGATCAGGAGAAACCAGAGGCAGATGGACTGCGAGGCTGATCCCTCAAATCAAGACATGGCAACAGAGTAAGCATGGAGAGGTAAATTTCTTCCTAACCCAGTTCCTTTCAGGGCACGGACTTTTCTACGCCTACCTATATAAGATGGGGAAGGTGAGGTCTCCAAAATGTCCCAACTACCAGGAGAACAAGGATAATGACGCATTCCATACATTCTTTGAATGCATGCGATGGGCAGGGGAGAGGAACTGCCTAAGAGAGAAGTTGCATCTCGCAGCACAGGACACAACCCCAGAGGCGGTCATAGGAAAGATGCTAGAAAGCGAGAAAAACTGGACCACTGTGGTAAAAATTATGTGGAAAAAATAATGAACAAAAAAATCCTTCAAGAACGGTAGAGGAAGCCAAGGGGAACCATGGATCGGCCCCTAGCAGAGAACCAAGAAGACTCCCAGGACTCAGCCAGGCTGAGTCAGCCTAATGTGTTGAACAGTTCCAGGCTGTGATCCAACGTGGGATAAGGAGGTGAGGTTTTAGTGGGTTTGAATCCCACATAATCCGTGCGAGCGGTTCCCTCGGGTATCTTACGAGATCAAATTTCCACCGCTGGATCTAAAAGATTTCCTCACCCCCTACTAAAAAAAACGGTAGAGATTCACAGTCGACTGAGTCCAAATTTTGGTGCAAAAACACAAGACTAGCGAAAACATACAGGCTTGGTAGAGTCATTACACCCAGGTCCCTGAAACGGTCTGTACATCTCGAGGTAACCAATGTGCTTAATAATTCTTAAAGCTGTCTTCTGTAGTCTAAACATGCGTAATACCCCACATAACCACACAGTACTACATGTGGCTAAGAGCTTTAGTGAAAACACGCGAATAACACAAGACCGAGAAAATGAGCCAAACTATCATTCAGCCGAAGGTCAGTACTCTGGGAGTTATCTTCAGTCAGAACCAAGATATTGAGGGAAGACCATCCAAGAAAATCTTCGTTGCGTTAGTCCGCAGATTCGAACCAATCACCAAAGTTTGGAAAACAAGTCATGGGGATATTTGAAGTTACCTAGAGGCTTCGTAAGAATGATTTCCGAGTAAAAAGAGCACAAAAAGGCCTTCTTGCTGATTTTTCAAAACGATACCAACCTGCTTTTCAACGCCCTCTGGCGGCGGAACGCCTAATCGTAGAGACAAGTCAGAAATGAAAATTGTAGGGAATTTCATGTACTTTAATTTTAGTAATAGTGCACAAGTCGCTAGTACGCTTACTTTTCAAGTTATATGCAAAAAAACGGAAAAAAATAGGAGAAATTCCTCCTTCCCCCCCTCCTCGAGCTCACCCCCCACCCTCGGGGACTTTTGAGGTATGATTAAACACGTATGTAGGAAGACCCTGATGAAGGAATTTCATTACTAAGAATTATTTCACCTATTTGCCCATTTTTGGTCTAATTTGACTGGGCTACTTCTGAAGTTCCCCTGACCACAGCCGCGATAACGTCAGCGAACAAAGTCATCTTTATCATCTGGTGATACAGTAGGTTATTATTGTATATATAATGAAAAGAAAAGGTCCGAGCCCAGAACTATACTGTTTAGGGTTTATGACCTAGAGTAACGGAACTGAAATATTGGTACATGAAATTGCCTGCCCAACTTCTCAATATGGAGTAGACCCCAACTACGATTTGGTGGTACTACAGAATACCATATTACTATGAACTTCCATGAAGTTGAGGTACGTTTAAAAATATCTCTACTAATTTCTTAGAAATTATTTCTTCTCTAACTGGATTTATTTTCAATTTTTTCTTCATGTTTTTCTTCATCATTCTTGAAATATTACATCGAAATATTATGAAATGATGGTCTCGTTGAAGTTAATCAGCATGATTTGTAAGTTCCTTGCCTCTCCACACATATTATCTAAACCCGAAAACGTGTTAGAGAAATGGGAAGTTTGTGGAATCCAATGTGAGCTGATAACACTTCCCTTTGTGTGGGAATCTTTCTCATTTGCCTTACCCAATACGAAATCAAGTTAGTCCAGTGTCACGATATTATCTTCCAGAGTGTTTACCAAGAATGAGTTATATTTACGACAGATAAACTTTAGGAATTTTATCTCATTATGATGAACTGTCAAAACACAACGTTGCCGTTTATTCCAAACTGTGGCATCGTTTGCGAAGCTTAATTGAAATTCGAGGCAGGAGTCATGTGACCTCTTGCAAGATATATTGATAAATTATCGACCTCTGTAATTATGTTGCGGTTCGGAAAACACTTTTATCTGGAGCTAAGGGTCAGAGAGGGTGGAGGCTATCGGACCACGTGGACAATTGTATAACGCGCGTGAGCGTTTTTCTGCTGTGTTCTATGCGTTTAATTATGTGTATTGATTTTGGAGTAATAATATTATTAACGGGAAGAAGATTCTATACAAATTCTTTGAACCTAAAATGACCAGTTGAGCAGAAGAAAATCGGAAGCAATTTTGTCTGTATTTTATCAACCTCCCTTATACAGGGTGTAACACTATAAGAACGTCAACCCGAAGAATTTATATTCTACAACTAATTTCCGATCGAAAAAGCCTCTTAGCAATTTTCGTTTAACCTCTTGTTTTTCCAATTTTTTACTATTATAAGCTCTTTTTCGTTTTTATGACCTTATGTCACTAAAACGTCCTTAACTCCCTTCGGATACAGTAAAAAATTAAAACTAATTATACCGTTGGAAAGAGCATTAAATTTCCCATCTTTCTGTGGGAATTAATAATTAAAAATTGTCAAGTACATAAAAAGAGGGGAAAATTGACCTGAAGAGTGAAATTTGTCAAATCTTCAAAATTTGAGGTTTTTTCAATTGTTTGAAAGAACTAGTAGGTAATTATACTCGATTGTTTCCCACTGTAACCCCAAAAGATGACTGAAAAGCTCATCTTTCCAACGGTATGGCCAGAATCGTTTCCAATATTTTTATTAGTGGAAAAAACCGCGCTTGAAAGCGAAAAAAAACGAGATTTTTTTTTTCAACGAAATCGACGGTTTGACGGGAGGATTTGGGGTTGGATGGAGAGTGAGAGGAGTGGTGGCGGAGGAGACCCCCGAATCCTCCCGTCAAACAGCCTTTTTCGTTAAAAAAAAATCACGTTTTTTCGCATTCAATCGCGGTTTTTTCCACTAATAAAAATATTGGAAACGATTGTGACCTTACCGTTGGAAAGCTGGTTTTTTCGTTTAACTGTAGAGGTTACAGTGGGAAACAGTTCTTTCAAACGATTGAAAAAACCTCAAATCTAAAAGATTTGACAAATTTAACTCTTGAGGCCAATTTTCCCTTCTTATCATTTACTTGAAAATTTTTAATTCTGTTACAGAAAGATGGGAAATTTATCGCTCTTTCCAACGATACAATTAGTTTCAATTTATTACTGTATCCAAAGGGAGTTACGGACGTTTTAGTTACATAATGTCAAAAAAACGGAAAAAATCTTAAAATTGTAAAAACTTGGAAAACCAAGGGGTTAAACGAAAATTGCTATGAGGCAATTTTGATCGGAAATTAGTTGTAAAATCGATCCCTAGCCGATGGTGCGCCCTTAACGTTTACACTCTGTATATTTTTCTCTGACTCTAAGCTGGCACTAAATGTAATTATATTTCGTAAACCTCTCCTAAGCTAGAGGAACTTCAAAGGTTCTCTTATTTGGAATTGAAAGGAGCAGTCCTAAATACAAGTTTTAAAAGTTCCTATTTGAATTGGAATGCCTCATTCCTAACCGAATTGGGAGCTTTCAATGTAGCTCTTGGTAACTGATGATGACCTCAGAGTTGGAACTGGAAGCCTCCACAATAATAAAGGTATAAACCCTCGTATTATTTTTTTCCTACGATAAATTAATCTGAAAATGCCCAAAATTTGGAGCAAAAATCTTTTTGTTCATCCAAATTAAGATATAATGATTTGAACGATTTTTAAAAATATATACTAACTTTGAAAGAGCACAGAGTAGATAATAAATTACTTCAATTTTTACTGTGAATTATTTGTTCATTTTCGATCATCCCCCAATTCTTATAGAAAGCTCTCCAGAAGATCTGGTGTCTCGAAATGATAAAAAAATCGACGCAGCCATTGCAATTTTGCTCCTCAATCTGGGAGGTAATGAATAACCGCACCTAGTTTTGGAGAGCTTTCCAGTTTAAGTTTAAGAACTCATTTAAACATCCAGAAGCTACTGATAATGCGATATACAAGGGGTGATCACTTTTGAAAATAACAACCAACACACACGAATTTAAAAAATAGCTCCCGATTCCGCTCAAAATTATTTGTTATGTAATTTATTTACTTGCGACGCACTTTGGCTTTATTCCATTTTTAATTTTATTTTTTGTGATAAGATACAATAATTTGTCATTGGATTAATAAAGCAAAAGAATGAGTGGGGGGGGGGGGGGTAGGTACCCTTCAAAAAATTGGGTTTTTGGGGAAGCCTTGAGCTCATACACGGGACCAAACGAATAATTCATAATGACGCGGTCATCGATCGTTGAATAATAATGTATCCCCGGAAAGGTCGGAGATAATTAGGTCGTTTCAATATGGGTCAGATAGCGATAGTTGGAATTGAATCTACTAACAAAACGCAGTATTCAGTAGGATGTATGTATTGATGATGTTGCTGTATTGTGTCATGGAGTGTGAAATAATCTCATAATACACGTCTAATTGGAAAAGCGATGAATTAAGTCAAAAAAATGGCCAAATTTTTATTCGATTTTTGGATTTTACGAACCTTGAAACGTAAACTGAAAAATTTTGAGTGGGGGGGGGGGGTTGAAAAATTGGTTTTCTTGGTCGATTCCAAAGGTTCATTATTGAAAATAATAAACCATAATGGATGAACCGCCTAACTTGCTTAATTTATTGTAAGAAGATTTTTAGGAGGAACTCCAAGTTATAACGTGTTGTACAAAGATTTGAAATTGGCTGTATCATAATTATATTAAGGATGGACTTTTCCAGAAAAAAATTATTTTTCGAACTAGATAAGAGGTTCTTAATCTGAATAATTTTCTATTTTTTATACTTAATGTATTATATTTTGTTGGGTGGTGTCTGTTTATTCAAAAACTATATGGTGAACTATTTAGGAAATACAAGCCTCACCCGCGTATAAATCCTATACAAAGGAAAACTGAATGGGAATCAATGGGCCAACTCTTATCTCTGCATGTGAACTGTAGTTCGTATGATTGATTTACCTTGATCTTGACGTAATTTTCCGCTAATTATGTAGGGCAACCTGCAGTCTGAGAATCGTGGAATACAGGAGTCAGCGGATTGCAGCAAGTGTGGAGAATGTAATGGAAACTTGGAAAACTTGGCCATGGAGTGCCCCCATTACACGTTTATTGAATGTATATAAACTAATCTAATATCATAAATGTATAAAATCTCGATGGCAATTTTAAATTTTTCAAAATCTCAGTTTACATAACCAGCTCTAGTTGAGGAATGAACTACAGGGCACACTACTAGTTAGTAGAAACGAATTCACTCGTATTTCTAGAATCAAAATCAATGAAACTATGTCGGTACATGTCGATTTCACTAACAAGAGAATCGATTATATACCGGTACATTTCATGGGAACAAGTACGCAACCACGAGAGACATTTTATGTCTTATGTTTAATAAATTGAGAGCTTTCCAATGAGTGGTGAACGATTTTTGTGGGGTGGAAAATGAGGAAGTTAGTTTTCCCTAGGAACGATTGGTTGTACGTGAAAATCATCAGAAATTTCCGCGTAACGCTCCCCTCATAACGCTCCCCGCGTGACGATCCCCGCGTGACGATTTTTCATTCATGTGCCATAGTAAAGACATAAAATGTCAAAAAAAGAAGGAAGAACTCCTTTTAAAACTCAGAAAAATGCATTGGCTAATGGGGAAGTTGTCAATCCAGAACAAGCTTACATTGTACAACCAAGTCCTTAAACCAGTCTGGACTTATGGAGCTCATCTTTGGGGCTGTACGGCTCAGTCAAATCGATACATCATCCAAAGATTCCAGAACAATGTGCTAAGCACGGTTGTCAATGCACCATGGTACTTTCGAAACGAACGTCTCCATCATGAGCTTCGGATCGAAACAATAAACGTTGCTATAAAACGACAAGCTGTGCGACACCTACACCGGCTAAGATGTCACATCAACGAGGAAGCTGTCCAACTCCTTGGTACAAGTGATATCATCAGAAGATTGAAGAGTACCAAACCACTGTATTGCTGTACCCATCTGTATTGCTATACAGATGGATCCAAAATTGATGGACCTCAGGAAACCAATTCCGGGGCTGGTGTCTACATACCCAGCATTGGAGTGGCGAACTGTTATAGCCTTGACAAGTACGCAACAGTATTTCAGACTGAAATACTCGCTATTAAAGAATGCATCACAACACTAATACAATTTGGTGTCAACAACAAGAAAAGTAACATCTTTACCGACAGCCAGGCAAGTATAAAAGCCCTTCAAAATCCCATCACTACCTCAAAACTGGTATGGGAAACGAAAAGGCAAACAAATAATCTGTTTTTAGGAAATACTTAATAAAATTTCTATAAAATGGATACCCGGACATTCCAATCAGCCCGGAAATGAATATGCCGACAACCTGGCCAAAAAGGGTTCAAGAAATAATTTCATTGGACCCTCACCAGTGATCGGCATTTCGAAGAATGCTTGTAAAGAAAAGGTAAAAAAATGGGAATCCCAAGACCTTAATATACTTTGGTCTAAAGAAACTGATAGATACAGACAGACCAGAATGCTCATCACCTCGCATGATGCAAAACAGGCCCTATGGTTGACCTCGAAAAGTCGGAACACCATCAGGCTAATGATAGGCATTCTAACGGGACATTACGACTTCCGAAAAATGATGAATATTATGGACAGTCGTATTTCATCAATGTGTCCATGCGAACAAGAAGAGGACACAACTGAACACTTCTTGTGCAGATGCGACCGATTCTGGAGATCCAGAACAGAAGCATTTGGTCACCACATAGTGAAGCGCGCATCTTTGCGTCTAATTTCGTGGAAACGCATAAAGAAATTTGCTGATCTCAGCAAAAGATTTACAAACTCTGAAGTGAGGTAGCCGGCTGAATCCTCTTTTAACATAAAGGGGCCTCGAAAGAGGGAGAGTATAAGCCATTAGAGCCTGAAACTCTTTTCCAATGGCAACCCCAAGCAGTGAGTGAGTGGGTGAGTACCAAACCACTTGACCTAGCTTACTTGTGAAGCAGTGAAGTGAAACATCCACCATAATCAACAAAACTCAGTGATGTATTTTAGTTTTGAATATTTGTCCATATTTTCAAAATAATATTGTTAATAAGTTACACTTGGTGCAACAAAAAATATTGAAAAACAAAAAACTCTTATTTCTCTCACATTCAAACGTTAAGTGTTAATCAAAGTAGAAATGATAAAGTTCGGACAGGAAATCGCAAAACATGGAGGGCGAAAGTCTCAGAGGTTTACTGAAAGAATGAAAAAACAACAATTAAATTAGGTACTTGATGAGTTTGTGAAGTCGAGGATAGTATTTTTTTGAATTTTTTGAAATCTGTGAGAAAATTTTTTTGAAAATTTGCAGAGTACCTACTCAAAGTTTACGAAAGGGACTTCTTTGTAATCACCATTCTACTTAAATTAGAAGTTGAGTACTTTCAAAACGAACTATTCAAATTGGACAAAATTTTCAAGAGAATGTTATTGGTCACAAACCTTTTGAAAGACTGGCATTTCCGAAGTCGGAAAAAATAAGGAATTTATTGCACGGAACAGCTGTCAAGCTGAACCAATGGAGCTACAACGGTGATACACAAGGTTGACGAAGGTCAAGTTATAAGGACGAGTCATTTGTATATTTATAACTTCGTCTCGTGATAGATGCGGATCCATTTGTGTATTTATAGTTGAAAGTAAGGGCGAGGTAGTACGGTTAGTTTAGCAGGCTGAATCCCCGTAACATATCTTGTTCGCTATGTTTTCTCTACGACTGGGAACAGGCAGGTAAACTCAGTCTAGGAAAACCACTTTTGAAGGGATTTTGCTTTCTCACTAATGAATTTATGGATGATTCCTATTAGTGTGGAAGATCAAAAAAGTTTTAACCGCATTCTCTATCGGTCTGTCAGACGTCTTCTTTCGAACGGAACAATAAAAAATCAAATGGTTTATTCAAAATAAGGGCAATATTTTGCTTTAAAAGAAAAACGCTGATAAACATTAGACAAAGGAATTTTGTTTTTCTATATTGATCACTCGCCTGCAAAAAACACAGCTTTGCCATTGTCACAATTTTTTTTTTAGTATCTCCCCTCAAAGACAAATTGTTTTTTGTGACGGAGGGAGCGCACCATAAATTAAAATTAAAAAAATAAATAAATAAAATATATTGGGGAGGACGCCCAGGACCCGACGCCGGCCCGACTCCCGGAGGGAAGATGAGGAAGGTGGGGTTGGGAGAGAGGGGTGAAGGAGTGCCTCTATGAAAAGACCACCAGTTCAAATACACCATAGTTACTACCTACCTACTTCACAATCAAGTTTATTCGAAAGAAACCAACGCTTCACACTTAATTCGATGAAATAGGGAGTTGAGGTTGGCCTAATTATTAGGAAATGTGATTACTGAGTACAACTTGAAGAAACGAATAACGATCGGATTTAGGTCTGCTGAAATTTGAACGGAGATTTGAACGGAGAACTCTTCAGCGATTCACACTCGTGTTTCTGATTTATCGTTAGTCCAACCCTTAAGTTCTCATGGGGAGCAAAGGGTTGGTCCTACAGAGCTTTGGGTCTCATTCGAATCCAAAAATTCAATATTATTTTAAATTGATGAAAAAACAAGGAATTCACGTTTGCGCATGCGCAGTGGCTACTATCAGTCCGAAGGTGGTGATTTTCATAGGGGACCATTTAAATACTAAACTGTAACATCCCTGAAAATTTCATTGACATCGGATAGAAAATGTAGAAGTTATGGCCGTTACAAGGAATTCACGTTTGCGCATGCGCAGTGGCTACTATCAGTCCGAAGGTGGTGATTTTCATAGGGAACCATCTACAACCTAATCCGCATAATCCCTGAAAATTTCATCGAAATCGGGTAGAAAAAGTGGAAGTTATGGCCGTTACAAGGAAATTCACGTTTGCGCATGCGCAGTGGCTACTATCAGTCCGAAGGTGATGATTTTCATAGGGGACCGTCTACACACCAACCCGCACAATCCCTGAAAATTTCATTGAGATCGGATAGAAAACGTAGAAGTTATGGCCGTTACAAGGAATTCACGTTTGCGCATGCGCAGTCGCTTCTATCAGTCCGGGGATGATGATTTTCATAGGGGACCGTCTGCACACCAACCCGCACAATCCCTGAAAATTTCATCGAAATCGGACAATAACTTCGTATAGTTATGCGCGTTACAAGGAATTCATGACAGACAGACAGACAGACAGACAGACAGACACACAGACACGGAACCAAAATTGTTCAGAAAGGTCTAAAACGCAAAACGCGAGTGAAAATTTTGATTTTGGAGAACTTTTTTTTTTCGTCCTTGAAAAGTGAAAACAAAGCTTCCGCTACCTTGGTAGACTCGGAAGCAACAATACCTTTACATTGAACGTTTTTGAGATGAGGCGTTTTGAAAATGTCAGCCCTTATTTTTCAACCCTTAGAAGAGACTGACATCAACTATAAGCTCCGAGGCACAACTAGACCCCAAATGGAACCTACATACCAAATTTCATCAAAATCGATCCATGGGAACTGAGGAAAATGCCGCGTATGGCAGACGGACGAAAAACTTGTATTCGATTTTCGGATACGTACCTTGAAACGTACACCAACAAATTTTGTGGGGGGGGGGGGGGGGAGTTGAAATATTTTCTTGGTCGATTCCAAAGGTTCATTATTGAAAATAATAAACCAAAACCATTACCTTTTGACGTTAACATGTCATGAAAAATACGCAACGGGCGCCTTCTATACCGCTAAAAAAACTATGGTTATTATTATCAACACTCTTCGGTTCCGATAACATTCACTTCACGAGGTGTCTGTTTGTAAAGTTAGTTAATGCTAGCTTGTGATGAAGCTTACCACTGATGCCGTTTTAAAGAATGATACGGGACCACTGTGCGTCAATCAATGGGCTCAGTAACCAAATTGATATTGGTGTTTTGAATGGGAACATCTGTCTGTCCCATTATTTATGGGTTGACCGCCATTTCTATTCTTGGCTGGCCCCGTTCTAAGCCTGAATTTGTTTGAAAGGCGTTCGCACCACCATCACTGGTTGTATTATTCTACAGTAAGAAGTAAAGCACAATCATCATTCTCTATAGAAAGATAGTCTTTCTATGAAAGTTAACCTTAGAGATTACCAATCTCCTCGGGAAGAACACATTCAATAATGATTTTACTATTCAAAATTCAAAGGTGAATCATGATTTTGGGAGTAGCTCATTCCTACAGCCTCTGATGCCTACAGTTCAAAATTAATAGGATGGTTGATGAGTGAAACACTCGAGATCCCCCACACTAATTGATTCGTATATGACCGAACTGCTTGAGTCTGTGAACATCAAGTAGTAAAAAAAGTAATAAGCAATTGAAGTAGCAGTCCAGTAAGGAGGTCTTTGGTAACTTAGATAACTCGCCAAAACCCCGACTGGACCCTAGGCGGTGCTTGATGGCCTTTGCGTTGAATGTAGAGTAGTATCAACTCAAAACTGAGCCTAGCTATAAACCTTGAGAGGTCATTGTCATACAATTACATATAATAGATCTCTAGGTCCCCGTTTTTCTCATGAATCAATTATTGATTACTTTCCACGTCGGGTGTCTAAGGGCAAATGCGATCCACTTTTTGCATAGTTCCACTTTGACGTTCAATTCTGAGGTGAATGTTTTAATTACCCACTAATTACCATTTACTCCATTCAGTAATTAACTATGAAAATGTACCTATTGCCTGAGCGGGCAAGAGCGCTGGTAATTTCATTGAAATCGGATCATTTTGTCGTATAGTTTTAATACGCAATGGTACCTATTGAACTACAAGCAACGAATTTTATAATAGAAAATTATCTTAAACCTAAACCAAAAAACCATCCGAATTTGAGGGATTTTGGACAATTAAAAATTGAGAAATTGTAGTTCAATTGGATAAATGATATCCAACGAAACTCATTGGAGGTGGTCTAAGGACTTTCACAAATATTACAATAATTTTGCATGTTTTCTCCTCGAACAGATAGAAAAGGGAACAAGTACGGAAATCACAGAACCAATCAAGTGAGAGTGGGTAAGACTCGTACATTCAAAACTACCGGGTGAACGAGTCAATAGTTTTTCCAGCTAAGATAAATCAATTTTTGACATGGATATGTCTTAGTTCTGGGGGTCATTCCAAAATGCTGAAAGTGCCTGAGTGGTCACTGATCAGCTGAGTGAGCTCACCATTTAAATTGCCATCATAAGACATATCCATGTACAGATGTATCTGCATGCAGTGTAGATACTCTGGGGTTTTTTAATTACAAAATCGATCATCAGAGAAGAAAGAGACTACGCTGAACTCCCAGAAACGTACAATCAAAATCATTGGGCCGGACTAACTTCCAGGATTTTGCATTGCTTTACTTCTCAATGTTCTCTAAAATCGGAATTTGCACTTGCGTTTTACCTTTGGAACCTTCCTGAACAATTTTGGTTGTCAGTGACGGCAATTCAGTAACGGACAAAAATACGAGGATATCGTTCAATTTTTATGAAATTTTTGGAATTGTGTGGGTTTGCGTGTTCATAGGTCTCCTATGAAAATCATTGCCCAAGGATTGGTAGTAGCCTCTGCATTTGTGAAAAAGTAAAAACCTTGTAACAGTCATAACATTTACATTTTCCTCCCGAATCAGATGAAGTTTTCAGCGATTGTGCGGGTTGGCGTGTAAATGGTTCCCTATGAGGGTAATGGAAGTTACTTAGGGATTGATGTTTTGAGATTAGGTACTATGCATCGAATCATCTATAAAATCAAGTTATGGAGGAGGTATACGAGGATGCTATGAATACTATGGATATTATGAATGAGGATACTACAACGCCAACTTGGCCGACTATTTTCCGTTCTAACGTCTCTGAAAATTGAGCACTTGCCTGCATCCTTGAAAGCACACTTTCCTTCGTAGTCTCAAAACCGCAGGGCAAGTGCGGTATCGCAATAAAAAAAAACGTGATTGTCTGTAGGTAACTTTTCTTTTGCTACGAAGAACGAATTGAAGAGAACGGATTGAGGGGGGCTATTGCAGAAACGGCTACAAATAAAATACGGTGCAAAAGATTACACAACGGTTTATTTATTAAAGTTCATCTTTTAACTACCTTCTAAGGGGTAGGTGAGAGAGGGCTGGGGGGTTTGAGTGTTCAGATAAATTTCAAATTGATGCATTTAACATTGTTGATCGTCTGGGTAGTATCTTTTTTTACATTTTAACACATATCTTAAAGTAATGAAAACATGCCATGGAACATTCATTAATAAGGTAATTCATTATCCTAATTAAGCGAACGGTAGGTCCTACAGAGCTCTGCGTGGTGTCAAGAATTTAGAAAATTTATAATCAATGAGAAATTAATACCTGTATTCGGGCTAAGGCGTAGTGAAAATGTTTCCACCACTTCTTACCCCTTAGAGTGGATGGACAATAACCAAACGACAGCAACAATATATACAATATACCAAATTCCATCAAAATTGGTTCATAAGAATGCTTCGGTGGTGTTCTTACAAAACAGATTGCGTTTTAATTTGGGAACTTCCTAAACAATTTTGGTTCCGTATTTCAGTCCATTCCATGTCTCCACTTTTATACCAGTTTGCCCGCTTGGCTCACGGGAATATGATCAAAATATATCTTTGGATGAGTTTTCCTATGGCCACTTTTGAAACATTTTCCTTTATAATGGTAGATAAACTGCTCCAATTCGAGTAGCACTCATTTTTGGACTCCTCTTTGCCTCTTACGTCCACCTGTCTGTTTGGATGGGAAAACCTGGATTACGCGTTTCTGAAAGGAATATAATTACGTCACAATTATCCAAAACTTGACTAATGCTCGCTTAATATCGAATCCTTCAGAACAGACCGCCTGTTTACTGGTCGCATGAAACGTGCAGCTCAATTGAGCAATGCCGAATGATAATTATCTCCTTATTTATCATTATTTTTTGTAATATTTATCAAACTCATCCGGCTGGAACCAGTAAAGGCAGAACATGACGAAGAGATGTAACGAGAATACAGACAAAAACAACGGAAAAGGGTCTTTCCATCACTAACATCTGTATGCAATTCATTATTTCTATTGCATTTTGAATCAGATACTGTCGATGAAAAGAATCTTTAGTAGTATTCGACATTTGACATTCGACATTTGAAACACTGGAAAAGTAGATACGCATTCATCCCGAGGGGAATAAAAATGAGTGTGATTTAATCGTCCACTAACGACAAAAACATTTTAAAGACTTGAAAATTACTTTCTCTGTCGATGTGCCAATAAGGAATTGGAAAATTAAATTTCATAACAGTTTTCTACAACTTTAAAACACAAACATTGCGAAGTGATACACCTATAACAGATCATTTTATTTCACGTTCGAGGAGCTTAATAAAACAACTTAATAACATTTTCTCGTTTGAGTTGCCGCTGATTCGTATTTACGTAAATGTCACATTAAAAAAATGGACTTCACAGAAGTTTATAGGAACGTAAGTATGGATGGTGGTTAGCCCACAAAGGAAAGTTAGGATATCTAGCCAATCGAGAGGTGTATGAGGTCTGATGGAAGTTGAGTTTGAAGGAGTGAAGCTCATCTAGAGAAGTTGGGGTCTAGCCCACTGATAGAAGTTGAGTTGGAGAGAGTGAACCTCATCTACAGAAGTTGGGGTCTAGCCCACTGATAGAAGTTGTCTCGAAAGCGATATCAAACATTTTATTTATTGTGATTTAATTTGGCATCAAAATTTAGTATTCAAATTTCAGAGTTTAATTTCGTCAGATGTATTTTTGGCCTTAAATTAGTATTCATGTGATGATAGAAGATTTGCGGGAATCGTGGTTTCAATTATGAGAAGAAAAAGTTGATTGAGCTTAAACAAAGCAAAAAGTTAAGAAAATATAAAATACTAGTTTTCTATTGTACATATACGATAGAAGTTGAGTTGGAAAGAGAGCAGCTCATCTAGAGAAGTTGGGGTCTAGCCCACTGGTGGAAGTTGAGTTGGATGGGGCGTAGCTCACCTAGATAGGGTCTAGCACACTGATGGAAGTTGAGTTGGAGAAGTTGCAGCCCACCTATAGAAGCTAACCTTTTTAACAAAGCAGAGAAGATTGGTGGGCCACCTTAGAAATAGTGTCAGAAGATACGTCACTTCCAAGGATCGGTTCAAAAATAGTGGCTACTGGAAATCAGATCGAAGTGATTGTCATGCTACCACCTTATTCTGGTGATACATACATCTACAACCATTTAGAACTAGTAATTATACTTACAGTTTCCAGATAAAAATAATTTGGTATGAGTAATCCTTACCTGATCCCATGTTGTATCCCCTTTCAGGTCGTTCAGAGTGTTATCTGAACGTCGGCCCGTTAAGTCGCAGGTAAGATATCTGCGTAATCTCTTCAACATATATCGCCGAATAGAACTACAACTAATAGAACTCAACTAATATTCCTAAATGACTGGCTAGCTGATAAGCGATAACTAATTCACACTAGAAAAACCCCTGGAATCTGGTATAGCACATTAGACACCTCTTAAAACATGTTCTTCCTCATTTCAACGATCAAGATAACGACTTCAAAAATACAAAACATCCCGAAAAAGTATGAGTTAATACGGAAACGATTTTAACTATCGGCTTCTTGGTCCCGCACGGACCTCGCATTCATACTCTCAACCTCAAAGAAGAATACTTTACAGTCACGTTGCATTTTCTTCGTTGGAGGATCGTAAACCCACCAACATCAACCCATGATTTACGATCCCACTCCTCTTTATCTTGAGAAAACTTGATATGTACGGTACATATTGTGTAATAATCAACAAAAAGATTATTTTTTTTAATATCTCCAGCAAAACCAGTTTGGGAGGTCCAGCATTCGCATGCACTTTTAGTGGGATAACTTGCATGATAGTGAACAAAATCTACGTACTATTTACTCGTAAATTGAAATATTCAGGTAACTAACTACAACGCGTTTGTCTCATACACATCAGGAGAGGATATATTTCATTTGCCTGATTACACCAGATTACAAAATTTAGGGGTGGTCTGGCTGCCTCGTTCTTTCACCACTTTTCTTAAAGTATTTGGTGCGCTGAATCCGAATCTGACGTTAGTTTTTTTTGTTTATGTCGCATTTTCAAGATATAGCTAGTTTTAAGATTTTTCTAGTTCTCACTTTTCTTCATTTTTTAGTGAGAACTCATATTGCTCAAATCTCCTCAAAAAGTACTCAGACTTATTGGAAATTTCATGTAGAATCCGAATATGTACTTAGTTGTTAAGTAAAGTTGTGTTAAATCCCCTATTTTCCACAAAACGTATCATAAAACACCGGTTCTCAACGTTTTTTCTTCGGGTTTTCCCTTACATTTTGCCACTTGAAAAAAAAATTAAGGCCAAAAAAAATGTTCTCGGGTTTTTACTTAGTAGGGGGGACACCCCAGAGGAGAATGAGACCAATCGCAGCCTCCTAAACCCATGAATATCGAAGGAATGAGCTTTTTCATGGCACTGAGATGAAAATTCACAAAAACCGTTAATTAATTTTTCGAGATAGGTTACTGCGTTCCTAAATCGGTTTTCCTCAAATGGATTTTCCTTTCTTCTACATTTTTTATACTTGTCAACTATTAAGAGTAAGATCGAAAATAGGTACTCAAAGGGGGAGTAAATAATAATAATTATTATTTACAAGAGTTTCCCAATTATTGGGAAACTCTTGTTTTGTTAAGTGATTTCAATTCAGTTTTACAAACGAAACACAATAAACTGCAGAAAAGTTAACGGTGTAAATCTATTTCATGAAGGCTCAGATGAATCAAAAGTTGGTAAAATGTTTGGTTATTCCTCCACCTCAGAGGTTTCATCGCCGGCATCTATGTAGAGAAAACTTCGCCGCCTGAGGTAAATCTCTTTTTAAGGTCCAACAATAGTCCGCCATCATGTGAACTTCCCAATACCCTTTGTACCGTTCTTCCATGGTTTTCATATCTTGGTGGAACCTCTGAGGTGTAAGAATAACCGAACATTTTACCAACTTTTGATTCATCTGAGCCTTCATGAAACAGATTTACACCGTTAACTTTTCTGCAGTTTATTGTGTTTCGTTTGTAAAACTGAATTAAAATCACTTAACAAAACAAGAGTTTCCCAATTATGATTTACTCCCCCTTTGAGTACCTATTTTCGATCTTACTCTTAATAGGTGACAAGCATAAAAAATATAGAAGAAAGGAAAATCTATTTGAGGAAAACAGATTTAGGAACGCACATACTTATCTCGAAAAATTAACTAACGGTTTTTGTGAGTTTTCATCTCAGTGCCATGAAAAAGCTCATTCCTTCGATATTAATGGGTTCAGGAGGCTGCGATTGGTCTCATTCTCCTCTGGGGTGTCCCCCCTACAAAGTAAAGGCCCGAGAAATTTTTTTTTAGCCTTAATTTTTTTTTTCAAGTGGCAAAATGTAAGGGAAAACCCGAAGAAAAAACGTTGAGAACCGGTGTTTTTTGATACGTTTTGTGGAAAATAGGGGGTTTAACACAACTTTACTTAACAACTAAGTACATATTCGGATTCTACATGAAATTTCCAATAAGTCTGAGTACTTTTTGAGGAGATTTGAGCAAGATGAGTTCTCACTAAAAAATGAAGAAAAGTGAGAACTAGAAAAATCTTAAAACTAGCTATATCTTGAAAATGCGACATAAACAAAAAAAGCTAACGTCAGATTCGGATTCAGCGCACCAAATACCTTAAGACCACCCCTAAATTTTGTAATCGAGTGTTATCGATGACTTGGTTGGGAAGTTGATGCAACACATCGTCAAAATATCAATTCCCAAATACCTTCCAAACTTGAGCAGAAACATCAGGAAATGAGAAAAAAATGTGTTTGAATGAAATTCGTTAGGGAACATTCAAAGTCCTAGCCACAAAACCCGTAGAAATTTCATCGAAATCAGATAAAAACTTTAAAACCATGCTTGCAACAGAGATTTCACGTTTTAAAGTAAAACGTTAGTCCGAAACTACCCTTTAAATTTTCCTTTATACAGGGTGTGTCACGTGAAGGTTACACCCCCCTTCATTTCCACAAAATACAGCATAGAAAATTAGGACCAACACTATTCTTCGTGATTTTTTGTGAGGAATTCAGGAATAGTACTTTTTCGCACAAAATATTTGCGCGCAATTGACACTAACTTCAATTTTTCAAATGGAACCCCCCTTTTTTATTAAAGATTTTGATTCTACTTTAAATGTCATGAAAAATTCATACCCGAACTGATTTTTTTTATTGCGCGCAACCTGGCTTTTTGAACGCTCTAAGTTGCACAACTCCACAATTGCTAAAAAATTAGGTGTTGGAGAACCCTAAGTGTGGCGCATGTTTTTTCATCATCTGAATTACAGGGTGTCATCCGTTTTGAGGAAGACCAAGATTTCAAGAGGAAAAATTAATATTTCTTTCATAAAATAGGTGGTCGAAATCATTTTTATTATTTTTTATTATTTTCTCTCCTCCTCTTTATGTTTAGCTCCACCGTAGACGGTCCCAAGCTCGTGGTTCAAAAGGAGGGGAGAAAATAAAAATAAATATGATTTGACCAGAAAACTGATGATTTTATGAAAGAAATATTAATTTTTCCTCTTGAAATCTTGGTCTTCCTCAAAACACCCTGTGATTACCCACATGTGCCACACATAGGGCTCACCAAAAACCTAACTTTTGTGCAATTGTGGAGTTGTACGAGTATGTAGCAATTTTATACGCTGTATTATGGGGAGATGAAGGGGGTGTAACCTTTTCTTGTAACATCCTGTATAATTCGGGTAACTAACCAAAGACTACGGAAAGAAAAGAACGGTTTGACGAGAGTTCCTTGGATAATAAATCTAGATCAATATTCATGAAAAAAAAATCAATAAAACCACAAAAATCTAAGGGAAAACATTTTTGTTGTTGAAACTAGGGTTTGTTCTTGCTGTGAATCACAGTTCTATAGATGATTCTTGGAGTCTAGTTACCGAATTTGTTTATCGGTCTTGCGTTAGACTTTTTCAGGCTAGACAATTTTTTTCACGGACCCCTAGCTAAAAGTCAATCTTTGTCAAAATTGACATAACCCATTCTTCCCCTAGTAATCTTGAATTGCTACCATCTACTATCTCAGATGTAGATTCACAATCGTGTTTCAGACCACTTTCCGGCTACTGAACTAGAACGTGATCGAGAAACTAGTCTAGTAGATGTGAAAAGTAGGTAACGTGGTAACCAACGTTGAGTACATTCGAGGTAAATAAAAGGAGAAATGTCTCTCTATCCGGTGTAGTATTCGCTTTTTCTAAAGTTTCGAGTTTTCCAATCATTATTTAACTATTTATTTGATCACATAGGATTGACAGGATCTGCCAAATAATTTTTCATCCTAAAGCTCAACAAGATATAGGGCAAAACTCACGGACTACAATGTTTAATACTGTTGAGAGCAGTTCATAGTTTTTGTTATTTAACCAACGAAATTGCAACAAAATCAAAACTGATTATTTTTGGATTTTTAAAGTCAAAAGAGATACAATTATTGTGTAACAATGTATTGTGTAATGTCTCAACGGGTCAAATGCTGCCAGAAACTTCCATGAGAATGCGGAGCCATTAGGGAAAATTTTCACCTGCACCCCATCTTATTTCGCAACGTCTCATGAACAAGTTTGATTGACATTTTTGGCAACTTCAACCTCAGCTTGGCCGTTTCCTGCCAACTTTTTCGAACGACGGTTGGCAAAACCCAACAGTTTCAGAGGCATGTCTTCTGGAAACCTGGGAGTTTCCACTGTTACCTGTCGCTCAAATCGAAATCTAATATTTTCCATTCGTATTGACATGAAAGGTTCCGTAAATATGGATACAAAAGAAACTAGAAAAGTCTAGGGGCAGAGTGACATAGATGCCATCGACTGATTGGTTTTACTCGATTCTATAGGATTTCCAAGTGTAATTCGGAATTTTCCAGACCAATTTCGAACTTTCCAAGTCAAATACAAAATTTTGCAAGTCATATTCAGAATTTTCCAATCCAGTTTCAGAACTTTCCAATTCAATTTCAAAACTTTCCAAGTCAAATACAAAATTTTCCATTCAGATTCTTCAGAATTGTGTCTTCTGAATTCATTCAGAATTCAGATTTTTCCAAAACAATTTTAGAGTTTTCCATTTCAATTTCAGAATGTGACCAATCTTTCTTTCTGTTGATACATAGGATTTCCAAATCAAATTAATCCTTTTCCAAACCAAATTAATCTACAAATGACCTAATCCTTTCCTACAATTAGGAGGATAGTCGCCAATTCCTAGGGGACCATCCTCCCAATTCATAGGGGACCATCAATTTGTGAGATTAGGTACTTAACGGAAATATATTGTTAAGTTGCGGGAAAGGATCAGGTAATTTGATGTGGAAAAAGATAAATTTGGTTTGGAAAAAGATTAATTTGGTTTGGAAAAGGATTACTTTGACTTGGAAATGCTATATATCACCACACAAAAAGATTGATCACAATGTGATTGAATGTCATTCTGAAATTGAAATGGAAAATTCTGAAACTGTTTTGGAAAAATCTGAATTTGACTTGGAAAATTTTGTATTCGACTTGGAAAGTTCTGAAATTGAATTGGAAAGTTTTGAAACTGGATTGGAAAATTCTGAAATGGTTTGGAAAATTCTGAATGTGGTTTGGAAATTTCCGAAATTGGTCTGGAAAATTCCGAATTAGACTTGGAAATCCTTATTCCATGATATTGAGTATTCAAATGACGTCCTTTCAAACGATTTACACATGTACAAGTGTTGTACACGAACAACATTTTTTCTTCGGTGGGATGATGTTCTTGATCTGGGCTGGGATCTAGTATGTCCACAACGTTTCATAACTGACAGTGAAGGGTAGGTACCAAAAAGAGATGATTTTCATAGGGGACCGTCTAAACGCCAATCTGAACAATCCTAGAAAATTGCATCACATTTGAACGAAAAATGTAAGTGTTATGGCTGTTACAAGGATTTTACGTTTCCGCATGCACAGAGGCTACTGTCAATTTTAAGGCCTTGATTTTCATTTGGGACCATCTACAATCTAATCTGCATAATCCCTGAAAATTTCATCGAAGTCGGATAGAAAATGTGGAAGTTATGGCTGTTACAAGGAATTCACGTTTGCGCATGCGCAGCGGCTACTATCAGTCAGGGGGTGATGATTTTCGTAGGGGACTGTCTACACGCCAACTCGCACTATCCCTGAAAATTTCATCGAAATCAAACAATAACTACTTATAGTTATGCCCGTTGCAAGGATTCCATGGCAGACATACAGACAGACAGACACGGTACCAAAATTGTTCTGAAAGGTAAAACGCGAGAGGAACTCGGATAATTGTGGATGATTAAGGAATGATTGAAGTTTCGATTACACGCCATCCATCAGATCATCTACAAGTGTTGTGGATACGAAGAAGCCACGTGCCACACCAATTGGCTGCATTTTTCACTTTGCTCTTACCTTCTGAGGACCGTCCCGACAAATTGTTATAGTGAACACCAGCCGAACATAAACTTAACGTAGCTCAGTTAAGCATCTCTCTCCAAAGAAACACATTCGTCAAAGGAAGCACATTGTTCACTTTTACATCAATTCAACCAGAACGAGAAGCCTTCTACATTCACATTTCTTGAAGAAAGCCCCTTTTTACCGTTTTGCCTCGAACCGTAAAACACGGCGTAAGCCAAAAGAGTACTGAATGGTATAATAGCAGAGCTTGAAGAAGTGCTTAGGATCGTGAAGGCAATCCAAGGAGGCTCCACAACGGCGCTTTGCAGTAGCTGATGGAGATAGTTCGGTCGTATATGGATTTTGTGGACCTAACAAAGACTTATCTTTGGTCCCCGTCTAAACCCATAACGTCAGGGTCCTGAACCATCGCGAGATCGTAAAAGTTGGAGGGGATCGTTAAAACTTTAAACCCCCAGTTCTTGCCTCCTGTTCCACCAGGTTCAGTGCACTCAATAGTACATCCGGTGATTCCTTTCACACGCATTCCTTGGTTTTGTTCCACCCACGTGACCCCCGAAATCCCACGCAAAAGGAACTAATTTCAAAGTTTCAATAAAATATATTTATCAATAATGTATAACATCATGATTAAATAATCATGAATAATATTTATCAATAATCACTCAAGATCATAATTAACATTTTTCCGACATAAATGCTTGTTATTTTGCTTCGTCTCATCAAAACGTATTCATGTATTTTTTTGCAACAGGTAATTAATAAGACTAATTAATATGTTAGGTTGGGTTCCTCCTCCCGAAGCTGACCTTCCTCTTCGTCAGAAGACATGGTATTTGCAAAGGAACTACTCTTCCAAATTGTAAACTAATTTTATTACCTAAAGAAACGGAACTATTTCAGAAATAGAACTCGAGTTAGCACTACTTCCCCTCGGACACCATTTACCTACTACAAATTGATGTCAAAATAATCACAAGGACACCTCGAAGGTTCACACTCAGTCGAGCTACAACAATAACTACTCGAACAGAACTAGAGAAGGGCTTAACAGGTGCCTCTCTCTTCTCTATAGTTAAATATATTGCATTTGAAAAGTGCTTCAGCATTTGGGGATGTCAATATATTTCTCCCCACTTGATCCCTCAGAATTGAACTTGCGCCCCGTAGGACTTGCGCTAAACTATAACCTTGCTTTCATACTAAGGCATTTAATAATTTTCAACCCTATATCCTCACCTCTTAGAGTTTATTGACAGTTTCCAAAATTGTCGGTGCACAACTAGAACCCAATTGGAACCAATAAACCGAATTTCATCGATTTCGGTCAACGTTGAGGGATATTTTCTTCAAGCATGGAGCATGCTTTAGCCTTAACCAAACTGTCAAAAGTGTTACGTTTTGCGGGAACGGTAACTAGGAACGGTATCGAGTCACGAAATTTTGCTTAGTCTTTGATACGGAACTAAGGATCGTGTAACATGGTGTAACCTATGCGATACTTCCATTAAACGTAATTGAGCCACAAACAGTCAAAACAGCTGTTCGTCGTTCAACATATAATTATGTAATAGGGTTGTTTCAAATATTGTTGTAATCTCACTAAAACTACAAAATAACTTCTAATCTGAAAACTGATTTTTTAAAGGATATCGGAATAGCTGAATAGGTTTGATTGCATTCTTCAAAATAAAAAAAATTAAATTAAACAGAATAAGAAAGCGCGGCTAAAGCATGTTCCATGTTTCTTGAATTTTAGCCGTCCAGGGGGCTTGCCCCCTGGCGAGGCCCGAAGGGCCGAGTTTTACATATTTCATTCGATACTCGGATACTACGTATCTTCGAACGTAGAACATCACATTTTGAGGAGAGATTAACTTTTATTTGTTTTGCTCAAAGGCTGAGGTGACTATTGAAAATAAACCGAAAAGATTGAAGGGCGTGACGAAGAGTCAACCCACATTCGAGTACCGTATTTCTTATGGTTGCAACTGGAGGGCCAACTTTCCTCTCTCCTATTACTCTGTGGGCAAGTGCCTGCGGCCTCGGTCAGGGAGGAGAACATTTGTTCAAAATTTACGACTTTCATCCGTGCGGCAGCCTTTTCTCGAACCAGTTGACAGACCACATTTCAAGACACTTGATATTTTACCTACTTTAATGTTCTATAGTCTACGGTACTTTAAGGCAACACATGTTGGAAGTTTCATCGGCGAAGAATCATCCAGTCTACCTTTTGAAAATACAAATTCAGACGACTTTATATTAATACCGTGTTCTTCAAGTCGCTGCGATCATTAGTTTTGAAAATATTTTGACCCTTGTGGCACCCAGTGTTGCCATAATGACAACGTGCCGTAAAAACTTGAAATTCAATTCATTAGATTTTTGAAGTAATTTTTTCCGATTTCGGGAGACTATTTGGAATCAGAATATCACTTTTTTCATTTCCAAAATACGGAGAAAAAATTCTTGGACGTTAATGTCCATTAAACACGAACGGGAAGAAACTGATTGTTTCGAGATATTGTGTTTTAACATCTAGGCGTAGAGAAAGGAAGAAACAAACCTTTTTCGCTTGATATCTGTAAATGTTGGTTTATTATTTTCAATAATAATCCTTTGGAGCCGACCAAGTGAAAAAAATGTTAACCTTCACTTAAAATTTGTTGGTTTACGTTTCAAGGTACGTAGAATCCGAAAATTGAATAAAAATTTTTCAGTCCGTCCGCCGTACGCGGCACTTTCCTTAGTTCCCATGGACCGATTTTGATTAAATTTGGTATATGGGCGCCATTTGGGGTCTAGTTGTGCCCCGAAGCTTTTGGTTGATGTCAGTAACTTCTAAAGAATGAAAATTAAGGGTTGAAATTTTCAAGAGTGCCCTAGCACGAAAACTCTCGAAATAAAGGTCTTACTTTTTCACTTATTTTAAATAGTATTGAATTTTTTGAGACCACCCGGATCTCTGTAGGACGAACCATTCGCTCCCTACGAGAACTGAAGGGTCGGACTTACAGTCAATCAGAAACTAGCGCGAATCGCAAAGAGGCCTAATCTCCGTTCAAATTTTAGCTAAGATGCGATCGTTGTTCGTTTCTCCGAGTTGTACATAGTTCTGCGTCCTTAGCAACCAGTAATCGAATTATCTTATCTTATTATTAATTTCCTAATACTTAGGGTATAATAATAATTTTTAATAAACCCTGTTTCTACAAAATGAGTGTGAAGCGTTTATTTCTTCCAAATAAACTTAATTGTGAAGTTGGTATGTGGTAGGTAGGTAGTACCTATGGCCGGTCTTACATTATCCTGGATGTCCAAGTTGTCAATGGCAGCTTGGACATGGAGCAGACTTGGCTAAGATAAGAAAATATGACACAAATGATTTACGGCAAGCGGTTTCGAAGCGAAAAGGAGTGGTACCCAACAACATCAGGGCGATGGCTGCAACCTTGTCATGGCGCGGGGTGTGGTCAGGAAAAATGCCACGGAGTTGAACGAGTTGGGCATCTCGGTAGGCGTACTCCGTGGTATCACCACCCGTGTCCTGCTCGGTTCATATTTCAACTGGTGGTCGTATTATAGAGGCACTTCCCTTCATCCCTCTCTCTCACCCCCACCTTCCTCATCTTCCCTCATCACTATGGGTGAGTCCTGGGCGTCTTCCCCATTAATATTTATTTTTTTTTTTTTTTACATTTTCCATCATGGCGTGCCCCTGCGTCTTTCAGGGGTGTTAATTAGCGAATTTTCAAAGGAAATGAAGCTATTGCAATGGCCTCAAAATTTTTAGAATCGACTTTTTCGAAAAATTTTCACACTGAAATCCGTTTTGGAACATTCTGAAACAATCCCTGAAGTTTTTCCAAAAATCATATGTATATATATATGTGTCATTCCGGACAATAACTTGAGTAATTGTTTAAAATTTTTTTTTTAGTTTTTGCCAAAATGTTTGTAACAACAAACTATAGGTCAAGTTCGTTAACCAGCAATTTTGGACAATCCAAAGTGGTCCAAAATTCAAAAAAACACCAAAAAAATGGGGTTTTCCCGTTTTTTGTGGTTGTTACATTGAAAATCATGGTAATATATGGTATATTCGTATTCAGCACAGAATTTCTGATATGAATGCATTTTTCAAAAATGAAAATTGTCCAAAATTAAGAAAAGTTTGTAGCTATATATATATATATTGAATACACACGTATATTTGTTGTACCCAGAAATGGAGTAGCCGTGTGGGTACTCTATGAGTTCGTAGAGGCGAGTAGAACATGAATATGGACTCCTAACATCTTCAAAGCATACCCAGCAATAATTTGCAGCGTATTATTAGCGAATTTTCAAAGAAAATGAAGCTATTGCAATGGCCTCAAAATTTTTAGAATCGACTTTTTCGAAAAATTTTCACACTGAAATCCGTTTTGGAACATTCTGAAACAATCCCTGAAGTTTTTCCAAAAATCATATAAATATATATGTGTCATTCCGGACGATAACTTGAGTAATTGTTTAAAAATTTTTTTTTAGTTTTTGCCAAAATGTTTGTAACAACAAACCATAGGTCAAGTTCGTTAACCAGCAATTTTGGACAATCCAAAGTGGTCCAAAATTCAAAAAAACACCAAAAAAATGGGGTTTTCCCGTTTTTTGTGGTTTTTACATTGAAAATCATGGTAATATATGGTATATTCGGATTCAGCACAAAATTTCTGATATGAATGCATTTGTCAAAAATGAAAATTGTCCAAAATTAAGAAAAGTTTGTAGCTATATATATATATATATTGAATACACGCGTGAATTTGTTGTACCCAGAAATGGAGTAGCCGTGTGGGTACTCTATGAGTTCGTAGAGGCGAGTAGAACATGAATATGGACTCCTAACATCTTCAAAGCATACCCAGCAATAATTTGCAGCGTATTATTAGCGAATTTTCAAAGAAAATGAAGCTATTGCAATGGCCTCAAAATTTTTAGAATCGACTTTTTCGAAAAATTTTCACACTGAAATCCGTTTTGGAACATTCTGAAACAATCCCTGAAGTTTTTCCAAAAATCATATGTATATATATATGTGTCATTCCGGACGATAACTTGAGTAATTGTTTAAAAATTTTTTTTTAGTTTTTGCCAAAATGTTTGTAACAACAAACCATAGGTCAAGTTCGTTAACCAGCAATTTTGGACAATCCAAAGAGGTCCAAAATTCAAAAAAACACCAAAAAAATGGGGTTTTCCCATTTTTTGTGGTTTTTACATTAAAAATCATGGTAATATATGGTATATTCGGATTCAGCACAAAATTTCTGATATGAATGCATTTTTCAAAAATGAAAATTGTCCAAAATTAAGAAAAGTTTGTAGCTATATATATATATATATTGAATACACGCGTATATTTGTTGTACCCAGAAATGGAGTAGCCGTATGGGTACTCTATGAGTTCGTAGAGGCGACTAGAACATGAATATGGACTCCTAACCTCTTCAAAGCATACCCAGCAATAATTTGCAGCGTATTATTAGCGAATTTTCAAAGAAAATGAAGCTATTGCAATGGCCTCAAAATTTTTAGAATCGACTTTTTCGAAAAATTTTCACACTGAAATCCGTTTTGGAACATTCTGAAACAATCCCTGAAGTTTTTCCAAAAATCATATGTATATATATATGTGTCATTCCGGACGATAACTTGAGTAATTGTTTAAAATTTTTTTTTTAGTTTTTGCCAAAATGTTTGTAACAACAAACCATAGGTCAAGTTCGTTAACCAGCAATTTTGGACAATCCAAAGTGGTCCAAAATTCAAAAAAACACCAAAAAAATGGGGTTTTCCCGTTTTTTGTGGTTTTTACATTGAAAATCATGGTAATATAATATATTACATAATATAATATATTACATAATATAACATAATATAATATATTATACCATATTATGGTATATTCGGATTCAGCACAAAATTTCTGATATGAATGCATTTTTCAAAAATGAAAATTGTCCAAAATTAAGAAAAGTTTGTAGCTATATATATATATATTGAATACACGCGTATATTTGTTGTACCCAGAAATGGAGTAGCCGTGTGGGTACTCTATGAGTTCGTAGAGGCGAGTAGAACATGAATATGGACTCCTAACATCTTCAAAGCATACCCAGCAATAATTTGCAGCGTATTATTAGCGAATTTTCAAAGAAAATGAAGCTATTGCAATGGCCTCAAAATTTTTAGAATCGACTTTTTCGAAAAATTTTCACACTGAAATCCGTTTTGGAACATTCTGAAACAATCCCTGAAGTTTTTCCAAAAATCATATGTATATATATGTGTCATTCCGGACGATAACTTGAGTAATTGTTTAAAATTTTTTTTTTAGTTTTTGCCAAAATGTTTGTAACAACAAACCATAGGTCAAGTTCGTTAACCAGCAATTTTGGACAATCCAAAGTGGTCCAAAATTCAAAAAAACACCAAAAAAATGGGGTTTTCCCGTTTTTTGTGGTTTTTACATTGATAATCATGGTAATATATGGTATATTCGGATTCAGCACAAAATTTCTGATATGAATGCATTTTTCAAAAATGAAAATTGTCCAAAATTAAGAAAAGTTTGTAGCTATATATATATATATTGAATACACGCGTATATTTGTTGTACCCAGAAATGGAGTAGCCGTGTGGGTACTCTATGAGTTCGTAGAGGCGAGTAGAACATGAATATGGACTCCTAACATCTTCAAAGCATACCCAGCAATAATTTGCAGCGTATTATTAGCGAATTTTCAAAGAAAATGAAGCTATTGCAATGGCCTCAAAATTTTTAGAATCGACTTGTTCGAAAAATTTTCACACTGAAATCCGTTTTGGAACATTCTGAAACAATCCCTGAAGTTTTTCCAAAAATCATATGTATATATATATGTGTCATTCCGGACGATAACTTGAGTAATTGTTAAAAATTTTTTTTTTAGTTTTTGCCAAAATGTTTGTAACAACAAACCATAGGTCAAGTTCGTTAACCAGCAATTTTGGACAATCCAAAGTGGTCCAAAATTCAAAAAACACCAAAAAAATGGGGTTTTCCCGTTTTTTGTGGTTTTTACATTGAAAATCATGGTAATATATGGTATATTCGGATTCAGCACAAAATTTCTGATATGAATGCATTTTTCAAAAATGAAAATTGTCCAAAATTAAGAAAAGTTTGTAGCTATATATATATATATATTGAATACACGCGTATATTTGTTGTACCCAGAAATGGAGTAGCCGTGTGGGTACTCTATGAGTTCGTAGAGACGAGTAGAACATGAATATGGACTCCTAACATCTTCAAAGCATACCCAGCAATAATTTGCAGCGTATTATTAGCGAATTTTCAAAGAAAATGAAGCTATTGCAATGGCCTCAAAATTTTTAGAATCGACTTTTTCGAAAAATTTTTACACTGAAATCCGTTTTGGAACATTCTGAAGTTTTTCCAAAAATCATATGTATATATATATGTGTCATTCCGGACGATAACTTGAGTAATTGTTTAAAAATTTTTTTTTAGTTTTTGCCAAAATGTTTGTAACAACACACCATAGGTCAAGTTCGTTAACCAGCAATTTTGGACAATCCAAAGTGGTCCAAAATTCAAAAAAAAACCAAAAAAATGGGGTTTTCCCGTTTTTTGTGGTTTTTACATTGAAAATCATGGTAATATATGGTATATTCGGATTCAGCACAAAATTTCTGATATGAATGCATTTTTCAAAAATGGAAATTGTCCAAAATTAAGAAAAGTTTGTAGCTATATATATATATATTGAATACACTCGTATATTTGTTGTACCCAGAAATGGAGTAGCCGTGTGGGTACTCTATGAGTTCGTAGAGGCGAGTAGAACATGAATATGGACTCCTAACATCTTCAAAGCATACCCAGCAATAATTTGCAGCGTATTATTAGCGAATTTTCAAAGAAAATGAAGCTATTGCAATGGCCTCAAAATTTTTAGAATCGACTTTTTCGAAAAATTTTCACACTGAAATCCGTTTTGGAACATTCTGAAACAATCCCTGAAGTTTTTCCAAAAATCATATGTATATATATGTGTCATTCCGGACGATAACTTGAGTAATTGTTTAAAAATTTTTTTTAGTTTTTGCCAAAATGTTTGTAACAACAAACCATAGGTCAAGTTCGTTAACCAGCAATTTTGGACAATCCAAAGTGTTCCAAAATTCAAAAAAACACCAAAAAAATGGGGTTTTCCCGTTTTTTGTGGTTTTTACATTGAAAATCATGGTAATATATGGTATATTCGGATTCAGCACAAAATTTCTGATATGAATGCATTTTTCAAAAATGAAAATTGTCCAAAATTAAGAAAAGTTTGTAGCTATATATATATATATATATTGAATACACGCGTATATTTGTTGTACCCAGAAATGGAGTAGCCGTGTGGGTACTCTATGAGTTCGTAGAGACGAGTAGAACATGAATATGGACTCCTAACATCTTCAAAGCATACCCAGCAATAATTTGCAGCGTATTATTAGCGAATTTTCAAAGAAAATGAAGCTATTGCAATGGCCTCAAAATTTTTAGAATCGACTTTTTCGAAAAATTTTTACACTGAAATCCGTTTTGGAACATTCTGAAACAATCCCTGAAGTTTTTCCAAAAATCATATGTATATATATGTGTCATTCCGGACGATAACTTGAGTAATTGTTTAAAAATTTTTTTTAGTTTTTGCCAAAATGTTTGTAACAACAAACCATAGGTCAAGTTCGTTAACCAGCAATTTTGGACAATCCAAAGTGGTCCAAAATTCAAAAAAACACCAAAAAAATGGGGTTTTCCCGTTTTTTGTGGTTTTTACATTGAAAATCATGGTAATATATGGTATATTCGGATTCAGCACAAAATTTCTGATATGAATGCATTTTTCAAAAATGAAAATTGTCCAAAATTAAGAAAAGTTTGTAGCTATATATATATATATTGAATACACGCGTATATTTGTTGTACCCAGAAATGGAGTAGCCGTATGGGTACTCTATGAGTTCGTAGAGGCGACTAGAACATGAATATGGACTCCTAACCTCTTCAAAGCATACCCAGCAATAATTTGCAGCGTATTATTAGCGAATTTTCAAAGAAAATGAAGCTATTGCAATGGCCTCAAAATTTTTAGAATCGACTTTTTCGAAAAATTTTCACACTGAAATCCGTTTTGGAACATTCTGAAACAATCCCTGAAGTTTTTCCAAAAATCATATGTATATATATATGTGTCATTCCGGACGATAACTTGAGTAATTGTTTAAAATTTTTTTTTTAGTTTTTGCCAAAATGTTTGTAACAACAAACCATAGGTCAAGTTCGTTAACCAGCAATTTTGGACAATCCAAAGTGGTCCAAAATTCAAAAAAACACCAAAAAAATGGGGTTTTCCCGTTTTTTGTGGTTTTTACATTGAAAATCATGGTAATATAATATATTACATAATATAATATATTACATAATATAACATAATATAATATATTATACCATATTATGGTATATTCGGATTCAGCACAAAATTTCTGATATGAATGCATTTTTCAAAAATGAAAATTGTCCAAAATTAAGAAAAGTTTGTAGCTATATATATATATATTGAATACACGCGTATATTTGTTGTACCCAGAAATGGAGTAGCCGTGTGGGTACTCTATGAGTTCGTAGAGGCGAGTAGAACATGAATATGGACTCCTAACATCTTCAAAGCATACCCAGCAATAATTTGCAGCGTATTATTAGCGAATTTTCAAAGAAAATGAAGCTATTGCAATGGCCTCAAAATTTTTAGAATCGACTTTTTCGAAAAATTTTCACACTGAAATCCGTTTTGGAACATTCTGAAACAATCCCTGAAGTTTTTCCAAAAATCATATGTATATATATGTGTCATTCCGGACGATAACTTGAGTAATTGTTTAAAATTTTTTTTTTAGTTTTTGCCAAAATGTTTGTAACAACAAACCATAGGTCAAGTTCGTTAACCAGCAATTTTGGACAATCCAAAGTGGTCCAAAATTCAAAAAAACACCAAAAAAATGGGGTTTTCCCGTTTTTTGTGGTTTTTACATTGATAATCATGGTAATATATGGTATATTCGGATTCAGCACAAAATTTCTGATATGAATGCATTTTTCAAAAATGAAAATTGTCCAAAATTAAGAAAAGTTTGTAGCTATATATATATATATTGAATACACGCGTATATTTGTTGTACCCAGAAATGGAGTAGCCGTGTGGGTACTCTATGAGTTCGTAGAGGCGAGTAGAACATGAATATGGACTCCTAACATCTTCAAAGCATACCCAGCAATAATTTGCAGCGTATTATTAGCGAATTTTCAAAGAAAATGAAGCTATTGCAATGGCCTCAAAATTTTTAGAATCGACTTGTTCGAAAAATTTTCACACTGAAATCCGTTTTGGAACATTCTGAAACAATCCCTGAAGTTTTTCCAAAAATCATATGTATATATATATGTGTCATTCCGGACGATAACTTGAGTAATTGTTAAAAATTTTTTTTTTTAGTTTTTGCCAAAATGTTTGTAACAACAAACCATAGGTCAAGTTCGTTAACCAGCAATTTTGGACAATCCAAAGTGGTCCAAAATTCAAAAAAACACCAAAAAAATGGGGTTTTCCCGTTTTTTGTGGTTTTTACATTGAAAATCATGGTAATATATGGTATATTCGGATTCAGCACAAAATTTCTGATATGAATGCATTTTTCAAAAATGAAAATTGTCCAAAATTAAGAAAAGTTTGTAGCTATATATATATATATATTGAATACACGCGTATATTTGTTGTACCCAGAAATGGAGTAGCCGTGTGGGTACTCTATGAGTTCGTAGAGACGAGTAGAACATGAATATGGACTCCTAACATCTTCAAAGCATACCCAGCAATAATTTGCAGCGTATTATTAGCGAATTTTCAAAGAAAATGAAGCTATTGCAATGGCCTCAAAATTTTTAGAATCGACTTTTTCGAAAAATTTTTACACTGAAATCCGTTTTGGAACATTCTGAAGTTTTTCCAAAAATCATATGTATATATATATGTGTCATTCCGGACGATAACTTGAGTAATTGTTTAAAAATTTTTTTTTAGTTTTTGCCAAAATGTTTGTAACAACACACCATAGGTCAAGTTCGTTAACCAGCAATTTTGGACAATCCAAAGTGGTCCAAAATTCAAAAAAAAACCAAAAAAATGGGGTTTTCCCGTTTTTTGTGGTTTTTACATTGAAAATCATGGTAATATATGGTATATTCGGATTCAGCACAAAATTTCTGATATGAATGCATTTTTCAAAAATGGAAATTGTCCAAAATTAAGAAAAGTTTGTAGCTATATATATATATATTGAATACACTCGTATATTTGTTGTACCCAGAAATGGAGTAGCCGTGTGGGTACTCTATGAGTTCGTAGAGGCGAGTAGAACATGAATATGGACTCCTAACATCTTCAAAGCATACCCAGCAATAATTTGCAGCGTATTATTAGCGAATTTTCAAAGAAAATGAAGCTATTGCAATGGCCTCAAAATTTTTAGAATCGACTTTTTCGAAAAATTTTCACACTGAAATCCGTTTTGGAACATTCTGAAACAATCCCTGAAGTTTTTCCAAAAATCATATGTATATATATGTGTCATTCCGGACGATAACTTGAGTAATTGTTTAAAAATTTTTTTTAGTTTTTGCCAAAATGTTTGTAACAACAAACCATAGGTCAAGTTCGTTAACCAGCAATTTTGGACAATCCAAAGTGTTCCAAAATTCAAAAAAACACCAAAAAAATGGGGTTTTCCCGTTTTTTGTGGTTTTTACATTGAAAATCATGGTAATATATGGTATATTCGGATTCAGCACAAAATTTCTGATATGAATGCATTTTTCAAAAATGAAAATTGTCCAAAATTAAGAAAAGTTTGTAGCTATATATATATATATATATTGAATACACGCGTATATTTGTTGTACCCAGAAATGGAGTAGCCGTGTGGGTACTCTATGAGTTCGTAGAGACGAGTAGAACATGAATATGGACTCCTAACATCTTCAAAGCATACCCAGCAATAATTTGCAGCGTATTATTAGCGAATTTTCAAAGAAAATGAAGCTATTGCAATGGCCTCAAAATTTTTAGAATCGACTTTTTCGAAAAATTTTTACACTGAAATCCGTTTTGGAACATTCTGAAACAATCCCTGAAGTTTTTCCAAAAATCATATGTATATATATGTGTCATTCCGGACGATAACTTGAGTAATTGTTTAAAAATTTTTTTTAGTTTTTGCCAAAATGTTTGTAACAACAAACCATAGGTCAAGTTCGTTAACCAGCAATTTTGGACAATCCAAAGTGGTCCAAAATTCAAAAAAACACCAAAAAAATGGGGTTTTCCCGTTTTTTGTGGTTTTTACATTGAAAATCATGGTAATATATGGTATATTCGGATTCAGCACAAAATTTCTGATATGAATGCATTTTTCAAAAATGAAAATTGTCCAAAATTAAGAAAAGTTTGTAGCTATATATATATATATTGAATACACGCGTATATTTGTTGTACCCAGAAATGGAGTAGCCGTGTGGGTACTCTATGAGTTCGTAGAGGCGAGTAGAACATGAATATGGACTCCTAACATCTTCAAAGCATACCCAGCAATAATTTGCAGCGTATTATTAGCGAATTTTCAAAGAAAATGAAGCTATTGCAATGGCCTCAAAATTTTTAGAATCGACTTTTTCGAAAAATTTTCACACTGAAATCCGTTTTGGAACATTCTGAAACAATCCCTGAAGTTTTTCCAAAAATCATATGTATATATATGTGTCATTCCGGACGATAACTTGAGTAATTGTTTAAAAATTTTTTTTTAGTTTTTGCCAAAATGTTTGTAACAACAAACCATAGGTCAAGTTCGTTAACCAGCAATTTTGGACAATCCAAAGTGGTCCAAAATTCAAAAAAACACCAAAAAAATGGGGTTTTCCCGTTTTTTGTGGTTTTTACATTGAAAATCATGGTAATATATGGTATATTCGGATTCAGCACAAAATTTCTGATATGAATGCATTTTTCAAAAATGAAAATTGTCCAAAATTAAGAAAAGTTTGTAGCTATATATATATATATATATTGAATACACGCGTATATTTGTTGTACCCAGAAATGGAGTAGCCGTGTGGGTACTCTATGAGTTCGTAGAGACGAGTAGAACATGAATATGGACTCCTAACATCTTCAAAGCATACCCAGCAATAATTTGCAGCGTATTATTAGCGAATTTTCATGCGAAAATCATGTGTGGAAAAAAAAAAAAGAGTCCTCGTTCAAATATTTTATCGACAACTGCCACCGATAGAAACGTTTAAAACCCAGTGTATTATTGAAAATTGCACGATTTTTTCGTACATATCGCGAATATAACTAAATGTTATCAAATTAATTACTAGATGCGGTAACGCATGAAGGAGAAAAATGTGTGATAAACAAAAGGTGGCTTGTTGTGACGAAGTTGGGAACATACGATCATGAACGCGATCTGTCGCACTCATCTTTAACTACGTCCAGGAGCTTCCACAATCAGAACGCTTCTCGGGCTCCCAGATTCAGCTTTCAGCCCAGTGATTTCACGTCTTCCAGGACGTCGTTTATTGGTGTAAAAGTATGTAAAAAAAAATTAATTACATATATAAACCAAGAATCGAAAAAAAAACTTTCTACAACAAATTGCAACACCATTGGTCCTTTTCTTAACCACACCTTAAACTGAATGATTTCTTTGAAAATTCGCTCATTAATTCATGCTGCATGTTTTTTTTTAAATAGTGACAATGTGATCGTGTTCTTTGCAGACGAGTGATATATATAGAAAAATGATAAACCTTCGTGTAATAATTTGCAGCGTTTTAAATTTTGGATTTAGTTCATTCTCCTCCTTAGGCTCGTCCGAGTTGTACCCAGTTAGGCTTACAGAAATGTTGAACCGGGTCTCATCGTGTCAAATTTCATCGATTCCGCCGCCTAAATCTCACATAAACGCTAGCCACAGAACTCTTACATTATAAACGTGAGCCACCTACCCTACTTAAACGTGAGCCACGAGCTCCTACATAAACTTGAGACTCAGGTTGGTGCGAACATGCGCAGTCCTAGTTGGAGAGGCCACCATGGAAACGCGAGCCACGACACAACAACAGCCTTCCGACATCAGTTGACTCCCTCAGGGCTCCCGCCACAAGTCACATTATCAGAGGTAAAGAAGAATAACAAATCTTACGTTGTTTCATAAAGTTCTGTTCAACCATTGAACAAGTTGAATTTTTGCAAATAACTGCCTTTCATTTAAATACATGAAGTAAATTATAAATGTATCTACCTATATATCTCCCCAAATGTATATTCTCATAAAAAACCAAGGATGGCGTGTGAATATCAATCACGTTTCGAAAAATAGGAAACCAACTGCATGATTTTCATATTCGAATAAGATTATTTTAAATAATTTTGAAAGCTCGTTACAAGTAAATATACTCATTGATGAGTCGTACCGCTTGAAAGGTTTGATTAATTCTACCTATATTATGATAGGTATGATAAGGATTGGTTTTGTACAATCAGTACCATACACATAAGATCATGCTAATGCATACGTTTAATACATCGAGGTGTTCCAATAGCGATCAAAACTACAGGGAGTTTAGAAATGTTCATTTTGCTTTTCTAAGACCAAGATATTGAGCTCACACATTTAGTTACGATTTACATTGGTTTACGTGTATTGTATCTCTCCTATCATGGTAGATTCTTCCACATAGCCGATTAGCTACCTCCTCTCTCTTCTTATGGTATCCACCTTCAGAATCCTCACATGGTATCTTCCTAAATTTACGTATATTTGTCACTACGAGTTTCAATTGTGAACGAAACTACTCTGAAGAGGTAAGTATCTGGTCTCGATTCGGTATACCTGCTGTATGGATAAGAAAGAGCCTCTTAATCTATGTAATCACATTAGGTTTGTTAGTAAGAAGCTCTGCATACTCATTATGACAAATAAACCCAATTGTATTCAAATGAAAAAGGATGCAACGATAAAATTAGGAATCCATAAGTAGGTAATCAATGTAATTATTCGTAATAAAAAACGTCATAGGTGATGATGTGGACTCCATCTAAATTTTTTTTTTTTTTTTTTTTGTGATTGAAGGTGGTGAGTACGTCAAATGATATGTCAAAAAAAGAGAAAGATCAGTCAAAAAAGGAGAAAGAACTTCCTTCTCTGCTTGCTAAAAGGTAAGTAAATAGTTCAAAGCCTAGTTGTAGTTTTTCACTAGAATTAGGTAAGTTCTGAATACTATGATTTGAAAGATTTATAAACGAACCGTGCGATGTTTAATCATGGTCGTTGAACTCATGAATTGCTAGAAGAACTGATAAACATGAGTGATGTTTTTTTGTTCTTTTTTAATCGAATCTAAAAAGGAGAAAAATTTCCCAGTTTTTTTGAGTAAGTGGACGACCTTTTTCAGCTCAAAAGGTGTATTATAGCTTCATAGATAAACTTACTAAAAACATTCCTCGTTCATTTGGAGGCCCCTGCAGGGAGTTGTAGATCGGCAATGGTAAGCAAGACCTAAGAGTCGTGATGGTTAGTGTTCTTGATTTTTTCGTTGCCCGAATAAGGACTAGTTGCTGGGGCAAAATAATTAAATCATTGGCGAACTTTTTTGTTACCTATTCATGAAGAGAGGTACCCGATTTACTCATTTATAATCATGGTATTTCTAGCTTCAATCAAAGACTACTGATAAAAAGAGCTTTGGTACCCAACGGGGTCGGTCTTACCAACTCACTAGCTCACTGATTTAGTTTTTCTCACTTGCTAACTCACCATACTATCCCTAGAGATGAGAAAGAGACTGAAATGGAGGGTATCAAGGAGGGAAGGAGCACTTAGGCAGCACGGCTCTTCCTTTCACAAGACCTCCCATTCCTCGCTTCTTCTTACAATTCTTCCACTCAGCAACCTTATAAAGAAACTCTAAGGTAGTACTGCTTTAAAGCTCTCTCTCCTTTATTTTCCTCTTTAACAACTTCTGTTATACCTTCTTCAAAACCTTTCACCAATTAGCTCACCGACACGGTTTCTCTTAATAATCATCAAGTCCCAAAGATTGAACACTCATCTGATTTGCCATGTCAAATGAAATCCACGAGTAATAACGCTAAACAACCTGCCAAAACTTATTTCAAAGTTTAGACTAATGCGATGAAGTGTACTCGCTCGTTATCTTATCCGTGTGATGTACGAGTATAATTAACGTCCTATTAGGAGATGACTCCGCTACAGAAGGTTCTAAACAGAGTTGACAGGCAAGTCTCAGGCGTACCGTGCAAGAAGCTGATTATTATAATAGACCTCCCTTCCCTCCCCTACCTGGTCTCTCCATTCTCATTTCACATCGATCACCTTTCAGTCGTTCCTCACTGAAGACTATATCGATTGACCCGCTTAGCCTTTACAGCCTGCTCGCCATTTCCTCCATTCAACTTACAAAGTGTGTGATCCCAGGGTCTATAAGGCCAATCAACTATTAATAGAAATTCACTATTCATAGTTTAGACGAACTGTGAAGATTTATAATTGCTCATTATCACATAAAATATCATGTATAAGAGAAAGTATTTAGTATTCGTGCGAACATGATTGAATAATAATGTTAAATAAAACTAATTTCATTGTCAAATATGATCTTCACAATTATGTTGGTAGTTTTCTACATTAGGGAACATCAGATCACCATGAATGCCATTAGCAATCATACTAGAACTTACTGCAAACTACCCACCAAATTTGAGAGAAAGTGGCACATTACTCATAAGAAATCGGGTTCTCTTGTTATTTGAGTTTTTGAGTGCACTCATGGTTCTTTAAGAGCGAAAGTGAAATCATAGGGGACCATCTATGGCATGGCACAAGTAACGCCTGAAAAGTTCATAAACATCGAACTATATTGGGCTGCAAGAGGCCGCATGGCGGAATAGCCAATGGCCTAAAGGCGTAGAGGAAAAGAAATTATTTTGTTTAATGTTTCCCGAAAAAATACAAGAAACTGACAAGGCAGTTGTGAGCATGGATGATTTTCGATTGAAAAAAATTCCCAAGAAATTATTGAAGTACACCCCCCAACTACCTTCAAACTTGAAGCAACATTAGGCTGTGATATATTGATTTTCGAGAACTAAACCACTGGTCATAGCTAGTTGAGAATGGTATAATGGTCATGAATAATCTGTGAACGTCGAATCAACTCTATTTTGGCAACTACACAATTTTTATATTTTTTGATAATTGATGTAGGTAACTAATAGTGAACAGCAATTTCAAGAATAACAACCCAAAACATCAACAGTGTTTCAATCTAAATTCTAAAGATCACCACACTGCAACATTATCACATTCTTGAATGGTCTCGCGTGCCAAAATACGCAAAATGGATTGCAAAGTTCAAAAATGAATTTAACTATCCTAGCCATTTTACACGTCACTGTACTGTTAGCTGCCTATGGACTTTGCTCTATTTTCGTTCTCAGTTGCATATTCAAAAACACACCAATTTTCGTAAGACAAGCAAGAGTCCGTGAAGTCGCTTGGCCAGTAAGCCCATTTCCGTCCTGTGTATTTTATGTATGTACCACATATAATTAGCATAATGCATTCGTATGGTAATTAAGTTTTCTTCATGATTTTAAAATCTTGTCGGGATTATGTTTGTAGTTATTCATTCAAAATGATTTACGTCTTGCCAAAATGCAGTTGCGGAGTGAATATCATACCTGTGTGCTCCTACTTGTGTTAGTATTTAACAGATATATAATTATATGTATAGAATTAGGCGATTAAATTATACCTTTGGTCATATCTGAATGAAACCAAAAAGTTAATAAAGAAACCAAATGAGTCGAACCTTTTGCCAAAATAAATCATCCTTTTTCCAAAACAATTAAACTTCTAGCAAACATTAGTTCTCAAGGCCCTGTGTATAGAAGAAACACCCAAATCAACATTTCGTTTAAAATTTTGTCGGGATTATGTTTGTAGTTGTTCATGTACCTAAGAAAAGTACATATATAACAAAATGATTTACGTCTTGCCAAAATGCAGTTGCGGAGTGAATATCATGCCTGTGAGCTCCTACTTGTGTTAGTATTTAACAGATATATAAGTATATGTATAGAATTTGGCGATTAAATTATACCTTTGGTCATATATGAATGAAACCAAAAAGTTCAAAAAGAAACCAAATGAGTCGAACCTTTTGACAAAATTAATCATCCTTTCCCCGAAACAATCAAACTTCTAGCATAAATTAGTTCTCAAGGCCCTGTGTCGAACCTTTTGCCAAAATAAATCATCCTTTTCCCGAAACAATTAAACTTCTAGCGAAAAATGGTTCTCAAGGCCCTGTGTATGGAGGGAACACCCAAATCAACATTTCGCTTATGTAGATTCTATCTCATCCGTTTCCTAGTTAACCTGGACTCATTTTCAATCGTTCTCTCGATCATTTCATTCACGTCGAAGGTGACTTTTCTTAGGCTGTTGTCTATTGTCAACAACCTCACTCTCTTATATTTGCGCAATATGGTTTTTCTAGTATTCAAATTAATACCTGACTTTGACGCTGGTTCCTTCACTCAAAAATCTTCTACGGATTCAAAAAGAACTTCTTCTTTTCAATTGCGACAGCAGATTCTGATGAACCTAATTCACTTCCAATTATAGCTCTACGCCTTCCCTCAACGATTAAAATATAATTTGAGCTAGAATCACTGACACTCATTGTAACGTTTATTCGAATCGAACAGTTAGGAGGAAAGTAGTAAAAGGCAACGGAACCGGAGATCACGCTGTTGAGTCATCAAGGAGGTATAGCCGCGTAACTACGAAGTTGTATTCCTGTGACGTGATAGGTATCACTCAGAAGGGATTCACTAGTGGTGTCTACTTCTACTTCATGAGTTACTCACAGACTTCGTACTTGTTACTTTGCCTCACATTTATTTCTACTACATCCCGTTTTTCTTAGAAGTTTAATTGATTCGGAAAAAATGTTTAATTATTCAGGGAAAAAATTAATTATTTTGACTAAAGTTTAACTCATTTCCCAAACGGTTAGATTCATACGGTAAAAGGTTTAATTAAATCGGCAAATTGTAGATTCATGTACATAACATTTTTGTTGACAGATGTTGATTAATTTCACAATATGATAGGCATTTGAGGCCTACTCCAAGCTCATTCTACTGGTCAACCCAACATTAATTTCATCATTCTAGTGAAGGCAAATATAACGTATTTTTGTATCTGGCCTGGGCCCCCATAAGGTTCTTCAAAAAATTGCTCAACTCGTGCTCCATAAAAGGAACATTTTCTTTTTATTCGTACTTTTAATGCATATCAAAACCTTTTCAGAGATTCCAGCGGGAGTGGGGATCGACGGAGGAGCGGGGCGAGCGGGGACGGGGAGACAGGTAAGTGAGAAGAAACCTACCTATTTTGGTGAGTTTAATTTCATAATTTCAACGGATTTCAACTAGGTAACTCAAGATACAGTCCCAAGGTATAATATAATAATAATAGTAATATACCTACCCATTTCGAGCGTAGTATTTTCGCGTTACCTAAATATATTCTTGGAAGCCCGATCGAGAATATTAACCAAATCTTCCTACTTTGTTACATGTGATATAAAGGTTAAAGGTGTATTGTCTTAAGTAGATAAACCCTTAAATCATCAGATATCTTATATAATCGCAATTGTTTATCTAGAAAGAACGATTGTTTAACAAAAATAGGTAGTAAGTAATTATGGATCATCGAGAAATGAATTGATAAATTGGATAATTAATCACGAAATTAAGGAGAAGAGGTACTTAGGATTTTTCTTATTGTGACTCCTTCAAAACAAGAAGTCAAGACAGACAACCAAAACATATTGTTTAGTAAAACATGCATTTTAGTGGAGGTCCCATTGGATAAGGATTAGTTTAATTTCAACCGGTAAGGGATTAAACATACCTACATTTTTATTTCACTTTCTACTGCACAAAACTATTGGAAGTCAGAAATAATAAAACTTCTTTAATCAAAAATAAATCTTTGTTAGGTTATCAAAATATTGAATAGAAGACTACCTAGGATAGTTCAATAATTATCTATCTTTGCAACTTCCATGATACAAATTTCAGTGGAACCAATGCTCAGTTCAGGACTAACTAAATCATCCATTCATGAAAGAAACCAATATCAACTTTTTCCAATGAAAATACGATTTAAATAATGAGGTTTAACTCAATATCGAAATGTCTTATACTTTTGTCGCATTTCTCCCCTCCTGAGCTACCTCCTGGTACTAGAACGGTTGAAGATTTGTCCCAACACAGCTCAGTGCACGGTTAAACAGAATAGATTACCTACTTAACGAACAGAGAATGACAACCAAATATTTGAATTTGATACTGATACTGAGTGAAACGATAACGGAAAGATTCGATACTATAAGCTGGGTTCACATGTAGTGCGTAATTAACGGATTACGGAGATGCTTTCACATTGATATAATTGATAGTAGTGAAACATTGGCTGAAACCATCGAACGTGAAAACATCGACTTCTGGAAACATTGGTGAAAAACATCGGTTCTAAAACATCAATGGTGAAAACATCGACTATCGGTTGCAAAATCGATGCTCATCCCTACCTTAAACAAAATATCAAAATTCCTTCCACAACTAGATAGATTTCTTTGTCGAACCAAAAAATAATCACGCAAATCGGTAAGAAATTTAGGCAGAATACACAAAATGTTGTCACATTCACACATACTTATATTATAAATACACGTAGACATGAATTTATGGTTTTTTGAGGGTTTGGATTCAGAATGATCTAAAACGATTTTTTTTTTTTTTTTTTTTTTTTTTTTTTTTTTTTTTTTTTTTTTTTTTTTTTTTTGTTTCTCCGTTGAGTAATGTTCTTCTTCACCCACGATTAATCGCATAAGACAAGTCTAGTGTGGGACGTCCTAAAAATGCCCACATTCTTATTTTCTATCCCGAACGTTTAGCGTCGGAAGTGTTAAAAGAATTTTTGGATTGGTAAACGAGATATCGGCTTTACTCCAAGGCTCAAAAGCAACTTCAAGGAGCAGAAGGGTTTCCTGAATCCAAGATAACATACTTCATCCCGCTGGACGTGAATAGGTTTTGCGTGGTTGAAATATACGAACGCAGGTTGAGACACACCTGGCGCAGCACAAAGTTGAACTGGTCAGGGTAGTTTTAACCCTCGGGCACCTGCAGGTCTTGGACGAAGCAATCAACCTGCTGTCGGAATTTACTCTCAAACTGATAATAACCAATTCTATTCAGTGTTTTGAGGCCAAATAAATTATACCACGCTGTTCAACATTAAAAAATCTATGAAATGATAACTTTGGCTTAGTTTTTTTCTCTAAATTAGTTCCGAAAAATCACGAACAAAATCTGGCTTCAAATTATTTGAATGTTTGGTGAGTTTGATTTTCGCGGTTCTCAATGCATAGTTGATTATTCTGAAATAAAGACCGAAACCACAGAAAAATGGTCCAGTTCTTTTCTGATGAAAATATCAGGGATATGAAAGAGAGACATTCTTGAATGATAGGTAGGTACTTTTTATTAATAACAGCTCAATGAAACTTCAATAAAATAACTCGTTTCTTATAAGCGAATCGTGAGTCGTAAAAGGTTCAAATTAGTAAAAATGACTCGACTTTTTGGGATGAACATTTCAGAAAACTATAGGATAATACAAAAATATCATGAATAATATCTCTGAGATTCTTCAAAAGAGGTATGAGCAAAAAACTTCAAAATCTGAAACAAAGACAGTTTTTACGTAAAATTAAACTGATAAAACCACTCGCGCAAAATGAAAGCTGAATTATTACGTGCAAATCACTGTTTAGAAAAGTTTTCTTCCCTACGAGCTCCACTCATTATATGACTAAGGACGATCACAGGCAATAATCTGCGGGCGGCATATAGTACCGCTAGGTGACCTTTTCACTTCAAATGAAATCAACTAATAGAAGTGAAAGAAAAATCGGCGCGTTCGGGTATGGGTGGTCAGGTAGTTGATGGAAAGATAACTGGGCCCAAAAATACCGGAAACGATGTGTGTTAGTGAATTACTGGAATTTTTAGAGAGTAGCGGCATGACCTCGCAGGTACCTGAGGGTTAAATGGATGTCAAACGGGAGCCACAGCTCAAAGTGGCACAGTATTCATCTGTGCAAAACTCTTTTTACAGAGGCGATTCTGAAACTGAGTTTTCTCGCACCAACCATTGTGCACTTGTTGCTTTTCACGACCTGTGCTGGGGTATGCACTCTTTTTCCAGCCTCCCTGTTCTGCCTTGAGGAGTCATATACTACCTGCAGGATAGCCTACAGGCCGACTTCTCAACGTTAGAGCTCCAGACCAAAATCGCCGACCACACATCACTCAACCGACTCTCTGCTGAGGTTTACACTGGATTGTTGATGCATGGTTCCATAAGCATATAACATACTGTGCAGAACATGCAGGCTCAGATCACCCGTTCCATCAGTCATTATAATCTGGTGTTATCGGGCAGCCGGATAACAGTTGTAACGATTTATTCCTGACGAAAAATCAGTTTCACTTATGGAGTGACATCGGTGATGGAGTGATGAGTGGAAGGACGATAGTCTTCAAGAGCTAGGAGTGACAGACCCTTGTTTCGAAAACTGCTGTCTCTCATTCCACTGTCCTTAAACTTTCTGCTACCTACCGTGATAAATATTTTCCTTGGTAGAGCATGGAAAACGAAACATTTTCGTAAAAATAAAATCTTCTTGATTGTTTTCTTCAAGTTTTTTTGATCTGTACTTCTGCTGTAGTCATTTTGTTGGTATGTTGTGGAGAGGGAAGCAGAGGACATCAATATATTTATATATTCACATTTATTCGGCAAGCGCTTTCGGGGTAAAGTAAAGTCTAAAGGTAGAGGTAAAGTTTGTCAAAAAAAAAGATTGATTTGATAAAGAGTACCTAGTTATTAAGTAATAACATTTTTTTTGACATAGTGTTATACTAACTAATATTTTTGACAGGTTGGTTATACTAACTGTGATTGTTCATGCTACTGTTATTATTTTTTAGTCTTCGATTAATTGTATTTTCTTGTAGGCTTGAGAAAGGGGCCATAGCTTGCCCTGAAAGCGCTTGCCGAATAAATGTGAATATATAAATATATTGACGTCCTCTGCTTCCCTCTCCACAACATACCAACAAAGTTTTTTTGAGAAAAAACAGTTTTTAAGATAGGGGCAAGTGTTTGCTATTTTAGGGACAAAAAATTCTACAATTTAGAAAATAATGAGGAATTTCACCGATTTCTGTTTGCATTTTTCCTGAATAGTTAATGGTGTGGGATAGATGAAAATCGGGCTGATTCCGGAAAATAAGTCTCCTGTTATTTTTGGGAGACAATCAACATTTTTAATTTCAAAACTAACCGGGAAAACAGACGTGCAGCGGGAACGCTCGCTGATTGGGCTGTTCGGATCGCCGTCTCCTCCCAGTGTTGCCCATTGGGACGACGAAATCGTGTTTTCTAAGAGAAAAGTTATCAAACAAAAACAGAGGAAACCTAATTTTCCCCATCTCGCTTTTTCTATTTTTTTCTTCAGTTTTTCGATTTCGAACTTTACTGTTTCATGAAATTTTGCATCTGGGGACTATTGATTTCTCGATCTCAGCGCTTCGAGCGGCCATACATGAACTATTCCAGCATGACGTCATTTTCCCGGTTTTTTTTAAACATTCGTATTTTCTACACTGTTTTGTTTATTCGTAAATTAGGAAGTTCGGGCTGAAAGTTTGCCTTAGGGGGTTTTTAGAGGTGCTGAATCTGATTTTGGGGTCGAAAATAGGAAATTCCGACATGGTGAAATTCCTCATTGAGATATTGCAATTTTCGTTTTACTCTTGATTTAAAGCATTTTTACGTGGGTACAAAACTTTTCACTCTCTGGTATTGCTTTGACCACTTTTGTGGGTTATAGGCTTTTGCATCCTTAATCCAAAAAGTTTGGCCATGAAGTCACTTGTTTAGGGTTGTGAAAACTTCACCATTGAGTCCCTCTTATCAATCTTATCAATTAAAACAACAATGTCGACTGCAGAGGGTTATGTACTGATGAGTTATGATGTACTGATGAGTACTGAGAGGTTATGACTGAAGAATTGAACTGATGAGACCCACAATTTCGACTGCAGAAGGTTATGTTATGATGTACTGATGAGTACTGAGATGTTATGACTGAAGAATTGAACTGATGAGACCCACAAAAGTTGTCAAAGAAATACCAGAGGGTGAAAAGTTTTGCACCCACGTAAAATCGCTTTAAATCAGGAGTAAAACAAAAAAAATTGCATTATCTCAATTGTTTCCAAATTGTAGAATTTTTGTCCCAAAAAACAGCGAAAATTTGCCACTAACCTAAAAACAGTTTTTTCTCATAAAAACTTGAAGAAAACACTTAGGGAGAATTTTTTTAAACGAAAATGTTCCGGTTCCCATGCTCTACCAAGGAAAAATGTTGACCAAGGTAGGTAGGTAGCAGAAAGTTTAGGGACACGAATGAGAGTGTCAAATGTGGGGTGTCCCTAAACTTTCTGGAAGCACTGTACGTAGATTAGAGTCAACTGACAGCCATCTAACTTCAGACCGACTGATATCTGAATAGTTAATGGGGCTTAAGCTTAATCATTCTTGTGGCGCAGGTGGCGAGCGCAGGGTGAGCCGGGGGAGCGGTGGTTCGGCGGAGCACCTCTCATCATCCCACGGGGTCGGGGCAGTGAAGAAGGTACTTTTCTCAGAGCCGGTGACGGTCAAGGAGCCAGACAAACGACAGGGCCAAACTTGCCCTATCTTAGAGCATCAAACATCCCAAGGTGAAGACGACAGGTTTTCCGATGGTTTGGGTGTGTTGAACAATCCTAATTATTAGCACCGTGTCGTCTGCAAAGTAATGAGCACATAGATAACTGCAGTTGGCAAAAAGTAGGTACAATTTGCTTAAATTGAGTGGGTATTGTAAGTACCAAATGAGCAATAACAGGGCTTCTTTCAGTTGGATTGATTTGGGTAACGTAAGAACAACTAGACCACCACTGGCACTCAATTGCTGAGTCACCATAAGGAAGAAACAATATCACCGTAAACAGCAAACTTCTGTATTTCAGCACAGATTTTTCCCTATGCTGCAACTACATCCTTGCTTAGTAGTAAAAACTCACACGGTAACTTACTGCCTTTGTTTGTCTCTCATTCGTCGAAGTCCTGGGCCTTTTGTCGTGCGTAATGAAAATGATGTCCTTTAACCAGAACTATTTTGTACTCTTTTCGTCGTCAATGCTGCCCACTCACCGCAATGTTATTTCGCTTCAGGAGAGGAAGGTTCACCTAAGAGCCAGAAAAAAGTCGTATCTACGTGGCGTATGGCCTGCGGAATGACCAAGGATAAAACAAAAGACTTGTTGAAGAGGTGGAGAACTCTGCCAGACCAAGGAGCCGAGAGGCCGCCCCTTCAGGAGCTCAAAGCCAACACAGGGGACCATGGATGGAGCGTACACGTCTGGGGTAAGGCGACGATATTGGATCATTATTCAGCACACCTTACAATGTACAGTAATGGTGAACTATATTGTCAAGTTCTGGCAGGAATAGGCACAATACTAAGCTATCTAAAGCTACATGCTGTAACCAGCTTAAGTGCATACCATTTCCAGCTACATATTTCTCATTCTTCACTCAGCACTCTTCAAAACCACACTCCGCACGTTGCAAACGAATTTCTTTTCTTAAAGAACACGGACCGATTTGAAGAGTAGAGTGATGTAAAAAGTGTAGAACATTGAACTCTATCATTCCCCTTCGTGAAAGTAATATTCAGCAAATAATAGTACCCAGTTTAAAGTAAGACCAGAACCTAGTCTTGAATGAAGACCTGGGTTAGATTAGATTTTAGACACCGTCCCGAATAACTCTACAGTAAAATGGAGTGCTGTAGGCCCTAGCTGAATTACTTAAATAGGTAGGCTACCTGAGCCTACCTACTTTCAATTACTCCCTACTTTCAATTATTCTCCAAATACGGAATTAAATAGAAACCCAATTTTTTGGGGAAAAACCTTTATTCTCTTATATTCCTGTTTTTAGATCTTTTTATCCATTTGAATCTCTTTAATAAGATCTATTTTTGGTAAAAAAAAACGCTGTAAATCATTACACGAAGGTTTATTATTTTTCTGTCTAGATCACTCGCTTGCTAAGAAAACAGCTTTGCCATTGTCACCACCTACCAACCATTGGTACTACCGCTACCCGAAATTCATATTTTCGCTTCACAATCTAGTTTATTTTGAAGAAGAATTTGGGTATCGCAATGGCCTCAAATTTTTAGGAAAATATTTTCGAAACGTTTCTATACTTATAGAAATCCGTTTTGGGGAATTTAAAACAATTCCTAGATTTCACCATTTTTAAAACCAAAAATTGATTAGATTCCAAAAATATGCTTTACAAAATCGGTAAAAATAGCCAAAAATATAAAAGATTTTAAATTTTGTTATGAAAGCAAAATTCGAAGTAGAAAAAGTTTCTAGGTAACAAATTAAATCATTATAAATTAAAGTGCGCAAAATATTGAATAATGTGCTTAAAAATTGCTAAAAAATGGCTTAAATGATACCTAAAATCTCAAAATTCATAACGAGTGCGTAAGTTCGTGGGCTATAAACAGGATTGTTTCACATTTTCATGCGCAAATGTGTTCTCACATACCATAAAAGGGCTCTAAACCCACTAAAAACGTTGTAAAATGGCTAAAAATTCAAAAGTTGTTTTCAATTAAGTTTTTAAAAAAAATCGCTGCACGATTTTGAATTTTCATCACAATATTTTTTCTCATCGATTCATTTTTGTCAACAAAAACGCTGCAAATTACTACACAATGGTTTATTATTTTTCTATTTAGATCACTCGTCTACAAAATCACCAACCATCCAATATAAAGAAAAAAAAAAAAAAAAACTCGGCGCTTTGCGCCTCGGCGGGGGGCTCCGCCCCCCTGCACCCCCCGGTTTATTTCTTTTTCCATACTCTGTATGAAATCATAGGAACACAGAATGTGTTTTTGCGATGCTAGTCATCCGTTAAATAAAAAACAACAATAATAAATGTGGAGTCTTTGGCAATAATAAAATAAATAATTGTTAGACATTTAATTTGGTCTAAAACCCTATAAATGTTATATAAATAAATATGTAACTACAAGAAAAATACTATATAAATTGAGAGCTTTCCAACGAATGGTGAACAATTTCTGTGCAATGAACACTGCGGGAGTTCTATTTCCTTACCAACGGCTTGGTTGCACGTGAAAATCATTATAAAAGGCGCGTAACGGTTTTTTCTGTCGCTTTTTCGTGACGATTTTTTTCCGGTAGGTCATCGCAAAAACACATTCTGTGTTAAAATCAAAATCACCAACTATCGATCGCATTTTGGTCAGCTATAATTTGAACGGAGATTAGGCCTCTTTTGCGATTCACACTCGTGTTTTGATTTATATTATATATTTCAATATAAACCCTTAAATTTTTGTAGGGAGCGAACGGTTAGTCCTACAGAGCTCCGCGTGGTCTCAAAAAATTCTAAAAATTCTATAGAATCTTAAATTGAAGAAAAAACAATACCTTTATATATAAATTTTTTGAGTTAGGGCGTTTTCAAAATTTCAAAATTGATTTTGGAACCCTTAGAAGTGACCTACATCAACCAAAAGCTCCGGGGCACAACTAGACCCCAAATGGAGCCTACATACCAAATTTCATCAAAATCGGTCAATGCTAAGTGGCAAAAGTGCCGCGTACGGCGGACGGCGTACGGCGTACGGCGGACGGCGTACGGCGGACGGCGGACGGACGGCCAAATTTTTATTCGATTTTTGGATTCTACGTACCTTGAAACGTAAACCATCAAATTTTGAGGGGGTGTTAAAATTTTTTTTTCTTGGTCGATTCCAAAGGTTCATTATTGAAAATAATAAACCAATAGTTAAATGTTGAAAAGCGGATATTTTTAGTAATTACAGTTAGAAAAAGACGTCTAAATTGAACAGAAAAGCTAACAAGCGAGTCGGTTGATACTTGAAGATCAAGTAGCTCAAGATTAGGTCCTTTCTAGAAAATAATCCCCCCCCCCCATTACACTAAAATTTTGAAATTTAAGCGGAATACACAAGTCAAATGGATATACGAGTCAAGCAAAAGTCTCAAATCGAACGAAAATAAAGGCCTAAGCAGATTTTGTTCGAAAACTTTTTTTCTTATTTACCTAAAGGAAATTTGAAATTTTGGTGACATAGTTATTAAAACAATAACTAAATAAATATTTCCGCGTAGGGTCCGGTGTGGCTACGGGCGTTGGGGCGTCGTTGTTTGGAGGTGGACTTTGGACCGACTTCTGCGGGGGTCGTGGGTTCAAGGCTCATCGCCGGTAGCGTGCGTTTTTCGGCTTCCGGGGCTCTCATCGCCCCCCTCGTCCCAACCCAGGGCGGTGAGGCAATGGGAAGCCATGAGCGAAATCATTAGAACAAATTCTTATCTTCCCTTTGGAAGACAGCTGATGACGTCCGCGACGCCAGGAATGGCAGTCGGACGAAAATCCTGCCTGAAATGGTTGCTTACTTATTTACTTATGAACTTATATTTCCGCGTCTAACAAAAACTGAGGCATCCAAACTGGATGAAGAAAAGGGCCTAGGCAGAGAGTACAAGAATTTGATCAATTATAGACGTACCTTAAGGATTTGTTTTGCGAGGTTTCAGAATGGACTGAAACGGGTTATACGTAGTTATGTGTTTTCTCTGTTGAATGTATTCTTCGAGGGACATCATAAAAGAAGACAAAATGTGTGGTGTAAATGTTATGGTGCGGGAATTAGCAGATGACGATTGATGTTATGAAAGAAGGTTGGTAACGACATCGTGCGGGTAATTGGCGGAGGGACCATTGTGAGAAATATCTCAGGCTTGTGCGCAAATTAACAATGAACTTGAGACCAAGAAGAAGGAAAAAAAAGTGCGCGCCAACGGAAAAAATATCGAGCTAAAGAGAATGAAACCTCCGACTGGAAGAAGGCACTGGGTAATTCGTCACGGTCCTCTGACCCACTGCAAACGAGACACTTCCCTCCGTTTCCTCAAACTTTTCAAGACCTAAATGGTCTTAGTTATGCGCCGTCGGCTACCGGGAGTGCATCAGTGAATTTGATCAGGTGCACAGTGGTTGAGCACATCAAACCAACCCACATCTGTTATAGCTAACCTTAGCTAACTCCTCATTTTCTCATTCCTCAATCTCAAGTTACCTAACTCATCTCTAACAAGCAAAAAAATCTTATTTAAAACGGCAAGTCTTTGTCGAGTGGGCAGTATAGTCTTCCTCCTATAAAACAACGTGGACCTACAGAAATATTTGGATTGAATGGGATCTACCATTTTGAAGTAAGAGGTATGTGATGAAAAGATGAATGACCTTCAGGATTATGTTGATAGCTTTCCGAATCGATAAACGTCTTCATCGCCGAGAATAGCCTTCGCGATCATGTTTTTCCCCGTTTTCCCAAGCACAGTGGCTTCTATTGATTGGATCGTGACGTGAAAATAATAGCCATTCCCAAAATTACCCTTCAAATGTGAGAAAAATTGGTCCAATAGGTTGATCTTAGAGGGGATCTCGTTGCCTATATTTTGTCCGATGGCGATGGAATTCACCTGAGCGTTTACTCACCCAGTCACATAATTTCGCCAGAATCTGAAAGTGACACAGGCAGACATAGAACCAAAATTGCAGCAGGCAACAAGATGTGAGTTCTTCAAAATCAATTTTTTTCGCGTTTCAGAGCTTTTTGAACATAATTGGCTCCGTTTCGGTCTTTATTTTAGTGTCAATTATCTATCCTGTGCAAACCTACTAGTGCATTTTTTTAATAATCAGTCAGAATGTGATGCAATTTGGGTTCTCTCCAAGGCCACTTTGAATGTCATCAACATCGGACAGACAGTGCTCAGACAGAGCTCCGCAAGAACGAGTGATTTTTCCTTCAACATCAATTTCTCACGATCAAATAGCCCGATTTTAAACAAATTTGGAGGCAGGGCACCATGACGATTGGTGATAGATTTCATCACAATCCGATCAGTAGGAGTTACGGCACTTAGTAGAGGAGTCCCTTGAGAAAAAACGCTGCAAATTATTACACAACGGTTTATTATTTTTATATAGATCACTCGTCTACAAAATCACCAACCATCCAATTTGAAGAAAAAAAGAGAAAAAAATCGAAAAAAAATTTTTAAAAAAATCAAAAAAAAATTTTTTTTTGAATAAAAAAAAACAAAATCACCAACCATCGATCGCATTTTGGTCAGCTAAAATTTGAACGGAGATTAGGCCTCTTTTGCGATTCACACTCGTGTTTTGATTTATATACCTATATATATTTCAATATAAACCCTTAAATTTTCGTAGGGAGCAAACGGTTTGTCCTACAGAGCTCCGCGTGGTCTCAAAAAATTCTAAAAATTCCATAGAATCTTAAATTGAAGGAAAAACAATACCTTTATATCGAAATTTTTTGAGTTAGGGCGTTTTCAAAATTTCAAAATTGATTTTGGAACCCTTAGGATTGACCTACATCAACCAAAAGCTTCGGGGCACAACTAGACCCCAAATGGAGCCTACATACCAAATTTCATCAAAATCGGTCAATGCTAAGTGGCAAAAGTGCCGCGTACGGCGGACGGCGTACGGCGTACGGCGGACGGACGGCCAAATTTTTATTCGATTTTTGGATTCTACGTACTTTGAAACGTAAACCATCAAATTTTGAGGGGGTGTTAAAATTTTTTTTTTCTTGGTCGATTCCAAAGGTTGATTATTGAAAATAATAAACCAAAAGCGAGAAATCATTAACATAGCAGGGAGCAACTTCTTGATCGTTTCGACGTATTACCATGACCGTAAAGATCATCTTTCTTATCATAGTCCAGTCAAATTGTAATCCAAAAGTGGGGGTCACCTTGCAACGTCGAGGGTAGAAGGATTTTTTTACTGATGTTTGGGATGATGCCGCAATGTGTTATCCAAGTTTACGACCTCGAAAGCATCCCGCGTCATGTAAAAATACTCAAAAAACCTCGAAATTTGTGCACTTTTTTTAGTTTTTGGCTTAAAACATTGAAATGGTCCATCCTAACAAAAAATTCACTGTGTAACGAATTAAAGAAGACAAAATTGTGTGTCCATCATAAAAAATTACTAATTAGAATCGGAGCAACTTTGCGGTTTTTGATGATGCGTTCTCAAAAAGAGGAGATTTTTGTCAACTTTTCCAAAAACTAAGTTACACCCATTCGCACCATTAATTTATATCAACTACCCCCCTCCCTAAAAGTTGTAGAGCAAGTATTGGGAGTCACGAAAAGTACAAGAAATACAAAACTTGGTAAACTTTTCTATTTTTCAACATTGTTAAGCCGAAATGAGGGATACCTCACAATTATTTCATCTTACAAAATGGAATTTTAACCAAAGTTTGCAATGGGTTACACCCATTTCTGGAGGGTAGGATATCTTGAGGCACCTGTTTTCGCAACAATCAATCCAAGAATCTAATTAGGAACCTACAGCTTTTTCCAGTCAAGTTAATAATTTTTTTCAACCAATTTCACAATTTTTTCAATTCAACGTTTAACTGAAACTGTCGCAAGATGCTGCCGGTAATCGCCATCATTAGATATTAATTACAATTACATGATGTACATTATCATTTTTAAAATTTTCGTTCTTTATTTCAATTTTACCATTTGTACTTCATTTTTTCACCTTACTAGGTAGGTACCTTTTATATAATCCTCAAAATGTCAATATTCATACCAAAATATTTAAAATTTTAATAGCTATACCAAAATATTTTAAAATTTGAATATTTACACTTCAAAATTCATTCATACAAAATATATATACAAATGGCATTTCACACGCTTAAATTACAAAAATGAGTTTTTATATAACAAGTTTTTACTATTCTTACCACCTATGATTACTTATTAAACAACGATACCTAATTATATAAATAAAGTGTATGAAATTGATTAGCTTGTGAAAAAATTATGAACTTATTAAACAACGATACCTAATTGTATAAATAAAGTGTATGAAATTGATTAGCTTGTGAAAAAATTATGAACTTTACTTGAAAAGCTAGACTATTTTGGTACGGCGGTATTATGTATGAAATTGATTAGCTTGTGAAAAAATTATGAACTTATTAAACAACGATACCTAATTGTATAAATAAAGTGTATGAAATTGATTAGCTTGTGAAAAAATTATGAACTTTACTTGAAAAGCTAGACTATTTTGGTACGGCGGTATTATGTATGAAATTGATTAGCTTGTGAAAAAATTATGAACTTATTAAACAACGACACCTAATTGTATAAATAAAGTGTATGAAATTGATTAGCTTGTGAAAAAATTATGAACTTTACTTGAAAAGCTAGACTATTTTGGTACGGCGGTATTATAATAGTAGATTCAAAATTTGTCAAAAAATCTTCAACTTTTTCAAAAAAATTGTTCAAAAAATCAGGAAGCTTTACTTCGCACTCAACGTTGTGTGAGTCTGATTGCATTGGTTCAACAAAATTGAGATTGAGCGAACAAGAGATTGAATTTCACGTTTTCCTCTACTTTTGTACAACATAGTTAAGTTGGAGGCCAGACTCAGTGTAGAATTCACTTCTCTATCTATTAGTGAAAAATACTAATAATAAGTCCTTTCATCGAATTACACTGAATAAAATCAAAAAGAAAGTGCACCTCAATGTCTGTCGTGGAGATAGCAAACATGAGCATGAGCGGCAAAAGGGACTTTTCCAAGGAATTGGGGATATTCCTCTTGGAGCCAGACACCACAGCCTGCTGGAGACTGATATTCGTTCCCGTATCTCTGAAGAAATGTAGGTGAACGCGTTTTTAACAAAGTTTATTACAACTAGTAAACTCAATGAGTGAATTACCGAAATCATTTACCTAGTATCCAGAATCTCCTCTACAGGAATTATGCAAGTTCCTAACATCAAATTAAGGTTGCACGAAATATTAACGAACTATTTATATAAATCAACTCAGTTCCAATGCACTATACACATACTGCGAAGACATCGCATGTAGTCCAAGTGTATTTGCATGGCGCCTATGCTAGTGTAATCAACCATTAGTATTGCAGCTGAATTGAGAGGTATCTCCTTCCCTACCTTCGTATCGTTACACTTAAGACATTTCCTGAGGTCCTTCCTATTGATGTCGCAGACTTACGAAAATTGTTGTTTTATGGCTTCAAAATTAGCATTTGGCTTATTTCATGCTTCAGATTCTAAATTACGATTTTAAATATTATTAGCAAACGTTTATTGAAAAGAAAAAGATTATTATTGTTGAGGATTGTGCTGGTGTAACAGCTCAGGGACAAATGGACTGTAGTGAAAAGAATTGAATAAATTAATATCAAAGCAAAAGAAAACTGCGTAGTACTCACAGGTGTTGGGGCGCTCCGAGAGGTCGCCGGCCGGTGGTGAAAACGTCGGTATTTCCAGGACGACGGAAAGAACTCGTTTTAAGCAGTTGTAGGGGTTGTATAAATTTATGCGGAAAATTAGACAGTCGAAAAACTTGTTAACTATTAATTACAAAAAAGGTGTTGGCCCACAGAGAGGGATTCGTTAGTGAACAGGCGAGATGGCGAACTGAAAACTCTCTCGGAAGGGGAGTGAGATTCAAAGGTTGTTACCTGAGCCTACAGGTGGCACCACCTTCCAGAGGTACCTGTTAAAGAATAGCTAACTGAATGAGAGGCCTTTACAATTATTATGGAGAAAAGTTTTAAAAGTTCGTATTAAATCCAAGAAATAGTTTGAAGAAGATAATAGATAGAAGACCAATAACGTTGCCCGTGTCCTCTACATGGTAGAAGAGACATGAACCAATTCACGGACAAACTAGTCTTCACGGCAGAGAAGTTACGCAAAGTCATGAACAAGCCAAACAACAGTGACGCATTCAAAGCACCAGCACCAGCTATATTTAAAACGCTGCAAATCATTGCCCAAAGGTTTATTATTTTCTGTATAGATCCCTCCCTACAAGGGATGGGACAACGAACAGAAAACATCGATATCGATGAAACATCGTATGAAAAACATCGTTAGGTGAAAAATCGATGTTTTTAAAAAGCGGTAAATTTAATTCATTTGTCAACCAATTAGAATCAAGGGAGAAAACCTGATGAGGCTGCTCTTCCTCCATTCATAAGAAGTGGATGTTTTTTTCTTTTGACGTGCTTTTATTTCACTAGATAACTCCATTATAATTTTTTTCATTCGTGATAAATTATCCAATTTTTTGCACTTCATTTCGATATACCATACCTTCCCCATTTCCACTATTGGTTCAAGCATAAAGATACTTTTTTCGATAGTTTTCCAGTATTTACATTGTATTTACACTTCTGAGTCGGAGCTCGTTACCACTGAGATAAGGGAGTGAATGGACAGAAATGCGAAGAGGTAGCTGATCACAACAATTGAAAGGTAGGAGATGCTCTTCAAGTTCCAAGTAAATTCAATGAAGTTATCTGGTCTGAAATTGGATTTTGTCTGGTTCCCATGCAGTACCTAGTAGGTCAGATTTATTAAACGGTGTTATCAGACCACCTCGTCGATCTATCGATATCATCGGACCGAAACATCGATGTTTGAAAAACATCTAATGTGAATCATCGATGTTAAAAACATCGATATTACGAGCAAAACATCGATGTTTCGATATTATCGATATCGATGTCCCATCCCTACTCCCTATCAACCACAGGTACCTACTACCTACTTGAGCATTTTTGAAAATTTTAACCCCAACCACCAACCAAATGGAAATAAAGGGTTAAAATGTTTAAAAATGCCCTAGTAGGTAGTAGGTACCTATGGTTGGTAGGGAAGGATCTATACAGAAGGGTGAAAATAATAAACAGATACAGAAAAAAAAACGTCTGCCAAGTGGGTGTGGCACATAGCTTCCTCGTATCCATAACCCGATTGTATAGATGATCCGATGCATAGTAGTTAATCTCAAAACATCAAAACAAGTTAATCTGTAACATTTCTGAAAATTTCATTGAAATCGGATGGAAAATGTAGAAGTTATGGACGTTACAAGGAATTCACGTTTGCGCATGCGCAGTGGCTACTATCAGTCCGAAGGTGGTGATCTTCATTGGGGACCATCTACAACCTAATCCGCATAATCCCTGAGAATTTCATCGAAATCGGGTACAAAAAGTGGAAGTTATGGCCGTTACAAGGAAATTCAGGTTTGCGCATGCGCAGTGGCTACTATCAGTCCGGGGATGATGATTTTCATAGGGGACCATCTACAGTCTAATCCACATAATCCCTGAAAATTTCATCGAAATCGGGTGGAAAATGTAGAAGTTATGGCCGTTACAAGGAATTCACGTTTGCGCATGCGCAGTCGCTTCTATCAGTCCGGGGATGATGATTTTCATAGGGGACCATCTACAGTCTAATCCACATAATCCCTGAAAATTTCATCGAAATCGGGTGGAAAATGTAGAAGTTATGGCCGTTACAAGGAATTCACGTTTGCGCATGTGCAGTCGCTTCTATCAGTCCGGGGATGATGATTTTCATAGGGGACCGTCTACACACCAACCCGCACAATCCCTGGAAATTTCATAGAAATCGGACAACAACTTCGTATAGTTATGCGCGTTACAAGGAATTCATGACAGACAGACAGACAGACAGACAGACACACAGACACGGAACCAAAATTGTTCAGAAAGGTCTAAAACGCAAAACGCGACTGAAAATTTTGATTTTGGAGAACTTTTTTTTTCATCCTTGAAAAGTGAAAACAAAGCTTCCGCTACCTTGGTAGACTCGGAAGCAATAAACCTTTGGGCAATGATTTGCAGCGTTTTTTTTACGTACCAACTCCTTTTCTACCTACCAATCATTGGTAGGTAAAACCTACCACACCATAATGCCTTCACACCTTCACAATCAAGTTTATTAGAAAGAACTAAACGCTTCACACTCGATTCGAAAAATAGAGCTTCATATAGGAATTTGATTACTGGTTGCTCAGAAAGCAAAACTGATTACAAATCGAAGATATGAACAGCGATCGCATTTTAGTCAGATAAAATTTGAATGGAGTTTAGACCTCTTTTGTGATTCACACTCGTGATTCTGTTTTATCGAAGGAAACCCCTTAAGTACTCGGAAGGAGCGAACAGTTTGACCTGCAGAGCTCCGGGTGGTCTCAAAATTTTTTTTAAATTCAATACTATTTAAAATTGGTGAAAAAACGATACCTTTATTTCGAGAGTTTTCGAGCTAGGGCACTCGAGATTTTCAACCCTCAATTTTCACCCCTTAGAAGTGACTGACATCAACCAAAAGCTTCGCGGCGCAACTAGACCCCAAATGGAGCCCATATACCAAATTTGAACCAAGTCGGTCCAGTGTTGCTAAGAAAAGTGCCGCGTACGGCGTACGGACGGAAAATTTTTTATTCGGTTTTCGGATTCTACGTACCTTGTAACGTAAAACATCAAATTTTTAGGGGGGGGGGGGGTTAAAATTTTTTTTCTTGCTCGATTACAAACGCTTATTATTGAAAATAATAAACCAAAAGCCTAGATCCAGAAGAATTAGGTGCGAGCTTAGGTTCAAGGCTCATCGCCGGCAGCGTGTGTTTTTCGGCGGCCGGGGCTCTCATCGACCCCCTTGTCACAACCCAGGGCGGTGAGGCAATGGGAAGAGATGAGCGAAATCATCAGAACAAATTCTGATCCTCTCTTTCGAAGACAGCTGATGACGTCCACGACGCCAGGAATGGCAGTCGGACAAAATACAACATGAAATGGTTGTTTACTTTATTTACTTATTACTTATTTTTACATCGAAAGCGCTCGCTTCCAGTACTCGACTTGCTGGTTATGACGGAATCTCCAATACGGTACGAAGATAATCATTGTATTCTTATAACCAGCGAAACTAACCCCATACATGAAAACTAAACAGTAAAAGTGTCTATGTTTTATTGATTAGCAAGAAAGTGTGTGAAGAAGAAATATAAAGAAGACAAATGATGTTACCGGAGTCTTCTACAGATGGTATTGGTTTTCAGGAGTTGACAGCACCGAAGAAAGCGAGTCCTCTTTGCCGGGGATCGGTATGTTGGTGTGTTCCCGTGACAAGTCCTTAGTTGAAAACAGTTTTGGCACAAGCTTTCCATGAATGATTGACTCAATATTTCACGAGAGAAACTTTACAGTGTCCGTCTTGGTTATTAATAGTTTCTGTCGACTTTCAAATTCGGTTGCAAAACCCGAATTAAAATACTGAGTGGAGATATTCCAAGGATCAGGAGTTTTCGTCAACCTAGGATTTTTGTATTGTCTTTCACGCAATTGATTCCTTAACGAGGAATATCTTGTTTACTTGATGCAAAAAGTTTGTTCCAACCAAACAGAATATGAAAGGCTAGATTTTATCTTTTTGGGAGTTCTTACAGTTCAGAAAGAAGTGGCTCTCATAGGTAAGGATTGAAATGATGCCTCAACTGAACGTATCAACTTAAAACATCACACCTTGTCAAATAGATGGGTTGAAAACAATATATATTCAAAATCCACCTACGTTCCCACCAAGGAAATATCTCACCTCAAGAATATTACTGTGACATGTCAAAAATACCACCTTTTGGACAAACTCATAAGAAATTCTAATGAAAATAACTGCTAATAAAATCGACAATTTTTTGGTAAGTCCCAAGTTTGTAACCACTTATAATGTATCCCTAACTATAAATCTCTCCTCCAACAAAAAACACAAAAAAGTCAAGTTTTGGAAAAATTTTTGAGAAAACAATGTAGTTGTCACCGTACTGTCTTATGGAAGAATTGATATTATTGCCTCAAGTATCCATGCTGTTGTCTATTTTCATTAAAAAATCAATAATTTTGCCAAAAAATCCGTAAATATGAGGGTTTTTGTCAATTTTAACATTTTGGGGGACTATATTGAATATTAAATCCAATGAAACAATACTTAGGAATGCGATGTCTGTTATTGTTGGGCCTCACAGCGCAGCTCTGTAAATTACGGCTCTCAAGTGTACGGTATTGATACTCGGATTGTAACGAAGCTATACTCTTGTAGAGTGTGTCAAGATCTATCCGCCATCACAAAAAACTCAAAACCAGTGACAATTCTTCAGTGCTCAAAACCCGATTTTTCAGACTTGACAAACTTTAGGTACCAATTCTTGAGGTGCGATATCTGTATTAATAAATATTATTCCTTACAAAATAAATAATACCTATTATAATAAATAATCCTTTTTGGTTGGTTGGAACAAACCTACCGTGTGTGGCACCGTCTCCGAGCACTATGATCTGCACTCACTTTGAAAACGTGTAGCTATAATTCATCTCGATAAAATCTTCGGTACAATTCTACTATCCTGTACATTTTCGTTGTTTCGAAAATCTACAGGGAGAACAATATGCTCAAACAAAGATACAAACATTGTGCATGAAAGATTACTGAGTGAATACTTTCCTACTCTTTTCAAGCAATAACTGGAGGAGGAATCTCCAACTTCCAAGACGGTTTTTCTTGATTCCATTCCCCCAAACCCTTATCATAGAAATAAAAACTGTTGGTAAGGACTGTATATTGTACAGTTTTAATAAAATAGGAATTAGTTTTGAAAAGAAACCTTACACAATTACCTCAATTTTACTGATTTAGGAACGCAACATGTTCCTCCAAAAGTGAAAAAATCACGAGGAAGATAAACTTGGTAAACCTCAAGGTCAAATAAATGGACTCATCTATACTGCAGGTATAGATTTTGACACTGAATACGAATAGGTAACCGTAGATGGTGTTCAATATGGAGAAGTGATATCCGGGTTACAAGGAGTAACTGGCTGTCATGAGTTATTGTCTCAACTCAATTTGTCTCAATTTTGTTATTGTCTCAATTTGAAATTTAAGAATGTAACTAAATTTAAGAATTTATTATTACTACTTTGATCGCTACTCTTTGCAAATTATTTACAATGCAACGGTACACCACCTTTACCATTCCTGAAGGGGATGTCCCTAAGATGTTGGAGCAAATACCCCTGTAGCTTAGGAACAGCTTAACTAATCCGGGAGCAAGTACCTCTGATGAGGAGACTGCTGGTGGAAGTTGAGTATGTTTCCTGTGTGTTTACAACAGCTTCACGACGGTATCAGGAGCAAGTACGAACCTTGAAGAGGAGCAACAGCCAACCACCACCAGCCCAACTGGCGCTGAGGATAGACAAGTACTTTTTGACAAGGTTTTTGACAACAACTGCACCCGTTGTTGACAGTGTCCTGAAGATGCCCCATGGGGCGAAAGCTAGCTCGACATGAAAAATAAACAACATAAGCACATACTGAGGATCCGCCGCAATCTATCCTCCCCTCACCAATAACCTTGTCAACAAGAAGGCAACAAACTATGAATAACAAGTACTTTTTGCAGAGCAAGAAAACAGATAAAGTCAGTAATTAAGGTTATCTAGGGGATTTGAATCAGCAAGAAAGTTTAGCTATAGAATGATCAAGTCAAAAGGCTGGGGCTTGAATGAGTACCCAGCTAAGTGGTAGGTAGGCTTATAAGGAGGTTTTGGACCTGCCCTTCCTGGCCTCCTGGGGAAGGGCCTGGCCCTTGAGAAAAACCCTGGGTTTATGACCTTCGGCCTTGTCAGTTTATTAGAAACATATTTATACAATTAGTAAGGAATTTGCATGTTTAGTGCGAGAAGTTCATAACACTGCTAATATCACCAAGTCGTGGTCGAGATAGTTGGAGAACTCGACGGGAGTGCTCTGCGTTCTCCAGGGCTCATATCTGACCTGGTGGACATTCTATAGGGGCACTTTTCCCCACTCCCACCTTCCTCAACTTCCCTTGAGACGGCTCTGGATACCCTCTTCTTTGTACAAATAACCAACGTAGAATCTACCTTCGTAGGTAGGTACCTACTACCATACCATATTATTCAAAGTCATGAAGACAAGGAAAAATTACGTACAATGAACTCATTGCCAAGATATGGTGATCATGGAAGGTAACCATGGATTGGTACGTTCCATCGGATTCGATTTATAATTCACTGATGCACGAATCTTATAAATAAGCACCAATTTTATTTAGATCCTAAGAACATTTCGATTTAGGAAAATCGAAATTAATTTGGTAGGTATGTCGATACCTTAAAGAGCAAAGGCGCTATGTGCATCCGTCTTCCATACCTATTTTTCATTTTTTTAATTTAAGGAAAACTCAAATTGAACAAAACTATTAATGGCCTTCTTGAAGATTATAGTTTAAAAATCTATTGAAGAAATTAAATAGTTTAGTGTAATAAGCCATTATTTTAGGAATTGTGCACTGGTGAACACTTCTTTTGCGTTTTTCTCAAAACTCCGTTTTTTGGACATAGCGCCTTTGTGCTTTAAGGTACTTACCGGATTATTGTGCGTTTCTATCAACTGTTCAATAAGTGATAATACGAAAATAACGACTGTTTACAGCCACTTGGGTCAAAAGATGCCCATCAGATGACGAGCCTTGTAACTCCGACAAAGAAAAGGGGAAATCTTGCTCACTGACGGACTCTCAGAGAGAAAAACTCGCGTACTTCTTCGCCCACGTGTTCGACATGGATAGGGATGACGTCATCGCCCTCCAAGATTTTGAAGGATTTACTGAAGTAAGATAGAACAAAGCCAGAAATGCATCTATCTTTCGTAGATTCGGTTAGATAACTATGTCCAACAAAACATTTCAAGTCCTCCATGGAATTTTGAACAATAACATTGGCTGTCCATCGTTGCTCTCAAAGATAACTGTTATATTAACTCATTTCAAGCCGAGGGTAGAAATAACAGAGTTATGGGAGGAGGAGGATGAACTATTTTACAGAATGCCGGCCGAAATAAGGCATCATTTGCTCACCAGTCGAGAGCAAAAATGTTCCAAGTCTCAGTTTTCCAAATCGATAAGATTTACCAATTTTATTTATAAAAATCTAAAAAATTCAAGTAAAATGTGAAAATTTATTTATGGACCGGAATCTGTTTCGACTCATGGCCTAGAAAGCTCACTCGCCCAGGATCGCTCACTCGCTTTTGGCCGAAAGGCCTCTTTCAAAAAAATTTCCCAAATCTCATTGAGCTCCCGAATCTCGAAGAAAATTGTTTTTGAAAATTTTAGGAGCAGCAAGAACGAGAAAAAATTCTTCTACAAAGATTTACCACTATTTTAATATTTAAAAAAACCATTATTATGACGATGCAAAAATGCATCAGTGGCCGGAAATGGGTTAACCCAACTGATGCGTTTTCGCATTGTCATATTTAAGATTTTTTAAAATTTATTGAAAATAATGGTAAATTTTAGCAGATGAATTTTTTCTCGTTCATACTGTTCCTTAACTTTTCAGAGAAAGTTTTCTTTGACGTTCGGGAGCTCAATGCGATTTTGGAAATTTTTTTGAAAAGGAGGCCTTTTGGCCTAAGGCATGAAAATGGTGGCTCAAATTCGATTCTGGACGAGTGAGCTTTCTGGGCCATGAGTTAAAACAGATTCCGGTCAATAAATAGACTTTTACATTCTACCAAAACAATGAACTGGATAAATAATATGGATTAAGAAAACTGAGGCCTCTCAAATCGCATTTTTGTTCTCGATTGGGGGGAGCAAATGATACTTTATTTCGGATGGCATTATGTAAAACCGTTCATCCTAATCTCCTCATTATTCAGTTATTTCTGCCCTTGGCTTGAAATGGGTTAAGTACCTCTGCTCGTCCACCTCTAATATTCTTCCTCTACAAACTAAATCAGAACCAGATCCATTCAAAGACTACCTCGTGGAGCCAACCTTTTTTAACTTTGCATCCCGCATTTGGCTTTTTCCAATCGTCTATTCCAACATTGAAAACATTGATTCGTAACTCCAACATTAATTTCTGATAATTCTTTCTGTAATTAATTATATAACTCCTCTGTATCACTTCACCTTCATTTCACACAAAAATTTCATCAATTTTAAGCAAAACGCTGCAAATTATTACACAAAGGTTTATTATTTTTCTATAGATCACTCGTCTGCAAAGAACACTGCTTTGCCATTGTTACTACCAACCAACTTGAAGAAAAAGGTCGATCGTATTTCGGTCAGCAGGCATTTGAACGGGGATTAGGCCTCTTTTGCGATTCACACTCGTGTTTCTGATTTATCGTAAGTCCAACCCTTAAATTCTCGTAGGGAGCGAACGGTTTGTCCTACAGAGCGTAGGACCTTTATCGCGTAGGACCTTCTACATTTTGCTTCCGAGTCTACCAAGGTAGCGGAAGCTTTGTTTTCACTTTTCAAGGACGAAAAAAAAAAGTTCTCCAAAATCAAAATTTCCACTCGCGTTTTGCGTTTTAGACCTTTCTGAACAATTTTGGTTCCGTGTCTGTCTGTCTGTCTGTCTGTGTGTCTGTCTGTCTGTCATGAATTCCTTGTAACGCGCATAACTATACGAAGTTATTGTCCGATTTCAATGAAATTTTTAGGGATTGTGCGGGTTGGTGTGTAGACGGTCCCCTATGAAAATCAACACCCCCGGACTGATAGAAGCGACTGCGCATGCGCAAACGTGAATTCCTTGTAACGGCCATAACTTCCACATTTTCCATCCGATTTCAATGAAATTTTCAGGGATGTTACAGACTAGTATTTAGATGGTCCCCTATGAAAATCACCACCTTCGGACTGATAGTAGCCACTGCGCATGCGCAAACGTGAATTTCCTTGTAACGACCATAACTTCCACATTTTCCACCCAATTTCAATGAAATTTTCAGGGATTAAGTGGATCAGGTTGTAGATAGTCCCCTATGAAAATCATCATCCCCGGAATGATAGAAGCGACTGCGCATGCGCAAACGTGAATTACTTGTAACAGCCGTAACTTCAACTGTCCCCCAGGGGTCGCGGGTTCGAATCCCAGCCGAGGCTAAGTATTGCTTCCGAGTCTACCAAGGTAGCGGAAGCTTTGTTTTCACTTTTTTTTTGATCCAATCACATGCAATGTATGTGCTAGTATGTAGATGTCATCTACTCACTTACATTTTTCATCCGAATTTGATGAAATTTTCTAGGATTGTTCAGATTAGCGTGTAGATGGTCCCCTATGAGGGTAGTGAAAGGTACTTAGAGATTGGTGTTTTGAGATTAACTACTATGCATCGAATCATCTACATAATCGGGTTATGGATACGAGGAAGCTATGTGCCACACCCACTTGTTTTGAGTTAGGGCGTTTTCAAAATTCATTTTTCAACCCTTAGAAGTGATCTACATCAACCAAAATCTTCGGGGCACAAGTAGACCCCAAATGAAACCTATATGCCAAATTTCATCAAAATCGGTCAATGCTAAGTGGGGAAAGTGCCGCGTACGGCGGACGGATGGTCTAATTTGTATTCGATTTTTGGATTCTACGTACCTTGAAACGTTAACCCAACAAATTTTGAGGGGGGTTAAACAATTTTTTTTCTTGGTCGATTCCAAAGGTTCATTAGGTATTGAAAATAATTTTAAAAAATAGGTGGCTATTGGAAGTTTTAATGAAATTTTAAACCTCCAGGAAATTAATGGTGAAGAAGAAATTATGATTAGTCTTAACAGGTTTCTGGACTATGACTTATGTGTTAAAGTTCCCAAGTAGGATGCCGTTTATTGGTTGATGAGCTTATTTGACGACTCCTGTCCCGTACTTATTCAGGTAGACCGGTGTATCTTAGTACCGTTCGAATTGAAGACGCAAAATGAGATTTTCAGCGACAACCGGGATTTCAAAGAGACTTTGGATGACATCCTGAATTTGAACGACTGCCCCGAAGTCGAAGGATCGGAAACGTCGTCCGACAGGTTCCGCGAGTGGTTGTGTCAAAACCCCGAAGCAAATGGGGTGGGTAGTGTTCTCATGAAGGACGAGAAAGGCTTTGGTGAGCTACATTTCAATTCATAAGTTACTCAGGGGTAGGTACAAGGAACATTTGAACTTTTTACCTAGGAGAAAAGCACATAATTTGAGTGAAACTCCTCATTTGGAACATCAAGCTATATGATGAACTACCACAGATATCTACAAGCTAGCTGTGAAGTCATAACAGCATCCCACAAACAGCATAACCATTAGTCACTTTGGATAGGACGTCGAAAGACATAATTAACTGAAGGTCCAATAAATGAACAATTCGTTCAGTTTTAAATGAGTCTTTAATTCTTTAACCATAAAAAGCCACCCGTACGTCGTTTCGACGTACTACCAACTTCAATATGGCCGAAGCGGTGCTGCACTAGCTTGAAATCCTAGGATTGCCTTAGTAGGAGTCAGCACCAGTTCTGGACGCCGTGAGCTCTGCAAGTGGCTTAAGTGCCTCATCTTAACACGCAAATTCGACGTGCAGGTGGCTGTACACTCAACACCTACACATGTAGGTCTTAAGTATATTACCTATGAAAAAGCAATTGGTACATCTAGATGAATATAAAAGATATTCCAATGCTTTAAAACACAGTATGTTTGTCGGTAACATGGAAATTAGGCCCAGTTCTAAAACTGTTTGTAAAAGTAGTGTGTGGATTCGGATGAGAAAAGGATGGAATTGGAGCTGGTAGGTGTGGGAATCATGCATCAGTCAGATGAAGAACTTCTTCCCTTTATAATACGTAGATCTAATATGACGTTCGATCTAATAAACCAACTTTCGATCGGAAAATCTATTTGAATTTTGTCAGTATTCATACTTACCTGTAATTTCAAAAATTGTTCAAAATTGAACAGTTTGAAATTTTTTTGAAAAAAAAATAAATAAAGTTATTGCAATGGATTCAAACTTTTTAGCATGGAGAATTTCGAAACTTTTCTTCACTGAAATCCGTATGGTTTTTGAAAGATCTATCATTCCATAAATCCAAAAAGGTTGACATTTTGTTTGGGGATCAGCACTGCGTACATTCGTCGTTCCCGAATTCGTAATGGGTTCGTAGAGACGAGTAGAACTTGAAAATGGACTACTTGAATATTCAAAACATACCTTTTACATACGTACATGTACATGAGTCAATCAAGATTTATGGTCGAAGTATTCCCTCAGGCTGTAAAATGGAGTTTCCGTTAAAATACGTAAAAAATCAAAAATTCACAACTGGGTAGGTATTCAATGGAGGGTGACGAGTAGAAGATTTTTTGAGGTAATTAAAGTCTATGTGCGACACAAAAGCAATACCACGTCACATCGATAAAAATTTTCAACGCGATTCCAAGCTCAATACGAGAATTACCAAAAATGCAATTTGAGAACATTATGAAGACTTTTTTAACGGAAACTCCATTCAACAGCCTGAGCGAATACTTCGACCATAAATCTTGATTGACTCATGTACAATGAAGTATGTACATATTTTTTTATTCAATAAGCTTTTATAATGCATAGGAATTTTAGTTAAAAGTACTCTTGCTTGTATAGGAATTTTTATATTTATTTTAGATATAATTACTATTTTAATAAATTTATTCGGGAGGATAATAGGTGTAGTTTTGTTTAATTGTTCTGTGATAATAAATTTAATTAATCTGTGATATAATATGTGATGGTTGATCGTGATATCCTTGTTTGTTAGTTGTCTTTGGTTGGGGACGTGTGGGTAGTCTAGACGGGTGGTCTGGTCGGTCCGGAGGCGGCTCGCCTGGTACGCTCTGCGACGTTTGAAAACGATAGGGCTGTCTAATATTAGGAGACAGCCCCGAAAGCCGCCATGGTGGGTGGGTCCGAGGTCCGGCCGGGCTGCCCAGCTGGACTCGCGCTATTAGCGCTCCCACAACACCTCGCAATAACAAATTATATAATAAATTCACCAAACCACCTTCTATACCTTTCCAATACCATATCATGAGACCAATGACGCATTCATGTACTTTTTTTTTTGTACAACCAATAAAGATTTATTGAATTGAATTGAACAAGTGGAAACTTTTAAAATTAGTTCAGTCCAGAAATAAAGGTTTCACCAGTTAATCTCATAATTGTGTGGAAATAGGTACCCACTAATTTTCCGTGATTAGCTCTCAGGTGCCCATTATTAGGTATGCACAATGAATTAACGTATGGGTGGCTCTACAGGGTTCTTATGTTCTTTATCATTGACTTCTGCATACTCATATTTGCACATGTTCAATTCATTTTCCTCTTTGTTAATAGAGATTGCGGCATTTTGCCGAATGGTCAACCAACTCCGGAGAGTATTTGATTCTGCAACAAGTACAACAAGGCCTCATAGAGACTTTTATCTACCCTCTAAAGCGGGACGTCGACTCTTCGGAAAGTACGACTTACAATATTACAATACAGGGTGTTACAATTCGAGACAGTCACAGGCCAGGAAGCGATTCTAGAGCTCATTTCCAGCAAAAAAATGCCTCTTGGTAATTTTTTTATAGGCTTCTTTTTTGAGTTATTTCACTTTCAAGATTTTGCTTCCTCACTACCGAAGGTAGGGAAGCTTTGTATTAGTGAAAGAAGTGAAAAAAAATGTCCTCCAAAATCAAAATTTCCACTTGCTTTTTGCGTTTTAGAGCTTCCCGAACAATTTTGGTTCCGTGTCTGTCTGTCTGTCGGTCTGTCTGTGGTCAATCCTTGTCCCGGGCAAAACTATACTAACCTGTGGTCCGATTTTGATGAAATTTTCAGGGATTGTGCGGGTTAGGTCCTAGACGGTCCCCTATCAATTTCAGCACCTTCGGACCAATAGGAGCGAGTGCGTATGCGCAAACGTGAATTTCCTGGAACCTCGGTTTCTTGATTTCTAATGAACCGATTTTGCTCAAATTTGGAGGTTAGTTAGGGACTAACTTCTAAGAGACACCCTATAAGTTTCAATTAAATTGGTCCAGCAATAGCCGCTGCGCATGCGCGAACTTTAAATTTATTGTTACAACCAAAACTCCGCAACTATTCAACCAATTTCGATGACATTTTCAGGGATTGTGTGGGTTAGGTCCTAGACGGTGGACCGCTAAATAAAATTCTACGTTGAAAATACAAAATCATTATCGTCATAACTTCGTAGTTTTATTTTATACCTACACTCTTTCGTTCTTTTATTTCAGTGGTTTATATACCACAACTATTTACAACACTATTATAAACATTAATACCTGCAACCCTATCCCGCATATTATCGCCAATATTTTGGTATTCAATAACTCTTTGAATCATAATTTTTTCGCCAACTGATTCTATACGTCCATGTTACAATGAGTGAGGAAGCTATACTGCCCACCCAACTTGGCAGACGTTTTTTCGTAAATTCGACCTTATCTCAGTAAAACGGCTATAATTCCCAGAACTCCCATGCATATTCAAATATGGTTATACCGTTGGAAAGAGCGTAAAATGTCCCATTTTCTTGATGGAGAAAAATACAAAGATTTTTTTAAACCGGAAAAACGGGTGAAAATTGGACTTGAAAGGAAAAACGCTACAAATTATTACACAATGGTTTATTATTTTTCTGTATAGATCACTTTTCTGCAAAGAACACGGCTTTGCCATTGTTACCACCAACCAACTTGAAGAAAAACATCGATCACAATACGGTCAGCTAAAATTTGAACGGAGATTAGGCCTCTTTTGCGATTCACACTCGTGTTTCTGATTTATCGTGGGTCCAACCCTTAAATTCTCGTAGAGAGCGAACGGTTTGTCCAACAGGGCTCCGCGTGGTCTCTAAGAATTCTAAAAATTCTATACTATCGTAAATTGATGGAAAAGCAATACCTTTATACCTAATTTTTTTGAGTTAGGGCGTTTTCAAAATTTCATACCTTATTTTCAACCCTCAGAAGTGACTGACATCAACCAAAATCTTCGGGGCACAACTAGACCCCAAATGGAGCCTACATACCAAATTTCATCAAAATCGGTCAATGCTAAGTGGGGAAAGTGCCGCGTACGGCGGACGGACGACCAAATTTGTATTCCATTTTCGGATTCTACGTACCTTGAAACGTAAACCAACAAATTTTGAGGGTGGGTTTAAATTTCTTTTTCTTGGTCGATTCCAAAGTTTCATTATTGGAAATAATAAACCAAAATTGGTCAAATCTTAGAAATCTTAACTTTTTCAAACGCTCATAAGTTCTGTAATCCGGCACGAATTTTTGCCAAAATCTCAGCTTTCTAAAGGTTTAGTCATTTTCATTTTGAAAGTGAAACTTATCACAGAAATTTGGTGTTTGAACGCGGAAAACGTGAATTTTTCCAAGGGAATCAGCGCTCTGGCTAAGACCATTTTGAAGGGTTCGACGATGGTGGCGGGCGGCACAGTAGACAGCGAGGCTACCCGAAACTTAACAGTGAAATAACTCGAAAATGAAGCCTCTTAAATAAATTACGAAGAGCCATGTTTTCTGGAAATGAGCTCTAAAATCTATTCTGGCTTGTGACTCACGAAATATAACACCCTGTACATTCTTGAACTCGTAAATTTGTATAATAATTCGTCACAATTTGATTTATTGTTTTTATTTCATACGGTGTTGACGTGTGATCGTAGGCAATGAAAATGAAGAAAGAACTCCCACGGACCTCGACCGTTTGTTTCTGAGTATGGACGACTGGCTCAATTACTGGGGGGAGATACTAGACGGCAAGAAAAACTTCTACGATCTTCCACTTTGGCTTCAGTATTTACCGAAAGTAGTGTTCACAGCTATTAACAAATCAGGCAAGTTTTTAAAATGTTTTGTTCTGTTGTCCTCGGCTTCTTTTCCATACATGTATACTTAAGTGCCCAATTCTACTCTGCAGGTTCAGGATGTATAAGCAAAGATGAACTTGGCGCGTTTTACTCCTCTGTGATGAGTTATCCCCCGCAGAAACTAAGCGAACTACTGAACGAGGCTTACAACGCTATGACTGCGGTAAATTCAATCATTTGCATGTGTAGACAACAATGACTATACATGGTGTCACCCTTTCGGGCGCACCAACGGGCAGGGTTCGATTCTACTACTAATTTGCAACAAAAAATGTCTCTTAGCAATTTTTTTTAGAGACTTCGTTTTGGAGTCAATTTCACTTTGAAGATTTTTTGTGTGTTTTCGACCTTACATCACTAAAACAGCTATAATTCCCTTAATTGATGAAGTAAATTCAAATTTGTTATATCATTGGAAAGAGCGTCAAATTTCCTATCTCCTTGAAGGGGTTTCAGAAAATTTCAAATGAAACGAACGGGTGTAAGATAAATCAAAAGGAAAAGATTGGTAAAGTTTCGAAAATTTTCACTTTTTTCAAAGTTTGTTTTTCGAAACGTCGTGGACCGAAATTTCCATGCTGTAAGCCTAAAAGTTGCATGTGAATCCCAGTTTTCTAACAGTGTAGTAATTTTTTTGAAACACCTCTTATTCAGTTAGAAAATGACGTTTTTAGGGCAGAAAACGTTCATTTTCGGGTGTAAATCGGCGTTTTTACCAGGAATGCTTCCCAAATGAATCATTTGACATGAAATTTTACGTACTTTTTGACGCTGAATCGAATGGTAACACTTTCCGATCTCCTCGACAAACACATAGTACTTTTCTAGCCCTTCAAGCAAACAGGGTACAACAATTGAGTCCTCAACTCCCAACTTGTTATCTATCGAAAAGATGAAGATTTCCGCAAATGATCGGGGCGATATTTTCAAAAAAGAGGGCAGAAATTAGGTAAGTCAACAAAGTGGAAGGAGTGCGAGTCATTAATAACCCAGACCTCCCTTAATGACAATTTTGGATAAAACGAACGACGAGATTGAGCCCTTCGCCCAAAGGAAGAGGCTTGAAAAGTACTATTTGTTTGTCGAGGAGATCGAAAAGTGTTACCATTCGATTCAGCGTCAAAAAGCACGTAAAATTTCATGTCAAATGATTTATTAAGTTGGAAAGCATTTCTGGTAAAAAATGCCAATTTACACCCGAAGATGAACGTTTTCTGCCCTAAAAATTTCATTTTCTAACTGAATAAGAGGTGTTTCAAAAAAAATACTACACCGTTAGAAAGCTGGGATTCACATGCAACTTTTAGGTTTACAGCATGGAAATTTCCGTTCACAACGTTTCGAGAAACAAACTTTGAAAAAAGCGAAAATTTTGGAAACTTTACCAATTTTTTACTTTTGACTTATTTTACACTCATTCTTTTTATTTGAAATTTTCTAAATCCATCAGGGTGATAGAAAATTTGACGCTCTTTCCAAAGATATAATCAAATTTGAATTTACTTCATCAATGAAGGGAGTTATAGCCATTTCAGTGATGTAAGGTCACACCCTGTACAGAGTGTCTGCACTTAAATTGGGCATAACTTCAGGGTTCAATCCTACAAGGTATTTGCATCAAAAAATGTCTCATGGCAATTTTTTTCTTAACCCACTCAAAATGTATTTTTTCGCGTTTTCGACCATAATTCATTAAAACTGTCATAACTCCTGTTATTTACCAAGTAAATTCAAAATTTATTATATCGTTGGAAAGAGCGTTAAATGTCCTAGCTACCTAGTGAAAAACCAAAGTCTTTTGGCAATAAGCCATTTCTAAAAAATTAAGTCAAAAAGCATAAATATTTTAAATGTTTTCGAAATTTGATTTTTGTTTTTGAAGTTTTTACTTTGAACGCCTGCCCATTTCGACGGGCGCTCTTCGGAAAACAAGTTTTCGTGACGATTTTTCAGTTTATGTGCCAAAGCAAAGACATGAAAACATGCTCCAATTGTCAGCTTTCTTACGGTCCATCAATTTTTCTTTTTAAAGTTCAAATTCGAAGAGTAAATCAAGTTTGAATGCCAAAAAACCCTCGATCTCAAGATGGCTTGACGAGTTTGGTATCATTTCCTACGTTTTTTTTTACGCTGAATCCAACGGTGATACTTCCGAATAGTTCTGACTGCTAGAAAGACTAGAGTCTGCTAGGTTTTCGAAGAAAATTTTAGTTTTTCGTATATAAAATACGCATTATTCGTAAATATGGTAGCGAGCATAAATAACGCCTTTCTACTCAATAAAAACATCAACTTTCTTGCTGATTGATGTTTTAATGACGTAAGGTCAAGAACGCAGGGTTCCACCTTATCTACTGAATGTTATGGACAGCTACCTTAAGAACAGAACCCTAACATATGAGACTGCTCAAGGGATACGAACGAAGGATATCACATCAGGGGCTGCTCAGGGATCTGTACTAGGTCCTCAACTGTGGAATGCATCATACGACGGGGTCCTAAGATTGGAAATGCCTGAGGACTGTTTCCTTGTTGGATATGCTGATGATGTGGCAGCAGTAGTACTTGCAAGGACAATGGATTCAGCCCAAGCCAAGTTGGAGCAGATCATGACACGAGTAACGGAGTGGATGGAAGAACATAGCCTGGCACTAGCTACATCAAAAACAGAGGTAGTCATCTTCACCCGTAAGCGCATACCCACCATCATCCCAATGCGGATCGGAAACACTGAAATAACAACTAAACCAGCAGCCAGATATCTAGGAGTCATGTTGGACACAAAAATCACATTTGGTGAACATTTAAGAAGAACTGCAGACAGGGCTGCACAAAAATCGGCAGCTCTTTGTCACCTTATGAGAAACATAAATGGCCCTAGACCAGTGGTTCCCAAACTGGGGGGCGCGCCCCCCTGGGGGGGCGTGGAGAAAGTCCAGGGGGGGGCGTGACACCCAAATGAAATAAATAAAAAAAATTACAAAAATAATTTCCTCAGATTTTTGAAATAAAGTCTTTCTAAGTTTCACCTTCCTTAAATTGAAAATTTATCTGTGTTACAATGTTAATTTTGTATCAGTAATTATATTCGTTTTTCATGTAATACTTGTTTTAATTTTCACCATACGTACAATTATTGAATCTTTCCATTCTGCGTTACCGCATTCAACAGTGATCGAAAAATCTACCTACTCACCATATCAAGTAGGCACATACTTGTACAAGTAGGAGTTGGTATGTACGGCACCGTGGAAATAGGGTATTGCAAAATGGAAAGCTGATATGTGTAGGGGGGCGTGGGGGGTCTCCAAATAACCAGAGGGGGGCGTGGGGGGGTCTCCGAATAACCAGAGGAGGGCGTGGTACAAAAAAGTTTGGGAACCCCTGCCCTAGACCATGCAAGAGACGCTTGATGATGACAGTGGTGGAGTCAATTCTCTTGTATGGAGCGGAGGTGTGGGCGGATGCACTGAGCGTGGCGTATCTCCGACAGAGACTGATAGCTGTGCAGCGAAGAGGAGCTCTACGAATCGCCTGTGCTTACCGAACAGTGTCAGAACCCGCTATCTTTGTGCTTACCAGTGTCATACCGATCCAGCTGATGGCTTCAGAGAGAAAAAGAATTTTCGACAGAAGGGATGAAGGAGACAGGTCCCGCATAGCCAAGGAAGAAAGAGATTGCACGATGGTAAGCTGGCAAGAGATATGGACAAGAGAATATAGAGGACGGTGGACCGCACGGCTAGTGCCAAACATCCAGACATGGACGGACAGGAAGCATGGAGAATTGAACTTTTTCCTCACACAATTCTTCACAGGACATGGACTGTTTTATGCCTATCTACATAAAATGGGAAAGGTAACTGTCCCAACATGTCCGCACTGTCAGAAGAGAGAAGATGATGATGCGCTGCACACCTTTTTCAAATGCACCAAATGGGCGGCTGAAAGAAGCCAGCTGCTGGCAGAGCTGGGATTAACTCCCCAAATTCCAACACCAGAAGCTGTCGTCAGCAAGATGCTGGAAGGTGAGAGGAGCTGGAGTCTTGTGGCAGCGTACGCAGAGAGTATCCTGACAAGGAAGACATTGTTAGAACGAGAGAGACAGAGAAGGGAACACCTGGTCCGTCCCGCCATCCAGAACTGATGAAGTGCCCCAGGACTCAACCTGAAGTAATGTGTTAAACAGTTCCAGGCTGATCATCCAACGTGGGAGAAAAGGAGGTGTTTTTTTAGTGGGTTTGAATCCCACATAACCTTGAAGTCGCGGATCCTTCAGGGTATCTTACGAGATCCACCTGCACCTGTGGATCTTAAACATTTTCTCACCTACCTGCCGAAAAAAAAAAAAAAAAAAAAAAGGTCAAGAACGCGAGAAAAAAAACTTCGAAGTGAAAAAAAGGCATTTTGAGTGAGTTAAGAAAAAATTGCTAGGAGACATTTTTGGTTGGAAATACCTTGAGAAATCGAACCCTGAAGTTATGCCCTTTTTAAGTGCAGACACCCTAGAAGTATATTATAAAGCATATCACACTAGGATATTACATAACACTTTTTGACTAGGGTTGCCAGATTTTCATCGATGACAAAATATTATACCAAATTGCCTTACGAGAAAGCATGGAATCGCCTTTTTTAACCTCCTAATCTTGGTTATTGGAAGTCTTAAGATTGTGATCTAATTTCAATTTAAGAGAAATTGAAAAAACAAAAATCCGGTTTTTGGCATTAAATGCCGAAATGTCGAAATTCCCAAATTCATTAATTATCTAAAGATTAAATTTTAATCTATTTTTTATTAACACAGAGGTATGAATTTGGGAATTTTGGAATTTCGACCTCAAAATCTACGTATTAAGTCTTACAAGTAACAGTATTGCCAACATGTTGAACCCTCATAAAATCGGATAATTGGTCTTCGTGAAAAGCGCCTAAATTGCCCTGTCAGTTTATGTATAATATACATTGATATTATCATACATTGCAAACGCGCATGTATCTGTGAATTGTTTTATAGGTTATTCTAAGCGTAGTTTGTTCCCAAATTTGCAGCTCTGGAAAACCTGTGCTACTGTCGTAGTGCACTTGTTTCGGGTTTTCAACTATAACTTCTGAACTATGATAGTTTCAATAGTTCATGCTCAGTAACTTTAAAAAGTAGATTAAATTTTATACAGTTTGCGATTAACTAGAGCTCCGTAGTATGAATAATTACGAAGATACAGCAATTCAAAAATAGGTAATTTTTCCAAAAAGTGAAATATTTTCGTTTGTGCTTTAAACCAGAAAAAAAACGAGTTCCTTTGTTTGCCGAATAGGAAACCCATGGTGTCTACGTTCTCTATTGGACATATTTCAGCAGTCAATACATCTGAATAGGCAGAACAAACTTAATTTTAGGCACCTTTACGATACATTATGTTGGTGATTGCAGCAAGGCGCTACCGCTCCTTCAAGACCCAACGGTGTTGCTGGCTTTTGCATAGGTGGCGCCTGCCAAGTCCTTATTTACTTCCAAGTCTATCAAGGAGCGGAAGCATCGTTTTCACTGACTTTTCTTAGGTTCCCAAACCAAGTTCTGTTTTAGTCCGACTGTAATCAAAAATCCTCGAAAGGGCAAAACTTCTCACTTTCTATCAGATTCTGATGGAATTTATTATCAGATGTTGTGCGAGGAGATCTTAATAATTGAATCGCTCCTGGACATACAGGATGTCTGCACTTAAGTTATCATAACTTCAGGGTTGGATTCTTCCAGGAATTTCCAACAAAAAATGTCTCTTAGCCATTTTTTCTTAACCCACTCAAAATGCCTTTTTTTCACTTCGAAGTTTTTTTTCGCGTTTTCGACCCTACGTCATTAAAACTGTCACATCTCCTGTTATTTACGAAGTAAATTCAAAGCTGAAGACATCGTTGGACAGAGTGTTAAATTCCCAAGCAACTTGGTGTAAAACCAAAATCACTTAGCTATAAACCATTTCTAAAAAATCAAGTCGACAAGCAAATTTTTTCGAAATTTGATTTTTTTTTTCGAAGTTTTCATTTTGAGCGCTCAAACTGTCAGCTTTCCAACGGTCTAAATTTTTCTTTTTTAAATTCAAATTGGAAGAGTAAATCATGTTTGAATGCAAGAAAACGTGATTTTGCTAGAAAATCGAGTGTTTTACGCAGTGTATGCTCACCCTCGAGATCAAGATGGCTCATTTCCTATGTATTTTTTACGCTGAATCCAATGGTTATATTTCCTAATAATTCCGACTGCTGGAGTGGATTTTTCTTCAAAAAAAAAACCTTCGGGTTTTGTCCGTATCCCACGCATTATTCGTTGATATGGTAGTGAGCATAAAGTAACATCAATCCGCTAGAAAGTTAATTTTTTTATTAACCCTTAATATCCTGAGGTATCTTTCTGGAAGTTCGATTTTTACCTGAAACAGTTTATCCATTTTTGAACTAAAACTGATATCTTGATACTGAGGAGTAAAAAAAATTTTGTAAAAAAAAAACGTAATAATAATAACATACAAGAGTAATAACATATACGAGTAATACATACAAGAGTAATAACATATAAGAGTTGGCAAACTCTAATAGGGCCTTTGAGGTACCTTCTACCCTCATTTCTCACCTTGTAGGCTATTAGTTTAGGTTTTCTCAGAAAAGGCTGCACACATTTCTCTATGAAGTGAATCTCCACCTTATTCCTTGGTTCTGTACTTTACGGGAAATATCAGATCCTAACATCCCACCAAGGATTTTTCCAAGTTTCCTTCTGTTACTCTATCAAAATGGGATTATGGTCAGATTTTGCTGACGCAGATAGCGCTCGAGTGGCCCTTGGAAAGATCCTTCTTTAGGTGACAGATTCTATAGGGCCTTTGAGGTACCTTCTGTTCAAATATTCTCTAAATTTGAATTCAAAACTCCGCAAAAAAACTTTTTATTAAACAAGTGGGAGATTAAGGGTTAAGTAATGAAAATAAATTTCAAAAAAGATTTAAAGTTTGCTTTTTGACTTGATTTTTGAGACAAGGTTTATTACTAAAATATTTTGGTTTTCCATTAGGAGGCTTGGAAATTTAACGCTCTTTCCAAAGATATCCTCAAATTTGAATTTACTTGGTAAATAATAGGAGTTATGACAGTTTAAATGACCTAAGGTTAAAAAGGCGAGAAAATAACTTCGAAATGAAAAAAAAAAATTTTTTGAAAGAATTGCTAGGAGACATTTTTTGTTGGAAATACTTTGTAAAATCGAACCCTGAGGTTATGCCCAACTTAAATGTATATGGTAGCAGTTTCGCCCGAAAATGGAAGGTACCAGAGGACTGGAGTTTTATTTTTCACACGGAGAAGTTAATTTATTTGCGAATAATTAGGTTTATCTCCCGTATTCTGCACAAGGTTGATGATAAATCAATCAACGTTGGCGTTGTTTCAGGGAGGTGACTTCAAATTGAACTACGACTGCTACCGTCTCTGCTTCGCCAATTTCCTGTTCGGGCGATACCCCAACGGACCAGGGCAGTTCATCTTCGGTTCCGCTCAGAAGTCGCCCCCAGCGATCTTCCCTATCGACTACAGCGCGATGAACACCCCGCCTGAGGACATCGAACCTTACAACGGCTCCCTCAGGTCCAATAGGAGCTCAGTCATCGTCTGACATGCGGTCGAACTTTGAATAAATACGTACATCCTGGAACAGATAGTACCTATACTCATATAATGTATTATTTGAGGCGGTAGATTTCGAAAACTGTCCCATTTTACCTCTTTCAGATGCAAAAAATCACAAAATGTGAGCCACAACTAGATCTTGAGGCTAAATGGTAGGTACCGTATTTAGACGCCACCACGTTGTGCTTCAAAATGAACAAAATTCATTTCCTTTTTCTCCGGTATGGCTTGAAGGAACTTTCAATAATGTCGATGTTCATGATAACTACGTCTTGAATCGAGCCCCATTCCTATGAACAGGTAGGTAGGTATTACCCTTCCATGTCTACATCCTATTTACAAAAAGATCAAGGATAAGGTAGATTAATCAATGAGGGGAGTCATTGAGACCCCCAACTAGAATGGTTTTATTTGAGGCATGTATTCCAAACTTGACACTCAATGGCCGCCATGTGGAGCGAGTCAGACAATTCAAGTACTTGGGCTGCCTCATCAATGAATCTGTGGATCCAGACATGGAAGTAAAAAAAAGAATTGAACTCGCTCCGTATTCTTGAAAATGAGAAATCTTTTCTGTAATAGGAGCCTTAACTTCTCTCTCAACGAACCAACAAAGAAGTCATGGACATATACAGGGACCAAGACGTCGTCCAATTTACAAAGGTAGGACGGCTCCGGTGGGCTGGCCATGTTGCCAGGATGAGCCCAGAGGAGCCACCTCGTAAGATCCTCGACGAAAGAGTCCACACCTATCGAGGAATCGGGCGCCCGAAACTTCGCAGGTTGGATGGTGTTGCCTCTGATTCCCGCTCCATCCTAGGTACAAGAAGCTGGAGAGCAGCAGCACAGAATAGAGAGGAATGGCGGTCATCATTGCAGGAGGCCCTGACCCCACGATGGGTTGTAGCGCCATAGAAGAAGAATTCTTTCTTCTCCTTCTTCTTTTCTTGGCTCTACAGCCCTGGGTGAGCCTTGGCCTCCTCCAAGATGGCTCTCTACTTCACCATATCCTTTGCCGCATTCCTATAATCCCGGCAACCAGTCCTGGCAACGTCCTCCTCCACATTTTCGATCCATCTCTGCTTAGGTCTTCCTTTTCTTCTGCTCCCTGCCGACTGCGCTTAAATTTTCTTCGCTGGATCGTCGTCTGGAAGTCTTGCCACATGCCCAGCCACCTGAAGTACAGCTTCGCAAAATGGACCACATCAATATCGCCGTACTGCTGGTATACTTCCTCGTTCGTTGTGGGTCTCCAGCTCCCGTGGTCACAGACCGGGCCGAGGATCCTACGCAAAATTTTTCATTCAAAATCACTAATTCTATTCTCCGACTGCTTGGTCATCAACCATGTTTCCGCTCCATAAACTTGAACCGGACGGAGGAGCGTATTGTATACAGTGAGAAGAAGAAGAATAGGAGCCTTAACTTCTCTCTCCGGTGGAGAATGGTGAAATGTTACGTGTGGTCTGTCTTATACAGAGCGGAGGCAAACACTAAAGGCCCCTTGAGCAGAATAGGCGCCTTTGAGACGTTGCTCTTGCGTAGGATGTTCAGAATCCCTTGGACATTTCAAATGACATTTCAAATGACTTAGTTCTACAAAGAGCCCAAGTACAGAGGAAACTCGTTATCACGGTGAAGAGTCGAAAAATTGCGTATTTGGGGTACGTATTAGAGAGTTTTTGCTTCATGCGGGCGCACCGTGGGAGGCACCGTCCGTGGAAATTCAGCGGTCGATGATGACCGAAAAGGTACGAAGTTTCCCGAAGTTGTCGCGGTCGCCGTGCGTTCTCGAAGACCGCCCGTTTGAAGCGCTCTTCACACGGTCCCCTCCCGCGGTCGGGTTCCTGCCACCGCAAGATGCAACCTTTAGGTAGGTTAGACTCTGATAACAGTTATTACATTGCTTTGGTTTTGCGAATCGCAAGATTTCTTTTACTTTCTTCTTCAATTCTTGCCAAAATATACTTTAAAAATGAGTACCTACCTCACATTGAAACTAGGTACTTTAGGTTATTACAGAGCACTGCAATGGAACTTCAATAGAGGTTTATTTAACTCTGTACAAAAATAAATGTATAGTTCCTTCATGCGAAAAGTAATTTTAATATGAAAAACATTGCCTAACACACGTCGAATTTTGAGGTCCGAATATAATCACGAATGATGTTGGTAGTTCACTTGATCATAATTTCATTTGATATTTCACTTGATTAATAGTGAAAAAAACTGATCTAAAAATGTGTTCAGGCTAATAACACATTTAAAACTCATTCTTACCCATGTGCAATTTTAAAAATATAATTATTTTCCCGAGTTTATTGTCATTTATTATATTTCAAAATATAAGTATTTATTAATTAGGTGTAATACCATACATGAACTCTGAACATTTTGGGACTTAGAGAAAAACTTATAACAAAAGATAGGCCTAAAATATCATCATTCTTAGTCATATGCTATATCTAAAATGCCAATTGTGTTCATGAGTTTATAAGAAGTTTGCCAACAATTTAATTGTAATTGCAATTTGATAGTAAAATTAATAATTAGGTATGCATCAAACTGAATATACAAGTTGTTTCACGAAAAGGTTACACCCCCCTTCATTTCCCCAAAATACAACGTAAAAACGCTGCAAATTATTACACAACGGTTTATTATTTTTATATAGATCACTCGTCTACAAAATCACCAACCATCCAATATGAGGAAAAAAAGAGAAAAAAATCAAAAAATTTGTTTCTAAAAATCAAAAAAAAAATCAAAATCACCAACCATCGATCGCATTTTGGTCAACTAAAATTTGAACGGAGTTGAGGCCTCTTTTGCGATTCACACTCGTGTTTTGATTTATATATATATATATTTCAATATAAACCCTTAAATTTTCGTAGGGAGCGAACGGTTTGTCCTACAGAGCTCCGCGTGGTCTCAAAAAATTCTAAAAATTCCATAGAATCTTAAATTGAAGGAAAAACAATACCTTTATATCGAATTTTTTTGAGTTAGGGCGTTTTCAAAATTTCAAAATTGATTTTGGAACCCTTAGGAGTGACCTACATCAACCAAAAGCTTCGGGCAACAACTAGACCCCAAATGGAGCCTACATACCAAATTTCATCAAAATCGGTCAATGCTAAGTGGGAAAAGTGCCGCGTACGGCGGACGGACGGCCAAATTTTTATTCGATTTTTGGATTCTACGTACCTTGAAACGTAAACCATCAAATTTTGAGGGGGTGTTAAAATTTTTTTTTCTTGGTCGATTTCAAAGGTTCATTATTGAAAATAATAAACCAAAATTGGGACCAACGCTATTCTACATGATTTTTGGTGAGAAATCCAGGAAGAATATTTTCGCGCAAAGTAGAAAAAAATACCAGTCAAATTTAAATACGGATGACACCCTGTGGTTCAGAGTCAAAAAATGATGAAAAAAGATGTGCCACAGTATTTTTCCTGAATTCCTTACAAAAAACCATGAAGAATAGCGATGGTCCCAATTTTTCACGCTGAATTTTGGGGAAATGAAGGGGGTGCAACCTTTTCGTGAAACCCCTACCATTAATACCCAGAATATTGTTTGGTCGGAAAAAAATTTATATAGGATTATATAAAAACCTATAAAAATATAATTTTGAGGATTTGTGAGGGTGAGGTCATGAGTAAGGTATGGCTTTCTTCTAGAAGAATGATGAATTTAGGATTGCAAACAACTGAAGGTTGAATGTGAATAGTCGTTCAGAATTCCTCAGAATGGAACCAACTGAGTTGGTTCATCACTCAGATTTGGTAACAGCGTTTTCCAAAATCTCAGAAAGAAATCAACTACATATAATTTTAATTTTAGGCGTTCTACTACAGATATTGCATTCTCTCAAAGTAGGAAATTACACGGCATTAATTCAAATTTGAGAAGCAAATTCCAATAAAATTATCACCTGATTTACAAACTTGAAATAACTTTGATGCTTGATCACTCAAAACTAGGTTTTTGTAGTTGGTTTCATTCTGTGGCGTCCACTTCAACATCAACGAAAATGGTGGCGAACTTGTCACAGACAAAATGGTGGCGGTGTCAGGTTATGATAACAGAATCCACGGAGCGTCCCGTTTCCATGGTAATAGTCACGGTCCCGTGGTAAAAAGGAGTGGGGAGGTTAGCATCAACTCCAGTTTTCCGTAGCTTCACGTTCACGGGAGCTCGCCACCGTGTGAAGCAAAAACTCTCTACTGAGAGGGAAAAAATACAGGCTGCTTCAGTTGATTATGAAGGAAAAGATCGGAGGACGGCGCGGTGCTGGAAGAAGACGGCTCTCCTGGCTGAATAACCTGAGAAATTGGACGGGTATACAGCGTGCGAAGGACCTATTCAGCTCTGCGGAGGACGCGAATGCTCTTGTCGCAGTGATCGCCAACGTCCGGTTAGCTGGATAAAGCTCATCAAGAGGAAGAATTCCAAACATTCTAAGAAACTTGACGATTCACTGATAAGCTCACAAAAAAGCTTTACAGAATAAAAATCGGTCAAGCCATTCCTGAAAAGAGAAATTAATTTTGCCCCCCAAAAAAATCTTACTAACCACAGTAAACTAAACCATTAAAGCGTGGTAGTTGTACGTTAATTTTGCTTTTGATAGCACTCCAACGAATATAGAAGATTTACCTATAAAGAAATAACAAAAATCGACAATCAAGAATTTGTATTTCTAAACTAGTTTTTATCTTTTTTCAGAAGAGCTCTTTTAGATCTTACTCGTCGAAGCTTAGCTTAGCTCGTCTAACAGCCCAAATGATGAGATTTCCATAAGTGCCAACCGGACCATAATTTAGTTGAGTTTTACCCGAACGCTTCTGAACCCGTTTTGGAATACTCTCGAAAAAAGTGAAATCGCAAAGTTACAATCAAAATACTCCGGAAATAGCGCGGAAAGGAGTTGTAGAATCGGCTGTCACCACGGTTTGTACAGGAGTAAGCCTAACTGGTCTGTCTTACTGCAGGAGTCAATTCTACAACTAATTTGCAACAAAGAAATTTTTTAAAGGCTTCGTTTCCGAGTTATTTCAATTTTAAAATTTTGTCTCAAGATTTTGACCTTACGCCTTTAAAGTGGTCCGAACTCCTTTAATTTGCTGTGATAATGGATATCGTTGGAAAGATGCCTCGGATAGATGCCCTCTGAAATGCAATTTTTACGTAATTTGCAAAACCTCGAATTTTTTCAATCGAACATTGAAGTTCGAGAACTAATATTTTTCCAAGATGCAAGTATGGTAAAAACTGCCCCAAAATCTCAGCTTTCCAACGGTATAGTCATTTTTATTTTTTAAGTGGGGCTTCTTACAGAAATTCGAGTTTGAACACAGAAAAACGTGCATTTTTTCAACGATGAGCGCTCTCGTCGACGGACCCCTCAGATTGTTTAGCCAGAGCGCTGATTTCGTTGAAAAAAAAAATACATTTTTCCGTGTTCAAACACAAAAGTTCTCGTTGTTCAATTTCCGATTGAAAAATTTGAGGTTTTCCAAATTACGTAAAATTCTTTTTTCATAGGGCTTTTTCATGTCTCAAACCATAAATAAAAAAGTCTACCAAGTTGCTGTGGCACATAGCTTCCTCGTATCCATAACCCGATTGTACAGATCAATCTCTAAGTACCGTCCACTACCCTCACAGGGGACCATCTACACGCTAATCTGAACAATCCTGAGAAATTTCGTCGAAATAGGACGGAAAATGTAGAAGTTGCGGATGTTACAAGGAATTTACGTTTGCGCATGTGCAGCAACTACTATTAGTCTGGAGGAGATGATTTTCATAGGGGACCATCTACACGCCAATCTGAACAATCCTAGACAATTTCATCACATTCGGATGAAAAATGTAAGAGTTATAGCTGTTACAAGGATTTTACGTTCGCGCATGCGCAGCGACTAAATCAGTCCGGGGTGATAATTTTCATAGGAGACCGTCTACAACTTACTCCGCATAATCCCTGAACAATTTCATCGAAATCGGATGAAAAACGTGAAAGTTATGGCTGTGGCAAGGATTTCATGAAAGACACACAGACAGACAGACAGACATACACGGAACCAAAGTTGTTCAGGTTGTTGATATAAATGTATTTTTTGATGATATAAATGCATTTTTTGATGATATAAATGCATTTTTGAAAGTAACAGCCTATTCAGTGTCTCTCAATTTGGTTTTCGCCAGGGTAGATCCACCAATGACGCTATACAGAAATTGACCAATTTTGTCGCAACCGCATTCGAAGGTGGTGAGTACTCTTCTGCAACATTTGTTGACGTTGCGAAGTGCTTTGATTGCATAACCCATCCGCTTCTTCTGGATAAGCTGCGTAAATATAATTTTTCTGATAGTGCAATTTCTATTATTGAAAGCTACCTCTCTGGTAGAACTCAGGCTGTGCGACACAACGATGAGTTGTCATGCTTCTTGCCTGTAGAGTTTGGTGTACCACAGGGATCCGTTTTGGGACCAATATTGTTCCTTATTTTTATCAATGACTTACCATTGTGTCTCGAAATCCACTCAATTCTTTTTGCTGACGACACATCATTAATTTTAAAAAGCCCATCGCTTTCTTTGCTGTGCGACAGCGGTTTCCAGCTGGTTCATAATGAACAGACTTTCGGTTAATGCTGAAAAGACCAATGTGATACGATTTGGGTTGAGAGATTTGTCTCGTTTTGACAATAATCTGGGAGATGTCAAATTTCTTGGCGTCGTTCTCGACCCAGAGCTCAGCGGGAAGCCTAATTGTGCTCAACTTCGGTCATGTCTCGGCAGCTACATCTTTCTTTTGAGGCGCCTATCCGAGAGGCTGACAAGGTCAGCCGTTCTGGCAGCTTTTCATGCCTGCTTCCAGAGCAGAGCTGTATATGCCATCCTCAGTTGGGGGCATTCTGCAGCTTCCTCCACCATTTTTTCTAGCCAAAGGAAGGCTGTGCGAGTCGTAGCTGGTATGAGTTGCCAAGAGGATTGTAGATCAGCTTATAAAGAACTGGAAATTCTAACTATCCCCGCTGTCTACATCCTTGAAAGCCTATGTTATGTAAGGAAGAATATTGGGTCTTTCCATACTCCAGATCACGGTTACTCCACTCGTAGCAAAAATAATCTTTGTATCCCGTTCCATCGACTTGTTCCTACATGTAATGGCTTTAAATTTTTCAACGCCCTTCCCATGAATTTGGGAAATGCTCCGATCGGCATTTTTAAGGCACGTATTAGAAAGTACCTCGTCAGTTTGGCTCCTTATAATTTCGACGAATTTCTTGATGATCTTGAGCACACTGACGCTGTGTTGATATCCTATGTGTTTTTTCATGTTTTATTGTTATACCTACCTAGTCATTTGATACCATTGTTGTATTTTTTTTTTTTTTTTTTTGTGACCAAATGTTTAATTTGGCAAATAAAAGACGTGTTTTTGGCAAATAAAAGATAAAAGATATTGATCAGGAAGGTCTGGTAAAACGTGAGTAGAAATTTGGATTTTGGAGAACTTTTTTTTTTCAACCTTGAAAAGTGAGAACAAAGCTTGGTTGACTCGGAAGCAAAAAAGATGTCACCTAATCGACAGGAATTTTAGTGCTCTTTCCAACGACATCCTCAAATTGTAATTTTTACAGCAAAATATTGGAGTTATGACCGATTTAACGACTTAAGGTCAAAATCATGAGAAAAACAAATTAAAATTGAAATAACTCGGAAACGAAGCCTTTTTTTCAAAATTTTCAAAGGAGAAATTTTTGTTGCAAATTAGTTGTAGATTTGACTTGTGCAGTAAGGCAGACCAGTTAGGCTTACACCCTGGACAGTTGTGGATTTTAAGCCTCGTTTGTAACGACGACGGTCTGTCGATGAAGATCTTCGGAATATCATGCTAGTTGGGGAAAACTATCACTCGCTGCCTCTTCCCAAAATACGACTATTTAGAACAATCAACAGCACCATCAATGATATGGATAACTTGACAGGCAACTGATCGATTCCCTTGAATGCCAATGTTTATAAATATGTACATTTCATCTCTACATTACATGGGAACGAGTAAAAATATCACAGTCTGACTGAAAAACTGTTTCAAAAAATGTCCTCAGAATCGCTTTATAGCTTAGATGCAATTGTAAACAAAGTTTTAATTCTATAATTAATTTATAATAATTTTTGTATGGAATTATAGTAGTATTAGCAGACTTTGGTTCGGGGTTTAAGAAGGTGCAAATTTTTGTGGATGATAGAAGTTACGAATCCAGATGGTTCTGTTGGGAAAATTCGTTTCAATTGAAGTGGAGAGAATTTTGGAAATTGAGTGGTTCTTCTCCCTATTTGTTCATGAGTGACTATTTTTACCATACAACTACACAACATGAACTTGTTACGTATTTGTGAATCATGTACTACTTACCTCATTCAACCAACGCTCAAGAAAATAGAATTATATAATGTTGAAGCTTATTATCCTTCTGAACTAATTATGTCAACCTAAATGTATTAAAAATTCAGTTCGCAAAACAATCGTGCTTTCGATTCATGCAATAAAAATATATAATGTTCTCTTTGAATACTTTTACACACCATCAGGAACTCCCTTATCCAAATGCGATTCTCTGGATGTCTTCACTATCAGTACAGTTATGTCGTCGTGTGAAGGCGATGTTCTTCACGTCGGCTTGTCGATTTATAGTGGTCCCTACTCAACGAAGGTGAAGGACAGCACTTTCTGCCTGGCGCGTTTCCGCCTACCGCTTGCAGGAGTTCTTTAGGATTTCAGCTCAGCTCAGCATCTCGGAAAGAGAATTCTTAACTCTACAGTGACAGACTACGTAAAAATTACGTAATGAGTGAGGAAATGAGACCCCTACAATCCCCCCTCTCGGCCTTCTTAACTGGACCTCATCTCGACTTCTTCCTGTCAGGATCTTGGTTTTCCACAACGCCTACACGTCAAAGATACGTAGTCTACTATTTGTTGAAAATTATTTGGAGTCCCTCCCTGCCAACCATAGGTACCTACTACCTACTAAGGCATTTTTGAAAACGTCAACCCTTTGTTTCCCTTTGGTTGAAATTTTCAAAAATGCCCTAGTAGGTAGTAAGTACCTATGGTTGGCATGGGAGATCCCTCCCAACAGAAGGGTGATCTATACAGGAAAATAATAAACCTTTGTGAAATAATTTGCAGCGTTTTTCTATAACATTTATATTACGAAAAATTCGAGAATAAAGCACACCTTTTCTCCACATCTAAAAAATTTTTTTTGCTATTTAATAGCAAGAGATTTCTCTTTTTTCTCAAATTTTCATTCATTTTCCCTTTCAAAATATTTCAAGCATAATATATTCATTTCAAAAAAGTATAATATATTATCCAGAGTAAAAATCGAGTTTTTGATGTGATGTAAGAACATTAAATGTTCTTTAAATGTTCTCGCATAAATTTTATGTGATATAATTCAGGTATTCATAGCTTCTCTTTAGAAAACATTATTTTATATACGCAACATATAAAAGTAAATACTAAGAAGAATGAGTTTATGTTCGTTTTTTTTTAATAAATGAAAAATATATGACCATTTTGTGTTGAAAATGTGTTTTCAGTTTCACACGTCATTTTTACGTAGGTAGTCTACTAATAACTGTGTGCCAGGGAAGTCCACTACTCTAGGGTTAACGTGCTCATAATCTATCTAGATTTTAACGATTTTTGGTTTAATATTTTAAATAATGAACCTTTGGAATCGACCAAGACAATTTTTTTTTTACCCTCCCCCCCACAAAATTTTTTGGTTTACGTTTCAAGGTACGTAGAATCCAAAAATCGAATAAAAATTTGGCCGTCCGTCCGCCGTACGCCGCACTTTCCCCACTTAGCATTGACAGATTTTGATGAAATTTGGTATGTAGGCTCCATTTGGGGTCTAGTTGTGCCACGAAGATTTTGGTTGATGTAGATCACTTCTAAGGGTTGAAAAATAAGGTTTCAAATTTTGAAAACGCCCTAACTGAAAAAATTTGTTTTTCCGTCAATTTAAGATAGTATAGAATTTTTAGAATTTTTTAAGACCCCGCGGAGCCCTGTAAAACAAACCGTTCGTTCCCTACGAAAATTTAAGGGTTGGACTTTCGATAAATCAGAAACACGAGTGTGAATCACAAAAGGCCTAATCCCCTTTCAAATGTTAGCTGACCGAAATACGATCGATGTTTTTCTTCAAGTTGGTTCAACATCAATCTCTAAGTACCTTCCATTACCCTCATAGACTGTCTAAATCTAATCCCGGAAAATTTCATCGAAATCGGATGAAAAATGTAGAAGTTATGGCTGTTACAAGGAATTCACGTTTGCGCATGCGCAGCGGCTACTATCAGTCCGGGGGTAATGATTTTCATAGCGGAACATCTGAAAATTTCATCCAAGTAGAGTGATAAATGTAGAAGTTATGGCTGTGGCAAGGATTTCATGACATACAGACACACAGACAGATCCGGAACCAAAATTGTTCAGTTTAGCCGTATCTTTCTCGGACAACCAACATATTATTCAACGCATCGGAATAAAATCTTGTAGGTAAGTGTAAAAAATGACAAAAAAAAACTTACAAATCTTCAATTAAATAAAATTTATTTTTGAATTATAGTAATTATTATTAAGTACAGAGGCATTAATTTATGCGTTTTCAAGGGACGACACTTTGACATCAATGACGTCAGTTAACAATTCCAAAGAACGGTGGAAGCCTCCTAGGACTGGAGTTCCTGAGATAAAATATTTCTAACTATCTATATTACCTTCGAAATGATCACAGAAAGATCGCAATAGGATTTAGATGGCTAAAGATAGATGAAAGATTCGTTTTATTGACGACATAAATGGACTAGCAGAGGGGGCTTAACTAAGGGTAACTATTGTGGTTATAGGTGGAAAAACGCAAGAGAGTGGGCTCCTAATATGGATGAACCTGAGTTCCACTTAGTAAAGCATTTAAAAAAAATAAACTACTGCGTTCTAATATGAGGAGAGACAAATTTGTGACGATGAGATTGAATCGAATGGGGTTAACTTCGAATAATATTGATTCACCTTACCTGACTCGCGAGTTTTAAAAAGAAACAAAAATTAAGAAGCTATGATATTCAAATGAGATCAAACATTTATTTATGAGTGCTCTAACAATTGGCAGTATTGGTATAATCCGTATTCGAGGGATTGTGTGGACACCACGACTAGGGACGGCACGATACCACCGATATATCGGAGTATCGATACTTTTTTGGTACCGATTATTATTTGATACCGATATTTGTATCGATACTTTTGATAAAAAACTCATACCGATATATTGGGATCGATACTTTTGCCTGAAATATCGGAGGTATCGATACTTTCTTGACGATATTATCGCTATTTTTGCCAAAGTGGAATATTTAAAAAAAAAAAAAAAATCAAGTACTTAGATACCATACTATATTTGCCACTGAATAATACTCAGAATAGTATCGATCGAAACGATATATCGCTTCTAATTAATATCCGTCATCGATATTCAAAAACTTTCCACAGTTTCCTTTAACCTCGCATTTTATTGCGGTTTTCACTTGGACCTTAGGATACTAGGTCCATGGGTTTTCATTTCTCTGGGTTTCTTGGACAGTTCGAGTTCCTTGTGACCATTGTTTTACTTTCCGGTTCACAATTTTTTTTATTTACTTTTTTAAAAATTCAAGTCAAAATTCACTTCACGCCAAATTTTTGTTTTTATGATTCGATAATAAATATTATTAATTTGTAATGTAACTGATTTATTACTTGAGCCTTTCCATTTGTAGTGGAAGAAAAAATCATTTCATTGAACGGAGAATTCTTGGGAATAAGAATTTGAATAAATATAAAATGAAATGATCATTAATTTTTATTAAATTTTAAATTATTGACTTTCATAACATTTTAAATTAGCACTGACTCAACTAAATTTTAAATTATTGACTTTTATTAATATATCTATAATGTTAATATTTATAATTCTTGATTAATGGAGTTTTTATTTGGTTTGCGAAATCATCTGTGAGTTAATTTGAAATATCGATACTTTGAGCCGATATTATCGAAGTATCGATATTTAATAATATCAGTATCGAAAAGATATCGAGTATCGATACTTTGGAGTATCGTGCCGTCCCTAACCACGAAATCTGTATCACTCTGTTCCTTGATTTCCCCTATATCACGCTGTTACGTCACAATGAGGAATTTCACCATGTCGGAATTTCCTATTTTTGACCCCAAAATCGGATTCAGCACCTTGAAAAACCTCCTACGAGAAACACGGCAAACTTGCAGCCCGTACTCCTTAATTTACGAATAAACAAAACAGTGTAGAAAATATGAACGTTTATAAGAAACTGGGAGGATGACGTCAACCATCAATAGTTCATGTATTGATGTCCCCACCAGCGGAACTGGGATCAAATGCTTTCTCTAGCCCTTCATCAACACATAAATCGACGGGCTTCTCCCCGGCTATGATGATTTTTGGTCGTGAGCTGATTGTCCCTGCAGATATATTGACAGGGTTGGCACCTGAACGCACAAGTAGAACACAGTACGCCTGTGAATTAAGGATTAGATTGCAAGAAGCCCACGACATTGCACGCCTCAACATTGGGTAAGTAGCAGCAGAATTGAAACGGAGGTATGACCGGCATTCGAGGGAGCCAAGGTTCCAGGTTTGGATGCACTACCCTCGCCGACATTTGGGTCGCTCACCGAAACTCCAACTTCCATGGATTGACCCTTGCAAGGTCTTGAAGTTTATTTCGGACGTAGTTGTTAAAGTGCTAACTCCTGAGCGCAAGAAAATAGTAGTGCATGTCGACTGACTGCGATCTTACTTCTGTCCCCCCGAGGAGAAAAGGAAAGCATGAGAAGAACAAGAAGAAAAAGCAAGAGGGTGATGTTAGGTTGTTATGTTACTAAAATGTTACTTAGTTTTTAGAGTTGGTAACATCTAAAAAGTTCGTGTGTTCCACGTATAATTGATCGTTCTTAATACAACAGTATTTTCTGCAAGTTTTGTGTCCTCATTCCTACAGTATCAATGGGCAAAAATGGAGCTGAATCCAAATTTGATGTCAAAAACCTGAATTTCCGACCCACCGAAACACCCCATCGATGACCAAACTGGTTCAGTACCTCACCAAAACCGTCGTACCGCGACACACCAAAAAGAGAGACCTCTTCCGTCGGGCGCCTTCGGCGCTGTTGAAGTTGGTCAAACATATACTGCTCAAATCAAAATCCGTTCTATTTTCAGTAACGAGTTATTACTTCACAAAGACTTTTCCCAATTAAAACCTTCGCAGGCTGCCAAGTAATACAAATTGCGCTAAAACGGCATTTTCATTATTGACAGTGTTCACATAATGGCGAAAAAATAAAGATTACACGGTCACAATACGAACTAAAATCACAAGGAAACCAATCGCTATTTCAAAAATAAAATCTACCTACGAGCGAAAATGATTTCGAAGATCGGTTAGTTAAACTATGGTCACTCGACGACATCAACCATTCAAATATTCGTCAATGTCGAAACGCAAATTATATTAAAACGACAACTTACCGAACTAAATAAGATTCGTTTAACCTAACTAGATATACAATTATAATTGATTCTAAATATATATTAGTGAACAATCAATTTAATCTTAAAATATATGAACTTTTTACAGTCAAACCGGTCATCGAAACGTTTACAAGTTTGATAAAAACTGATGTAATTTGAGCTTCAAAAGCAAAAAAAAATCGTCTGACTCGTCGAAGAATTATATTTTTCAAACTTCGAAAAATTGAAATATCTATCTATATATATTATATTACTTACCTAACGAAATTAGGTACAGGTGTGTCATGAGAACTGATTGTAATGAAATTCATCGCTTACGTTAGTTATGTAAAGTACTAAGATGTTTGGGTTCGAGTATCATGAATTTGAGTGATAAAATTGAATTATTAAAAATTAGTGTAAAGTACTTTTAAAGGTGGGGCGGAGCGGGGGTGATGTGCTGACAACCGGATCGAAACTCAAGCTGCGGAGTTGTTGTTGCTCTTGTCGCCGTCGCCAGGAGCGCTGGCGTCTCCGCAAGGAGAGCTAGATCCGCTCGTCGGTGGTGTGACCGGGAAAACTTGCGTCACAGTGCCAATTCCTTTGGTGGGGCCCTCGCGGAAGAGCAGGCGGGCTCCAGGCCTCACGCATTCAGGGTGACGGACAAACCTGATCAACGCAAATATTGAGAATCTTATGTCAAGTTGTGATGTTGACTAACTTTAATAAAGAAATATAGGATTTCCAAGTCTAATTCGGAATTCTCCAGACCAATTTCAGAAATTTCCAAACAATATTCAGAATTTTCCAATCCAGCTTCAGAACTTTCCAATTCAATTTCAGAACTTTCCAAGTCAAATTCGGATTTTTCCAAAACAATTTCAGAATTTTCCATTTCTGTTTCAGAATGTGATCAATCTTTCTGTGTGGTGATATATAGCATTTCAAAGTCAAATTAATCCTTTTCCAAACTAAATTAATCTTTTTCCAAATCAAATGAATCTTTTTCCAAACCAAATGAATGCTTTTCCAAATCAAATTAAACTTTTTTCCAAATCTAACTACCTAATCCTTTCCCACAACATAATAATATTATATGTCCGTACATAATATAAGTACCTAATCTCACAAAGTAGATGGTCCCCTAAGAATTGGGAGGACGGTCCCCTACGAATGGGAAGGTGGTCCCCTATGAATTGAGAGGATAATCCCCTGAGAATTGGGAGGATTGTCCCCTACGAATGGGAAGGTGGTCCCCTATGAATTGAGAGGATAATCCCCTATGAATTGGGAGGATGGTCCCCTATGAATTGAGAGGATAATCCCCTATGAATTGGGAAGATGGTCCCCAACGAATGGGAAGGTGGTTCCCTATGAATTGAGAGGATAATCCCCTAAGAATTGGGAGGATGGTCCCCTACGAATGGAAAGGTGGTCTCCTATGAATTGGGAGGATAATCCCCTAAGAATTGGGAGGCTGGTCCCCTACGAATGGGAAGGTGGTCCCCTATGAATTGAGAAGATAATCCCCTAAGAATTGGGAGGATAGTCCCCTATGAATGGGATGGTGGTTTCCTATGAATTGGGAGGCTAGTCCCCAGCAAATGGGAAGGTGGTCCCCTATGAATTGAGAGGATAATCCCCTATGAATTGGGAGGCTGGTCCCCTACGAATGGGATGGTGGTCCCCTGTGAATTGAGAGGATAATCCCCAATGAATTGGGAGGATAATTAGGGTTAACGTGAAGAGAAGGTTGGTGCTCTGAGGTGTTTACCTGAAGAGGACAGAGGCTCTATCATTGGTATGCAGAGTATTGTACGACATGATGCCCTCAATCACTGCAGTTTGTCGAATATTCCCGATATGAACGGTGGTTTGGAACCCAGGATGGATGCCCGTAGCGTGGTAGAGAACGCGAACTGTTGCCTGTAGGAATATATGGTTTTCAGTAATAAATAAATATTGGATGTTTACTTCAAATAATCAAATTAACTTCAGCTTAACTTATTAATTGACGCAGTTTACAATTTAAAAAAAGGCGATTGCATTTACCAACAATATTTTTAACTGATACTATGGTCTATAGATATATTCCAAGCGAACTACCGAGGTTGAAAAAATGAGGATACCATTGCACAGACGCCCAGAAGACAGGTCTGGTTTCTATGTACAGTATGTAGAGAGCAAATATTTGCGTGTCAATTCTGTAATATATAACTAAATGTGGAAATAAGTCGATTCGAAGAACAAAAAATATTTTGAATATTACAAACCTGGAAGAAGAAAGAGGCCGTCGGTTCCTCGAGTGGGCTGATCAGCACCATCCCAGCACGAAGTGTCCCTAGTGGCGGAATCAGCGCGAGAGATGCGCTCTGCGTCGAATGAACAGCTCGACAGGGAGTTTTGTTGCGATGAACTGACTGTATTTTCACAGGAGTGAAAGCTCCACAGTCGTCCGGCCCTGAGGGAAGAACATCCAGTCATATAAATCGAGAATTCATAAATTCAATGATTCCATCAATTTTTATTAGACATGCCAAGAAAGGTGAGGAGAGGATGGCACTTTATGAAAGCCACTGTCAGCGCCCACTCAGTTGCACTCTTATTCCGAAGATATCCTCTTCCCTCCATCACCTCTGTGTGCACTCCATTTTCATTACTACCCCTTATTTTCCTTTTGTTCGCCCGCCCATATCTCTATCATACTTTTCAGTTATAGTTCAAATTATGTCTGAAGTGTTTTCCACAGATTTGGTACATTTTGACTCGTAAATATCCGCGAAGTCTCTCATTCTTCGGACTTTCATTCACCTCTTTCACACACCTTTTCCTACGTCGAAACCATCATCCTCGTCCAGGACGCTTCGCTACCAGAGATTCTCCGCTCAGGGGCCCTTGAGTTATGCAGCGAACTGTCGAATCCCTACGAGTAATTGCTACCTAATAATAAATAATATCGATGGCATCATATGACCTCGTATCTCAATTTTTGGCCAAAATGGTTTTTTAGGATTCTCTGAATGAAAACCTCGTATATCTCACCCACCTGTAATTCAATTTTTAGCGGGAATTGCATTTTCTGCTCTCTAGCGCCCTAAATGATAACCTCGGTTTTGATCAAGAGGGCTGAGCGTCACTGATAACCACGGTTTCTTATCGCTAAAAATTGAATTACAGGTGGGTGAGATACGAGGTTATCATGTGATGCCATCGATATACTAAAATAAGTGACAACACCGCCCCTCCCCACCCACCCACAAGCACACCATTTTAAAAAATCAAATTTAAATGGGGAGGACGCCCAGGACACCCAAAGACAGCCCGGGAGATAAGGAATGTGGGGGTGGGAGAGAGGGATGAAGGGAAGAAACCTATAAAATGACCAACAGTTCAGGTATTAGCTGAGCAGGACGCAGGTGGTGATACCAAGGAGCACCCCTGCCAAGATGCCTAACTTCAGTAACTCCATGGCACTTTTCCCGCTCCACACGCCACGTCATGACAAGGATGAAAGCATGGCCAGCAGGGTGCAAGCCTTTTTAGCTCATATGATTTCTATCATAATTTCTTATCTTAGTCAGTCAGTTCTGCTGCCATCGTTGACAACTTGGACATCTGGGTTAACGCCGGGGTTCTTGTCCAGGTCACTCGGCATGTGACACAATCCCTCCAGCCTAGCAGACGCTGGTGGCGCAGTGAAGAGATACTTGCTGAGAGACACAATGCCGAGCCAACTAGATTAGGCCAGTGTAATAGTTTAGGTATTGGGACACCAGGCGGGAATTTCTGTCATGAGTACACGGCAGAGCTTATACACTTCACGATCAAACTCCTGCAGCCATCCTGCAACAAGTAGTGCTCTTCTGTGCTGAGGCACAGCCTCAGATGTGGCTTCGATGGAGACCGGTTCCATCTCTTACAATCATTACAACGAAATTAATGAGAAGTAGAAAGAAGTTTTGCTACTTATCACTTACCAACTAGTAATTCTGTTTGTTCGGTGATAACGCCTTTGGTCAGAAGACCGCCGACGACCGTACCCACGTCAGCTACTCTGAATATCTCGTCAATCTGGAATTCAGGTAGTTCCTGGAACGAATCGAATTGTCAAGTGTTGGTAATGTCAAAAATTAATGAAGCACAAATTACCCAACGAGGAATTTCAAGGCGCAGCAACCATTCCTTCAATTATATTCTATTGTGAAGATTGTGAAGAAAAATAAAACAAAAATAGAGCCTCATCGATAACACATATTTTCTACTTTGATTTGGAAATGGATAAAATTGTTCTGAGTTGATAGAGGAAGAGGGTGATTTTTGGCCGTTTGTGAGAGAAATCCGGTATATGGCAGCAGATTAGTCGTGTTCACAGTTCGAATTCTTATGATGAGTGGGAGGTCACTGTGATTTTAACATACAGAAGAAACAATTTATTGTTCTGATCTTTCATTTGCTGCACGATTAGCACCCAGCCAACTAGGTTCTATGCGTTTATTTACTTAACAGCGCCGCAGCAGGGCAGATTGTGGAGACTAGAGAGTGGCAATCATAGAAAGAATAGGACAATCAGCACAGGCCAAGCAACTGGGAAGCACCATCTAATCAAGATTCAAGTGCGATCGTACATAAAGATTTGGCTGATTACCTGGTCTAAGCGTTCCTTCTCCCTCGTCCCACATCCCGGCGGCATCACATGCAGGTATTTCGCCAGGAGATCCAAACCCTCTCCAGTGACACAGGAGACCTGGAATATCGGTACCACCTCCTCCCTCACCTGTCCAGAGCAGGCTGTCATAACGTCGTCTTCAGTTTTGATTACCATAGGAATCTGCAATTCAACGCATGTTCTTAGAAAATTCATAATAGTAGATACTTGAGAACATTTCATAACATAATAGGATGAACGTAATTATTCTAATTGGTGCTTTTCGCGTGACGTCACAGACTATCGATGTTTCAAATAATCGAATCTACCAACCTCCCTCGAATTTCTGCCATCATTGATCACCTGCAGTTCTTTGTCTAGTAAGCCTTATTTCAGTGATTTCTCCAACATTATAATGAAATCAACTAGCACTTTTTCACGTCTGTTCAACAAGGGATCAGATCACACGTTGGTGTACTCCTTCAGATAGTACCTACTTATATAATTGGTGAGTAACCATTTATTATTTTTATTTATACGGCGCTAAGGTCCTTGTAGAACCAGGGTCCTCTCAACAACAGACTTCCACCCCGGTCTATCTCAAGCTAAGTTCCTCCATCGTCGAACACCATGCCGAGACAGGTCTTCCTCAACATCGTCCAGCCACCGCTTTCGGGGTCTTCCTCTCAGGCTTCTTCCACCAGGCGCTCCAACCATCTAAGCCTAGTTCGCCTGATGAACGCCACTTCATCTGGCTCCCCATGCAGGTTTCTAAGTTCCAAATTTCAACGGATTCTCCTCCTACCATTTTCGCATACAGGGCATTTTACGGAGAATCTTCCTCTCCCACCAATTCAATAGACGTTCGCTGGCAGCTGTAAGCACCCATGTTTCACTACCATATGTAACCACGGGGCGAATTACAGTTTTATAAACTATAAGTTTCGATCTGCGAGATCGGCCCCGGAACTTGAATGCTTTTTGTACAGCCCAGAAACATCTGTTTCCTGCTGCTATACGGGCTTTAATCTCTGCCGTTACTTCATTATTACTCGTGATTATTTCACCTAAGTATTTGAATTGGTCGCTAGTTGGGAAGTTGTGGTCTTGAACACTGAAGGAGGCATGCTGACTAGAAGGGTTCCATGATGTATTCATGTAAACGGTTTTTTCTCTTCAATTGTAAACCTCTCGTATATAGTTCCCAAGGGTTCGTGCGTATGTGACGAACGGCAGTGTGATAAGTAGATCTCTGTGACAATCTTTGCAACAGGCAAACATAGTACAATTTCGATGAAAATCTCAGAGGGAGTAGATGGTCCCCTATTTCATCGCTCTCGGATTAATACCCGCAGCCATAGCGGTTAAATCATAGTAAAAAGTTTCCTAAGTTTACATATTTGATTTTGATAAAATTTTCATACATTTAAAAACATTGTAATGTACAGCCAAGAAAACAACAAACAGATGTTCCAAAGCTGCAGGGCATGAGATAAGAGACTGGTCAATGATGGCTGACGCGTATATGTGCTTATCACCTTCGATTCGCTATGCGTGAAAACGTTAATAATAATCAACGACACGGAAAACGTGATAATTTTTGTCAGTAAAGAGACAGTTCGAGCTATAAAAAATGCATAAAAGAACCGACAGAACGGTGGTTTACCTTCCGGACACCAGGGGACGTAAGAAGCGCTGATAGTTGATCCACTGTGGACTGCGGTCTACCCAAATCGGTTTTGGTGATCACCACGAACATGGGAACATCCAGCGCTGAAGAGATCGCCACGTGTTCCCTCGTCATTCCCACGACTCCTGACTGCGAGCTCACAACCAGCATCGCTTGATGTGGTCGGTAACCACTAACAGCTTGCACTGGAAGAAGTTTTTTTTAATTAAAGTTACTTCATGTTGTTAAACAATATCAAGTGTGATTACAAATATTTTATACACAAATCACTTGAAACCTGTGGCATTAGTTCCCTCCGTTCGGAGGGCTAAAGCACTTATATTCTTATTGTTAATAATCTATATTAAGCAGGAACAGATGCAGTAATAGACAAATAAATATGTGGAAATGGTGTATCAATTGGAAATGGTAACTAATATTCATAAAGAATGTGGAGTAACAAGTTAAATAAGTATGTAATCTTTGAATTTTAAGGAACATTTGTGCTTAACAGGTCACTAAGCCACTTTCGTTTAAGCCTGCGTTGAATTCTTGGGGGCCGAGGCTCTTCCAGGATGGATCTGACTACAGGGTTCTTCATCATTATTCACATCTATCCGCAAATCTGCTAGTGCTCTACCAAATTGTGCAGTTCATATTCTCAGCCGTGTATTAGATGTACAGGGTGAGCCACAGAAACTTACTTATTTGAAAAAATCGCCGTTTGGCCTGGTGGGGTTGTAGAAGGGGGGACATTGGCCCCTTCGAAGGCAGAGCTCCTAAAGTTTTGTTACCTGTACGGTTAGTTGCCCCCATGCTTTGGACTAGAGCAGCAGCGGGCGTTTGCCCTAGACACCTTTTTTCCCAATGGTCGGTCAGTTATAGAGAGCAGAGACCCAACGAGCCTTCCATGCGCGCTTCGAAATTCGTCCTTATGGAGCGGTTCCCAGTCGAAATTCGATTCTAACTTGGGCTACCACATTTCGGGAGACTGGAAGTGTTGCCAGAAACCGAACTGGACCTCCCAAACCCCAGAAAACGTTGAGAGGGTGAGGCTGTCGGTTTTGCGGTAGTGCAGGAGTTGAGCGAAAGGGATTTAATCGTCCACCAAACTGCATGTGAAGCACTGCTCGAAAACCTGCCCCATGACGTGATCGTTTTCTTCAGCGATGAGGCCCATTTTCACATTTCTGCGCCAGAAGCCTCTTCATTGTGAACGTCTCACTGTGGTGTACAATATCGGTAAGAGGGATAATCGGTCCTTACTTCTTTGAAGAAAACGGACGGTCTGTGACAGTTAATGCAGGTCGATACAGGGACATGATAGCGGAATTTTTTCTTCCAGCCCTCGAAGAATTGTACATCGGGGATGTGTGGTTACAGCAGGATGGAGCCACTGCTCACAATGCACGAACTTCTATGGAATTGCTGCAGGAACACTTCCCCGACCTCCATATCTCACTCACCCTTGGTCGGCGCGCGCTCCCCAGGTCTGGCTCCATGTGATTTTTTTTATGGGGCTACTTAAAGTCAACTGTTTATAACGATCGTCCACGAACCCTAGAACACCTAAAAACCAACATTCGCGCCGCCATTGCCGAAGTAGCCGTCGATATGCTGATCAGAGTGGAGAGAAACTTTAAAAATCGTTTGAACCAATGTTTAAACAATAGGGGCCATCATTTGATGGATGTGATTTTTAAACCCACATGAAAAAAAATTTAAGAGTTGTCCTTTAAAATAAATAAAAATATATAACGATATCTGCATTACTTTTTTGGTTTATTATTTTCAATAATGAACCTTTGGAATCGACCAAGAAAAAAAAATTTTAACACCCCCTCAAAATTTGATGGTTTACGTTTCAGGGTACGTAGAATCCAAAAATCGAATAAAAATTTGGCCGTCCGTCCGCCGTACGCGGCACTTTTTCCACTTAGCATTGACCGATTTTGATGAAATTTGGTATGTAGGCTCCATTTGGGGTCTAGTTGTGCCCCGAAGCTTTTGGTTGATGTAGGTCACTCCTAAGGGTTCCAAAATCAATTTTGAAAATTTGAAAACGCCCTAACTCAAAAAATTTCGATATAAAGGTATTGTTTTTCCTTCAATTTAAGATTCTATGGAATTTTTAGAATTTTTTGAGACCACGCGGAGCTCTGTAGGACAAACCGTTCGCTCCCTACGAAAATTTAAGGGTTTATATTGATATACATATATAAATCAAAACACGAGTGTGAGCCGCAAAAGAGGCCTAATCTCCGTTCAAATTTTAGCTGACCAAAATGCGATCGATGGTTGGTGATTTTGATTTTTTTTATTTAAAAAACAAAATTTTTTTATTAAAAAAAAAAAATTTTGATTTTTTTTTTTCTTTTTTTCTTCATATTGGATGGTTGGTGATTTTGTAGACGAGTGATCTATATAAAAATAATAAACCATTGTGTAATAATTTGCAGCGTTTTTTAATTGACCTTTCAAATAAGTAAGTTTCCGTGGCTCACCCTGTACAAGCTCGCACCTGATGATTGTCTACACTACCACTTCCACGTCTGTCAATACGCTGATTAGGATCATAAAATGTTACTTGTAGATTTAGTTTCATGATTTGAAGATAAATATCTCAAATTTTCTCGTCTCACTGGTTTTCTCAGCTACTAGCCAACAATTATTTCTTAATAATGTGGACGGTGGAATATCTTAAGCAATAAGACTATAATTATTCTGAATTGTCTCAACAGCATCAACAGAAGGAAATTTTAATTTTCCAATTTTGGACCAAATGCAATTTTTTTTTTTTATAGAGGAGGAAACCGTTTATTGGTTGACAGCGGGAGAGGGATGTTTGTCTCACCGCCCTTTATGTGGGGGTCCGGCCGCTATAAGCAACTGGTTACCCACCAAAACCTCCTCTGTTCGTCTGGACTGCCCCGGGACTACAGTTGATGCATTACTTCGGGACAGCCCCTTTTTCAGCCCGGCTGTTGCTGGGCTTCCTCTTCGTGAGGCCTAATGTCTTTTGGCCCCTCCTTGGCTTCGATAGGGGATGGGCCAAATGCAATAGCATCACGTCTTTTACCGAAAAGATCTCCATTATGGCAACTTCTACAACTGGGGAGATCTCCAAAGTAACTACACCAGGGAGGAGGTCCATCAAAATGAGGATAAACTTAGTTTAACAGCTATTTAAAGATTCTCTCGGCTTTCTACCAAATAACAGAAAGCACTGTTGAGTAATTTCACAGGGCTACCAAAAGACGGAACTAATTGAATTCTATTATTCACCTGTCGTCCTAAGGTACTTGCGATGACCGGCCAGATCAAGGAGAGAGATCAGTTTTGTGCAGTGAAGGTCCTCACCGCATTCCAAATCGTAGCAGCTAAGAATCTTTCCCTGAAAGGACGAAGGAAAAAATTGTAAAATACAGAAATTACAGTTACAATATTTTAATGCAGAAACTACATTTCGACCGAATAAAAGCGTTTATGGTGATTAGTATTGCTTGTTACACGCCTTTGGGTGTAAAACAATAATTTATCACACTCGTGTTTCTGACCTCATACGGAAAAGGGATCAGAACATGCTCGTGAATCGCTTCTCTTCGTGAATGTAAGGGCTGATTTCACCAACGTGGATTAATCAGAGTTGATTCAACTAGAACTTATCAAGATTTCAAACATCCCTCCCAGGTGGTTTAACTCTCAAATCCAAGGATTATCTCCGAATCCAAAGCTTCCTGCGAATAGAAAACTCATCCCGGTTAATCCACGGATGAAAATCTTTTGTGAAACGGTCAAAATCCTGATCTGCGGATTCAATTTCAATCACGGCTCCGAAGTTCAGCCACCCTGGTGAAACAGGCCTTAAGTATATTGTGGATAACTGGTAAGAAATGTCCAGGTGTGGAGCTCATCTGATGATACTTTGACCGAAACATGTCAAAAAATATACCACTCAGTTCAGGGAGATCAAACCTAGAACTCTGAGCACTAGCCATCAGCAACTTGCCTGAAGAGACCATGGAATTTGGACCTCCTTGGACAATATGTGATCATCGCCATTTAAGCAAATCAAAGGCAAACTTGTAAACTCACTTTAGAGTCAAAACCAAGAGTTGCGTGAGATATTGAACTGGTGCGTCCGGACCTAACTTCGTGCAAATGTCTGAACGTGTTGAGACGTGCCCTTCCTCGTCCGTTATCCAGCTGTCCTTCCGTCAGAACGCCGACCAAGGTAGATTTTCCAGCATCCGCCGATCCCATCACGGCTACCCTCACTTCAATCATATGCTGATCGGCTGGAACCTAATGAGACACAAAGGATTAGTTAGGACCATATTATTGTTTATTGCATATACTTGGGAACCCAGGTGCAGATACTGTCCTCATACGATGGCCTGTCCAGATTTCAGTATCGCGCTACCTGCGCGTAGGACTACCACGTGAGGACAGTATCTATCTACTTCAAGAGAGTATATTTTATTATGTACCATTCCATACCACACAGGTCATCACCGCTTGATAACCCAGAAATTGTAGGACGATTATAAACTGATTAAATTAAAATCACCTTTCTAACGAGAACTTCGGTGACTTTGCGAGCACAGCCGACTTCTCGTTCACGCAGGATAGTGGTCGTTGCTCCCAACTCAGCTGCCATCAGTGAAAGGGTTTTCAGGCTTGCATCCATCTCGTAGGAGGGCAGCCCTTAAAATTTCGATAAATAATCATTAAATTAGACATAATTACATGAAGAAGCAAAAAAATGCATAAAGACAGTTTGTTTTCATGATTACAATACATTATAACCATTGAGTATGATGAGAACCATTTCGGCTAAAATTCAAGAAACATGAAACGTGCTTTAGCCATGTTTTGTTTGTTTGCTGTTTCCTTTTACTAGGAATTTGTTGTCTGTTGTTTTAATCTAGCTCTTTATGGGCCTGCTATACAAATTGCTCGTCATTTCATTCACCTTTTGATGTCCCAAAGGTACTGCTACTATTAAGAAATCGAAAACATCTAATAAGTACGTCGAAGAACACGTCACAATTAAAAGCCCGCGTTCATAACAAAAACTCGCCTAGGTTTCAAGATCCTTTGATTACATTCGTAAAAACCAAGCCAACCAACAACATCAATACAATACACTAAGGGCCGGTTCAAAAAAAAAATCTGTAACCTTGATAGTTACGTAACCCTTTTGTGAAAATCGAGTTTCGTTCAACCTTGGGGTTAAAAAGATGAGCTTTGAAAAAACAATTTCGGGGTTGGGTCACCTTGATAGAATCGATTTATTCATTTAACCTTAATGAACTTCATGGTTGCCATGGAAACCGACGCTCTGAAGTTCGTTTTGCTGATGGATGCTTGAAAATCAGACAGTTTCATGGTGTTCCACTAAATTTAACACCTAAAAATTACAACTTTTTGGCTACGTTGCCGCCAATTTTTCCCGAAAAAGTGCATTCAGCTTCAGCAACACCATGTGGAAGTTAGGACAGTTTTTGACGCAGTTTTCATTTCCAGCTGAATTTTGTGAACACTAGATAGGTGTTTAAATACTGGATTATTTCCTTGCCCAAGCTATATCTTATTATTTACTGTGAATAATACGTAAGGGCTACATAATAGGTTCTGATAACTTGAAAAATCAAGGATACAGTAATTGAAAGAATCAGCTGGCAACATGAGCCGCCACTTTTTTCTTAACCACGATAAACTTCATCCAACCCCAGTCCTTTGTAGGGTTACGTTACCCAGGTAAACTTGTCGATTGTCTCGAAAAACAATCGATTCTACAACTTTTTTTTAACGCAATTTGTTCTCCCAGGGTTACGAAACCTTGTAGTAAATTCAACCATAGGGTTAAATTTTTTTTTGAAACAGCCCTTAATCGCTGTTGGTTTTTACCGCGAATGTTGTTTATAGTTCTTTTAAATCAGAGGTATATCTCAGCTTGGTCCATCTTTACAGCTGTTTTGGCAGTATATAATTCAAGCATAAATTGAGGGCTTCTCAACGAGTGGCGAACGATTTTCGTGGGATGAAAACTAACGGCGATACATTTCCCTAGAAACAGTTCGGTTATAAGTAAAAATCATTACAACATCCCACGCTACTTTCGTTCCTCGGTTTCGTCACGTTTTTGCCCAGTTAGGTGACGGCTAAAGCATGTTCCATGCTAAAATCGAAGAAAAACTTTAGTTAATAGTATACAGTTACTAATCACCATCTAGTACCTACATCTCAGAGAGTACTTTAATGTTCAAATAAAGAGTACTATAATAACTAGTAAGAACCTGAAAAATTGCGAATGTCTTACCAGCAAGCAAGCCTGAATCCTCGACTCCGATTTCATATATGGCCTCTCCTCCACCTTCTCGCAGTCTCCATTTCAACTGTTGGCAGATGAAAGAACCTGAATTAAAATTTTAAAAGCTTTCCAAATTTATTAAATTATTATTTAGAAGACCAAAGAACGCAAACCAGACAGAAAATGAAATTTTGGTTTGTTCCCAATACCGAATACGTCAAGTATTAATGAAATAAAAACTATAAGGGTGTAAGCCTAACTGGTCTCCCATTCTGCACGAGTCAATTCTACAACTTATTTGCAACAAAAAATGTCTAGTTTTAAATTGTAATTCATCAAATTGGTCAGAACTCCTTTAATTTGCTGTGATAATTACAATTTGAGGATACCGTTGGAAAGAGCATTAAATTTCCTATCAGATAGATGCCTTACCTTTTTTGAGACAATGTTTAAGACATGTAAAAGCCCTCTGAAAAGTCAATTTTACGTAATTTAGAAAACCTTGTTTATTACTATTTTTTTAAATTTATTATTGTTATTTTTAAGACGTCCCACAGTAAGAATTGGGCGTCCTTATGCGATTGATCTGGGGTAAAGTTGGACAACACTCAACAGAAAAAAAAAAATAACCACACAGTAATCCGTTTTAGACTATTAAAAAAAAAGGTAAAGTAAGCAACCATTTCAGGTTGAATTTTCGTCCGACTACCATTCTTGGCGTCGGAGACGTCACCAGCTGTCTCCCTAAGGGGAGATCAGAATTTGTTCTGATGATTTCGCTCATGGCTTCCCAAACATCACCGCCCTGGGTTGGAACGAGAGATTGCCGATCGTCTAATAGACAGAAAACTTTCTGCTGGCGACCAGACTCGAACGCGCGTCCCCGCAAGATGGTTCTTATCCTATCACCGCAGTCGGGTACACTGTCCACTAGACCACCGACGCCCTCCCGTTTTAGACTATTCTGAATCCAAATCCGCGAAAAAAAAACCATAGGTGTATGTCTGTGTGACAAAAATCTGCACACGCCTTAGTTTTCAACCGATTCTTGTCGTTCTTTTTTATTCGGAAACTATCTAGTTATGCACTACGTCGCCGGAATTTTGCCTTTAAAGAGGGGGAAAGGGAGGGTTAATGCTCAAAAAACGTGCATTTTTGGGCATAATCTTGTATACTCTCCGCAGGCCTTAATTTCCAACCGAGTTTCGTGGTTCTTTTTTTATTCGACGCGGATATGGCAGTATGGCAGACCAGTTAGGCTGGGTCCCTACAAACTCATCGAAAGGACACTCATCGAAAACGTGAGCTCGAAGCTTTTTGAGGAGTATCCTCATAGGGTGGGACACTAGTCGAAAACTGGAGGATGGGAAAGTCGTCGAAAATATTTAATCGGACATTGGAGATATGAATTGAATGATAAAACTAGTTGATAATTATTTTCGATGAGTTTCTCGTTCCCTGTGGACACTCGTCGAAAATACTCCTAAGGGACAGTCATCGAAAGGAAAGTCCTCAAACTAGACCTCTGAAGGGTTTACTACCTATACCGTACCGCTCGCTGTCAGGTACCTACATGGGCCAGGGCCTCCAAGGAGGTTAGATAGAACAGGCCACACCACTCCTCAGTTGATTCGTTATTGTAAGCCCCCGCTTACCAGTGGTTGTCTGATTGCCCCAGAAAGAATGGATCTATTCATAATCTAAAATAAATTTCTGCTTCCTTTTTAAGATAATTTTTTTAATTGTACATATGTGGCGGTTTCTACAGTTAATTTTATTATTTCATTTTTAACAACCCATTGGCATCTTGCCACATGTTGCGTTTCTAATAAAAATCATTATCAGTTCCGTCGAATTCACGAAGTCAACTTCTTTATACATTAGTATAAATAAGTACATATTCACGCTAAACATAGGTACCTAATTACATGTTACACACTCACACGCTTCCATTGTCTTTCCATCGTCCATTGGTTGAGCTTAGATCGGCATGCAACTATAGGGTGTGCGCATGGGTTGGAAATTCGCATTTTCACCCTCAAATTCGAGTTCGGCGCTCCCGAAAACCCCATCTGCCAATTTTCAGCTTGAGACTCCGGCTGGTTAAGCCATAAAACACCTGGAAAGGGGCCCGTGACGTCACAAATATGCATTTCAAGACCCTTTTCCGCTTGCATGTTGCACCTTTTCGGAAAGCTCTCACTGAGATCCATCATTCGGAAATATACACACAAAAAACCATGCACACACCCCATTCGCTGTCAAACATGCAAGAAACTGCTTTTTCTGGCCGTTTGTTAACTAGAGCCCTAATACAGAGGATAACTATTCGAAAGATAAAAAAAAGCTTTGTATTCGTGCAGCGAGTCAAAAAAATTTAGGTCCTCCAAAATCAAAATTTCCACTCGCATTTTGCGTTTCACAGCTTTTTGAACAACTTTGGTTCCGTGTTGGTCTGCCCCCCCCCCCCCCCCCAAGGGTATGAAGGGATGGTTCAATTTTGATGAAATTTTCAGGGTGTGTGCGGGTTGGCTCCTTGACAGAGAGTTCATCGTGATCGTGAAACTTCGGGATTAGTCCAAGGAGGATTGCTGATTGAGTAAGAGGTCACGATAATATCTTCCCAATAACACCTACCTGGGGAAGTTTCCAGTTACCCTCTACACTGTGTAGGTAAACCTATTGGACAGGCACCTCCTACCACTGATTCAATGGCATGAATCATCATGGGTTGACAAAACACGCGGGATACCTGAGGGATGGGATACCCACATTCTGACACATTTATTTGAAGTTAATCTGTTGGATAGAAGTAAAACGTAAGTGGTCCACAGTGAAAGGGTAGGTATTATTAGTAAGAACGGTAGGTACCCATCCCTATTCTGGATTATTCTATTCTAGGTAAGCCTTTTTTTCATCTGGCCTGCCCGACGTCGAAGAGTCTATCGGAGAAATAGAGGGAGCAGAGGAAGAAGAGGAGGAGGACATTCAAGAAAATGTTCAGGATGTCGTAGGTGGGACTGATTCCATCAAGCTATCAGTGTCTCTATGTGAACCTATATAGTTCTTGTTGACTAACGAGTTTTTCTTGGTATTTCCACAGGGGGAACACGGGCTTGTGTTATATGTCTGGAAAATCCAAGAACCCACATCGCAACGCCATGTGGCCACCTTAGTTTCTGTGAAATGTGCATTTCACACCTGACGAACGGTTTATGCCCTGTTTGTAGGGTTACATGCACCTACATTCGTGTATACCAAGCGTAGCTCATAAGTATTATTTCCAGTTTCCATACTTCCTATATTTTTAAGCTTTTTACTAATTTCCTCTTGTCATTGTAATATTGTATTTCCTCTTGTCTTGTAATATTGTATTGAATTAAATAGTTTATAACTGAAAAACAAAATAAAACGAAGATATTTGCTATCATGTGTATGACTGGGTGTTACCATTCAAATCACTCATCTTTCATATGGTTGCGAGAGTCAATCGTTCCAACACACGATCATGGTAATTGTGAACATAATTTATAATCTCATAATTTGTGTGTAATTAGACAAACTACAGCCTCACTGAAGGTAGTGAAGCCCTAACAAAGGAGGTAGGGCTACGTCAGAGCTACAGAAGGTGAGGGTTTTGGCCTGGTGTTCAAGGTGGCCTTGGGCTGTTATAATAGCAGGTAGTTCAGGGTTGACCCGAAGGTAACGAATATCCTGTCAATCAGATTTTTCGATGAGTATCCCGAGCTTCTACTTTCGATGAGTGTCCCGAAGCTATTTTTCGAGGAGTGTCTCGACAGTGCTGGACTTAAGTCGAATCAAAAAATTATTCGATCAAATAATTGAATTAATCTATTAAATTGAGTGGACTCTACTTTTCGATGAGTTTCTCAGACGTCACTTTTCGATGAGTGTCCACTCTGGATTGGAAACCTATCGAAAACGCCATTCCATGATTTTTTCGATGAGTGTCCTTTCGATGAGTTTCCTAGTTCCCGTTAGGCTTACACCTTGTTTATGTACTTCGGATTTTTGGATTTGCTTTACAAACATAATGGATTATTGAGTACAAATTTCTTGATTAATCATGGGAATTCAACAGAAGGAAGCAATTTGAACACTAAAAATTAATTTTCCAGTAGATTCCAGCAGCGCTGGCTTCGATCAGTGTGCTCTACCGCGTCTGTGACATCACTTCCATATGGGGTTCTCTCACCATTTATTAACGAAATTTTACAGAATTTGGCACAGAATATTGGTTCGATAACTCAAATTTGAATTCTGAGTATATCAAGATCAAAAAGCCCAAACTTTAATCAAAGAATGTTGGCTATTTTATGACAATTTTTGTCCTCATTCTATTGAAGATACCTTTTTTTCATCCAGATCCCCCAGATTTCTAGAAGCCTACGTGGAGCCTACAATATATCACAAATTACCTGCGTGACAAGATGCTGAAATCTGGTTCGAGAAGGATTGAGCAGTTTGAGTTTGTATTCTATATTCCCCAGCTGAGGCTCTGGAGGAAGGTTGTCTCCGTCCAAATTGTTATCCTCAGAGGGATCAAAAAGGCCCAACAAAGAATCCATCTGGAACAGAAAACCAAGATTTTGTACATTACATCACATATTGTGTTTGTTTTTGGGATTTTTTTAAAAGAAAAATTCTTCAAATTTCAATTCATTCTAACTTCTTCCAAAGCTTGTTCCCATGTAAGTCTCCAATCGCCAAAATACATCATTTGGCCACAATATTGAAGTTCTACTCTTTGGAAAGAATCGCAAAAGAATATTCCACTCCTGTTTAGTACCCTTTTATTCTGGTTGATTTTGGTAAAATTTTCGTCCAATGTGAAGTGTGTTCTCCTATCTACTTTTAACCTAACGCCACATATTCAACTATTTGATAATTTATTGTTACCAAAACTTTGTTGAAAACCGATTAGAAATATCGATGCAGTCCATTTGCAAGAAGACCGATTCCATTCACAAGATAAACCACGAATTATGAAAGAACAATCGACAAACGACTACCTACGTTTTTAAACTTTAAAACAACCTTTTGAAGTAAATTCGAGTTAACTTGGGTAGATAACAAATGAACAATGATGAATTTTGTTTTGGGCTGATTTTTGAAAGGTATCGACCGTTTTATAGGTCATAAAGCTGGGGGACTGTTAAAAGCCTTGAAGGCGAGCAATAGGCTATGAAGTAACTCCCCTCCCCAACAGCTAGGTCGATGTAGCACGGCCTCAGAACTTTCACTTTTTCCTCGGTTTATCGTTTTGCAGGGAGCTGACGGCAGGTCGGTTACGGCTTCATGAATGGGAAGGGAGTCGATAACGACAGTCAGCTGGCATCACCTTACCCCGCTCTTCTGGATTGGTTCCAACAGCACGACCCGCTGTCCCGAACGACCTTCGAACGTTCATTATTCGATAGAACTGGGTGTCTCTGATACAGCTGTTACCAGGCGACAACCGAGATTCTGGTACACCACAATGAAATCCCAGTAGGCACACACTTATAGGAGAACCAGATGATAAACATTTTTCTAGGTTATATGGAGCGGTTTTATCAAACTCGATTTTGGAACTATAGGTACCTACCATTTTGGTATATTATTGCTTCTGAGTCTACCAAGGTAGCGGAAGCTAGGTTTTCACTTTTCAAGGTTGAAAAAAAATGTTCTCCAAAATCGAGATTTCCACTCGTTTTTTACGTTTCATGCCTTCCTGAACAATGAGGAATTTCACCGATTTCACCGATCAAAATCGGGCTGATTTCGGAAAATAAGTCTCCTGTTACTTTTGGGAGACAATCAAAATTTTTAATTTCAAAACTAACCGGGAAAACAGACGTGCAGCGGGAATGCTCGCTGATAGGGCTGTTCGGATCGCCGTCTCCTCCCAGTGTTGCCCATTGGGACGACGAAATCGTGTTTTCTAAGAGAAAAGTTATCAAACAAAAACAGAGGAAACCTAATTTTCCCCATCTCGCTTTTTCTATTTTCTCTTCAGTTTTTCGATTTCGAACTTTACTGTTTCGTGAAATTTTGCATCTGGGGACTATGGATTTCTCGATCTCAGCGCTTCAAGCGGCCATAAATGAACTATTCCAGCATGACGTCATTTTCCCGTTTTTTTAAACATTCGTATTTTCTACACTGTTTTGTTTATTCGTAAATTAGGAAGTTCGGGCTGAAAGTTTGCCTTAGGGGGGTTTTAGAGGTGCTGAATCCGATTTTGGGGTCAAAAATAGGAAATTCCGACATGGTGAAATTCCTCATTTTGGTTCCGTGTCTGTCTGTGTCTCTGTCATGAAATCCTTGCCACAGCCATAACTGCTATATTTCTCATCCGATTTCGATGACATTTTCAGGGATTGCGCGGGTTGGCATGTACTGTCCCCTACAATAATCATTGTCCCTAGACTGACAGTTGCGCATGCGCAAACATGTTTCCTTGTTACAGCCATAACTTCTACATTTCCTATCTGATTTCAATGACATTTTCAGGGATTATGCGAGTTGAGGTGGAGATGGTCCCCTATGAAAATCATGGCCCCTCAAATTGAAAGTAATTTGTGCGCATGCGCAAACGTGAAATCCTTGTAACAGCCATTACTTCTACATTTTCCAACAATATTCAGAGATAGTGAGGGTAGACGGGTAAAGTCCCCTATCCAAGGTACTTAGAGATTGATGTTTTGAGAAGAAAGAAGAATAAGAAGAAGAAAATGGTTAATTAGAGAAATTGACATAATATGAGATAATATTATTATCTCTGACAAAAATAATAATTACAATGGCAAAATAAACAATACAGCATGGTTATTTTCGAACCGCCAGCCGGAAGATCGGACCTTACGACTAACTTGAAATTTTATGAAAATAAAAATTATTAAAATCAAATTAAACTTTCCAATTAATACTAGTTTAGTTCTGGAAAACTTCATAATTAAATTCCCCCATGAGCAATCTGCGGTATGGCCAAACCAAATCGCAATAGTGCGACAGTTTACTCCAGGCCTGCGGATCAATGCGGAGTTCAATCGCCTCATCGCGCGACAAACTTGACTTACCAAGCGCACAACATCTGAACTCCGTCAACACCAGATATCTGCACAGGAAGTGGAATGCTGTCTCCAGCTCTCGCAGACTGCACATTGAACATCTCTCCGAGGGTAGCTGGGTTTTGCGACATGGTTTTGCATTCAAATGAAGGGTCTCTGAGCGCAACCTGAACATCCATCTCAAAGTATTCATGGGGTGCTCTGAATCTCTGAGCAAACTCGCGCACTTCACCGCAGGATCCAATTCCGTATTAATTCAATGTCGGTCCTGAGAAGTGAAGCATCCAACGTCGAGAGGTTGTCAGTGAGTCCATATTTTGATATCAGCTCCCTCCACATGTCAGCCCAAAACACCCCCGCCCTTATAACTTCCAGTGAGATTAATTACTATACATCTATACAATCAGGCTATACAATCATCTAAATAATCGGGTTATGGATACGAGGAAGCTTGTGCCACACCCACTTGTTTTTAATGACGAACCTTTGAAATCAAGCAAACCACCCAGAGGACAGTAGTAGTTGGTCAATAGGACCATCCGAAAGCTCCCTACGAGGTTAATTAATATCAGGTCGAATTGAATGGCATGACGGTCCTTCATCAATTTCAATGTTCAATGATTAGTAGCCACTGCGCAAGGGCTAACGGGAATTCTTTAAAAGATTGACTTCTTCAGTTTCGTGACCTCCCTCCGTACCACCAATGGCCATCGACCTGGAGATCCACCTGTACCTAGAGTAACTGTTGAGTCTTCCTCCCTTCGTCTCGCCTACTTTGTCTCGCTCAATCTCTCTGGAGTATGTTAATAAAGTACTATACTTTTCACCAAATTCTAATACATATTCTCAAGAATTTAATTTTACAGGGGATACGAATCTGAATACGTTAGTGGTCTTATTTAAAGAGGGATTTTATTGAGCGACTGTATTGACCAATGGTATCCAAAAGCTCAATTTTTAGTAATCGCCCTAAATTCACAAATTTGGGGAGACCAAGGCATGGAGATCACCTTTAGAGAGTGAGAGGAGGCCTCAATTTCCTCAATTCTCCCAAACCATCAGTTTCTTAAGCCCAAAAATTCCAATGGAAGTTGGGGACTGGCTGTTAACTCCAAATCTTATATTACTGTTTGGTCTGGAAGAGCATTCGTAAATTGACTCGCCATTTCAAAAGAACATCATCTAGATAGGAACAAACGGAAAATTGTATATAACTACGTCCATTTGTTGGCTAATCTTTTATTTTTATTATTATTTATTTATTTATTTTATTTATTTTTTTTTTTTTGTAAAGTTCGTGTTTGAGTGCTTCTAATCATGCCTACAATATTACTAATTTTCAAGCGAATTTCTCGGGAAAATTTACACTAGAGTCAAAGAAATACTTAACTTTCTTACACCTACGTCTCACCAGAGAGTATTCCCTCTGAGATCAACAAGTATGGACAGAATTCAGTTTAACCTTGTCAACAGACTTGTGAGTAGGATTGAAAAGAAGAAATACTTCACGTGCAGAACTGAGATGTTTTACCACTCTACTCCGAATTCTGTTGACGGGCGCATTATTTGGTAAATTTACATCAGCACGTTACTAACTATATCGACATAATTTGGAACAGAACATCATCACATAATGATAAACCAAGACTTAGAAACCATTGAGGGTGCAATGCCTCGATTTACATACCATGCCATAGGTACTATGGTTTATCGTCCAGCAACATCCCTTTAAATTAGAGGAAAATAAGACATCTACCTCCTGATTCCATTATCAGTGATAAGTAGAAGCTTCGCTAGAAAAGTGGATTGTCTTGTAAGTACGAGAACCTTGTAAGAATAAACTATGATGTAAATCGTTACAGGTCTTGAAACCGGTCGGACCGCCTTATGAGAGACGAGCCCTCCAAATGCCAAGGGCAACTCCGTCAACTCAACGAATATGATTCAAGACTTGCAGTTATACGATCTTTGAAGGTCTCAGTGCAAATTCCCAAGTAAGAGTTTAAAAGGCACTTCTAACCGCAGTGGCTCCAGGTCGACTCCAACCAACTCTTCTAAAGAGTGAGCGAAACGATGACAAAAATATTTTCTGAAGTACCTGAAGATGCCTCTCAACATTATTTCTTGCTTCATGTGATAAATAATACTGCAGCAAAGATCAATACGTGTATTGCAATGTAGAGGCTAAAGTGGAAGGCAGTATCAAAACGTCTGCCAAGTGTGTGTGGCACATAGCTTCCTCGCATTCATAACCCGATTGCATAGATGAACCGATGCATAGTAGTTAATCTCGAAACATCAATCTCGAAGTACCTTCCACTACTCTCATATGGGACCATCTACACGCTAATCTGAACAATCCTGAGAAATTTCGTCGAAATAGGATGGAAATTGTAGAAGTTATGGCTGTTACAAGGAATTCACGTTTGCGCAAACGCAGCAACTACTATTAGTCTGGGGAAGATGATTTTCATAGGGGACCATCTACACGCTAATCTGAACAATCCTAGAAAAATTTCATCAAATTCGGATGAAAAATGTAAGTGTTATGGCTGTTACAAGGAATTCACGTTTGCGCATGCGCAGCGGCTACTATCATACCGGGGGTAATGATTTTCATAGGGGACCATCCATACGCCAACCTGTTATGGCTGTTACAAGGATTTCATGATAGACACACAGACACGGAACCAAAATTGTTCAGAAAGGTCTGAAACGTAAAACGCGAGTGGAAATTTCGATTTGGAGAACTTTTTTTTTCAACCTTGAAAAGTGTAAACATATCTTCCGCTACCTTGGCAGACTCGGAAAGAAAATACATCTCGAGCTGTAGAATCTTAACGTAGTAACACAGAGATACAATTAGATACCAAAAACACAGGAAATGAAGATTAATGTGTAAAGAAGAATCTTATCTCATAATTCCCTGCTTCCTAAAAACCAAATCCTCGTTAAAAACCTGATATAAACCTTTTTTTTCTCTGAATGTGATCAAGACTATAGAGAACTCTTATTTTATCAACAACTCGTTTTGAGCTGTGGCACGCACATCACAGTAACACACATTCAAGAGATAAGCCAAAAACGCAGGAAATGAAAATCCGACTTCCTGAGTACCATACCCCATCGAGGAATGATAGACACAAGTTTATCAAAGTAAGTCACAGAGCAATAGAATATGGGCATGAGAGGAAAAAGAAACGGGAGTTGAAGTAGAATAAAGAGAGGCAATTTCATGTACTTAAACGGAAACGTGACAACGTGAATGGGAACCACCTCTCGCGCATTACGTGTCGAAAGTGACTACTCTAGTATAACAATCGCTATCGAACTGATTCGACCATCTCCAAACTGGAGCGTGACGAATCTGAACCAATGATCATCAAAACAAGATACTTGACAAAGACGAAAAACGAAAGGCAGTAAATAGAGTGGAGGTGTCAACGATACAGGAGTGGGTCAGCAGGTTCGACTATCACTACAACTTTAGTCATTTCTCACCATTGGAGGTTGGTATGAAACTGGCAAAAAATGTTGACTAATCTAGAGGAAAAACTCATCCGAAAAGGTTGATGGGTAAATTTTAAGAAAATGCGGCTACCTGGACTGGGCAGGTTTTGTCTCTTGAGAAACCAATCCAATGACGATTGATTAGAGATTGAGTGAATCATTTGAATTATTCAAAACGTAATACAATATAATTGTAATATAATTTCGAGCACCAGATGAGCCATCCAAAGCACACAACAAACAATATAATGATGGCTCAAAATGGCGACCAGTAGGCAGACCGAGGAGGCAAATTTGAGAGAGGTACCAAACTGGTTCAGAATTGGCGACTGATATAGTGAGAAGATTGATTTAGGAAGGTTGATTGGAAAACTGGCCCAAACTCGCGGCTACATGAATTGGTCATCATCATCAACAAGACCTATGATAAAGACAAAACATAAAATCCAATAAAGAGAATGGAGTTGACAACGGTACGGAAGTAGTTAAACTGAAATAGGGTGTGCGCCTGGGTAGGAAAAACTGTTTTTGTTATATTTAATCTAAGGTAGACCTCATTCCGAGAATTTTGGTACCAACCGCGACCTTCTAGCATGTGTAAATCTTTTCCTATGAATTTGTAAAGTTTCGATCGCTTGTGACGTCACAGTGGGCTGGGGGTCCCGCCCAGGTGAAAGGGGCGCGTGACGTCATAAACGGTCGAAACTTTGAAAAATCATAGGAAAAGATTCACACACGCTAGAAGGTCGCGGTTGGTACCAAAATTCTCAGAATGTAGTCTACTTTCGATTAAAAATCTAAAAAAAAAATCAAGGCGCAACCCCTCCCCCCCCCCCCATTTGGGAAAATTGGAATAGGATTTCTTTTTGTTTTGTGAATTCTTTTCAAAATTGATGAAAGAATTCTTGGCGGACTTTTTTGTTATATATATTATTGGTGTTGCTAGAAATACACGCAGAGTGCGCAGGATGACAAAGATTAAAGGAATTTATTTTAAGCACGTTTTTCACGATACAAATTATAAGAAGTGATTCTATCACATGATTAAATACACAACAATAAAGTAATCCTCAAACTGGAGTTACCATTGTCCAACACTCCCCCTCAAAAATAATCCTATCATTTGGATATTTTTGATTCGTCAGGACCTAGTCCAAAACACTTGGCACACTCCATATGTTTGGGATTTGGTAACGCCTTCGTTAGAACGTCCGCTGGCATGTTAGGTACTTGTGTCCAGGTAACGGATGCTAATCTTGTTTTCATCCAGAGCTTCTCGTATAAAATGGTGACGAATATCGACGTGTTTCGTCCGGGCGTGGAACACAGGATTCTTCGCGAGAAGCATCGCTCCTTGGTTGTCACAATGGAGAGTGATTGGTAGCTCATCATTGGAGATCTCCTTCAGAAATTGTCTCCAATATATGGCCTCCTTTGTCGCTTCTGTGAGTGCCATGTACTCGGCCTCCGTGCTTGACAATGCAACCGTTCGTTGCTTCCTCGACTGATGCAACTATCAGCGAATTTGAAGGCGTAGCCCGTGTATGATCTCCTGTCGTCCAAGTTCGCTCCCCAATCGGCATCAACATACCAATCCGACAATTCGTTTGCCGGTCTTCTGATTTTAAGCACGTTTTTCACGATACAAATTATAAGAAGTGATTCTATCACATGGTTAAATACACAACAATAAAGTAATCCTCAAACTGGAGGTCCAACCATGGTCCAACAGGTGTTGATGGAGTAACTTCCCGGCTGAGTGAATGCATCCATTGTGAGGGTTGGAGTTTTTAAAAAACCTTCTGTAGCAGCCAAATATAGATATATACATGCATATATATATATATCTATGCAGCCAAAATACTATAATTATAGTAGTATACTATAAATACTCCAATTATTGTAGTAGGTGACAATCCAGACCAAAAGGGTGATCATAAATAGATAGATATGTTTATTTGGCGCCATTTTGTTAAAAGTGTACAAAGAAGTGTACAAGAAGATAAATTCATGGTGCGTTGCGATTTTCTCAGATTGTTGTAGGGTAGGATCTTTGCGAAATCGCTCCATATCGGTAAATAAATTGATATCTACTATACATTACAGTAATAAGTAAATTACTAAACAATAAACGATCGGACAGAAGAATGGACGCTATTTGATAATCCTTAACATAAGCTAACTTACTTTAACATTCTCTAACTTCAATAAATAATCTCTAAACTTTAATAATCTCCTACACATATATGCTATTTAATATACTCTCGCATCTTCTGTAACCTAGTAACCTTCTGTAACTAGTCAACTTAACACTTAATATTTTTTTTTTTTTTTTTTTTTTTTTTTTTTTAATTATTGGCATCGTATGTACATACATTCAGCCTAGCATGTTAATTTTTACAGTACAAAATGTAGAAAACGAATTGATTAAAGAAAATAAAAATTTTAAAAAATATCACATTAGGATAGTATACAAATCATGTACAGCAAAATAACATCATTATACTTTGTGTTTGATCTCTGTGAGAAATGTATAAAGGGCTTCGTAAACGATGGAGTTCTCTGATGATAGGAGTGAGTCTACGTTGAAGGGCCTCTCGACTTGTGCAGCTACTTTAGTCAACATGGTCTGTCTCTGCTGATCATGTGAGGGGCAAAGCAGGAATATGTGTTGGATTGATTCTTCTTCGTCGCATGTGTTACATTTGCTGTCGTTGATTAGTCCGCATTTGAATAGATAAGCATTACATAGCGCATGTCCCGTTCTCAGTCTGATCATCGACTTCAGGAATTGAGTGGTTGCGGTCGGCGGTTGAGACCTAAACCAACTCATTTTTGACGGTTTGGGGAACATTGAGATGTATCGTTGTCCCGCATGGTAGTTGAGGTGGAAATCATTCCATTTACAGGCTAGGTATTGAGCAAATGTTACTTTGAGATCTGTGTGGGGAAAACATGGGGGTGATATTAACCTTTGTGGTATAAGAATAGCCGCTCTTGCCTTTTCATCAGCTATGTCGTTTCCTCGAACTCCCTTGTGCCCGCGAATCCAGATTAGATTTGTTGGCTTTTTCTGGTTGTGAAGGGTTGCTGCGTTTTTTATTATATCCGCTTCAAGGTAAGTGAGTCGTGAGTTAGGTGTAAGATGTCTCAACTTGTTTACTATACTTTGGGAATCTGTTAGCAAAACCACACGTTTACAAGACTCTCTCAGGTCTTGAGCGTACTTTAGAGCTTGTACTATGGCGAACGTTTCTGCGGAATATATGCTAGCTCGGTTCCAGAGGCGGAAGCTTTTTGAACATTTGTTGGAGCTGTCATAAAAGGCGCACCCTGTTTTGTTGTTAATTACAGAGCCGTCAGTGTAGATCACAGTGGAGTCGGGCCATTTTTGGGATATGTACGCGTCTACGAAGTCAGCAGTGCAAACTCCCGGAGCGTAAGCCATCTGTGGTAGGTGGGATATGGAGAGAGTATTAAGCGTGGGTGTGTAAGGCATACAATATCGCAAAGGTATGCTCTGTCTTGAAACCCAAGATATTTCATTCGACCAATTTAAGAAACTCTCACAGATGGGTGGTGATTCTTTCTTCATCCAGTAAGGCTCAGTCAATGTATCAATCGCCAATGTTCTAATTTTGTTCATCATTGATTCGTTCCTACTATACATTGATACCATATAACGGTTCGACAGCAGCTCTCTCCTAAGTTCGAGTGGGGGTTCGCCAGACTCGGCCAGAAGTGCGGCGATAGGGGTGCTCTTCAGAGCTCCCGTCGCCGCCCTCAATGCTCTGTATTGTATTCTGTCTATTTTTAACAGATTTGTCTTAGCTGCAGATGCGTAAAAAATTGAACCGTAGTCCATGACGCTTCTCACCGTAGCATAGTAAAACATCATAGCCGTCGGGGGATCTGCTCCCCAGGAAGTAGACGTGAAGGACCTCAAGACATTCGTGTATGCTTCGGCCCTTGTGACTGTTTCATCTATGTGCCTGTTCCAATTCAGGCGTCGTGTGAGATGTACTCCCAGGAATTTCACTGTTGATGAGCATGGAATTTCCAAGCCACCAAGCGTCATCCGGTCGCCTATATGGATCCGCCTTCTAGTGAATAGGCATATATTTGACTTTTGTAATGAGATTGAGAGTCCCAATTCACTGAAAAAATTAACAGTTGAGAGAACCGCTTGGGAGAGTGTATCCTTACATGTCTCAAAATCGTATTCTGTAATATATAGGCAGATGTCGTCGGCATATTGTAAGATTTTAACAGACGCAGGTAGAACGTCTTCGATTCCTGAAACATACACGATATATAACAATGTGCTAAGCACAGTTCCTTGAGGTAAACCTTTCCAGACCTTTCTAGGTCCAACTATGGCATCCTCCACCTTTACATATATATTTCTTCCGTCTATCATCCTAGTTATTAAGTCTGCAAACTTATTTGAAGTACCAATCTCTTTTAGTTTTGTATTAAGAATGGGCAGCAGGACGTCATCATATGCTGATTTGATATCTAGAAAAAGGGCCAGTGTTGACCTATTCCTTGTGAATCCCTTTTGGATATCTGTGATCAATGCGTTTATTGCGTCTGTTGTTGATTTTTCAGATCGAAACCCGTATTGTGAATTCGGTAGTTTCTGATGGTGTTCCAGCCACCATTGAAAAGTCAGCAGTCGTTATCTAGCGTTCACCGGGAGCAGACCTCTGCGCGTTATCTCCGAGATTACCTGCCCACGGATAAGCGAAAGTAAGCGACATTATTCAACTTTGATACTGAATTAACTATCTCAATTGGATAAAATAAAATCTTCCGTGAATAGGTAGAAGTATACCTACCTATAAATGAGTGGGCCGGGAGGAGGGGGGGCAGATGCCCTTCCTCCGAAAAATAATACTACTCTACATACCGACAAACAAACTAAAGATCAAATGGAAACATCATTATCAACTAAAGAATTCCAAGACAGGATAATAACAAACCGATTTCGCAATGAAGACAAAGGTCCCTTTTTTATCTTTGTTGAAGGAAAAGAATCTAATATCGGAAAAACGCATCCTATGGCATTTGGTCGTTGGCTCTTTACGTCAACAAAAATAGATCCTCGCTCAATTACCAACGTTCTCTGCGTTGGTGGAAATAGATTCAAAGTGGAAGTCTCAACACCTACCGCAGCAAATCAACTTCTGAACCACCCAGCATTTGCAAATAAAAATTTTTTGGCCTACATCCCTGACTCACTAGTTTATAAAACCGGAGTTATACGAAATGTTGATACTACTCTCGATGATGAAGAAATATTGAGTGTGATGGTTTCAACCATACCAGTTAAAAGAATTCGACGACTAACTAGGATTGTAACTGAGGATGATGGGTCTAAGACACGTCAGAAACTGACCACATGCTTCATATCGTTCGACTCACAAAATCTTCCAGAATATGTGTCGATCTATGGCCATCGGTGCCGGGTCGATGTTTATGTCCCCCCTGTCCGTCGCTGCAATCTGTGCCATCGAGTAGGACATGTTCACTATCAATGTAGAAGCGGTATACGCTGTCTCCACTGCGGTGAGAGCCACCTAACAGACTCTTGCCCTAAAAAAGATGAAAATTTGAATATTTGTATCAACTGCAAGGGCGCAAATCATAAAGCCAATAACAACATATGCCCCCTCTATCAAGATAGAGTACAAAAGAAGAAACTCTCAGTGATGTCTGACTCGTACGCTACGGTAGTAACATCCAACCGATTTCATACACTGACACAACCAACGGAAGAAGAGGAATACCCTGATATACCCACCTCAATGACCAACACTTCACTTAGACGCAATCGCAAACAAGCTCGATCAGCTCCGTATGCACGACCTGATGGCCGCACCCAAACAAAACACCAAACAAAAAATTTTGAGTCAACATCTGATGAATCATTCCAGAATTTACAGCAATCAGAGCCCTCGTCAAATACGAACAACCTTCACTCTCGAGCACAAAATACAACCTCTTACACCCTTCGGATACCAGTACGCCGAACCCCGCTTAAACCTCCAGGTCAAATGGAGGACCAAACCATGGAAGTTGATCCTGAACAAATCCAACAAATTTCTCAAGAAATCCTGAATCATCTTCTTTCTCAACCAAACCAACCCTTAACACAGAGTTCAGAGATGTTGAACACCATCTCTAATACTATTCTCAATAATCTAGAAACTTACAACTCCAAGGACTCCTAGCCACCGTAACTCCCCTTCCATCATCGGTAATTATTACACCTACCCATACCACAATATTATTAAATTGATAAAATATTGATGAATAATAAACAACACTTAATATATCTCAAGTGTAGGTAAGAATGGTGAGAACTGCACTTATCACTATATTACTATTGCACTACAAATTTCATCATTTACATTATTACTTTTTAGGGTAATCGATCTTAGGATCAAACCAACCAAAAAAAAATAGTTTACCCCCCCCCCCCCTCAAAATTTGTTGGTTTACGTTTCAAGGTACGCAGAATCCGAAAATCGAATAAACAATGGGGGGTGCGCCTTGATTTTTTTTAGATTTTAAATCGAAAGTAGACTTCTTCCTGAGAATTTTGGCACCAACCGCGACCTTCTAGCGTGAGTAGATCTTTTACTATGAATTTTTAAAGTTTCGACCGTTTATGACGTCACGCGCCCCTCTCGCCTGGGCGGGACCCCTCAGCCCACTGTGACGTCATAAACGGTCGAAAATTTAAAAATTCATAGGAAAAGATTTACACACGCTAGAAGGTCGCGGTTGGTGCCAAAATTCTCAGGATGTAGTCTACTTTCGATTAAAAATAACAATAAACAGTTTTTCCTACCTAGGCGCACACCCCATTGTCCGTCCATGCGCCGTACTTTCCTTAGTTCCCATGGACCGATTTTGATTGAATTTGGTATATGGGCTCCATTTGGGATCTAGTTGTGCCCCGAAGCTTTCGGTTTGTGTCAGTCACTTCTAAGAGGTGAACAAATGAGAGTTGAAATGTTCAAAGAGTCCTAACTCGAAAACTCTCGATATCGTTTTTAAACTAACAATACTAAGGTATCGTTTTTTCACCAATTTGATGGTATAGTATCGAATAGTATTGAATTTTTAGAATTTTTTGAGACCACCCGGAGCTCTGTAGGACAAACCGTTCGCTCCCTACAAGAACTTAAGTGTTGGACATACGATAAATCAGAAACACAAGTGTGAAATGCAAAAGAGGCCTAATCTCCGTTGAAATTTTAGCTGACTAAAATCCAATAGTTGTTCTTTTTGGCGTCCTTAGCAACCAGTATTTAAATTTTCTAGTGAGCACAACTCCCTAGTTCTTCGAGGTGAGTGTGAAGCGTTCATTTCTTCCAAATAAACTTGATTGTGAAGTAGGTACGAGTAGCAGTTAAGTATTACCTATGGGTGGTAGGTAGTGACAATGGCAAAGCTGTGTTCATTGAAGACGAATGATCTGTACAGAAAAATAATAAACCTATGTGGAATAATTTGCAGCGTTTTAATAATCTTTTGACCATACTAATTGGCAGCCAAGATTAGGGAAGTATCTTTAATGATTTTTTGGTGACATTTGGGATGGGTGACATTTGGGATGGGCAAGATGGAGTCTCCTGATTATTAGGTTTCGAGCTGTATTGAGTTTGTAATGTTGAGGTTGATTGGATTTGTAATTAATAAGACTTTCAGAATTTTATCAAAAGCATTCATAGTTTTCGTAATGGTTAATTATTCATGATTTTCAACGTAATTTAGAACACATTAAATTCCATTCTTGTAGATCATATGGGCACTGAGTTCATTTTAAATGATGTTGATAGCTATAGGGCGATTCTCACGAGCAAAATAACGATGACAATTATTTGAAAACTGTGATCACAGACAAAAATCATGAACTTGGGAGGAAAAAACATTCAAAGTTCAAGATGTGAACTGTGTGAAAAACTGTATTTATTTATTTTTTCTGGTATTCATATTTCATTTATTATTCCCCTCTTGTGATTCTCATTCAAATATATTTCCATGAATACAACTTCGTCCATCTAAAGCCTAATTTCATCATTCGTCGTTGATATAAATCGATTAGTCACAGCCGTACCTGGATATTGTTTACCTACGACAAAGAAAATAGAATTGACGTCAAAGCGTGTTTTTGTTGCAAGAGTTTTCGAACGTGATGAATACCTTCTGAAATGTAACGACTGGGATTAGATTATGAAGACTCGTGTAGACTCAGCTGGGAAACTAAAACCTGGAGCGGAGCCCGCAGCCTCTCACTCGAGGGAGATCAAGGTCGGTCAGGCCAGAAGGAGTGTCAGCACTTCGAAAGGAGCGAGATTGGAAGAACCTAGAATCCCCCAAGGAACAGCTATCTTCTGATAACCGCGAATCATATAGAAACTAGTCGATTGGGTATACTATTACTATACTTGGGTATAACGTCTAAAATAAAATGCCAACCATTGCTAAAATAAACGTAAAACCAACGTGCAGCCTTTTTCTTTCCAAGGAGAGGACACAGAGTCGTTTCGACCAACACGGAATTAATACTGTAAAGGAAGCTCAGCGCAGTGGAGCACATAGCTTCCTAGTATCGATCCCATGATAGTGTTACACTATCTGTTACACTATCTTGTCTACAGTAGACAATCCAATACAAAGCAATCCCAACTCTCCAAGTTTGAGCTTGATCGGAAAAGTAGTAAGAAAATTATGTTTGAGGGTATTTTCACTTTTGCTCAATGAATTTAATTATTTAACAATATAAATGGACGACTACCCACGACTCAAAAAAATTTTACGTTTGCACAAGCACATTGGCTGCCGGTGATCCGATCACTATGACATTCTTAGGAAATAGTCAAATTTGAACCCCAGCTAGTTCGAGAAAAACAAGACTATCAGTTTTAAAAGAAAATGAGGCTAAATGCACGTTTCTATGATTGTAGGAGCAACTCAACCCTCACAATACCTAAAATTTTCATACGAATTGGGCTGTAACTCCCTACACTTTCGCTCGTTACAAGAATTTGGAAATACACTAAGAGACGTGGAACCAAAATTCATCATTGTTCTGGAATACTCGGAAGTAAAATGTACAATCTTGGAGTGTCTATGATTTGAGCCAGGTATCCAAAATTCAACTCCTCAACCCAAATACCTTATTTATGTATCAGAAGTAAGTGCAGATACTACAGAACCTAAAGAATGAGCTCACCTCAGTTTGCTTGATGATTGGAAGAAAATCTTCGTGAAGACTGACAAACCGAGAAGAGATCGCAAGAAATGGCGAGACAGATTTGAGCCAAACCACGAACAGGTGAGCGTTCAAAAACACAAACAAAAGAATTTTGGATGCAGTCCCGAGAGCCAACTCGCGCAAAATCTCTCGGCGAATTTATTAGAAGCCACCTTGTTTACCGTTGGCGGTCGACCCCCGAGAGTTCGCAGTAAAAATAGCGAAGTCGAGTTGAGCAACGCACGGGTTACAGAGGAGGTGCCAGGAGGAGATGGACATCTCTCGGTTCGGCGAGGTCGAGAGCCAAAATATTTTTGGGACACAACAAAGGGGTCCTTGCGAGCCAAAATGAAGACACCGAGAAGGAGGAATTCGTACACAACTAAAATTGGAGTCCATACCAACAAAAGAAAAGCATGAGCACGCAAATATTTACTGTTAAAATTTGAAATTTGATCAGTTTAAAAATTTCGTCTGACAAGGCTTCATTGTAGCCTTGAAATTGCATCGAATCAATGAGTAGGTGAAATCAGGATGATGATAAAAAACGGAGTTTGGAAGAACGTTGTCTATCTCCACGAAAATAATGAGTTACAAGTTAAATCGATTTCGACGGTTAGGTCATCATCAGTAACAAACAATAACAATGGGATGGGAAATAACAATGGGATTCAGGATGATAATAATTTTCATTGATTCATCGTCACTCTTAAAGATTATGTTAAAGTTTCCTTTAACTTCATTCTTCACATGAGCTTCCTTTTTACAAACTCGTTGAACTCAATGATCGCAAAGAGGTGAAATGCATTGGAAATCACAGAGGAGCCCCTATTGCCCATTGAAATTGAGAAAAATCGGAGGAAATTCAGTGTTAGGCAATGCGTAAGTACAATAAAGGCATTATTTTAATATAATAATGCCTTTATTGTACTCATATTATTGTAGTATAATATTATTATATTATGTAATAATATATATATCATTATACTTTATTATTATTACCTTTATTACATATTATTATAGGTACCTTTATTGTAGTACAATATTATTATACTCAATGAAACTTGGGTAAAGACTTACTTGCACAGTAGCAGATAATTTTACATACATCCAAACCGAGCTAAAGAACTGACACCAGAACTCAGACAAAAGAAAAAAATTCTTTAAAAAGATTGTAAAAACGAAACATTTCAGAACAATTTCGATTTTTGACAGCATTTTTATTAATCCTTGTATTGCATCTCTTTCCACGATTCTTTACGACGAATTACTGAACATAAACCAACACCAAGGTAGATAAAACAGTTGACTTGAGTAAAAATCGAGAAATTCGACAATATTTGGCAGCCATTGATCGATCAACATCAAATAAGAAGGAAAAGTGAAGCTGGTGCTGAACCTTTCGTATTTATAACGATGTTCTATTAATAAAAGGCAACAATTTTATATTTTCAAATATTACTCATTTCAAGGTGTTACGTGTGCCAGGTTGTTGGTTTGAGTCCAATAACTAATCAGTTAAGAACACAGTAACCCCTTCTCGAGTGTGAAGCTAGTTTTACACGAGGAATCAATACTTAGGAGCCGATGTTCACAGGGGACCGTCCGAGATATAACCGTCTAAAATCCCTAAAATTGTAAGGACTTCTGGATTCAATCGTTTTGGAGTTTTGACAACCAATTTGTAGATTACTAAATTGCACCTCTTTCTACAACCCTTTGACGAGTAGCACTACCAACAGAAATAGCCACTCACTCTACTCAAACCAACATCAAGGTAACTAAATAGACCGGGAGCCGAGGCCAAAAACGGTGACTTACGAGTTGAAAGCTACAAACCAATTTTTACTAAAATGTCCTCCAAGGTGAGTAAAAAATGGATTGCTGCCACTCCAAAGCAGCAGTCTTTAAAAAATGGCGGCCGTTTAAAACTGTCAAATTTAGAGAAAGTATGACTTACGTAGTTGATGGCTGGAAATGAATTCACTTGCAAGAACTAATTATCTAAAGGTATTGAACCGATGTGGGCTCACTCATCGGTACTGAAGGTACCTAGGTATTCCCGAAATTTCCATCCTATGAACTACGGCCGATTTTTACGTGTTAATTTTATCAATTATGTTTTAGTATCATGTTCTAAGGACGCTTTATTATCAAGATAACAGGAGGTATTTCATTGACTTCCGGTTGCCATCCTTTTTGAAACAGAAATTAGCAAATTTGTTGGAATATGACTTCCGCTGGTGCAATGGCGCAAAATAAGAAAGACTGATGATCTAAAAATGATTCATATATGTTGATTTGATAGATGTTACCGTAAAATTCCAACCCTCAACTCATAAGTCAATTTCCCGGTGCTGAATTTGGAGTTTGGAGATTTGCACCCAAATTCCTGTACATATTGAGTTCTGCTCTACAAATGACCCGTTTCCAAGATGGCAGATTGTATTTTATTGTCTTCTAGCAGCATGTAGGAGATAATTTAGTAAATTTCAGTCATCAACTAATAAGTCCATTTTTGGACCAAAATTTTACCAATTTGGACCATCTCTGCTGAATGAACGACGCGGAACTGAATGGCAGAGTAAGGAATTTCGAAAGAACTAATAATTACCTACTCGCAAAATACATTTCAGCCATCAACTCATAAGTCAATTTTTCGGTGCTGAATTTCACCATGCAGATTTTACACACATATTCCTGTACATATTGGCTTCTGCTCCACAAACTACGCGTTTCCAAGATGGCAGAGTGTGTTTTATTGTCTTACAGTAGCATGTAGGAGATAATTATCCAACTTCCAGCCATCAACTAATAAGTCCATTTTTGGACCAAAATTTGACCAATTTGGACCATTTCTGCTGAATGAACGACGAGGATTCAGAATGGCAGAGTAAGGAATTTCGAAAGAACTAATAATTAGCTACTCGCAAAATACATTTCAGCCATCAACTCGATAAGTCAATTTTGGGACCAAATTTGGTCAAATTTTGGACCATCTCTGAACTAACGACGCGGAATCAAAACGGCAGAGATGGTTTTTATTAACCAGATATGCATAGAAAACTAGTAAACAAAAATTCACGCGTCAACTAATAAGTCAACATTTGACAATTTTGAATCGATTCTGCTGAGCGGAAGACGGGGGGTGGAGAGGGCAGAGATAGTTTTTTGTTTCTTTCTCGTGGATACCAACCTACTACAAAAATTTCAGCCGTCAACTAATAAGTCAAAAAATGGTCAAAATTCTGACAAAATTTGATCGACTCTGCCTGTACAGGGGCGGGGAACTAGGGTGGCAGAGATGTATTTTCCACCTATAGATAATTAGTTCTTGCAAGTGAATTGATTTCCAGCCATCAACTACGTAGGTAAGTCATAATTTCTCTAAATTTGACAATTTCAAACGGCCATTTTTTTACTCACCTTGGAGGACATTTTAATAAAAATTGGTTTGTAGCTTTCAACTCGTAAGTCACCGTTTTTGGCCTCGGCTCCCGGTCTAAAAACACTTCGACAATAACTGGCATTCATCGATTGATCAACATCAAATATTAAGGAATTCCGACTACGTTAACGCTGATTTGATGTCTGAGAACCCTTCGTATTTAATAAATGTTTATCAATAAAAAAACCAAAATTTTAGATTTTCAAATTTTCATTTAAGTTAGAAGTTAGTATCTGCAACTGGTTGTGGGTTTGAGTACAGTAACTTGTCAGTTCGGAACCACAAATCCTCCTAGTTAGTTGTACACGAGAAATCCCTAAGATTTTGAGGACTTTTGGGTCCAATCATTTTGGAGTTCAAGCTATTTTTAAATTGTCAATACGCGATGGAAACCATAGACGATTCTCATGCAGATGTCACTCTGCAGAAGTAGGTACTCACTGACAAGGACCACAACTATTGCTCAGAAAACAAAATTTTCTATAGGTAAGGAACCGTGAACCAGAAGGATAGAATTGGTGTGTTTTTACGAGGTAATAAATAATTCGACGGATGGGGAGATGAATGTACGGAGATAGGGGTCGACCTACTTCTTGAATCCGATCTTGACCTTCACTTACTTATCCTGGCTCGTATTTTTTTCAGCCACTTTCATTCTCGGAGCTGTAATTCGCAAAATCCTACGAGCGAAACACCCAAACAAAAACACAGGCAGTCTCGGGTGAAAAAACCATTGAGCAAGATACACATGTTGTGTAATTGAGAGCGGAAGTGATCCAACAATGGGGTCTACTCGGATTGGACAGTGATCCAAAGTAATGAATATATCAATACCAGATGTACATAGAAATAAGTGGAATAACTGGTGATCCATAAATTCCACCATGGATCGCTTTTCCCTGGTCACTTTGGAGATACCCCCTCCCATAAGAGAAGATTCTGATTTTGGAGGACACAATATTTTGAAGTGCTCGACAAATACCAGACTTCTTTACCTCCAGTAGTGACGAAGCAATATTTATTGGTTTATTATTTTCAATGATGAACCTTTGGAATCGACCAAGAAATAAAAATTTAACCCCCCCCCCCTCAAAATTTGTTGGTTTACGTTTCAAGGTGCGTAGAATCCAAAAATCTAATACAAATTTGGCCGTCCGTCCGCCGTACGATGAAATTCGGTATTTGGGCACCATTTTGGGTCAAGATGTGCCCCGAAGCTTTTGGTTGATGTCGGTCACTTCTAAGGGTTGAAAAATGAGGGTTGAAATTTTGAAAACGCCCTAGCTCAAAAAATTTCGATATAAAGGTATTGCTTTCCATCAATTTAAAATAGTATTGAATTTTTAGAGACCACGCGGAGATCTGTAGGACAAACCGTTCGCTACCTACCCCTTAAGGTTGGACTTACGATAAATCAGAAACACGAGTGTGAATCGCAAAATAGGTATAATCTCCGTTCAAATTTTATCTGACCAAAATGCGATCGCTGTAGGTACGTGGTAGGTAGGTAGTATATAATATATACTACTACCTATCGATATTATCGTTTCTTAAAGCACAAGGGGCTATTTCCAAAAACGGAGTTTTGAGAAAAACGCAAAAGAAGTTATCAACAGTGCACAATTCCTAAAATAATGGCCTATCACACTAAACTCTTTAATTTCTTTAAGAAATTTTCGAGCTATGATCGTCAAGAAGGTCAATAATAATTTTGTTAAATTTGAGTTTTTCTGAAGTTGAAAAAAAAATTAAAATGTGGAAGATGGATGGACATAGCACCTTTGTGCTTTAAGGTATCGATATGGTTATTAGGTGGTGACAATGGCAAAGCAGAGTTCTTTACAGACGAGTGATCTATATAGAAAAATAATGAACCTTTGTGTAATAATTTGCAGCGTTTCTTGTATCAGTGAAGCACCTATTAATTGCGAGACATACCTAATTCCACTGAACCAAAACCTGACAGGTAATAAATAACCTCAGAGACAACAATCAAGGCGATCGAATCAGCTGATGGAGAGTTCAGCCTTCAGCAAGACGGTCATCGACCGCATCACGTTGGCGCAACTGCCGTTCGAGTCGGCTCACGTGACTTGAGCCCGTACAAACACTAGTCTCCTGTCACGCTTGGTTCCACTGGTTGGCAAACTTTTCTTTTTTGCTAGGATTGATCGCAACGTTCTCCAGGGACCTCAAAAGCGAAAGGGTGCAAAGAGAAAATCACGTGCGAAACGTGCTACTGAAACTTAATTTTACACCCAAACAAAATTTATGGGTCGTCCCTTATTTGGGCGAGGAGTATTCGTGCATCGTAAGCGCCCAGAACTTGACGGAACGAGAAAAAAAAATAATAAATAAATAAAAGGAATGCTATACGAGTAGATTTAATGAATATAAAAACATGATAGACAAGATCTCCGGCAACTGAACCACATCTGGGTAGCTTCCTTAACCCTCCATCGGTCGCACCTGTGCAAAAAATGCACACTCGACTTTTTTCTGTTGGTAAACCTGCTTAAGGAGGACAGCGAGCGACCCACTACACAAACGTCTAAATCACACCTACAGCATTAGTTCATTATTCATCCGCTAGGGATAGTAAAGCATTTTTCCCTTGAATCAGCTGCATCACATTATCTCAAGCTTTACCAAAATAGGTAACTGAGCTTACCTAATCTGATTCAAAGGAAAAACGCTTTATTATCCCTAGCGGAGGATTCATAAACTAATGCTGTAGCTGTGATGTAGAGGCTCGTACCCAGTACCCTCCTATCTTGGGATGAACTCTAGCTTCATTTTTTTTAGTAAATGCCAAATATGTGGGTTTCCATTAGCAATCACTGAGTCTTGAAGACTAAAACGCTGCAAATCATTGCTCAGAGGTTTATTATTTTCTGTATAGATCACCTTTCTGTATAGATCATTGGTTCTCCATCAATAGCACCTACCACCATCTGTATTCTCCCTTGACCTTCCCTCTCAAATTTCAGCTTCCTGCGTTCAATAGGATTGAAAATGGCTTCCGAGCTCACTCAGCTGATCAGTGATCTGAAGAGTGAAGAAGATCTCCTCGAATGCTGGAGACGCCTGGAAGAGCACTTCCATTCAATAGGAGTAAAAATGGCTTTGGAGCTCACTCAGCTGATCAGTGATCTGAAGAGTGAAGAAGATCTCCTCGAATGCTGGAGACGCCTGGAAGAGCACTTCCATTCAATAGGAGTAAAAATGGCTTTGGAGCTCACTCAGCTGATCAGTGATCTGAAGAGTGAAGAAGATCTCCTTGAATGCTGGAGACGCCTGGAAGAGCACTTCCATTCAATAGGATTGAAAATGGCTTTAGAGCTCACTCAGATGATCAGTGATCTGAGGAGTGAAGAAGATCTCCTCTAATGCTGGAGACGCCTGGAAGAGCACTTCCATTCAATAGGATTGAAAATGGCTTCGGAGCTCACTCAGCTGATTAGTGATCTGAAGAGTGAAGAAGCCTTTGAGCAATGATTTGCAGCGTTTTTTACCCACCAACATTTTTTTTACCTACCAACTTTTTTTTACCTACCAGCTAGGTACTACCTACCACACCATACTGGCTTCACACCTTCACAATCAAGTTTATTAGAAAGAACTAAACGCTTCACACTCGATTGGAAAAATAGAAAGCTTCATATTGAAATTTGATTACTGGTTACGCAGAAGGCAAAACTGTATACAAATCGAAGAAATGAACAGCGATCGCATTTTAGTCCGATAAAATTTGAACGGAGATTAGACCTCTTTTGCGATTCACACTCATGATTCTGTTTTATTGAAGGAAAACCTTCAAGTACTCGTAGGGACCGAACGGTTTGTCCTACAGAGCTCCGGGTGGTCTCAAAAATTTTTAAAAATTCAATACTATTTAAAATTGGTGAAAAAACGATACCTTTATTTCGAAAGTTTTCGAGCTAGGGCACTCTTGAAAATTTCAACCCTTAATTTTCACCCCTTAGAAGTGACCTACATCAACCAAAAGCTTCCCAAAAGACCCCAAATGGAGCCCATATACCAAATTTGAACCAAATCGGTCCAGTGTTGCTAAGAAAAGTGCCGCGTACGGCGTACGGCGGACGGACGGAAATTTTTTTATTCGATTTTCGAATTCTACGTACCTTGAAACGTAAAACATCAAATTTTGAGGGGGGGTTAAAATTTTTTTTTCTTGCTCGATTCCAAAGGCTTATTATTGAAAATAATAAACCAAAAGACGCCGTACCGCCAAGAAAAGGAGTTGAAGGATGAAGCCACGTTGGAGATGACATGCACGTTTTTGCACATGAAATGAGTGCATACCTCAAAATTACACAACATTAATTAGTATTTTATTTTATTAGGTACTTAGCAACCTATCGTTTGGGTATCTCGAGAGTGCTTTGGTCAATTTCTGTTTGAGGTGGTTTGGTGTGTACAAAGAGTAAAATTTTCCTGTTTTCCTATACCTACTTGAGAATTATTGTTGTCATTTTTTTTTTTTTTTTTTTTTTTTAGAAAAATTGGAAGAAGATTTATTAGAGATGGCTAGAAATCATTGAAAAAGTTAAGTACAAAGATTTATTTTTATCTCTTATTTTTTGTTTTGATTTTTTCACTACGGATCACTTATCTAATTTTAGGTAAGTACCTTATTTCAAGTTACCAATCAATGTTTGATAATTCAAGTTAACCAATAAATTATGGAAAATAGAGGCAAACTGGTGTCTATGAATTTTCCTTCCTTTTCCAGTCAATTTGATCCATCAATCAATGAATCAGTCGTTGATGATGGTCATTGTTCATCGAAATAAGCGAAGGTATCTACCTACATGGGAATAAGCATAATGAAATACCTAGGTACTAGGTACCGTAGTATATATACCTAGTAGGTATATCGACTTAGCTTAGGTACTTAGCAGTCTTGCCAACTTAGCAGTCTGTTGAAGATACCCACCTCTGTACGATTGAAACCTCGTATTCAAGGTGAAACACCCAAAACACACGCAATGACGAGGTTTCAGGTGCTCTGGCACCATGGTGACACTAAGAATAATAATTCATCAAATTCTAGAGGTAGCGGCTTAGCCAATAGATGGTCCCAAAAAAATTTCAACAACATCCGACAAACTTAAATGAATCAACTCGTAATCTAAATCCAAAATAGCAAGAAATGGAGAAATCGTAAGCCAAAAATCCATCGTTATTTTCTACACTAAATATTAGGTAAGTAATGTAATAAATTAATATGTATAATGTGTGAAATGTTTCATATTAATCATAATAAGGTACTCATGTTAAGTTGAAGTGACTCACCATAGATTACGTTCAGTTGCTCAATAAGTTGTAAACACTAAGTTTTTATAATTACAAATTTTACTTATTAATAATAAATATCAACCGCAAATTATATTTGTCAAATTTCAAATAAATAATACGATAGTACTAGAGAGAAAAATTAAAATCGAAAGTCGGGCTACATATTTCCGAAATACTACGAGTGTTGTGAAGGAGGAGGTCGTAAACGAAATGACGTTATTTGTGAAGAAGCTGTGCCTATACGACCCCACAAGGATGACGCAAGGTTGCACCACAACAAACGAAGTGAGTTCGGAATCGGATATCCCCTCTGAGAGGTACTTCCTGGATGAAGGGAAGGGAGAGATGGCTCTGGTCGGCCGGTGTTCTCCAAGACCAAGAGCCTAGGGATGGGTATCGTTATACAAAAATCGATTTTCAGCCGATTTTGGTATATTATTTTCAATAATGAACCTTTGGAATCGACCAAGAAAAAAAATTGTTTAACCTCCCTTCAAAATTTGATGGTTTACGTTTCAAGGTACGTAGAATCCAAAAATCGAATAAAAATTTGGCCGTCCGTCCGCCATACGCGGCACTTTCCCCACTTAGCATTGACCGATTTTGATGAGATTTGGTATGTAGGCTCCTTCTGGGGTCTAGTTGTGCCCCGAAGATTTTGGTTGAGGTAGGTCACTTCTAAGGGTTTCAAAATCAATTTTGAAATTTTGAAAACACCCTAACTCAAAAAATTTTGACATAAAGGTATTGTTTTTCCTTCAATTTAAGATTCTACAGAATTTTTTGAGACCACCCGGAGCTCTGTAGGACAAACCGTTCGCTCACTACGAGAATTTAAAGTTTGGACGTACGATAAATCAGAAACAGGAGTGTGAATCGCAAAAGAGGCCTAATCTCCGTTCAAATTAAAGCTGACCGAAATTCGATCGATGTTTTTCTTCATTTTGGATAGTTTGTGGCTTTGCAGACGAGTGATCTATATAGAAAAATAAAAACTAATAAACCATTGTGTAATAATTTGCAGCGTTTTTTCTAATAAACTTGATTGTGTAGGTGTGGCAGTTAGTACCTACCAATAGTTGGTAGGTAAAAAAATGTTGGTAGGTAAAAAACGCTGCAAATAATTGCCTAAAGGTTTATTATTTTCTGTATAGATCACCCTTCTGTATAGATAACTGGTTCTCCATCAATAGCACCTACCACCATCTCCCTTCTCCCTTGACCTTCCCTCTAAAATTTCAGCTTCCTGCGTTCAATAGGATTGAAAATGGCTTCGGAGCTCACTCAGCTGATCAGTGCTCTTCCAGGCGTCTCCAGCATTCGAGAAGATCTTCTTCACTCTTCAGATCACTGATCAGCTGAGTGAGCTCCGAAGCCATTTTCAATCCTATTGAACGCAGGAAGCTGACATTTGAGAGGGAAGGTCAAGGGAGAATACAGATGGTGGTAGGTGCTATTGATGGAGAACCAGTGATCTACACAGAAGTGTAATCTATACAGAAAATAATGAACCTTTGGGCAATGATTTGCAGCGTTTTAAATCGGGGTCTATGAAATCGATACTCTAAAAAATCGAGTAACAAAAAATCGATTTTAAAATCGGCGTCATATTTACTTTTTTTTTAAAAAAGAAACGCGATTTTAAAAAAATACCTAATATGAGAAGCTGTGATCTTTGGCTCAGAACTTAATTAGTAGGTATAAACTCACCTAAGTGATTTCCTTATTATGTCTGTCAATGCTGAATACCAATACCTAAGTTACAGCTCAGTAATCACAGTTTTCTTTCATTAATAAAACATCATAAGTATCAAGATACATCAACCATCATAGTTATTTATGTTGTTGCACTCTGAACGGTGTTGGCAACAAATTAGCAAAAGGAAAAGGGTAGTTCCAAGCCAGTTCAGTGATAGGTAGTTCAATTTTACTTCGTCAGTTTTGTGAAGACTGGGGCTAGAAATTTCAACACTATTGTTTCCACATAAATAATATTTTCATATTATGAAAATATTATTTATGTGGAAACAATATTATCTTTATTAAAGAAAAAATGCTCAATTTTTCAAAAATCGGCATAAAAAATCAATTTTTAACAAAATCGGTCAACTCAAAATTGATTTTTTTTAAATACATTTTTGAAAAAAAAATCGAGTATCTATCAATACCTATCAATGCAAGAGCCCATGAGATTGGATTCCAGAGATCTACTAGAGTTTCCTGGAGTGTGACTGCTACACACGTCATTTCAATGAGGGAAATGTGAAATTGATGTATTTACACGTACAGTTTTCATAGCTTCCGAGTCTACCAAGGTAGCGGAAGCTTTGTTTTCACTTTTCAAGGTTGAAAAAAAAATGTTCTCCAAAATCGAAATTTCCACTCGCTTTTTACGTTTCATGCCTTCCTGAACAATTTTGGTTCCGTGTCTGTCTGTCTGTATGTGTGTCTGTCATGAAATCCTTGCAACAGCCATAACTTCTACATTTCCCATCTGATTTCGATGAAATTTTCAGAAATTATGCGAGTTGGGGTGGAGATGGGCCCCTATGGAAATCATGCCCCCCCCCCCCCCGTATTGAAAGTATTTTGTGCGCATGCTCAAACGTGAAATCCTTGTAACAACCATAACTTCCACATTTTCCAACAATATTCAGAGATTGTGCCGGTTGATGTATAGATGGTCCCCTATGAGGGTAGTGCAAGGTACTTAGAGATTGATGTTTTGAGATTAACTATGCATCGGATCATCTATACAATCGGGTTATGGATACGAGGAAGCTATGTGCCACACCCACTTGGCAGACGTTTTTGAGTTATGGTGGCTGTTTCAAAATTTCAAACCTTATTTTTCAACCCCTAGAAGTGAACTACATCAACCAAAATCTTCGGGGCACACTAGACCCCAAATGGAGCCTACATACCAAATTTCATCAAAATCGTTCAAGGCTTAGCATTGGAAAGGGCCGCGTACGGCGGACGGACGGCCAAATTTTTATTCGATTTTTGGATTCTACGTACCTTGAAACGTAAACCAACAAATTTTGAGGGGGGGTTAAAAAATCTTTTTCTTGGTCGATTCCTAAGGTTATCATTGAAAATGATAAAGCAAAAAGCAAAATACGAGTAAAACTGTTGATATTACAAATGAGTACAAATTAATGACCTGCTGTGCGAATATATCTTTGTTAATGAGGAAGGGCAAAAACTCACTTTTCAAATTTCAAAATACCATCTCAATTTTTATAACTTTGCATCTGTTATGAATGTGCTAACTCATTTCTCGAATTTGAACATCATTTTCTACTGCCTATTTTTCTTTTCAACTTAGTTTGTCCAAGTAACAATACAAGAATTGAGGGGGTTCCTAATTGTGGAAAGGTTTCCTCCTCAAACATGCATTGAGGAAGGGGTGTCTCCAATTTGCCTTTGAACTGTTGAATAAATATGAACCCTTTAATGTCCTCATAAAACACTGACAATGCAGCAACATTCACAATTGGTTCAAGGAATACTGTTTCGGCGGGAGGAGTTGCGTGGGAACCGTTCTGATTCCGTGGAAAATCTGTGGTGCTAAAGCGGTTTCTCTGTGGTGCGCCAAGTGTCTCTCATTCACGTTTTGGGGATATTCCGAGCATTGGTTGGAATCTTGGCACTTTCATCCCCCGAATGAAAACCCCTACGGGTTGGGAGATTATCCTAAAAATAATCTGAAATAACGAACTATAATAGTAAGAGAAACAAATGAAAGTACGACAAATTTTAAACTCAATTTCCCAAAACGATCCGAGATTTGGCTCTACGATGTGTCTCCTTCAGAGATTGTCATAATCATCCAAAATCGTGTGGAAGAGGAAACTCCCACCTACCCAGCAGACCCAAAAAACACGGGAGTGTATTTTCAAGTCTCTCGTAGATGTCATATTTCCTCCAATTCATTCTAATCAAAATTTACAGGGTTTGAAGAACACCCCCTCAAAATTTGTTGGTTTACGTTTCAAGGTACGTAGAATCCAAAAATCGAATAAAAACTTGGCCGTCAGTCCGCCGTACGCAGCACATTCCCCACTTGGCATTGACAGATTTTGATGAAATATGGTATGTAGGCTCCATTTGGGGTCTAGTTGTGCCCCGAAGATTTTGGTTGATGTAGGTCACCTCTAAGGGTTGAAAAATAAGGTTTGAAATTTTGAAAACGCCCTGAACCAAAAAATTTTGATATAAAGGTATTTTTTTTCCATCAATTTAAGATAGTATAGAATTTTGAGATTTTTTGAGACCAGGCGGAGCTCTGTAGGACAAACCGTTCGTTCCCTACGAGAATTTAAGGGTTGGAGTTACGATAAATCAGAAACACGAGTGTGAATCGCAAAAGAGGCCTAATCTCCGTTCAAATGTAAGCTGACCGAAATACGATCGATATTTTTCTTCAAGTTGGTTGGTGGTAACAATGACAAAGCCGTGTTCTTTGTAGATTTATATAGAAAATTAATAAACCTTTGTGTAGGTAGTAATTTGCAGCGTTTTTAATTTAGTAAAAATTTCATCGAAATTTTTTTCTCTTATTATTCGAATTTGGGTGCAAAACGTAGAAGAGATTGCTATTAAGTACAAGGTTTTCACGTTTGCGCAAGCGCAGTTTAATGCTTCTATTAATACCTACAGGGGAGATGATTTTCGTAGGGGACCGTCTACATGCCAACCTGCAGAGCCTGTAATTTCATCGAAATTAGCGAGAATTTCGTATAGTTATGCCCGGATTTCATGGCAGACACACAGACAGACACACGGAATTTGTTCAGCAAGGTCCAAAACGCAAAACAAGACTGAACTTTTTTTATTTTTAAGAAAAGTGAGGCCATTGCTTTAGTTTAGCTTAGTTACCTAAAAAAAATTGGCATTTTAAGTAAAGCAAAAAAAAGTGCTAGGTAAGACGAAAAAGTTTTTGCAGATTAGCTGTAGCATCGATTCCCGGATAGAAGTACTTATTGCTGATTTATTTGGGGACACTGTATACTACCTACCTACATTTCTAGCAGATAAGTGCATGTTGTGTACAAATCAGGCCGAGTTTGAGGAAAGATTTCCTGAATTACAGATAATTGTACTCAAATGTTGAGCTGTATTATATCATACGTAGCATAATAAAGCTAACGTACCTTAGTAAATGTTAATTCCAGAGATTTTACGGTACGAAGATAAGAACTGTCCTTACTATGTTTGCTCTAACTACACTAGCACCACAAAAATGCTACCTAGTTCCTTCATCTACGTATAGTTTATTAACCGAAAGAAGAATGTATTATCGTAATGACCGAGTTTAGATGTTTATCGAACATTATGAACGCTGAATCATTGAGGATGATCATCAAAGCTAACGAGCACACACCCAAGTACCCGCCCACCGAGAAGGTATACCTGTACCTACTTTGAAGTTTTCCTATGTCTAAATGAGAAGGTATGCATAGTTATGTACGAGGAAAATAGATAGGATGGAGAAAGAGGACAAGAGATCGATGTCGATCCTTCTAGCTATGTTGTTTGAACTTATCCCCTACTACAACTCTGGTAGAACAATAATTCTTGGATGGAAGTTCCCGAAACGTTCAAGGAGTGAACAACGGAATCTTACCAGTTTTAAGTGAAAATGAATGGAAAACAGAATAATCAGGTCATTAGTTAGCTAGGAGACAAGCGCTAACTCAACATCATACATAAACTATACTGATCTAGTTGTTGAATGTAATTTTGAATGGAATTTTCCTACTTACCAGGAAGTAGTGAAGAAGGTAGTTTCCTTGAAAATCCTATAGGATGAAACCTGAAATCGGTTGAGTCGAATACTGATGAGCAACTGTATCGGAAATCTCCAGTCTCTCTGTTCACAACACTAGCCCCTAGCCACCATGTTTTCGTTTACAAACTGAAATCTGAAAATAATCCCGGCCGCCCAGCGTAATGTCATGATTGGTTATCGCAAAAAGAGGGGATGGAGGGAAGACTTCCAACTCGCGACTGCCTCTCCGGGAGCCTCGGTCGGTCACTTTCGTTCCCCCTCGGTTCTCCTCGGGGTGACGCCTAGGTCGGCCATTTTCGTCTTCCATCGGGGTGGCGATCACCGAGGAACTCGCGGTTAAATTCGAATATATTTAGGACAGCGAACTGAGAGGTTCGAATAACGCTATATAGGATCCAACTATCAAGAAAACCTGGTCTAGCATCAGTGTAGTCTACCGAAACAGCACATTTCAAGGCGGGGGGGATTTCGTTCTGTTGGGTACTCCTCTGAGGAACAAGCAACTTGTCTCCTGTACTCTGTGAACAACAGTTACTGTTGTTTCAATATCTTTCTCCTAAACTAAGATTATAATAGGCAGTTTTATGTGAAGTAAACATTATTATGCTCCAAAAAAAACAATCGTTTCTGAACAACCTTTTTTACTTATTCCTGATACTAATCTGCCTGATTCATTTTAAAATGTGTTCTACCAGTGTCCATGGTGGTCCCATTTCATTTTGGTTAGCTGAAAGTGTCGAAAATGAGAGAAAATATTTGAAAATGTGGTTGCTGATTTTGGGAAGATTGGTCAGTGTTGACACAACTTCCACAGTAACTCTCCAATGCATCATTGATGGATTCTTTGTGTGAACTCAAATTAAAGGTAAGATTGTAAGCTTAGAATGAGATGCTACATAGGGGGTGTTCCAATAACCTAATGATGCTGCTGGGGGGGGGGGGGAGGAAAAAATTATATTGAGCTATCTGTGCAGAACCTACATAAGCCTCATCAAACGTGTTCATACATTCATGTTCAAATAGGTAAGATTGCCTACCAAATATTTCCTATTGGGTACCTACTTCCTGATAGAAGGTACTGAAAATTTGTTTTTCATTGCATAGGATCAACATTATTTTCTAACCATTTCCAAAGAGACTTTCTATTAACACGTTCAGTGCGTATGAATAAAACCAACCCACCCCACCAGGCGGATTGGTTTTTTTTCATAAATCTGACCGAAATGGTTCCAATATTAGTATCTTATAGGTAAATAATCTTAATAGTCGAATTTGATTAAATTTTGCTCATCACGCACCATGTGCGTGATACGCCTGGTGAGAAGGATCACAGATTTTCTGAGGAACGGCGCCGGCTTGGGTCTAATAGGAAAATCGTGTATTATAAGGTTCGTTTGGAAAATATCCATAGAAATAGAAACAAGAAATGTTGGTATCAGCATTTTTATTGGGTTGGTTCCATAAATATCTACTCCATCAGCAAAAATACACGTCATGGCTCATACCATAGGTAGGCCTATCCCTTACCTACCTTGTCGGAAGAAAATATGTATCAATGACTATATTTATGGTAATTATCAGTCCAATAATATATGTCTATCACATACAACAAAATATCAATCACAATCAAATTTCAATAAAGGAAATATAAATCGAAAGAATATATCAATACAGAAAATATGAATCTCAAAATATCAATCACAATCAATGTTCTTTTTCTCCTTAGCCAAGCGAGGGATTTTTCGTTCTGATTGTGCGTCATCAGACATCTAAAATACCAATACAAATAATACCGTGGGTAAAAAAATACTTGATAAAGAGAACTAATCATAAGCATCATACTGTACCAAAATGCGGGGCAAAATGTTAGGGAGAGAAAAGAAATCAGGGATGGTGCTCTACATATTGGTGCCAAAAACAACGTTTATTTAGTCACTGCCCGTTTGTAATCATGCATTATGAAGTAATTATTAATGTATTATTGATCTTACCTTGAATGAGAGAAGAAATAGCCACACGAGAACTCCAGAACGCACAACAATTGAAAGCAAAACTCCGATTTGGAGCGTCTGTAAAACACAGTATTTTCCGAGTGAAATACATCGCCAAACTGCAGACGGCGCATTCTATCGGTTGTTCATAGTACCTGCTCAGGGCGGATAAAAAAACAAAGACTTTTGCACCGGTCGTCGATTTCCAAGAAAAGTTTGAAATAGCAGCAAGTCATCACGCACCATGTGTGTGATACGCCTAGCTGACCCAACCAGATTCACGCACCGTATGCGTGATACGCACTGAACGTGTTAAAATAGTTCTAGCTTTCTACAGCTTGACAAAAACTTGGCGCTGTGCCTCTCCACTTAACGCCTACACCGTAAAAGAAAAAACATGGAACATGTTTTAGCCAAATTTAGTGCAGAACCTTTAGTCGTAGATAGGTATAATACAAAAGTTATATTATCCCTAGCAACATAATCTAAAATGCATTAAAAACAACTCGGCGCTTCGCATCACACTCCCAGCGTAACGTTTTTCAGGTAGTTACTCTAGAGCTAAAACATGTTCCATGTTTATGTAAGTTCAAAGCAAAATTTGTGAAGCTGATTACCTACACACCTTCTTTTGCCCTTGAAATCCCCATTTCTGAGTGAACAGTGCGTCGACCTCTTTCAATTCACTGAAATGTGAAGTATTATGTTGAGTCCTAGATCGCTCTATTTCCGTTTTCCTGTTGGTACCCAAGGGCATTTGGCTACATTGGTCGAAACAACGTCGACATTTTCGAATTTTACCGCGAGTTCTACAGTGACCACTATCCCGAAGAGAACCGGCGGAAATGGCCGGCATAGGCTCCCGGAAAGGCAATCTAGAGACACAAATGATGGGGATGGAAAGAGGGGGGGATGAGGTTATGAGTCCACAGAGTAGGAATTACGTTTAAAACCTTTTCAATGTGCGTGGCTGTCTGTGACATCATTTAGAAAGAGAAGGTAGAACAGACGTAGGGGAACAGAAATATCTTGACTTGCAGGGTTCTCTTGATTGTAGGGTTCTTTTTGGACAATTTATTGAAAATTCTGGTCGATACAATCCGTATAACTACCCTTTGAGTATAGAATGAGGAATTACACCATGTCGGAATTTCCTATTTTTGACGCCAAAATCGCATTTAGCACCTCTAAAAACCCCCTATGACAAACTTTCAGCCCGTACTTCCTAATTTACGAATAAACAAAACAGGGTAGAAAATATGAACTTTAAAAAAAACCGGGAGGATGACGTCAACCTGGAATAGTTCATATATGGCCGCTTGAAGCGCTGAGATCGTGAAATCTATAGCCCTCAGATGCAACATTCTACAAAACCAGTAAAAATCAAAAAACTGAAGACAAAAAAAAAAAAAAAAAAAAAAAAAACAAGATGGGGAAAATTAGGTTTTCCCTGTTTTTGTTTGATAACTTTCCTCTTAGACAACACAACTTTGCCGTACCATCGGGCAACAATGGGAGGAGACGGCAATCGAAACAGCCAATCAGCGAGCGTTTTTTTGAAATCATAAATTTTGATTGTCTCCCAAAACTAACAGGAGACTTATTTTCCGAAATCAACCCGATTTTCATCTATCCCACACCATAAACTATTCAGGAAAAATGCAAACAGAATTTGGCGAAATTCCCCATCATCTTGTTCCTATCTAAATAGGTTATTACCAACCCACTTATTTTCCTGTCATCAACTAATCGCTATTAGGTACCGACTGAGCTTGGTACCTACCTACCGTTTAAACCTTTATTTTCCTAGGTGTTGGGAAGCAACCTTCAATGGGGTATTTCAGTCAATTTTTTTTTTCAAAAGAGTATGGCTCAGGAATAACGGTAATGGGGTCTGATCGTCGAGAAAATGTTTTTAAAAAATCAGAGAAGCTAAGGAAAGTTGAAGATTTGAATGGTGTGACGTAGCTAGCCAACTGTCTTTGAAAAAAGTATCCATGCACAGAAACCCTTGGATACTACAAAACACTACTCACACACACGCGCGGCGTAGTTCTTGCCTAGTGTGTGTGCATTTATAGTGGCCCGCCTTTTTCAAACCTGTGATCTCTTTAATTAATTTTTCTACCACATAATATGTGGTAATATTATTACAGTATCATTGGGCTTAAAGTTGTAGTATATAGGTTTTCAAGGGTGCTGAATCCAAATTTGAGGTCAAAAACCTGAATTTCCGACCCATCGAAATACCCCATTCCCTTGTACACTGTTTTGCTGCCTGCAAACAACCAAGTTTAAACCTTCATTTTCCTAGGTGTTGCGAAGCAACCTTCTAACCCATCAACTCTTTGTTAACCAATGTCCGTAGGGTTACTAAAACGGATTTGAACGTTATTATTTATCTCTTTGAAGAATGTAGTCCTGCTCCAACCCTGTCTGATTGCATACGAACGCCTTTCCTCCTGAGGGACGTAAGGCATGTATGTATACAAAATTAGTGATGACAGCTCGAGTCGTTCGATCAGCAAACCCAGCTCAGGTTATTATATCAGTGACCCCTTCTCAAAAAAATGAGTACCAACCATTATTCTTCCATTTTCGAAGTGTAGTCCTCTAGACCATAACTGCTAAGTGTTTAAATATTTGAATGCCACATTAATAATAAAAGAACTAATCCAGCAATCTCCAACAAAGTCTCCCATTGGACAGAGTATGCTCTCTTCAATTTTGAATATTTCCATCGAAAATACCACCAACTGTAAGTTCCTAATAATCGATTAAATAATTAAAACAGAGGAATTAGGAAAATATTAAGAAGCCAGGCTCCACTCGTTAAATTAACATACCTTTAATGTAATGCTTCACACCGGATAACTAAAAGTTTTAAATGTTCGAAAAAAGTAATCCACAAAATATAGACCAAATTCAGGCAGAGAAATTGAAAACATAGAAAACAATTTGAGGAAATTATCAAATACCTACATTAATTATAATCTACATAACCTGACTAAACAAAAGAAATAAGATAAAATACTAAAATAAATGTCCAAGAGTTAATTTAAGTCAAATAACACACATAAGAGTTTACCAAGGTCTAAAAAATGAAATTATGAAATACGAAAGGAAAATCACATTATACTCCTACATCTAAGTGTTCATAATTAAGCAATGCTTACATTTTCATAACGAGTAGGTATACATATTGTTTTTCAAATTGATCAATCTTTATTAACAGGTGAGGGAAAGGGTGTTTAAATCAAAAGAAAATGGAATGATAATAACAATTTTAGTTAGGGTAGGTAATTATCTTAAAAAATGTATTTTTTTTGTATTTTTCAATCAATTTTTTTTATTTTTTTTTTGTTAAATAATTTTCTTGGGTTAATAATTCGAGTGGAAATTATAGGGTGCTTAAATATTGAACCGCTTCAAACAAAAAATCAAGAGGTTGATGTGGAGGGGAGGTGGGGTGGAGGTCCGTAGAGGAGACTGGTGGTGGGGGAGTGAACTACTCGACGGCGTATCTCATGTAAAGATTGATGGTGTCCATCGAGTTCGGGATGAGAGCGTGGCCTGGCGGCAGAACGGAGAAGCCGAGGTACATGAAGGTCCTTACTAGTTGAGCTGTGGAACGAAATGAGAGCAATGGTTAAACAATCGGAAAGCCTGAGGGGCCATTCTGTGGTTTTTATTCAAGAGGGAGATTCATGTCACTGTTTTCAGCACTTTGGATTCCTTTGCCAATAAGCACACCACCAATATTTAGGTGTGGTACCAACTGGAGATGGGTATCGACCAAGGTGAGAGTGTTACATACTTCTACTGTAGCCATATTGTAGGTCTATGTGGAGAAGGAAGCAGAAAGAACCCAGTTCTCTTATATCATCCACTTTACTCAGGAAGGATGGAAGATAGAGTAGGTATGACTGCAGATTATTGAACATAGGCTTGAAAAAGAGGCCATTACTTGCCCCGAAAGCGCTTGCCTGAGTTAAGTTAATGATGAAAGAGAACTGGGTCCTTTCTGGTGCCTTCTCCACATAGACCGACAAGAGAGAGTTCCTAGGAGTAGTGATGATTCGATGTAGGTACCTTTCGATGCGATATTTAACATCGAAATAATATCGGAAGACAGTATCGATATCGATAAAATATCGGAAGAAAAATATCGATAGAATATCGAAACAAAAATATTGATGTAACATTGTAACTGATTTTTTTTTCATCAATATCAGTGATATCGATAGAATATCGAAAGAAAAATACTGATTTCACTGATATCGAATATGTTTTTGCATTTTTTTATAACGAAAATAGGTATAGATGTGACATTGTCACTGACATCGAATGTTTTTGCATCTTTTTTTCATCAATATCAGTGATATTGATAGAATATCGAAAGAAGAATATCGATTTCACTAATATCGAATATGTTTTTGCATAAATTTATCGATTAGGAGAAATTGATATATTACAGTGGGAAGGAATATAACGATTACTACCGATAATGTTTTTCTTTCGATATCAATATTTTCCTTTCGATATTCGATAATATCGCAAGAAAAATATCGATACAAATATCGGAAATATCGAAACAAAATATCAATAACAATAAATATCGAAAGTATCGAATCGTCACTACCTAGGAGATACCGACCCTAAAGATACGAATTGTAGTATTTACTGTACCTAGAGCGGCCGAAGTGGAGGCTAACCAAAAATGGAGGCGATACAGACTCTAGCTTATCACAACTCTTATCTATTAGTTGTACATCTGCACCTCCAAGTCACGTTCACGTAATTTTAACTGTTCCGTCACGTCAACAATCTCTTTAGGAAAGTTGACTATTGGAAAAGAAATTCTAATTTGTTGCTGTACCTACTATGATAACTTTATCCAGAATGTCTGAGTTGGACAACTTTTTCCTACTATACAGGGTGGTCCTTAATGAACGTACCACCCTTTCAATTTCGTTGGTTGTGGAGAAATCAAAAAACTTATCGACGTAACTCCCCTTATTTTTTTGTAAAGAACTCAGGAAAAATACTTTTGCGCAAAAAAATTGCGCGCAATTGTGCGCAATTGACACTAACTTTGTTTTTTCAAATACGAACCACCATTTTTTATTGCAGATTCAGATTCTACGTCAAATTTCATGAGAAATTCATACCTGAATCAATTTTTTTCATTGCGTGCAACTGGTACTTTTCACGCGCAAAGTGACCTGGGTGCGCAAAAGTGAGTTTTTTTACCCCAAGTGTGGCACATTTTTTTTCATTATTTTTGACGCAGAATCACGTGGTGAGGTCCTTTCTTCGATTTCATCGTTATTTTTCCAAATTTAGAAGGAAAAATAATGTTTTTGGACTTTATTTTTCCTCCCCCTTTCGCGACACGTGCTGGGGACCGGCTATGGCAGGATTAAAAATAAATGCCTCACTTCTAAATTAGAAAACAAAATATTGGAAAGTAGATAGGTACTTACCTACTTTAATGTAAAAAAAAAGAAAAAAAGCTTCTCATCTCAAAAATTAAAAAAAAAATGAAAATTAAAAGTTACAAAATCTCCGAAAAAGTAGTAATAAAAAACTAAGATAGTGATAATCAAATTAAAAAATCACAGCAACTGCTCGAAATCACCTCTTTTTGCCTGCAGACATGTAACAAGTAACTTTTAATTTTTTTAAAGGTTTTTAGCTTTTTGATTTTTTTTTTTTACATTAAAGTAGTAAAGTAGTTCCTACGTATTTAGAGGAGAGCAATTTATTTTTAATCCTGCCATAGCCGGTCCCCAGCCCGTGTCGTGAAAGGGTGAGGGAAAATAAAGTCCAAAAACATAATTTTTCCTTCTAAATTTGGAAAAATAACGAAGAAATCGAAGAAAGGACCTCACCACGTGATTCTGCGTCAAATATAATGAAAAAAAATGTGCCACACTTGGGGTTAAAAAAAATCACTTTTGCGCACCCTGGTCACTTTGCGCGCGAAAAGTACCAGTTGCACGCAATGAAAAAAATCGATTCAGGTATGAATTTCTCATGAAATTTGACGTAGAATCTGAATCTGCAATAAAAAATGGGGGTTCGTATTTGAAAAAACAAAGTTAGTGTCAATTGCGCACAATTGCGCGCAATTTTTTGCGCAAAAGTATTTTTCCTGAATTCTTTACAAAAAAATAAGGGGAGTTACTTCGACAAGTTTTTTGATTTCTCCACAACCAACGAAATTGAAAGGGTGGTACGTTCATTAAGGACCACCCTGTATATGAACTTTTATTAGTGTTAGGACCTTCCCGTCCAAAGTGGGCAGTCGGTCCAAAGAGAAAGTAGTCCCTTTTTACCAACAAAGTAGTTCCCTAAGAATGAACCAAATTAGATAATCTCGTACATTCAATGGGTTATTGCATTCAGAACTAATAGGCTAGATACTAGAATAGAACTAGTAGACCAAGCACGATCATAATTATTCATAATTAAGAACAACATAGATCATGAACACACAGGGCAGATCAAGACGGCTGAGGCGAAAGATACCCCTCCGTGGTCCCAATGCCTCGGCCATACCTAGAAAGAACTACCTACGAACTACTAGTGTTGTTTATTTAGCTCTCATTCCCGATGTAAACAATTAGTTTGGACTGTCATTTGGAGCATTTTAATTTTGAGTTGAGTGTCAAACCCAAATTAAACTGAGAATAACACATAGAGAAGAAAAAAGAGGAAATGAAAATCCAATTCACATGTATGTATTGGTTGATGGGAAGGAAGTCACGTCTCTGTCTCTCTCTCTCTCTCCACAATAAACTGGAAAACTTTGGGAGTCGATTTTAAAACTAATTTAAGAAAGAAAATGTCTCTTAGCAATTTTGTTTTAACCCCTTGTTTTTCCAAGTTTTTTCAATTTCAAGATTTTCATCAGGGACGAGTCTCTCAACTTTTCGAGGTGCTAAGCATAAGACTAGATAGACTAGTCAATATACAGGTAATTTAAATTAACATAACTTACGACGATCAGGACGATCTTTCTTCAGACACACGATGATGTCGGTACAGTGCAGTACTTCCTCCGCGTATTCCAGTAGGGTGATGAATCTGTCAACAGAATTGATAAAACTTAGCAACGACAAATACATCAATAAATTAAATGTAAAATATTGTATGAGGTAAGTAAATAAGTTGTGCAGAAAATGTACACAAGATGGTCCCAACATAACATATTTAAAATTTCCTGATTTTCCTTAACCTTCCGTCAGTCGCACCTGCGGTGTCTACACCGCACTCAAAAGAAAACGCTTGCCCTTTGACCAAATTTCAGAAAATTACCCCCCCCCCCCCCCTCTGTACTTTTCGTTTAGAATCCCTTCCCCTAATAGGATACGAGTCGCGACCTTGTGAGTGACCTAAAAGTTGCTACTCAGTTTTGCTTCAGGCGTCGTTGAGTGAGGAGCGCTGAGTACCTAGATGATTGTACAGCTGCGCAACGAGGCTTTCTGAGGTTTCATCGTTTTGTTTAAGTTTACTTATTATACCCAATATTTTGCAATTGTATGAATAAAAATGTTAACTGAAGCAAGCGTACCTCAATTCATTGTCTCTCAGATTGTCAAGAATAACTGCGATGTAAACACAGCAGCGCAACGTACTTTGTGTGTGGGAAGGCACAACCGACTCAAGGTTAAAACCAATAATGATTTCCCTGCTCTATAACTCCTTACAAAATTTGAACAACCCTACGTTTTTGATATTTCAATGCTGAAGTTTTCTGATCTGATTTTTTCTTTTTTTTTTATAACTGAAGGACACCTTAAAAAAAATAACCGGTGTCGTATTAAATCACCTAGTTACTCAAGATACAGGTACTTACGCCTCTCTAGACCCGTCAGGAAGGAGAGTTTGCGGTACTTGGATGTACAGTTTTGAGCCAATAAGTACTGTTTCCCAAACTGCTTCCGTCTTTGTCGTGAGGCGCAACTCAAATGTGATCCTCTTAGACCCTCCTCCGTAGGCCTCCCCCAACTCAACCTCCTAAAAAAACAAAATAAAATTATGCAATATGGAAGAAAACTATGATAATAACGCATGCAAACTATCATTATTGAGTATAGTTACAACACTAAATCGAACGCCTCGTAGAATAATGTAACATTTTTTCAAAACCTTAAATTATGAGAAATATTTGCTATTTTCAATTAAGGGGGGTCTAGTTGGTCGCCGATAGTTCCTTGTTCCGGGTTAGTATTTCCCTAAATCGTAGGGGCAAAAACTTTAAAATGTCTAGCTATTACAATTTTTAAGGATTTTTAAACATTCATTAGTGCATGGGCCTAGGGAATTGAAAAACTGAAAGATTGCCCCTGGAATCATCGAAATCGAATAATAATTTGCAGAGAAAAATGGGGAAAACCGTTTATTCCGTTGTTTTTCCGATTTTTCGCCGGCAATTATTGTTCAATTTTGATGACTCCAGCGACAATTTTTCCGTTTTTCAATTCCCAAGGCCCATGCACTAAATTTCTAAAATCCATGAAAATTTCAAATTTAGCTACAATTTTCAAGTGTTTGCCCCAGCAGTTTAGGGAAATACTAACCCGGAACGAGGAACGAACGGCGACCGACTAAGACCCCCTTAAGTACTTCCTAATTTACTACTATTTCTCCTATCAACTCCATTATTCGATTCATGTCTTCCCGACAACCTTTCTTCAGATCAAACAAAGAAAAAACCAAGATTTTGCCATTAATCGTTTTGAATAACTCTAATTTTTTGTACTTGTTACTGTGTTTTTCAATATTTCTAATTGTATGAAAAATCATCTTAGAAAACTTTGTAACAAGTACATAAAACAGTAAACAACTTCAGGAGAAAACTCGTTTGAATTTTGAAGATTTTCGGATATTGAGAATCTGCATTGAAAAAGTGGTAGGAAGTTTTTGTTTTTCCCTTCAATGGAATACAGATATATCTGCTATCTGGCGGCAAACGATGCAATCTAGGCATGATATTATTCTTCAGGGGATGAACTTCAGACTAATACCAAACTGAAAATTACCTAAAATTGATATGTTACAGTATTCTACAAGTGCGGGACAGAAAACTCCAAAACTGCAACGAATACTGATCTCATCTTAGAACTTTATTATGCTAAATCTCTAAATAACTTTATTATGTTGAATCTCATCTTAGAACTCTATTATGTCAACAACAGCGACGTGAAGTAAACATTTGTAGACGGGAGTTTTTGATTTCTATCAAACCTAGTCCTAAAATGGGTAATTGACAATACGGACCGTTGTTCATATTCTGGTGTACCATCCGAGACACAAAAATGTAAATACTTTTAATTAAAAATCGTGGGCTCAATTTTGAGAATTACAGGAGAGCCTGTGGCTGCCTGTTTACAGGCCTGCCACAGAAACTCTGCACCCTTGTGGCTCTCCCTGGGTAGCGGATCAGTGAACTAACAATCGAGTCCACCTTCACAAGAAAATTGGTGTGGTGCAAAATTGTATGTTAGAGTGATGGCTGCACTGCGAACAAAATGAACAGTTGAAAATTGAAATTTCAAGCTGCAGTAGGAGGAAAATTATGTCATTTTGAGGAAAGAGAAATTTCCGAAAAAATACTATTTGCTTGATGATAAGAGATAAGTAGTTGCAGAAGAGAAGATGCAAAAGGAATGCAGAGTTTCTGTGACAGACCAGTAATTACTTCCAGATTTCATGTAGTTTGAATCCTGTATGGGAAGGCGATTACACGAACTAGTGTCCTACGTGATAACGAAACTTCAATGCATTTCTTCAAACTACTATTGATTGACTAGGTGATACAAGCATGAAAGGCAACCTAGAGATACGATTGAAGTTCGCTATGATTCAACGACCTCGTGACTGATGGAGCTTTTTGACAACAATCGACATGCGTTTTAGTAGACAGGCGAGTCATCGCGCAATCAGTTCGTACCGCTCGCAATCACAAAAACGAAAAAAATTCGAACCTTTCAGAAACACTGTGAGATATTAGTACATTATATTAATTGACCAGATAAAATGGGAAAAAAAACCGACTGGCGTGTCCTCGAACGTCCTAAGCAGCACAAGACACCAATTATCTTGTTTTTGAAATATCGAGGTATGTAGGGGGGGGGGGGGGTCATAGAAAGAGCACAGAGGTTGGAAATCCACTCCTACTTTCTCCTAGAATTTGGATTTGGCTTTCTAAAAAATTTCAAGTACCAACTTTTGGAACTTATAAAAACGGAGTTGAGTAGAACGTTGTATATTTCCACGAAAATAATGATCATGTAACTCATTATTTTCGTGGAAAAAGATAACGTTCTACTCAACTCCGTTTACATAAAAATGGTTTTCCACAATCTCATCGCGAGTGATTTTATTCGTTTTGGAACCTAGATGGAAATCGTGGGGTGACGAGGTGTTATCTTTCAACTAATTTCAAGACTCTTAGGCCTCGTCCTACGTGGACGACCAAAGAGTGCGATCGAGCGACCCGCGAGTGTGAGCGACCTCAAGTCGCGCGCGCGCGCCGCTATAGTGTTCACAGTAGGCGTCCACAAAACGCGTCTGAAATCCTTCCTTGCGAGGTTATCTTTGCTTCGTCCTGAGTTGTAAAATCTTTCTCTACTTGTACATTTTCTGTTTTTCGCGATAGTATGAATGGCATATTTTATTCGAATAATGTAGCATTGGTTTATTAACTTACGGCAACTAATTCGTTGAGAAGGACGCTAATTTCGGCAATTTTGGTTTATTATTTTCAATAATAAGCCTTTGGAATCGAGCAAGAAAAAAAAAATTTTAACCCCCCCTCAAAATTTGATGTTTTACGTTTCAAGGTACGTAGAATACGAAAATCGAATAAAAAAATTTCCGTCCGTCCGCCGTACGCGGCACTTTTCTTAGCAACACTGGACCGATTTGGTTCAAATTTGGTATATGGGCTCCATTTGGGGTCTAGTTGTGCCGCGAAGCTTTTGGTTGATGTAGGTCACTTCTAAGGGGTGAAAATTAAGGGTTGAAATTTTCAAGAGTGCCCTAGCTCGAAAACTCTCGAAATAAAGGTATCGTTTTTTCACCAATTTTAAATAGTATTGAATTTTTAAAAATTTTTGAGACCACCCGGAGCTCTGTAGGACAAACCGTTCGGTCCCTACGAGTACTTGAAGGTTTTCCTTCGATAAAACAGAATCATGAGTGTGAATCGCAAAAGAGGTCTAATCTCCATTCAAATTTTATTGGACTAAAATGCGATTGCTGTTAATTTATTCGATTTGTATACAGTTTTGCCTTCTGCGCAACCAGTAATCAAATTTCCATATGAAGCTTTCTATTTTTCCAATCGAGTGTGAAGCGTTTAGTTCTTTCTAATAAACTTGATTGTGAAGGTGTGAAGCCAGTATGGTGTGGTAGGTAGTACCTAGCTGGTAGGTAAAAAAAGTTGGTAGGTAAAAAAATGTTGGTGGGTAAAAAACGCTGCAAATCATTGCTCAAAGGCTTCTTCACTCTTCAGATCACTGATCAGCTGAGTGAGCTCCGAAGCCATTTTCAATCCTATTGAATGGATGTGCTCTTCCAGGCGTCTCCAGCATTCGAGGAGATCTTCTTCACTCCTCAGATCACTGATCAGCTGAGTGAGCTCCAAAGCTATTTTCAATCCTATTGAACGCAGGAAGCTGAAATTTGAGAGGGAAGGTCAAGGGAGAATACAGATGGTGGTAGGTGCTATTGATGGAGAACCAGTGATCTATACAGAAGGGTGATCTATACAGAAAATAATAAACCTTTGATCAATGATTTGCAGCGTTTTCAATGAGGGAACCAAGCGGTGAATTTTAATCTTTCAAACACGAATTTCTCCCCTAAATTTGATTTCAAAAATGTTCGATTGTAAAGGGATCAGTTTTTACAGTAGAGATACTAGTATAGAAAAACAACCCAGAAATTAAGCACAGCCGATGTAAAACTTGCGGACCTACCCGCATGCTCAGGCAGCTTTTTCACCAAATCAAAAGAAGTTGGGTTCGACACTTGGGAAAGAGAAAATTTAACGCCGTTTCCTTGAAGAACAACTGATCACATTATCTGATACACTCTTTGTATTCAATTCTATTTATTTTGGTCCACAGCGGGTTTCTTCAATTTTGGATTATACCTAGGTCGAATGTCTTGAAACCTACACCAAAACATATAATCTCAAGATGGGTTACAAATAAAATGTGTCTTTCTATTCAACTCCAAACGGTATATTTATTGAATATACATTATTATTTAGATTTTAAGTAGGTTGCAAAATTTACTTACAGTAGATTAGCTCAACTTTTTGCTAAAAATTGTGTATTAAATTCCCACCTTTGTATTTCAAAATAGTATTGTTTTCCTGTACACCAGAAAATGTCTTCTTGTACACTTTACTTCTTTCCACAACGTTTCCCTTTTTTGAATTTCGCTGATAAGAAGCTCGCTATAAATAATTATTACAGCCATTTCCAGGGAAAACATGAGTGGAACACGGACACAAACGAAACAGTAAACTGGAAAATGATAACCTCCTGCCAAAGCGACCAGGCGGGCGCGCGACCAGAAACAAACTATTTTGAGAAATCAAACCCGGGCCCCTAGGGCCTCTTTTGCGATTCACACTCGTGTTTCTGATTTATCCTACGTCCAAACTTTAAATTCTCGTAGTGAGCGAACGGTTTGTCCTACAGAGCTCCGGGTGGTCTCAAAAAATTCTAAAAATTCTATAGAATCTTAAATTGAAGGAAAAACAATACCTTTATATCAGAATTTTTTGAGTTAGGGCGTTTCAAAAATTCAAAATTGATTTTGAAACCCTTAGAAGTGACCTACATCAACCAAAATCTACGGGGCACAACTAGACCCCAAATAGAGCCTACATACCACATTTCATCAAAATCGGTCAATGCTAAGTGGCAAAAGTGCCGCGTACGGCGGACGGACGGCCAAATTTTTATTCGTTTTTTGGATTCTACGTACCTTGAAACGTAAACCATCAAATTTTGAGGGGGTGTTAAACAATATTTTATCCTTATTATTGAAAATAATAAACCAAAAGGCCCCAAAAAGTGACCGGATTCACATGCTGTGCGCTCTGGCGTACAACTCCCAGATAGTACCTCAGAACGACAAGAGTTAAACGTCCACTCAAATAATGTGATTCAAATAACGAAACTAACTTGATATAGAAACTAAATAAGAGAGGATGAAGACTAATAGTGCTTGATAAACTAATAAATAGAATCGGATTCTAAAAAGAGTGAGTAAAACTGCTTCTTTTTGTCACATCTGGGTGTTTTCTCTTCCACAGTTGCACACTCGTGTGTTCAACCACGTAAGCTACAGTTTCATTTGCGCTTCCAGAGGCAGCGCTACCTCAGAGGGGCACGGCTCCTCCTATGAAGTCAGATTGGATAGAAAAGCCATTACGTTGCAACCCCATGCCCCCATAAACATATTGCCGCTACTTTTAAAATTTCCATTTCCATCTTCCTTGAATTCTCTTAATTTTTTGGGTGCTTTTTCGAGCAGCATGCTATGGTTTTCCTCCATAACAGTAAATCCTCTTTCAAAAAAAAAAAGTGAGACCAATTCCCCTTAATGATATGAAGATAATAATGATTATGCCTAATGATTGTCCATTGCTTACTTGTGGTTTGATAAGCGGTGTCCATGTGCCTTGAGGAACATCAGGAGCACCACAGAGGCCCAGTACCGAGCTGGACCTTGTAGTGAGCTCCACGCTCCTCCTCCTCTACGATTCCGGCCCTGTAACAAATGATATCAACATTATAATTTTGTGAACAGCCAAAGAAATTAAATTCCATTTTGGAGGGTTTCTGAATTAATTTATTATAGGAGTATCAAGGGTTTCAAGAAGATGAAGTACGTGTGATTAGAGAACAGATGAGCCTTGTTGGATGCCCTGCATAAATATTTTAATGTAGTAAGAAGGAGGTGAAATGTATTTAGAATGTTCAAAACAGGTAGGTAATAAAGAAAAATACTGAGGGTATGAATCCCACAACGCAAAAATCATGTGCGAGGATTCACTGTTGTGACCAGCTACCTCTTCGCATTTCTGCCGTTTCATTTCCTTAGCTCAGTGGTAGAGAGCTCGAATCAGGATTGTCTAGTTTAGTCGGAAGTCTGGAAATCGATTCCTAGTCGAGGGAAGTTAATTTTTAATGACATAACGGGGCAGTCAGTACGGACCCGAAATGGCTCCTCAGCATTCTATGAGGACAATATTGTTATGTCATCAAAAAAGCTCCCCCAAGACCCGAGTCGGGCAGCTGCCGATTCGGACAAACAGCTGAGGTAAGCGTATTCCCCACCCCGTTCAATAAGGAATAACAACAAATTCCGAAGCCAGTCAAAAATAGAGCATTCTCACTGGGTTGTAAAACGCCGTCAAAATACCCCTCACCGCCTTGACAAAAGGTAACTGAGTACCTAAGATTTCCTTAGCGGCGGAGAGAAATGGAAATTTCTGTCCATTCACTTCCTTGACTCAGTGGTAGAGAGCTCGACTCAAGATTTTAAATTAATATAGTATAATCGGAAAGATTGGAGATCGATCTCCGGTCGAGGGAAGTTAATTTTTGTTGATACAACACACTTGCTGCCCATTTCCAGAAACATTTATAACGAGCTAATCCATTTTTCGGTTTCAAAAGACGAGGAAAGTAGTGTGCCTCGAACCAGATGTTGGTATAAGTGCATTGATCTCTTCCCTCAATTCCTGACGTGATATGGGAGTCGTCACTTCATCCAAAATACAATGACAAGCTGACTATAACCTCACTATAAACGAGTTTTATGAGTGCTCGATCCTTATCATAAAAAGCAGCCGGAGTTCTGAGAGAACAATAAATGGAGCCGTTGCACAACAAGAAAATTTTCCGTGACGAAAAAACTTCGGAGCTGGCCCATCGTCAAATGGCGTTTCGGATCACGGTTATCTGGTTGGTACGAGATTAGCCTCTCAGGCCACGAAAAGAGATGTTGAACGAAGTTCTGATAACGAATCGATTAAATTATTCTCTTCGCGTTTTCTATCATAAGTAGAAGTTTAAAAATAATGGTGGTAGGTATAAGAAGCCAAAAATAATAGATGAATTAAGATATCATGAATGAGTAAATGAACCTAATTGTATCGCAATATTGGAAGAAAAAATAATAATAAAAATAAATAAATGAAAAAAAAAATCAAATTTAGTATTTTTAGGTTGAAACTTGGCTTTTTACTAGGTTCATCAACTATGATCCTAAATGACGTTCCCTGAAAACACTTATTCGTCATTGCCGAGCTTTAGTTGATTACATCTTTTTCAGGGTTTGAAGGGAATAGATAGAGCAGCCAATGGATCGCAAAAGGAAAAACTATATGGGCTTTATGGATGATATTAGTGAATAATGAGAAAAGGGAGTGACAAAAACTAATCAGTCACCATAAAGACCTTAAATGCGGTCTGAAGAAACAACGAGAATACAGAAGCAGAAGCCTAAATACCCAGAAAATATGCAGCAGCCGTAGTCACACTAGAAAGTCAGTCTGCATTTATGAAATTTTTCTAAGTTTCAACTTACTGGTTAAGACAGACCGTTTTTCTGGGTCTCTACCCAGAAAAACGGTCTGTCTTAACCAGTATAAGGTTACTACGAAACCTTTGGTAATGGAAGAGAACACGTCCATTTGCTGAGTAGAGACACATGAAAGAGTGAGGGACGAGACAGTTGATGTCTGGCTTCAGGATGGACTCGATGTACGATTCTACACAGTAACTTCTCTCAGTCTTCCACGAATAAGTCTTCACAAGACGATGGAACATGGATGAACCTGGGAGCAACAGTGACACTATGTGGCTGTGTCCATTCACCTAAATTCTTTTCTACTGTAAGCTTTCAGGTGAAGCTAACTCATCGATTTCTTGAAGTAGTCATGCTACGGGGATCACGCACTTCGCCAAAACCGCTTTTGCAGACAGTAGATGACCAACCACAAATAATGATAAATAATGATGATACGATAAATAATGATTGTACGATCGAAATAAAATCAAGAAGCCTGGCTGCTAATCGATGCTATTTTGGACTATTGCCGCTCCTGAAATCCCGAGTACTCTCGAGGAGGGTTAAACTCACCTTGTACAAGGCGCTGCTTCGCCCCGTCCTGACATATGCTTCAGAAACGTGGGTCTTGACAAAGCAATCTGAGAATGCCCTTAGAATTTTTGAGAGAAAAATCCTTTGGAGAATACTGGGCCCTGTGTTCGACGATAGACAATGGAGGCGGCGCCATAATGAAGAGCTCTAAAAACTGTACGATGATTTTGACGTTGTCAAATTCGTGAAGTTGGGGAGATTAAGGTGGGCCAGCCATATTCTCCGAATGGATGATAACGATCCGGCTAAGCAGCTCCTGTTAACTCGCCCGAATGGTACAAGGAAGAGAGGAAGGCCACGATTAAGATGGAGTGACAATTTAGAAGAAGACACAGCACAGCTCGGGTGCTACGACTGGATGACAACGGCACAAGATCGTTCAAGCTGGAAAGATGTCCTAGAGGAGGCCAAGGCCCACCCTGGGCTGTAGCGCCATTTAGTTAGTTAGTTAGTTAGATGACCAACCACGCTGTAGGAAACCACCTGAAGTCATGACGAAAATTGATTTGTACTTCCTGAATTGGAGAAATCTGGACATTTCTGGAATTTAGGTGGTTGTGACCATTCACGACACATTCTTTCCTACAGTAAGCTTTCGGATGAAGCTAACTCATCGATTTCTTGAAGTAGTCATGCTACGGGGATGCACTCGTCCAAAACCGCTTTTGCAGACAGTAGATCACCAATCACGCTCTAGGAAACCACCTGAAGGACCGTTGACCAGCTCAGATGCCGAATTGAAAAAAGAGTCATGTCGAAAATTGACTTGTTCTTCCTGAATTGGAGAAATATGGACATTGGAATGCTCGGTTGAATAACAACGTGGCATTTAAAACCAATATATCATTCAAATCGGTGAATTGTAAAATTCATTCAATTCTAATTCAATCAAAAAGAACAACAACTAAAGACATTGAAAGATCTCCACAACTTCGTGTTTTTGTTGCTATCGCATTCTAAGCATTATAATAAAGTCTCCCAGGTTGTAATGCGACGTTAAATAACCTCTCTAAACGATATAGTAGCAGATATTAGTTATTTGTATGAGAAATGCACGTGTCCACAAACACTATTGTCATATTACCTGTTAATTAGATGGTTGCGAGTAAACATTGTTTGCAAGTGGGTGAATCAATTCACTGACTTGAAAAATCGATAGCTTGTAGAGTACAATAAACTAATGTCCTATAGGTTAAGTGCGCAGAACGTTCCCACTGCTGGTATGAAGGGACTGACCACGAGACAACTACCACCAACTCAGGGAGATGGAGTCAGTTGATGTAAGAGTCCCACCTCGACAATTAGACGTACGGTGGACCGGAAGACCCTTTCAAAGTTGATGGAGAGTAGCCCTCAGCCCTACATAGCAACTCGATGGTCCTGAGCGGCTCACTTCTTCACGTACACGGGTAACTACAGCCTTGGGAATTCATTTTCGGTTGGCTGGTAGGAAGCGAATAAAATGCAGCGAACTCGAGTGGACCATTTCATCCGGACGTACGAGAAGGAACATTCGATTGGAACCTGAATATTGATGATTGACCTCGGGGAATAGGTGAATAGGATATCAACCGCCAATATCCTAAACTACGAGTGTCCCTAGTCTTCCAACTCTGTCACTACCGCTCAATACACAAGACACGTTATTCATCTCAACCCAAGTAAACCGACTAAGGTGAGCGACTTCACCCGATATTTGACCATAAAAATGGTCTTGTTATAAAGTAAAACTTCTGGAACTAAGGCTTTAATTCGCTAAACTTTGCGTACATAATTGAGAACAGAGTACAGTATCGGAATTGAAATTAAGAATGGTTAACGTATTCAAGTATCCCTAACAACCGTATGATCATTCAATATCTAATAATAGCAACTGCGGATATAGCACATTCTCCCCCCTTCAATTTAGGACATAGTCTTGCAAATAAGCAGGCGATTTTCTCGATCTTTGGGATCTTCTCAGCTCAGGACTCGTAGACTGACAGTTAGGGTCCGCAGTATTCCGAAATGCGACTCTTGTAAGAGGGAGGCTGGAATCGTCAGGTTCTGGCAAAATCTGAGGTGCTTGCACTTCTTGAGCAGGGTCAGTGTCACTGTCTTGCTGTTCCTGTCCGAAGATAGATTCGTCCCCTGAAGGGGCTAAAAGCTTCAAGGAAACGGTGGTTTCCTTCCCATCTTGCCTTCTTATCAAAGCATATTCCGGAGTAGCTTCGATCAGATCGACTTCTTCAACTAGTGGGCTATATTTCGATGTTCTTACGAGGCATTTCATGAGAATCTTCCCTGGTTTGGTCAGCCATGAAGGTATGGCGACACCATTTGTTGATCTTCGCGCTTGGGTGAACATTCTCTCGTGTGGTGAGCAGTTGGTTGAGGTGCATAAGAGAGATCGGATGGCATGCAACGAATCTTCGAGCACTTCCTCCCATCGGGTTATCTCTAGTCCTCGGCTTTTCATGGCTAGAGACATAGTCTTCCAAAGGATGCCATTGTATCTCTCCACTAGGCCATTCGCAACATTTTTCAACACAAGCAAAAAATAACACGTTTTTGCAAGTGATTAAAATCTCAAGGATAGGAACATTATGGGGTGTTCGGAATCGGAGTGAAACTTCATAATAAGAAGGTAGGTATAACACAGCTTTTTGAAGCCTACTTATTTTCTGGGAAAAATATTTATTCTTTTCCTGAAGAAGCAGACAAATGTGGCCTGAAATCGGCAATAAACTCAGCTTTTTTCCTGAGAACTGTATTGGAATATCCAGTCACTCATAGAAGCTGAGCAGGCAGGCAATACGATGTGTCATGAAACCGTTGGGTAATAGTCGGCAGAAAGTTATTTTTCTCCAGTTGATCCAATAGAGACCGCGATAGCGCCACAATAAGCAGCACCGCAAACTGTTTATAGGATAAGCGTGAAGGTCTCATCTTACGCAACTAGAGTAACATTCACATCGATTTCCTACATTCTTCGAATCACGCAACGCGATGGATATACCCAGGTCCAGTAAGATAGAATCAACATTAAAATCATTCGATTATTTTTTCACTGGGAACAACTTGTATAATTTTCGGAGAAGCAGCGGAGCTGAGGTAGGTCCAAGACCAGGACCTAATTACGGAATAACTAGTAGTTTATTGAAAACCACTGATAGTGAACATAGATTACAATAGGGCCAATAGGCATACGCGAAGACAGAAAAGCTGCGTATTGTAGAGGTCATGAAGAGAAAATTGTGAATTTTCCATGTTAATCAACCGAGCAATAACAGTGGAAATGATTAACGGTAGTCAAGAAGATAACCCTATAATTCAGAATCACTTTCAGGCTTTCCTAGTTCATGGTCAAGGTCAATGCCACGTGTAATCTGAGAGGCATAACAATCATGTTAATCTGGTATCATGGTATCGTCGAAAATGTTCTTGGACATTTCTGAGTGCAGAATCGTAGCTCTGAATTTTTCGGTGATACACTCAATAATCCGACACGGCTGGTGATTTGATTAAACAGACATCTTTGAAATGGAATTGTGTGGTGAGGTACCTAATTATGAGTGAAAATGTTCCTAACGGAGTGGCATGAAAATTGCATGAATTTCATTCAAGTGTTTTTATTAGGATTGGATCACGAGAATGAAAGTGTCGTTCACATAGAACGTAACGATATAGTCGGAATGTTTTCCTATTTAATAAACACAGCTGAATAGAGAGAAGTGTATTATCATCTTAGTTTGTATAATTCACTCAAGTGTGATCTGTTTATTTCAGACGTTCAGAGACTCACTAACATACAGAACAGTCCGTGAAATTACCTACTACTCGTGGTGTCATCCTGAATGACGAGAATTTCGAAGCTAAAGTGATTTCGTCTAAAGATACAGATAAGGCACAAGAAATACAGCTCTTTATCAGCGTGTCCTGAGCGTCACATTATAGAAGTTTACAAAAACAATAGAAGTACTCCGCACCGACCACGAGTAAACAGTTATTGTAGAGAAGAGATTGGTTTCGTCGGGGAGAATGTTATTTAGAAAATGACTTTAGGTCAACTTGGGTTGTGTTGTATTACTTTTCGAAGAAATCAATCTCTTCTCTACAATAACTGTTTACTCGTGGTCGGTGCGGAGTACTTCTATTGTTTTAGTCAACTTCTATAATGTGTATATAGGTAAATAGGTACAATAAAAAAACCCTAAATGTTATTTATGTTGTTATCAACCAACTGCTAGATAACAACATAAATAACATTCATGTTTTTTTAAATTGTACCTATTTACCTATTATTCACGCGTATCAGTAATTTTTAGAAAAATAATGTTGAGAATATATAAAACGATGTAAAATTAATGAAATTACAATAATTTCACAACGGGTAAGAACTTACTTACTACATCTGGGTTATTGATTCTGCAGAGTTAAGACAACATCATTGATCATGAGTGGTTATTGAGATTTAACTTGATCGTAATTTTGTCAGTGATAGGTGTTGAGTTCCAGTCATACAACGAATTAACACTTCTTTCGGCCAACGTTTCGGTACATGTGTATACCATCATCAGGGCTTTGAAAGAGTGTAAATACACAGGCTGTTACAAGGAATTTACGTTAGTGCGTGCGCAGCGGCTACTATCAGATGGTTTTCATAGGGGACCATCGACACGCCAACCCACACAATTCATGAAAATTTCATCGAAATCGGACAATAACTTCGTATAGTTATGGCGGTTACAAGGATTTCATGACAGACACAGACCCACAGACAGACACGGAACCAAAATTATCCAGAAAGGTCTGAAATGTAAAACGCGAGTGGAAATTTCATTTTTGGAGAACTTTTTTTTCAACCTTCAAAAGTGAAAACAACGCTTCCGCTACCTTGGTAGACTCGGAAGCAAAAATTATTATACTTTATAATTGAAAAAAATCCTGAAGATGGTATACAAATATAACGAAACGTCGGTTTAAAGAAGTGTTCATTCGTTTTATGACTGAACCTCAACACATCTCAATCAAGAAGTCGAAAAAAAGAACGTTATGTTGTCTGTGGTCACAAAATGATTTCTATTTGTTTTGCCATCGCAAAATGTCAATGACATGACCCGATTTCCCAAGAAGTTCCAGCGACTAACAGTTATCATGAGAAGGTAACTAGACCTTTTTTTGCTGATCTTGACGAATTGTACGCAAACCCCCTCTACTACCTCCTATCATGTTTCCAGTAGCTTTTATGCAAGCTAATCTTCATTGTTGTGAATATCATCACAACCAAAGCAATTGGAAAAGGCACGGTTGAAACAACGTGCTCGTAGTTAGTTTGGAAGTTTATCACTATCACAAAGATGGTTTCTGTCTACATATATAAAAGGTGATTGCAAAAAGTTCCATTCATTTACAAAGTATGAGTAAATGAGCTCATTACAAAAGAACCAATATTTAGCTAGTTTTGAATCATGTAAATTGTTTATTAATGGCTATTCTGGGATGTTTATTAATGGTTATTCTGGGATTTAGGTTTTGAGTCGCAGTTGTGTCATTAATGCCCAGTTTTCCAATACTAATATCCATTACATTAAATGCCTCATTTCGATTCCTAGCCTCTCTTTGCAAAAGTTGCACAGTGTAAAAACATAAGTTTTCCCCCACAGAATTTCACCAGAAGTCGATCGAATAAACGGAAACATCTGATCTAATAGTTATTATATCGTTAGACACCTCATTTCGGAGCCAGTCTTTAAATTTGAAAGAAATCTAATCATTAGATCGTGAAATATCGAGTTTCAAAACAATGGATCGATTTTCATAAAAACTCTAATTGGTTTTCAATTAGAAATCCAATACTCAAGTTCAGGATTATTCTTCGTTTTGGATTGTGTTCGAAAGGATAATAATACTCTAATTTCAAAGATCCACCAAATGAGAATAAATATACAATATGATTGTACTTTAGTAAATAGTAGTTAAATATGTTGCTCAGGCATTGTAGCCTGAGCAGCACTTTTGATGCATTGAATGAGTTGCCCTCCTATTTCTGTTTGTTCAGGCCCTGATGATGACACTTTGCAAGGCGGAAGTGGTAGGTTGAGTCTGTTTGGACCTATCAACGATCCTTGACACAGATTAACATCTTTTTGCGACTTTCTTCTCGAATATAAAGCTTCCATAATTTACCTAGTAATCGTTTGGAAGAGAGAAAGCAAAATAAAGCACTTCAGACTGAGCACAAACACACTGGAATAAAGTCAAGAAGCCGAGTGTATCGAAAGTACTAAATTAACCAAATTCGTTTAGTTCATTCGATGAGTAGGAATATTTTAGTGATACAGAAGTAACCATAGAACTACCGCGTTTTATCACGCCCTTGAAATTCAATCTAATACCGTTCGAGTTTTGTCGGTCAAAGAGAGCGGATTGTGAAACGATTCATGGACCGGTTCACAAAGGAAATTTCCATTGGGCGCCCTACGCATAGAGATAGCAACATCCGCTGTATAGCTCTGCATTTGCTGTCAGACAGATCCGAGTTGATTTTCCTCAAATATTCTCAAGTGGAATGTGATTAATCGCAGCTTGCATGAACGGAATGTGGCGATGAACATCAGAGAATTGTGGCGATATCATTTGGAATCTCCATGGCTTGGCTGGCGATTGGAAAACCACGTTACCACCAGAAATTTTCCATAAGATCCAAACTAGATCCCACACAACTCTTCCCGCCAAAAACGGATACTTGAGAGGGCAAGTAATGTCCATATTATGGAGCATTATGATGGCCCGTTCCAACACAAAATAAGCCTTCCCTTTCTTTAGGAAACTCAATGCTGGATTATTTTTCAAGTCTTACGGCCCAAAATTGGTCCAAAACCATGTCCACTTTCCATCCCGAATAACTCGAAAGCAAGCCGTTCACAAATACGAAGGAAGCACGATCCATGAAACGTGATTTTGATATAACAATATTTTTAAACTTCAGGAATTAACTTTTTATACATAATTGCATCAGCATCATGAAGTTATTATCGATAAGGAAATGTGATTGTCATTGATAACACAAGTGATGTGTACATGTGCACATACACAATGGTTCACCACCCATGATGGGTACCTACGAGTATGTATAACGTCTTCTTCCTCTTCAATCTTGTGCCTTTCTGTTCTACGCTATCAGAAAACCAAAATCAATCATCTATGTGGCCCATTACTATGATGAAAAGTGAATTAGAGTTTGAAAACTGTAGAAGGGAGATAAAATTTCAAAAAACCGTCGACGTCCCCTTCCTTTTCTCATAAATAAATTTTAGTTGATTGTTCCAATAGATCCTCCATTGTAGTTTGTAAACTAGATGTACGAATTTCAGCATGTACGCCACAAAAGGAATGATTAATGAGTCTGTTGACAAAGATGATTGCTGTTGTTGTTATGCTAATGATGTTATGAGAGGTACATACCTAACCTTGTTTAGGTACTTCTAGCTGTTAGTACCAGTAAACAAATCTATCAGTCTAACAAGTATGTACCTGTAGCTCGGGCTGCCGGAGGGGGTCGTAGGGGTGCTTTTGGGTTGGGGGATATTCATACACCTGGAAGGCATCTTGTGTCATCAGCGTAGACGCTACATCGACTGGCCGGCTGAGCGGGCGGACGGATTCCCTCACCCAAACGGGATGTATCCCTCCCGCCATGGTACGGGGGGGACATCTTCGGTTTATTTATAGGTCACAAAAACCAGAGAGGAGGAGGAAATCAACAGTCAATACAGAGTCAGCCGCTTTGGAAACATGGTTGAAGGCGCAGAGAAAGACGTGACCTTGTCAGTCGAGTTGAGGAATGGAAATATACCGTGGGAAATCGAATAGGTAGGCGATCGTAATAAAAACCAACTGCCTCAGCAGACACGAAAGTACATCTGCAAGTGTTCCAGAAGGCACTATCTCTGCGTCTGTCAGTACACTTGAATGGATACAGCACACAAATCAAAACATCCATTCGAGACGACTCACTCAAAGGAGAAAACGCCAGAAACCCGATCGAAGAGTTGAATTTCAAGACTTCCAACATTTTCAGTCATGAGGCATCCAAGTTTTTAGAAGTTGTGCATTAATTCCATAACTTGGAGGCTTGGAAATGAGATAATACCGACTATTCCTGTGCATTGACCGATCTAAATACTGCTTCTTTTGTTTCTGTCTAGCGCCTACTACGTGTCTGTCATAATACAGAAGATGGGGCCATGCAAGACCAGAAACGTTGCTATACATACAAATGAAGGACAAGTGAGCTTCAGAGAGATATTCAGACTCTTTCCAATATAATGACGTTGAATACAGATTTAAGAAACTACACACCAATCTGAACTATCCTGAGAAATATCGACAAAATCGGATGGAAAATGTAGAAGTTATGGATGTTACAAGGAATTAACGTTTGCGCATGCGCAGCAACTACTATTTCTGGGGGTGCTGATTATCATATGGAACTGTCTACATGCTAATCCGAACAATCCATAAAAATTTCATCGAAATCAGATGAGCATTGTAGAAATTATGGTTGTGGCAAGGATTTCACGACATATAGACAGAAACTGAACCAAAATCGTTCAGGAATGTCTAAAACGTAAAAAGCGAGCGGAAATTTTGATTTTGGAGAACTTTTTTTTCAACCTTGAAAAGTGAAAACAAAGCTCCCGCTACCTTGGTAGACTCGGAAGCAAAAACAGTGCTAATGTACAAAATAGTTATTTTATTGCAGGGGTCCCCACAAATTCAAAGAGTCAATGAATCTCATCAAGAATACCTACGCAAAGCCATCAGTCATCACACAATATGGAAATACAGGTATAACGGAAGCTTTAAAAATCTGGGTTTTCTTTCTCACAAGGACCGCGACTACTTGAACCACGTCTCTGGAATAGGATTGCAACCAAGTCCAAAGTCTGGATTGATTTCAAATTCGCAATCAACACACTCAAAGATAATTTGGACACACATATGCTTGCATACGAGTCTGCAACACATTGGGACATTTTCATGTCAACCACTACACAACAAGGTAGTGAAGTAAGGTTGTTAGTTCATGTACCCAAGCATCAAAACAGTTGATTGTTCTCTACGCAACACAGTGAGTCTATTTTACTTATTGGTCGCGTGAGCAAGTTTTTTTCGTGACTATTTTTCAGTTCATGTGCCAAAGCAAAGACATGAAAATGTCAAAACATCCGAACCGACCACACAAACGCAGTAGGAGCCCACCAAAATATAACCCAACTTGCAGTTGGGAAGGATTGAAACCACGTGAACCCGCAGTTCGCGCTCTAATAAATTCACCATCGCTGGGATCTCGTGTTCCCTTGAACTAATTTTTCTGATTTATTTCCTAACATATGCTTTTTTTTTATAATTACAGAATTCTGCTAACCCGGTGAAAGCATGGCGACCAAAAGTTAAGTTTCATTACAATGCTTTTATCGTGTATAAATATCGTACGCGATCCGAGGAAGAACGTTGAGGAAGCTTAGGATTTTTTTATAATCGCTAAACCAAGTCAACAACTACTACCGTGCCAAAAACTCAAAATAAGCGACAAAAGGGTTTTGGCAAACATCTATTACAGAGATTCTACAACGCTCAAACGGACACAGAATACTATCTCAATTAATTTATGTGATTGTGGTTCCTTGAATAGAAAAGCCTACCTGTAGCTTTTTTGGAGTGAAATAACGGATTTAAGAATAGATTTAACGATTGTACAAATATCGTAGAAGGTTTCTGAATACATTTTCCTAACGGTTTCAAAATATAAATTTAACGGTTGTACTAACAAATATAATCAATCAAAACATAAGTTAGACTACTAATTTTGAATAATAAAACCGGTAATTTAGCCCTTAATTATCCACAGCTACATGACTGAGAATGGAAATGACTGAAATTGACCAAATTTTTTAATGTCAAATTGGTAGTGTTGTGCCGCGTTATCAGCAGTCAGTGTTATGAGGAAGAAAACGAGGGATTTTAAGGGCCCAAGCTCAAAAACTTTCAACCGAATGAAACCATCGTGGGACCAATTAAGAGATAAGGAATTGAGAATTGGACGTGAAACCAATTCAGAAACACAAAAATAATGGTACGATAGCTTCTAGGTTAGGTAGAGCAAACAGCAATACAATCATCCGTTAAAGCTACTTTCGTGGTGCTCTCATTCGCCTCACAGGTTAGTAGTTAGTAACCAAATGTTATTGTGAAAGGAATGGAAGGTAATGACTGATGAGAAAGAAGTCATACCAACACCAAGTTAGGGATCTACAAAGAAACATACTGAATCATTTTGTAAGCATGAATCAAACTATATCAAATTGAGAATTGTTTTTCTTCATATTGTTCACAATCGTTTCTATTCTTAGAGAAATTAATCAGTTTAGTCTTAAGTGAAATTAAGAAAACGTGATTCATGTTCATTCTCTTTCTGATGTCAGTGATTCAATGAGATACTCTTAAGGTATACCCACGTTCCATTGATTATCAAGATTATAAATTTCTGTTACATCACCAAGGTTTTCCTAAGACTTCACAAAAGCTACCAAACAGTCTGCTTCGAGGAGTTATCGAACTATGAACTTGGGCTATTAATAATACCGAAAATAATAAGGGGGGAAGGCCTGCAAGAGTTCGTGTTCCGGATATCGATCGCACGAATCGTCAACTGGATCGTCGTTCGCCAAACAGGCGATACAACTGGGAATCTAAAAACCTCATTTAAATTCGCAACCATTCCTTTACCTCTGCTGTACTTGTCACGGAGGTTTACCATCTGTCAACCGAACGAAATGAATAATTTTCCAAGTAAAAGGCCAATTTGTATTTTCAATGGTGCAAGCAAGAGCCAAGACCTCGAGTAAAGATAAGTAGATGGGTTAGAGTCTCCAACATTTGGAGTTGATCGTCTTAAATCATCTGGATGACGTCATAGAACAGCACATTTAAACTACGAGTTCATCCCCATGTTTCACTCAATTTCGGTTCGGATTTGAAGAATAAATGAGTACCACTTTGGTAGCATATTCTCTCAATTCACATTGCCCAGCAAAGGGAAAGGGACCCGTTTAAACTTTCCTAATATCTGAATAGTGAAGAGGAGAAAATTCGCAATACTGCAAAGAACGATAACAGATCTTACCAAAATCGACTTTTGGATGGTTCCCCCAGTCTGAGAATACAAGAAAACTTCTTCAATGACTACTAAGGGGATCTTCAGGTCAGAGCCTAACTAAACTCTCTTACAGCCAAACTAACTGAAAATTAGGTTTCAGACACTTACGTGTGTGCATGCACGATGGTGAAGATAATTCTGATTTGAATTAAAATACAGAAGGCGCCTTCTAGGGCTTAATCCACACAATTTTGGAAAGCGGGGAATTTTTTGTAGGCCTCCCGAAGGAAAGCATTATTTGCTTCCTTTTCAATTTTCTATTGTTGGTTCTCTACTTAGGTACCTATATACCGTATAAATAGTCATTATTTTGGGAACCAACAACGTAACTGAAAGAAATTAGTAAATTCTACACTTGTGGCACGTTTTGGAGTCTTCTCAACTGATCTTGTAAATAATAATCCACACAATTTTGGAAAGCAGGGAATTTTTTGTAGGCCTTCCGAAGGAACGCAGTATTTGCTTCTTCGTCAATTTTCTATTGTTGGTTCTCTACTTAGGTACCTGTATACCGTATAAATAGTCATTCTTTTGGGAACCAACAACGTAACTGAAAGAAATGAGTAAATTCTACACTTGTGGCACGTTTTGGAGTCTTCTCAACTGATCTTGTAAATAATAATCCACACAATTTTGGAAAGCAGGGAATTTTTTGTAGGCCTTCCGAAGGAACGCAGTATTTGCTTCCTCGTCAATTTTCTATTGTTGGTTCTCTACTTAGGTACCTGTATACCGTTTAAATAGTCATTCTTTTGGGAACCAACAACGTAACTGAAAGAAATGAGTAAATTCTACGCTCGTGGCACGTTTTGGAGTCTTCTCAACTGATCTTGTAACTGATAGGTACCTAGTTGTTTTGAATGTACCAACAGTTTAGGGCTTTGAACTCTCAACGTCATAGCAACACGTGTACGAGTATGATCCTTCAAGACGCCGACTTTTAAAGGGTTGTTCAGTACTTCTTTCTTGTATCAAAATTAACGAAAATCTAATTTTATATCACACCAATCAATATTTGTTTTACAAAATCCAAACCAAATTAGAGGCCAGATTTTGTAATAAATTTCAACGCTAACGGGATCGATGGAAACCGGTTTCTCGCCACAATGACGCTCCTGATGTGAGGTTGTACTTCTGATCTGGCCGCTGAACCACTAATCACGACTTCCTAATAACTATAATTTTGTACGGCAGGCCGCCAAGTCACGCGAAAATTACGCAATTTGTGATTTACAAGGCGCTGACCTGCCACCATGGTTTACATTGTGAAGGAATAAGAAGTTGGAGTAGGACCCCCACTTCTCAGACGGTTCAGTTGATATAAATAATTATTTGGTACTTGAAAGTGTAAAAGGTTAGGAAGGTCCGTTGAAGAGCGGTCGTTCTATTGAATAATGGAAAGTTCGTATGAAGGCACCCCAAATGCCGAAAACTTGGTGTTGAAAAACAAAGGTAGATTTTAAACAGGGTTTCCGATGGGTTCCCTATACAATTTCTCATATACCAACCGAAGAGATAGGTTTAAATGGAGACACTAGTAGACAATACGAAGTTCAATATAATCAGCCCAGATCAACCCCAGTAAATAAAAGTTTAATGCAGAATAGAAACACTTGATTGTTAGTCCAAGTAGAATTTACGATTGTGCAGTGGTCCTTGCTCAAATTTCCAAAACGACCTCCCTAATACGCAATTCCCCATGAAACTGGGAGAAATAGAAAATTGAAAAGTGACAGTCCTCGAAAACATGGCGGATTCTCATGAGCACAGCCCCGACAAAACTTATAGCTCAACTGAATTTTGAGATAAAATGTATAGTAATTTTTGTGTTGCTCTTATGCAAATTTTCAACCTAGAACGACGAGGTTGAAATGTATAGTTTGTTATTATAATCAACTCTCGAGATTCCGCCATAAAATCGTAAGTTGTTTAATTCGATGGATTTTGCACCAAGCAATCAGCATTCTTGTCAGTCTGATCTCCTGACCAAGTGCCATCACATGCAGGTACAGTTAAGTAGTTGAGTTGTACTGCAGTGTATCAGTTGCCCGCAGCGTTATTACTGTCTGTCAGCCCATTACCACGTTATGATGCAGAGATTAGAAACTCGTGTTACCGTTACAATCAGGTTCATCGTGTTTATCTCGTCAGAATTACAAATTTTGTAATAACTTCATTTGAACAGTGGCCTCATTCGACTTCTTTACTGCCGTCGACCTAAATTTTCATTCGCAGTTCAATCAATGAAATGAAAGTGAAACCTCTAAAATACTGTGATTGCATTTGTCCGCGCTAGAGCCCCCGTGTCTATTTTTGAGGTAGATGAGTTAGAACCACAAATAGTCTGGCACCTCCTTTCACACCAAGATTCATAACAACTACAATTGTTAGTAAGGAGAGTTTGTTGCACCTTTTCTCAATAGTAAAGGGTATTATTCGCTTAGAGGATCATGGATGTTTAGAATATGAAAATACCAAGGTTTGAAACAGAATCGATCTAAATACTGGGTGTTTCAGTGTATGTATAATTAGTAAGGTATGTACCATACAAGATAGCACATGATAGTCGCAGGCAGTTGTATTGACTGAGTTGGTGTTTGCCGCTTCAATATTCAAAACACTTTTCAACGATCACAACGACCTCGGGAGGAATGCATAATTCGCTTCTAGGATGTCGCTAAAAAAACAATCTTAGCAAACAACCTTCATAAATTTCTTTCACCTCCACATCTAACCCGTGTTTAGTCAACTTCCAACCAAGTTGTTGTTTGAGAGGTCTACACTAATGATAGGGATACGCTTAGTCATTAAAAGATACAGAAGCGATGTATAGATAGAGATGACTTGTCCTCATAGGTATATTGAATGATGTGTGACTGCTCGGAAGATTTCAGACATGCGGATGCTGCTGACAGATGCCGATCGAGATCACCTATTGAACCAAACTCTGAAGTACTGTAAGGTGACCACTGTTCAATGTACACGAATTCCCAGATTGTCCATGGCTTCTAGAAAATGTTTTCTAGCCAACATAATAGCATCGTCATCTAGTAGGTTTGAACGTTGAAATTTCAAACCTAAATCAGAATTTATATCCTCTTCATCATTAAACTGTGTGGAAATTAGGGAAAATCCTCTATTCAGCCTAACTAAGAAGACCTCCAATAATATTGCCAACTTTGAGTCCAGACGGGATGTTTCGGTGGACAAGGCTGAGGTGAATTAAGTGTTTTAATGATAATCAAGCCCAATTCACGAATTTAAATGCATAACCAGAGTAATATTCACGAATAATTCCAATTTGTACCCATACAAACATTTTTCAGAATATTCTCAGCTAAGCTTAATTGGGATAAATCTGCGGTTTTCGGCCCTCATTCCCATTGAAGTGATTAAATAATAATTCAGGTGTGAATGGAGTCGATTTGAGGCAAAATTTATTTGAAACAACCAGAATTTATTACCAAAATGTGTTTCAGAATAAGTTGCAGTTCCCTGATTTTTCCAGAATTTCCATGTTAAGTGACAACCATGAGAAATTTTGGACTCATTAAAGTCACACAATGGGTGATTTTACGTTTGTACACGCGAAATACAGCTTTCCTACTAGATTACCTCTAGTTCACTCTATTTCAAAGGCATACCACATACTCAGCAAGTCTGACAAGCTGTTGGCAAACAGACTACACACCTTATCGTAATACCATAAGAGGGTGTTCCGCATTACAGGCCCTTCCGAGTCATTCGAGGCGGCATTATCGCGCGATTTATTTGGCACTGAGTCCGAGGAAACGGTCCAAATGACGTCAACACGAAAGAGCCTTGGTCTCAGCAACTGAGAATTCATAATGGCACAACATAGCAATAAAACTTCCTGTCTAGCCAACCAAAAGATGATCGGAGCAGGGACGACATAACCATAAGAAACTTCAGTTAATTTGACAACTCGATCTCTATAACGTAAACTTTTCCTCAAGATCGTTTCATCAAGGTTGATGAACCTTGGCGAGAAGGCGTTCATTGGAAGAGGTAAGAAGTGGACGATTAGTAAGAGGTTTGGATCAGTATCGAAAAGCTCAGAATACATCAACAGAATCACTACGCCCTTAATTAGGAACAAGAGAAAACCAACAAAACGAATAAACGAGCCATCACGCCATATGCGTGTTGTCATGAGCTTGTCATGTTATCTTTGATCCATTTTAGATAGAAGTTCAGCACTAAACGTGAGTTAGTTGTATCAATGAAATACTGATGATTCCTAGACAGTTTGTCATCGCACGCCAGCAATACATTATGTAGGTACCATTAGTTTTGACATTACAAAGGGTTTACTATTTACGTATCGACTGTTTTAAACATCGGTTTTGTTCATGACAGCTCATTAGAGGAACTTCGGAGCAAAAGGGTTCTCAGGGGGGATACGGACTCCATCTCGATATCTATGTTCAAATACTCATTGATTTGGGAGCGATTTTACTGTACGATTACTATGGTATCCCTCACTCTGCTCGATCATCCCCATCAGATTCTCAAGACTCCTAATTTAATACTTGATGAATTAATTAGCGATAAAATTCATGTACTGTGTATACGAAAACAATGCGGCGCTAAAGAACGTACCAGTGTTCAAACTGTTCAGGAAACATCAAAGTTGAATTCATGATATATTAATGACCAATTAAATATATCTATAACATATAATATAGATATTAATAGATCCTGGACTGCCGTTGGGTTGACGAAAAAGTGCAACAGAAACTATTTTCAGTCTGCTCCAACTACGCAGGCTGAAAAAATTGGCAAGACGAAAGCTTGGGGCGTCAACTACTGCCAAAAGGTGTAATAAACCGTTCGAGACATCTTGGAAATGCTGAGAAGACAAACACTGGTGTACTAAACTTTCGGAAAACATCGTTACCCCTTCACTTTTCATATTAAATCCAATAAAGGTTTAAACTACCGAATATACGAGTAAAAAGGTAGGTACTCAGTAATATAATGTTCTGTTCGCTGATCGAGGAAATTTATAATTATTCAAATAATTCCCCGAGTTTTTCACAAGAGTAAAATTCCTCGAGTATTCCAGTTTTTCCGGTTTTCTAGGTCTCTGGATACCCTGAGTTGTGTGCAGTACTGAGTTGTGTCGAAGACTTGAGAAAATTACCGAAAAAGCTAGTTATTTGGAATTTGAAGAGTGATTTTGACCAATGTGTACCTTCATCATGGGTACCTGTGTACCATAAGAAGGAGGAACATATTATGGTATATTCGGAATCAACTGCAACGTTAAAAGTGGTCAATCGAATATAATCTTTGCAGCCATAATTCGGTACTTTTCCAATCAAATTAAAACATTTCCAACCTAATTTCACGTCCTCAAAAAATTTTTGGTGTGGAACCAAGCTCTGGCTAGAATGAACGGTAACGGCGGAAACCCAGAGTGAAACTTGAATCCGTGAGTAACCGAGAATTAATGTAGCAGTCTTCAAAGTAAAGTGCCAAAAGAGAGATGAAGAATCTAAGAAAATGCCAAAGTAAAGACATGAAATGTCAAAAACTTCATGAAATCTTACCGCGAATGTTCTTTACAGTTCTTTTAACTCAGAAGTATATGTTAGTTTCTTCCATAATTACAGCGGTTTTGCCTGTGTCTCATTTATACATAAATTTAGGGCTTTCCAACGAATGGTGAACGATTTTTTTACGAACACGAATGACGAAGATAAAGTTCTGTAGCAACGACTTGGTGGTGGAAATCATTTTTTTTTAAACGCTTGCATACGACATAAAATGTCAATATATTGGACTCATCTCGTAGTATAAAATTACGAACAAAATTTGCCAAAAATTAGGTATCGACAATTCTCCGTTAAATTATAAATGAGTCAAACGAATATCAGGAAGGTAACCATTTGATTCAGAGAGAAACGGCACGAACGAGAAAAAATACAATATTTGCCCAAGTCGCCAGACTTTAGAATGCGGAATCGAGCCGTAGAATCAATTTCCAGAGCAACGATCAACGTAATAAGAGGCTCATAAGACAGCATTTTACTGAACTAAAGACTAGCGGACTAAATTCTGAAAGAAATAATGCCAAAATAATACGATTCAATTTATGTAGAGGCCTTCAGATTGCAGACATTCATAAAAACGCTGCAAATTATTACACAATAGTCGCATATCGGTCAGCTTTAATTTGAACGGAGATTAGGCCTCTTTTGCGATTCACACTCGTGTTTCTGATTTATCGTACGTCCAAACTTTAAATTCTCGTAGTGAGCGAACGGTTTGTCCTACAGAGCTCCGGATGGTCTAAAAAATTCTCCGGGTGGTCTCTAAAAACTAAAAATTCTATAGAATCTTAAATTGAAGGGAAAACAATACCTTTATATCAAAATTTTTTGAGTTAGGGCGTTTTTAAAATTTCAAAATTGATTTTGGAACCCTTAGAAGTGACCTACATCAACCAAAATCTTCGGGGCACAACTAGACCCCAAATGGAGCCTACATACCAAATTTCATCAAAATCGGTCAATGCTAAGTGGCAAAAGTGCCGCGTACGGCGTACGGACGGCCAAATTTTTATTCGATTTTTGGATTCTACGTACCTTGAAACGTAAACCATCAAATTTTGATGGGGTGTTAAAATTTTTTTTTTCTTGGTCGATTCCAAAGGTTCATTATTGAAAATAATAAACTAAAATGGGAGGCAATCAAAATACAACTACTAATCCATGGGTAAGAACACAACGGAACGACCACAATCAAGAATTCGAACAAAAATATGTGAGATAAAAATATAGAGGAAAGGTCAAGCGAAGTTTATCGTTTTATCGAACATATTGCATCAGTCCCCGAAACCCCTTTCTGGCATCGGGCATACATTATTTACCACCCAATCAGCTCCGGGAGGTGGTCTATATTTTTCCTATCGCTGGGATATCAATCAGAGGAATCCATGGAGGTTTGACGAGACAAAGAAAGAACAATTTCTATTGGTAAGGCATTTACCAAATAATTTATAGTGGTGGGTAAGTAAATGATAATATCGAGTCAACGAATGGTCAACTGATTCTGCAAAAACAATAAGTAACGCCACAGAGACAATGTAGGTAGAAATTAGAATTCAAGTCACGGTTAAAAGTTTGAACAAGTCACTTGAAACAAATTTCAGGTAGAGTAGAAACTGTTTCATAGTAACCAAGCTACCGAAAATAGTTCAGTCGGTCGAGCATTCCGGGTCAGTATTCCCCGAAATTACCGCCGCTCAAACTTTAAAATTTGTACTTAAATTTGAAATGTTCAAGGATTTTTGAAATTTATTAGTGCCGCAGTCTAGGGAACTAAAAACTGAAATATTGCCGCTGGAATCATCAAAATCGAACAATAATTGCCAGCGAAAAATGGGAAACATTGAATAAACAGCTTTCCCCATTTTTCTTTCAATTTTCAAAACTTCCAAAATCCATGAAAATTTCAAATTCAACTACAATTTTTAAAGTTTGAGCACCGGTAATTTCGGGAAATATTGACCCGAAACGCTAAACCGACTGCGACCCCCTTAAAAATGTAGTCTATTTCGGAGTTGCACCGTTAAATTAATTTCGTCGGGTGGACATAATCGGCAAGAAACAAAAACTGAAGGTACCTAAATCACATAAAGCACAGCTTGAAGTCACAGTTGAAAGCGAACTCGAATCCCATTTGTAGAAAAAGTAGGGATGAGTATCGATAAATCGAAGTAATCGATTAACTGGTCAAATAATCGATGCCCACTATGTTCGATTAATCGGGTAATAGATTGATTTGTAACGATTATTCAACAATTATTCTCTCCTCATGTTATCAATTATTACTGATCAGTTAAGTTGTTCTTGTTAGTACTTACTCCGCCTGTTACGATATTTTTTACCCATTAATACATACATACGTTATTGTAAAATGCATTTCGTAAAAGTAACTTTGTAAAAATTCATCAAAACCTGGTATTTTACATAGAAAATAGATGGTGGAGGCTTTTCCTGAAGTTTCTAAAATTGCTTTGAAATTCGAGCTTGCAGTGGCTACCTCTGTTGCTTCAGAAAGGTTTTTTTGTGAAGCTGGCCAAATTTCAAGGGAACAGAGGAATCGACTGACCACCGACTTGGCCATCAAACTCCTTTTTCTGAAGGACATTGATGAAGATTTTTGATATAATCGATTAATAATCTATTAACCGATGTTTAAGGGTTCGATTAATCCAGAAAAAAAAATGAAAAAGGGTGAATCGATGAATGAGGGTGATGGTGTGGGTGAGGGTGATGAATGAGGGTGAATCGATTAATCCAGATGAAATAATTGTTGATTCCATTAATCTATTATCCGTTGGTCGATACCCATCCATAAGGAAAAGTCAAGAGCATACACAATCAGAAACATGCTGATAAAAGTGAAAGGAGAAGTTGAATGCTATTGGCTCTGGGAACTGAAGGTAGGATCAATCAATGATTAGGTAGTCATTTTTGCCCAAAGAGAGGTATGTGTTTGAAAAATTCAAAATAGTTGAAAGTGATACGAGTGAATAGTTGATCATTCCTGCACTGTTATCGCCTCTTCAAAATGTTTTCCTCTCCACTATTTGAGTTCCCTTTCACTTTGGCTCAAATACAAGGAAGCAGGTATTACCATTTGCTCATAAATACCAATTTCCATTACCCACAGTTTCGAACTTAGCATTTTTTTCAAAAAGTCAAGTTACACGATATCACTCCCTAATGGTTATCCAAACCAATAAGCGGCGGTTTTCCCCTTCTATGTAACAAATTCCGTATTACAGTTTACATAATATAATTTTTTTCTAACAAGTGACACTCTTTTGAAGATGTTGCTCCTCCAGACTAGACGCTTGACCCGCCTCGTGCCTTCGGGTAATAATACTCCCGAGATAAGGATCACGTTTACGATAACGTGGATCGACTGAATAGGCGTGGAGGCATATTAGAATAGCATCAAGAAAAGTAGGTTAGAACCATAATTTGAGATGCACAAACGGGTTTGTAAGTAGTTCAAAATATTTTTAATGAAATAACAATTTTTAAACTTCACCATATTCCATTCAGCAACAAAAATATCCGAACGGGAGGATTTTGGAAACAAAATACAGTAAAATCTCACGAATTCGCACCTCCACAATAAAAATTAAATCGAATTGCATTTCTCAAAACCCTATATTTTTACCATCATAAAAATCAACGCATTTTTTCAGCTCCTCCCAAAGGAACTTTGCATCACTTAATCCAATACTGTTACCCGTTGTTAATTTATACAAGAAAAAAATTTAAATGGTTGGTTCTGACTGGCTTCAGGAATTTTGTATCAATATTTTATTATGCTAACGTTTTCAGCGATTTCTCATTATTTATCAATATTGAATTACTCGATTGATAATATCGATAGGTTGGTCCCCACTCGATCTATCAAATAAAATTTCACGACTTGGTCTGGGCTATTCACTATTATTCCCGTTTCCTTATTATATTTAATACGTTTATTCTATAAATCAAGTGTCCTGTTTTTGATCTCGTTTGCAGATAAGAATTATGTTAGAAGTGCTATCAACCTAATTTCGGAATTGACTTTTACTTGGTATATTAGATTATATTTCATCGCTAATAAAAACGAATGACAAAAGCTTTGAAAAGAATGTCTTACCTACAACGAGTTATTCGCTCTATCAGAGAGAACAAACCAATAAACTACGAACCAATCAAGAAAGTTGTAGTATGTATCAAAGTTTCACTTCATCTTTTGTAATAGAAAAAACTCAATGTCGACAGTTTTATTAGTTTTCGCAATCAAATGTCCTTAGACGGCCTGTAGGATATTGAATTACTGGGGCGTTGCGAAAAAAGTGGTCAGATGGAAGTCACGAGACAGATTTTGAATTTGTTATATAATATTTTGTACTCCTAGCAATTTAATGTACTATTGATTGGGAGTGTGCTAAGAGGGCTAAAAAGCACTCTTTCTTCTCATCTTCAACATAATATAGTATATTATACTCGTATATCCCCTCTCAATTTTCAAAATCACATGTTTTTCTTAGTATTATTTTACTTCAATTTATCAACTCCCAGAGCATTTCCATCAAGTTTTATATAATATTCTGAATGTTATATAATTGGAATCTTTGATCCAATTCCATTCCTTGGTTGTTTCGCTAACAGCTTCTTGACGTATTCCGTAAATCGATGGCCTCACTGATATTCGATAAGATAGGCTGCGGTTCTTTTGAACCCATTGGAATTTCAAAGGCTGATGAACCGGAAATATAAGATAAGAAAAACAGGTTGTGATAGTTCACATCCGATCGACTATAACAAAAACTGTACGTGAAGATTCATGAATGGTAAAGTTGGCAGTAGTATTAGTCGATACCTATCTCACATTCCATAATTCCGCAATATCATCAGGATTCTCGATATAACTTGATATTTACAACCAAGACCACGCTTTTCTCTTTCTTCGGTAAAAAGTGAAAATATTGGAGTGTTCAATAGAAAAATTAGATAATATTTTGGTCCACATGATGCTGTTGAATCTACACATACGTTTGGGAAGTTACATCAACGTTCAAAATAACCGTTCTATCAGAACAACTGGTTAAGAAAACGGAGTAATCTTTGATTTCATTGAAGAAACCCGTTTTTAATGATCGATGATTCGAACCAACGATTATGAAACAATTATTTTTAAACGTGGTTCGGACAGTAAGGAGAAAATATCTGTAAGGATTTCGAGAAAATTTACGAGACATCTAATTTCAACCGAGGTCATATCTGTCCTCCCGGAGCCATTAGACATCCCTGAAACTCCGAGATACATCTGGAATTTGGACGTCACTATTTTAAAGAGATAAGTATCGATAGTTGTATAGAATGAGCCTCAGAAACTTGATAATTTATGGCAAAAATGGATTTAAAAATTGGGTAAAATGTCTTACCTCATATGAGGGCCGGTCATCAGATTAGTGGAATCACTACTACTTAAATTACTACTTAATAACCCACTACAGTGGAAGAAGTAGGAGGTGGAGTCAGACAGGTCGATCGACGTCGAACGTTTGGAAGAAGTTTTGATATCAGAACGCATCTTGAAAGGATGATTATTCGAACTCGGAGAGTTGAAATTCCACGTGCAAAGACTGGACGTTGAATGACGTTACTCAGGCGATAAACCATTTTATACAGCCCGGGGTGGGAGAGGGAGTTCGGAATCTGGTCTCTCGTCACTCCGATAAGAAAAGATAAAGAAAGAAGAACCCTTGGTAGTGAAATGAGAACCCCGTTTACAAGGAAGCTGTTATGAGATCGGACGTCTTACCCAAAATCAAGATAGATCAGCGAATTTACGGACCGCTAGTGGTCTGGTCGTTATGTGCTGCATTGGATGGATCGAGGTATGAAAGCCATGACACGAAAAGACCTCTTACATACCTTAGAATGATTAATACAAACCTCCGATTTTGATAGTCCCGAGTCAGACAAGCTGAATACACGTTACACGACAAATTACATCACATTTCGTCCTGATAAACAAGAGCAGTTCATTTGAGTTTCGTCCTCAAATGAATTGTGAACAATTTTCGTTCCCTGTCTTACATCGATCCCGGGAAAAAACTATAAGAAATCATAGTCAGATTTTGATAAAACATTAGAGTTGGGGAGGGTCCCCCATGAACTTCATTGCGATGGGACCTTGGGGAATTAGTGATGAGGGCACACAGAGGCAAAATTTCAGAATACCGAGATGATACAGAGCTCCGAGATGATTTCTTATGAATTTCATCGCGCTGTGATCAAGAGGATAAGAACATCCTAAAATCATCGTAATTTAAAACAATAATCGTGATGTGAATTGGAAAATAAAATTAAAAATTAATTTTACAAAACTGTCGACAGGATCGTGAAGCTATCAACATGATTACATCATGTTCTTGAGGGAGTGGAAAGTTTGCAGCTCAACTCAAACCTTTCACCATTTAATGAAGAAATGATAGGGTTTTGATGAACTTTGAAATTATTTTACATGAAATCGATCCAAAAAACACGCATGTGGTTTCGTATAATGTTTTGTACATCTTCAGGGATAAGTGGAATTGATTCACTGGATGGTATTCAATATAAATAATAGATGAAAATTTAAAATGACTAATCATTAGTGAATGTTTCAAGAGAACTTCGTAGTTGAAAAAGAGCATTTTTGTGAAGTTCAAAATTGGAACTTTTTTTAATTCACTTTTTGTGGGCATAACTTTAGGGTTCGATTCTACAAGGTATTTCCAATAAAAAATGTCTCCTAGAAATTTTTTCTTAACCCACTCAAAAAGCCTTTTTTTTCACTTCGAAGTTTTTTCTCGCCTTTTCGACCCTACGTCATTAAAACTGTCATAACTCTTGTTATTTACCAAGTAAATTCAAATTTGACGATATCGTTGGAAAGAGCGTTAAGTTTACAAGCTACCTAGTACAAAACCAAAATCTTTCAGCAATAAACAATTTCTAAAACATCAAGTAAAAAAGCAAACTTCAATATTTTTTCTCGAATTGTGACTTTTTAAATCGGATTTGCACTGTGAATCCTTGGCTATTTCAATGGGCACTCTTCGAAAAAAACATGTTCAAATTGTCAGCTTTCCAACGGTTTATCAATCTTTTTAAAATTCAAATTAGAAGAGTAAATCAAATTTGAATGCCAAGCAACGTGTGTTTTACAAGAAAATCCAGTGTTTTAAGCGGTTTACGGTCCCCCTAGATCTGGTAGATTAAAAATAAAATTCAAATTGGAAGAGTAAATCAAGTTTGACTGCAAGAAAACGAGAGTTTTACCAGACGAGTTTGGTATCATTTCCTTTGCAATTTTTCACGCTGAATCCAATGGTTTTATTTCCGAATAATTCTGACTGCTAAAAAGTGGATTTTTGAAGAAAACCTTCGTTTTTCGTACATAAAAGACGCATTATTCGTGGATATGGCAGTGAGCATAAAGTAACACCTTTCTACTTATTGAAAACATCAAATTTCTAGCTTATTGATGTTTTTACTGAGTAGAAAGGTATTACTTAAGGCTCACTACCATATCCACGAATAATGCGTCTTTTATGTACGAAAAACGAAGAGTTTCTTCGAAAAATCCACTTTTCAGCAGTCAGAATTATTCGGAAATATAACCATTGGATTCAGCGTGAAAAATTACATAGGAAATGATACCAAACTCGTCAAGTCATCTTGAGATCGAACACCTCGTAAAACACTGGAGTTTCTAGTAAAACCCACGTTTTCTTGCAGTCAAACTTGATTTACTCTTCCAAATTGAATTTTATTTTTAAACTTGATAGACCATTGGAAAGCTGACAATTTGAGCATGTTTTTTTCGGAAGAGCGCCCATCGAAATGAGCAAGGATTCAGAGTAAAAACTTTGGTCAAAGAAACTCAAGTTTCGAAAAAAATTTTCAAGTGTGCTTTTTAACTTGATTTTCACTAGGTAGCTTATGAATTTAACGCTCTTTCCATTGGTGCAGTCAGATTTGAATTTGCATGAGAAATAAGAGAGTTATGACCATATCAGTGCCGTAAGGTCGAAAACGCGAAAAAAAAAACTTTACAGTGAAAAAAAAAGGAAATTTTGAGTGGGTTAACAGAAAATTGCTGGGAGACATTTTTTGTTGGAAATAACTTTTAGAATCGAATCCTGAAGTTATGCCCATCTTAAGTGTAGACACCCTGTATAATTGTAATACCATCAACTCAACAAGTCAAATTTAAGCCATTAGGAACCCATTTAAAAGATATTAGATTTACTGGACCTCCCTTACATCGTGAAACTGAATGGTCGGCAAAATTGGAGGTTGAAAATGTACCTCATGTCATCGAAGTAGTCGTGGAGCGCTTGAACGGACGTTTCAACGGCCATTTTCTAGTTGAGAGAGGATTTATACGAACACCAAAGACTTCTCAGTTCTGAACAAGACTGTCAATTCGACGAGTGGCTCGACTCCTAATTGGGGCCATTGGTGACCTCCCAAGTGACCTTTTCAATAAAACTGGGAAGAATGGAGATGGAAAATCTCGGCAGATGAAACTAGACATCGCCAAAAACTCGTGCAAGATTTCTTTAATCACACAAGCAAAAATGACAAGATTCTACGTTTCATATGTGTTTTCCTCGTTTTATTAGACTTCCTGCAAGACGTGAACCACCTCTAGTTCCGCAACACAACGAATGAATACACGATGTACAAGTTCCGGTTTCGAGGCTTCGTTTTCTTCACGTAAAATTATGATAGAAATATTTTGGAACAAAACAGAGATCTTAGATGTCACTCAAAAAGTATACATACACTATTTCCAATGCCTCTGGACTCCAAAAAAATGATCTCGGGTGCCCTAATCAGCGTTAAAACTATCAAAATTTACTTTTGGCACCAAATTTTTTCTTGTGAAAAGGAAAGGAATTCGGAATGAACCACCAAAAGTTGATCATGTATATAATAAATTCCAATTTAAAAGGCTGAAAACGTTGGAATTTCTTTATTCCCCAAGGTTGAATGAATTCGTCAAGAGGTGATTCTCGGTCAACGAGACCACGAGTGGCCGAGGTTGCGGACTAATTTCGCCCAGTTGTATAAATTGAGTCACGCAATGTCTGCATTAAATGACCGAAGTTGCTTTGCAGTCCGTTCCCCTCTACCGATGGGAAGGAGAGACTGAAATAAAAATATTTACGACGCTTCTCAGCACACAAAACTAAACCGTTCAAGATGGACCATTCAAACAAATCATCCTCGTACATTTGGATGAAACAATGAACGAACGAATTTAATACACTTTGAAAGGCGATGAATCTATAAAAGTCATACAAAACCATAATTTTAACTGTAAAAAAAGAAACCTTCGAATTAAAGTTGACTATGGATTCACTAGACTGGGATTTCATAATTGAAACGGTACCTGCCGCTTTCACTACCGCCTAAATTGACAAAAATGGAACAATAGAGGGAGAAGACATCATAATTACAAATTACAATACCAATATTAATTTTTTCCCCATATTTATCTGTATCCAACATTTATTTTTACATTCACAAATTGCAATTCACAACGCTTGGCTAGTCTCTGTGAGTTATCGATCGTGTTACTTAAGTAAGTTCCTCTATTCTCACTGGCAATGATTTTTCGAAAGCTTACACAGACATTAACGCTGCAAATTATTACACAATGGTTTATTATTTTTCTATATTGATCACTCGTCTGCAAAGCCACCAACCATCCAAGATGAAGAAAAACATCGATCGCATTTCGGTCAGCTAAAATTTGAACGGATATTAGGCCTCTTTTGCGATTCAAACTCGTGTTTCTGATTTATCGTACGTCCAACCCTTAAATTCTCGTAGGGAGCGAACGGTTTGTCCTACAGAGCTCCGCGTGGTCTCTAAAAGTTCTATAGAATCTTAAATTGGAGGAAAAACAATACCTTTATATCTAATTTTTTTGAGTTAGGGCGTTTTCAAAATTTCAAAATTCATGTTTGAACCCTTAGAAGTGACCTACATCAACCAAAATCTTCGGGGCACAACTAGACCCCAAATGGACCCTACATACCACATTTCATCAAAATCGGTCAATGCTAAGTGGCAAAAGTGCCGCGTACGGCTGACGGACGGCCACATTTTTATGCGATTTTTGGATTCTACGTACCTTGAAACGTAAACCATCAAATTTTGAGGGGGTGTTAAATTTTTTCTTCTTGGTCGATTCCAAAGGTTCATTATTGAAAATAATAAACCAAAAGGAAGAGGAACATAATGAAGTATAAAAGAATTGTTTGAAGATTCCCAATCCCGTTACCGTCAGAAAATTAGCATTAAAAATTGTACTATGAATGCGAAAACAAACAAACTTCATGTAGTGGTTCATAAACGATGAGAGGAAGGCTTTTGAGATCATTCTCGTTGAAGTAACTAGTAGAGCCAATTTTCATCTCTACTGTAAGTAATAGAGCCACCGGTTATCGAAGGGAAGTGAAATTTGGAGCTCAGCCCATCGAATGCCACTGAAAGTGACTGGAGAAAGTCAGATCAGATGTTTGAGCGATGAACTTAACTTTTTTTCTGTTAATCCTTGAGCACTAAAAGTTGCTACTCAGCCACTTGGCGCCCAAACGAAAGTGAACGGGGGAAAAATCTAGTAAAGCTCTGTGAGCGACGAAGCCTTCTTGAGGGCAACCAGAAGTGATCGGAAGAAAGTCAGATTAGATTTAAACGATCAAACTAACTCCCCCCTAGTATTCTTGATGGAGAGCTGCCACTCGGCCTTTCTGGGAAGACAAAAAGAGAGGGTCTGCTAAATAGATTTAATTGAATTGAGGGAGCTAACGTGCGAGAACTTTTGAATAATGGGCAACTATACATTTCACCTTGTCAACTTCCATATTCACTAAGTATGCCGTTAAGTATGATTCGTCTAAGTGTCGAGAGTAACCTACCAGGGGTGATTATAAACAAGAAAATCTTGGGGACAAGAGAGTTAACAGCACTGACAAAAGAATGTTACGCCGCGCACTATAAAATATTCACTGACGCATCAAAATCACCATCTGGCGTAGGTGTAGGAATATTTGATCCACAGACAGGGAATACGTTTTCTAAGAAAGTCCACTCCTCCTTCCAAATCTGTAGTGCGGAGTTGTTTGCCATCATGATTGGAATAAACATTGGAATACAGACCGAAATGGAAAAGGCAATAGTGGTGTTGACAGACTCAAAAGCCTCATGCCTAGCTCTCGAACATCTGCACAGGGGAAAAAATGCCAACTATTTAACCTACCACATTGCACAAACCACACAAAGATACCCAGGTAGGGTAATAGTTCAGTGGATACCAGGCCACATATCGGTCAGAGGAAAATGACATCGCGGATTATGCGGCCAAATATGGAGGGACACTAACTACAGTCGATAACGACACGTTAGTCCCCCTACCAGATGCCCTTCGCTTAACTAAACACATGATGATGAAGGAATGGCAAGAGGAGTACGACAGAGTGTCCCTGGAGAAGGGCTATAACCACTACCAAATTCAGCCCGCCTTTTCCAAAGCTCCGTGGTTCTCAAGAAAACCTTTTTCGAGACCCGAAATTGTACAATTAGTGAGGATAAGAACCGGCCACGGCATGATAAACCGTTCCTTAAACATGGTAGCGGTCAAGGACGCCCCAAACTGCGACCATTGCCCAGAGGTGGAGGATGTAAGTCACAAGCTATTGATTTGCCCATTTTATGAGGAGGAACGACGCGAATGGATTCGGACGCTAGAGGATCGAGGAATCTGGGAACTGCTGAAGATGTCAACCAACAGAGAGCTGAAAGTGATGCTGAAAATGGCCAGAGACGCTGGGATACAATTCTAAAATAATCAGTGTACAATTCTACAAATATTTTTTAGAAATCCACTTATTCTTTCTTATTTAAAGTACTGTACTAAAGTTGTATGAGGTAATCAATGCAAATACCATGTGGCTATATGGGTTTAAAAAAACCCACTGTCAATAATAAAAATAAAAAAATTGAGGGAGCGATTTTGAAATCACTCCTCTGATGTATCAAATCAATCAATCCTGTTTACTTCATCACAAAATAATGCCAAAACGACAAAAATCGATCTGCAATGTGTAGGTGGTACTTCCATCCGCCGTTCTTGAAATAAGTCTGAGCGCATGTATTTGTTCAACTTGAAAAACCAAAGCTTTCCAAAAAGATGTAACAAGTAGGGTATCCGATGAGGGGATTTGTGTCAGGTGTCTACGGCATCTAACCCCTCAGTTCTTCCTACATTTTTTTCAAGACACGCAATTTATTGGAGTGTTGTTCGCGTTGAAAACTGGCACTGAAAGGTTTTGAGAATGCAAAATCAGAATTTGAGTTTAAAAATGGAAAATCGGATATCTTGCACACTGAAATTGTAAACAAACTGTATTTTAAAGGAATATCAAGATTTCGTTTCTCTTCTTGAATTTGTGTAACATTTAAAGTTATTTTTTGCAGAAGATAATTAACGAAAAAAATTCCAGTTGGTAACATGAATGAATTCCCGAGTAAGAGGTCTTATAATGTTTTGAAGGAGTGGTGCAGGAGATAATAACTCTTACCACAATCCTGGCATCTCGGTTGCTATCGAGGGTAACAAATGGTCGAACATCCGATCTGAGAGCGAACACTTTAAACGCTGATAGAAAACTTCATGGCGGAAAGAACCCGAATTTGGCTCTGAGCTGTGAAAGTGCGAGGACAGGACCGTTGGCATCTCATATCAACTGATTCCAACCAACCTGCAAGACGAGGGGAGGTCTGGTCTATTGATCTGCTTCCCCTCGCCGCCACAGTCAGGCTCGACACCCCATCCCTCGAGATGAAGGAATTTTCCTGACGAAGGGGAAATATACGAAATCCAGTTCCGTCAAAACGATCAATTATTTGTAACTTGCTGCTTACAAATAAATTCTGCAAGAAAACAGAGATAGCACCTAATTCGCGACCATAAATGCAGGGGAGAAATTCGCTACGATTATTCAGCTGATTCGATTTCCTCCCAGTCACTTCAAGGAGGCCTCCAAGAATCTGTGTACCAAATAGTAGTTGGATGTAAAGAGAATATTACATGAGTTAGCTTTATGATTAACATTGTCGGTTAGCCAAGTCACTTCCAGTAGCCCTCAAGAGAGCAAGTACCTATCAGTTTTTCAATTGCCAAGGCCCATGCACTAATGAATTTCGAAAATCCTTCAAAATTTCAAATTTAGGTACGACTTTTCAAGTTTTTGGGCCTTCAAATTAGCCCTAGGGAATTAAAAAAATTAAATAATCTCGCCGGAATCATCAAATTTGAACAATAATTGCCAGAGAAAAACCGTTAATTCAGTTATGTTTTTCCCATAAAATGTAGCTAAACTTGAAATTTTAAAGGATTTTAGAAATTCATTAGTGCATGGGCCTTGGGGATATAAAAACTGAAAGATAGCCGGTGGAATAATCAAAATCGAACCATAATTGCCGGAGAAATATGGGAAAACCCCCGTTTTTCAGTAATTTTCCCATTTTTTTTTTTTTTTTTCAATTATTGTTCGATTTTGATGATTCCGGCGGCAATATTTCAGTTTGTCAATTCCCTAAGGCCGTGCACTAATGCATTTCTAAAATCCTTTAAAATTTCAAATTTAGGTACAACTTTTAGTGTTTGCGCCTTCAATTTCGCGAAATACTAAGAACGAACGGTAACCGACTGAGACCCCCTTAAGTAAGTATCGTTCAACCCGAAAGAGAATTCAAAAAAAGGTGTCATCAATATATAGTTAACCCTAGTTGGACAATGGTGTCACTAGTGTCACCAAAAACATCTTGGGAACTCCACAGCTGTCCCAAGGTGTCACCAGATTAATGGACAGCAGAATTTTTTGTGGGCACCATTGGAAGTCTCAAAATGGATTTAAAGACAAAAATTTTCAAGTAAATCAATGAAAAATGTCTCAACATTTATGTCGTAACATTATTTTTTGACTTCTAATAACTTGCAAAAAATGGTTCAAAAAATTCAGCTGCCCATTAATTTGTAAATTCCAATTAAAGTCTAGTTAAATTTTTAAATTACAATTTAATTTTCGTTAGTCCGATGACTAACGAATGACTTTGGGATATCTGTAGTTCCTGAGATGTTTCCGTCGACACTAGTGACACCATGGTTCAATTAGGGTTAAGAAATTATTTGCAAGTCGGAAACCCTGAAATTATCGAACTACAACCAGGTGGAGGAGACGTTCTGGACAAACTGGCCAAGGAAAATACCACCAAGAGGAACAGCAGAAGATGGCGAATGCAATCCTGCGAATGCAATCCTTCTTTGGGATGCTTGATGTCTACTTTATTATGTAAAAATCTTACTTGGGCAATGGTAAATTACTCCTAGAAACACGAATAACTCACCATTGCAAATGTCTTGGGAAAAAAATTAGAGCTGAAGGCCCAACTACATTCAGTCACGGAAAATCAGAGCTTACCAGAGAAATATTGTTGTGGTTGTCGTTATGTCGGATTGTAAGTTAGGTATTTATGAATAGCTTTGATGTGAAGGAAGTGTTCTTTATTCCGAAACTAAGCGCGGAATCCATAGTCGACCCTCAAGTCAAGATTTTCGTTCACTTGAACAAGGAGCCCCTTATCTAGTAGGCTCAGAAGCAAAAATCCCATTTGTGCAGCATGAGTGGAAGAACAAATATTCAGTTTTCATTTTTTCATCTCAATACTTCATAAAAGTACACTACTGGTCTCCCCGAAATCAATAAGTACCCACACGAAAATTGACGATTTTTTGACATTTTCATGTCTTTGCTTTGGCACATAAACTGAAAAATCGTCACGAAAACTAAGCAAATCTTGCTCACGCGACCAATAAATAAAAAAATAGACTCACTGTGTTGCGTAGAGAACAATCAACTGTTTTCTTATTTTGATGCTTGGGTACATGAACTATCAACCTTACTTCACTACCTTGTTGTGTAGTGGTTGACATGAAAATGTCCCAGTGTGTTGCAGACTCGTATGCAAGCATTTCATACTTTTCCATCGATTCTCAGTAAACAATACTGCTGGAAATAAGAGGTCTTCAATGATTGACTCTTACCCTGTGACGTCATACGGTTCATGTAGTCATGTACCGAGTATCCATAACACATGGAGTACAACGCACATTTGGTATTTTCCGTTTGTACTCAAGTTGTTTGGTGATCTCAAATATTTAGACTCGCTCGTTGAAGCTTACCGCCGATAAATACTAAAACCATTCCGTGCGCATCATCATTATATCTTTTGAAGACGTAACTAGTCTATAATCATGCTCAACTACTAGAGTAAAATACCAATAAAATAAAATACGAATGTTCAGCAATGTTTGGTCATTTTTTGCATTTCTGGAGCCCCTTATGGGAAAATGATACGCCCATTCCGAATTCCATATAAATATTACTATGATCATAATAATAGACAATTTGAAAAAATGTCATCAACCCCCTAAAAACTCGTTTTTTTTTACATTTTGACCCTTCGACTTCCTCTGATCTAATGAAGACGCCACCCATTTAATTTTGCTTCCTCACTACCGAAGGTAGGGAAGCTTTGTATTCGTGAAAAAAGTGAAAAAAAAAAATGTCCTCCAAAATCAAAATTTCCACTTGTTTTTTGCGTTTTAGAGCTTCCCGAACAATTTTGGTTCCGTGTCTGTCTGTCTGTCGGTCTGTCTGTCTGTCTGTGGTCAATCCTTGTCCCGGGCAAAACTATACTAACCTGTGGTCCGATTTTGATGAAATTTTCAGGGATTGTGCGGGTTAGGTCCTAGACGGTCCCCTATCAATTTCAGCACCTTCGGACCAATAGGAGCGAGTGCGCATGCGCAAACGTGAATTTCCTGGAACCTCGGTTTCTCGGTTTCTAATGAACCGATTTTGCTCAAATTTGGAGGTTAGTTAGGGACTAACTTCTAAGAGACACCCTATAAGTTTCAATCAAATTGGTCAAGCAATAGCCGCTGCGCATGCGCGAACTTTAAATTTATTGTTACAACCAAAACTCCGCAACTATTCAACCAATTTCGATGAAATTTTCAGGGATTGTGTGGGTTAGGTCCTAGACGGTGGACCGCTAAATAAAGAATCATATTTTTTTCGCCAACTGATTCTATACGTCCATGTTACAATGAGTGAGGAAGCTATACTGCCCACCCAACTTGGCAGACGTTTTTTTTTCTTCTGAGGACACAATGAGGAATTTCACCATGTCGGAATTTCCTATTTTTTACCCCAAAATTGGATTCAGCACCTCGAAAAACTTCCTACGGCAAACTTTCAGTCCGTACTTCCTAATTTACGAATAAACAAAACAGTGTAGAAAAAATGAACGTTTAAAAAACCGGGAGGATGACGTCATCCTGGAATAGTACATTTACGGCCGCCTGAAGCGCTGAGATCGAGAAACCCCAGATGCATCATTTCACAAAACCAGTAAAGTTCGAGATCGAAAAAAACTGAAGAAAAAAATAGAAAAAGCAAGATGAGGAAAATTAGTCTTCCCCTGGTTTTTAGGACGTCCCACAGTAAGACTTGGGCGTCCTTATGCGATCGATCTGGGGTGAAGTTGGACAACACTCAACAGAAAAAAAAAATAACCACACATTAATCCGTTTTAGACCATTCTGAATCCAAATCCGCGAAAAAAACCATAGGTGTATGTCTGTGTGTGTGTGTGTGTGTGTGTGTGTGTATGTGTGTGTGTGTGTAACAAAATCTTGTGTACTCTGCCCAGGCCTTAGTTCTCAACCGATTTTCCTGGTTCTTTTTTTGTTCGACGCGGAAAACTATCTAGTTGTGCACTACGTCGCCGGAATTTCGAGTTTTGCCTTTTAAGGGGGGGAAAGGGGGGGTTAATGCTCAAAAAACGTGTGTTTTTGGGCATAATCTTGTGTATTCTGCCCAGGCCTTAGTTCTCAACCGATTTTCGTGGTTCTTTTTTTCTTCGACGCGGAAAATTATCTAGTTGTGCACTACGGCGCCGGAATTTCAAATTTCGCCTTTTAAGGGGGGGAAAGGGGGGGTTAATGCTTAAAAACCGTACGTTTGCGGGCATAATCTTATAAACTCTGCCCAGGCCTCAATTTCCAACCGATTTGCGTGTTTCTTTTTTTGTTTGACTAAAATAACTTCCGAGTTGTACATGATTTCACCAGAGTACCAAAATTTGCAAGAGGAGGGGATGGGTGGGGGGATAATATTCACAAAATATCCAATTTTTCAATATTTCGGTTCCTTTACTGCTTACTAATTGTATCCAAGCTTTGAAATTGAGGAAAAATTCTCATTATACCTTAGGATTTGTATGAATTACTTTCTGTACCACCATGGAAATAAAAGTGGTGCCACCATGGTGCCAGGGCACCATAAACCTCATATTTCTTGGGTTTTTTGGTGTTTCACCTTGAATACGGATGTGACATTCGACGGACTGCCTACTAAACCTAATAGATGAAAGTTCAATGTTACGACGTATTTCCGCTTAGGTGCCAGACTGGCACCATTGGTGGTAGGGGGGGGGGGTGTACTCGAATTCGCATGTTGGGTGTCGTAGATCATGGATTTTAAAATGCTCTTCAGATTCGAGGCTCCCATGATGCTAGAGATGTTAAGGTGGATAATGGTGAGGGGGGGGGGTGTCACTATTTCTTCCCTAAAGTAATAAATAAATTACATCGAGAGAAACAGTCTTATCGCTTAACAACTGGTTAAACTGATCTAATGCTTATCCAATGGGACGTCCCCTGGAATGCATGCATTACTAAACAATATGTTTGTTTGATAACTTTCCTCTTAGATAACACGATTTCGTTGTACCATTGGGCAACACTGGGAGGAGACAGCAAGCCCAATCAGCTTCACGTTGAAGAGGTCCGTTTCCCCAGTTATTTTTTGAAATCATAAATTTTGATTGTCTCCCAAATATAACAGAAGACTTATTTTCCGAAATCAACCCGATTTTCATCTATCCCACACCATTAACTATACAGGAAAAATGCAAACAGAATTCGGTGAAATTCCCCATTTAACCATGGATGTCGGCTAGAAATCCTTTCAAAAGAATTCCCCATTCAGTAAAAGGAAAAATGTCATCACCATAAATGATTCTCTGATGTACATTTTTTCTCAAGAGTATAAATACCTCTCGGCACACCACTACCATAATTCTCGTCCACAAACTTGTCTTCTTCATGTCAACTCTAGACCTACCCACCTGATCTCTGATCATTGAACGGTTTCAGGCCGGGTGATTCTCCTAACTACCACATCACCATCAATCATTGACCATCATCATCATTTTGTGCTGGGTTTGATCACCCTTTACCTAAGGCATTCAACGGTTTCAAATTGGTCGACAAATCTCCCATCTGATTAAACCCCTCCTTTTCTGACAACAAATGTATATAAAATAAATAGTCAATAAACAACAATAAAAAGTCAATTTGGAACGCAAATTGACTCCCATTCCACTGAATTTATACCTTCAAACACAAGTCAAAACTGAGTCTTGTGACGATTACAACTGAATGAGGATTCTCACGAAACATAGATGTTAATAACTCGAAATGAGGAAGTCGGCATCAGTAGATAATACCTACTGTGCTACGATTGAAAGAAAGCGGCTGGCTTGGTCAGGTGTCCATGTGTATTACAGTCCCAAAAACGTCGTCCTTCTTCTACCTGTCACTACCGCCAGGGAAAAATGAGACCGAGGGTGTTGACTACCGACCAATGACGAAGTGGAAGGTGTGTTTATTACACACCGTTCGTGGTTGGCCAGGGTTTCGGCTTGACTTCCAGGCAGTGGTTCCCAATTATATACAGAGTATCTACTATTGAAATGGACCACACTTCAAGGGTCAGCTCTACAACTAATTTTCAACAAAAATGCCTCTTGTTCCAGTTCAAGCATCCATCCGGTTTCACCAATCCATTGGTGATAGAAGAACAGAGGACGAGCAGCCGGCTACTGATGGGCAAGAGAGAATGGGGTATTTCAGTCAATTTTTTAAAATGTTTTTTCAAAAGAGTATGGCTCAGGAATAACGGTAATCGGGTCTGTTCGTCGAGAAAATGTTTTTACAAAATCAGAGAAGCTAAGGAAAGTTGAAGATTTGAATGGTGTGACGTAGCTAGCCAAGCGTGACGTAGCCTAGCCAACTGTCTTTGAAAAAAGTATCCATGTACAGAGAAGAGATGAAACCCTTGGAGGACCTCTTGGATACTACAAAATACTACTCACACACGCGGTGTAATGTGTGTGCTTTTATGGCGGCCCGCCTTTTTTTCAAATGTGTGATCTCTTTAATTAATTTTTCTACCACATGTTATAGTATCATTGGGCTTAAAGTTGGAGTTTATAGGTTTTCAAGGGTGCTGAATCCAAATTTGAGGTCAAAAACCTGAATTTCCGACCCACCGAAATACCCCATTGAAAATTCTTCATTCGATTGGGATTGACTAATAACAGTTTTTCCTGCGAGAATAATTTTGAATCTTGATTACTGTTCCCTCCGGTGAAGAGTGCATCCTAAAGGCGTGAAGTCGAGGAGCTGCCATCTATCACCGAAGCCAGACCGAGACCAGCAGACAACAAGACCGACAAGAGCAGAGAAGACTTCTAAGCTGAGTATTTCTACGACTCAAACAACCAAAGACATTGATACCTTCTTTCCTTATTACTTCAAGAATATAATTCACCATCTTTCATTATTTTTCTCATTTCTAGATTAATATTTAACCCGTAGCCTTACGGAGTACCCTTACAAGATTGATGGACATTCACTGGAGCGTCAGTCATCGATTCGGGATCTTGGAGTAATCCTTGACTCCCAGCTGACCTTCTCTGATTAAATTGAAGTTATTACCAGCAGGGCACTTCGTACTTTAGGTTTCCTGAAGCGCAATACCCGTGATTTTACCAGTGTCGAAGCCTTGACGCACCTCTACAAGTCACTCATCAGTTGTGTGGTCTCCATTCTACTCCACTTACAAAAATCGATTAGAAAGAATCCAGCGGAGATTTATTCGTTACCAGGCATTCAAATTACATATACCTTCTGATTTAATTCACTTCAACGAACTCTCTACAGATAACCACATCTCATCACTGGAGGATAGGCGGTTCATGGCAGATATTGCCTTCCTCCATAGACTTATAAATGGGAGTCTAGATTGTCCCTCATTACTTTCTAAAATTAAGTTCAATGTCCCTCAGTACTCGACTCGCTTAAACCAGCTATTTTTTGTACCCTTTTCCCCAGCAAATTATATGTGTAACCGCCCCATCTGTCATTTGCCACGTGAGGCCAATGTGCTCCTTGAAGGTTTTGCCAGGAGGTTGATTTTGCTTCCGAGTCTACCAAGGTAGCGGAAGCTTTGTTTTCACTTTTCAAGGACGAAAAAAAAAAGTTCTCCAAAATAAAAAATTTCACTCGCATTTTGCGTTTTAGACCTTTCTGAACAATTTTGGTTCAGTGTCTGTGTGTCTGTCTGTCTGTCATGAATTCCTTGTAACGCGCATAACTATACGAAGTTATTGTCCGATTTCAATGGAATTTTTAGGGATTGTGCGGGTTGGTGTGTAGACGGTCCCCTATGAAAATCATCATCCCCGGACTGATAGAAGCGACTGCGCATGCGCAAACGTGAATTCCTTGTAACAGCCATAACTTCTACATTTTCCATCCGATTTCGATGAAATTTTCAGGAATGTTACAGATTAGTATTTAGATGGTCCCCTATGAAAATCATCATCCCCGGACTGATAGAAGCGACTGCGCATGCGCAAACGTGAATTCCTTGTAACAGCCATAACTTCTACATTTTCCATCCGATTTCGATGAAATTTTCAGGAATGTTACAGATTAGTATTTAGATGGTCCCCTATGAAAATCATCATCCCCGGACTGATAGAAGCGACTGCGCATGCGCAAACGTGAATTCCTTGTAACAGCCATAACTTCTACATTTTCCATCCGATTTCGATGAAATTTTCAGGAATGTTACAGATTAGTATTTAGATGGTCCCCTATGAAAATCATCATCTCCGGACTGATAGAAGCGACTGCGCATGCGCAAACGTGAATTCCTTGTAACGGCCATAACTTCTACATTTTCCATCCGATTTCGATGAAATTTTCAGGGATGTTACAGATTAGTATTTAGATGGTCCCCTATGAAAATCATCACCTTCGGACTGATAGTAGCGACTGCGCATGCGCAAACGTGAATTCCTTGTAACGGCCATAACTTCTACATTTTCCATCCGATTTCGATGAAATTTTCAGGAATGTTACAAATTAGTATTTAGATGGTCCCCTATGAAAATCACCACCTTCGGACTGATAGTAGCCCCTGCGCATGCCCAAACGTGAATTCCTTGTAACGACCATAACTTCTACATTTTCCATCCGATTTCAATGAAATGTTCAGGGATGTTACAGATTAACTTGTTTTGATGTTTCGAGATTAACTACTATGCATCGGATCATCTATACAATCGGGTTATGAATACGAGGAAGCTATGTGCCACACCCACTTGTTTTCTATTATTCGCTCTCCTCCTTGAAGCGACATGTTAAGTTATTTTTTATGTTAGTTGTTCAATTTACTAAACTTCTTCCTGTAGTTCAATGTTTTGTTATTTTGTGGCCGCACTGTTGTACTCGTATTTTCTATATTATAATTATATATATTGTTGTTCTATAATCATAATTAATGTAATGTAATTGGTATTAATTACCGTATAATAAATAAATAAATATTTGTCATGGAGTGAGAGTCTCATTTAGCACTGTTGTACTCGTATTTTCTATATTATAATTATATATATTGTTGTTCTATAATCATAATTAATGTAATGTAATTGGTATTAATTACCGTATAATAAATAAATAAATATTTGTCATGGAGTGAGAGTCTCATTAGTAGCAGACGTACCTCGTCTCGTAACGTCTCAGCCTTAACAACTATCAAATATGCTATGTATTCAACACAGAGTTTTTGGGTACAATCATACACCCTACTGTTCCTTAGAAATTCTCATTCTTGTATCTCTTTTTTTCCTTATTGCAACCAAAGTTCTCTGAACGAAAAGGCTCGCCTCGGATTTCGTACGTTAAATAACATTATTCGAGTATTGGTGCCTTCATACAATGACGCATGTCCTTGTGAGCCCTAAGGACTATTCGAGTCCCACCACTAATGAATAATTGTCTCATCATTTACATCAGTGAAACAACAAGATTTAAACTCCTCAATGTAGTTCGTAGCAAAGGACTTCATAACGGTGACATCAAAACCTACGAATTGATACGCAAGTAGGTACAAGGTCATCTGTCAAGAACAAAGCACCACAGTAAATGAGTTTGACCTCAAATGATCTAGTCGAATAGAACCATTTTCTGTTCTTTCAATTTTCACGACAGTCTTACGAATAAAATCACTCACGATGAGATTGTGGAAAATTATTATTAAAATTTTTAATAAAAAACGGAGTTGAGAAGAACGTGTTTCCACGAAAATGAGTTACAAAACGTTCTTCTCAACTCCGTTATTATTTTTTACACCCAATCGTGTTTCATCATCATCATTGACGATTTTTCATCGACTTCAAAACACCCAAAAACCTATCAGTTTCTTGGGTCATGGGATACATCATAATCAACTTCATCGGGTTACCGATTTGAGAACATGTAGGTTTCAAAAAGGTAAAAGCATAAACATAATATATATCTAGTGGTTATACCTTACCATCATTGTCTAGAAAGAAATGTACATTTACACAGAAGTTCTTGTCTAGAAGTGCACATCTAGTGACATTTCACTTCTCTCCATCAGGAGTAGGTAGAAAAATTATTTCCTGATGAAACGATGTTTGTAATAAGTTGCACTGGCATTCTTTTTCGCTTGTACTATTGAAGAATAGCTTTTTTTTTTATTCATGTACCACTAAAATACACCCACATGGTGGGAAGTTCCTGATCTTCAATCCAATAACGAGCGCAGAATAATTTTCATAAAAAATCAATATTGTTAGTTCAAGTATGAACCTCGTTACCTATCAACGACGTATCCACAGAAATAGAAACAGATCGGAAAATCGCTCAACACTCAACGAAAACAATGAAGCTGAAAGACAGAAAGTAGCTAACAGCTGGCAACCTTGGGTGGGAATATAATGGAAAGGATGATCCACTTTCTAAACCAAACAATACAGCTAAAAATATGTTTTTCTACGAACAGAAACTCAAGTTTGATGAAAACTTACGTGGTTGAGATTAATCCTGGCATGTTGTCGAGACAATTACTATAATCTTCACTACTTAACGATTTAGAATACAGATTCATGTTTACTCGATAACGAATTGGACGAAAAAATAATGAAATGAAACTCAAAATTGAGAAGTCTCATGCCACAAAGACGTGAACAAGTGGGGATGTCGTACCCTATGTGGTTGGTTTCTTGGATAAGTCGGCCATTGATCATCTGATGACGTCACGGCACTTAGATTCATGTTAGCCAACAAAACAACGATAAATCATGGAGCAAATTGATCTGAACATATGACTTGTTTAGTGTATTTTTCAACTGAAAATATTATTGAGAATACATAATAATTTGACTATTGTATAATTTTAATGAAAAAATTCATCATTGACTTTGGAGAGAGTTATTCAATATTGCGGGAGAAGTGATGGAAATGTCATTATATTGATGGCAGTGAAGAATGACAATCCATCCCCTTCCACCCTTCCACTCACAAGTGCTTTGTTTTCTCAGGGGTGTCTGTCTTGCGTAGAAGTTGAAAAATTAATTTTCCGAACGAGTGTTTTTCTTTTATGTAATATACCTCAAGCTTGAGTCTTTAGTTCCTAGTTACTACTCTCAACCGTGTTCAAAAGCGTGTCGTACAGGTATGGATTCATTGTAATACATGGGCCTGACACCTTCCAGAAACACCATGTCGTCTCACGGACGTATCGAAGAAGATGATTCGGAAAGTTCTGACGATGCTGATCTCGCAACTATTCTTCAATATTTAATCAGGAGGTAAATAACGTAGGTATAGTTTTCTCAAGATGTTCGTCACTGCATTTTGAAGGTATCTAGATACCAACAACATACAAGGTTGGTTTGACAGGTCGCCGCCTTCCTACCTATCCTAGAAAAGTTCATTCTTTGGAAAAAATATTACCAACCTCCTGTACTGATTCCTCATTTTAAGGTTTTTACATTCAAGTTTGTACCTAGCACGTATTATCTACTCAATAGTTTGGTGGTATAGGTAGAAACTCTGAGGACTCTGTGGACCAATCCAACTATGAGGTAGAAACTTTTACCTAAGTAGTACTTCTTAAGTAATTCCTTTTAGATCTGGTTTTCAATCATATTACTGGTGAACTCCGTGACGGAATTCCGACCTATGTTAGTAATTATTAGCCTATGTTAGTTTGGCTGAGATTTGATGAATTTTTGAGTTCATTGATGGTTGCACAATCCATGTACATAACAGATTTGGTAATTATAATCAGGTAGAAACTTTTGCTTAGTTATCCGAATCACAAGATCTTGTTTTCAGTTTTATTTACCTGATGAGGAAAACGGCCTATGTCAGTTCAATTGACACAAAATTCGATTTCAATAAAACCATTTACATTTTTAAAAATCAATAAGTAATTTCACTAGGTTTAATTTTTGGGTTCATTGAAGGTTGCACAATCCATGTACATAACCAATTTGGTATTTACGTAAATACCTCATGTAGAGGGATGGTAAGCACCGCATCACTCCTACTTACAAATTGGAGATTGCACAATAATTGTGCAACAATTTTGCATCCTATCTCTAACTGTATCCTCTGCTAGTCTCCTCCTAAATTTTCAGATTTTGGCACCAAAATTTAAAAATAACTGTTATCCGGGCAGCCTCCCTGAGAATCCGAGGGGCAAGACGTAAGGTCCGATGCCTTGGGCTTGAAGACGGAGCTCTCATGCCCCTTCAATGAAGAGAGAAATTGAACATCGGGAGTCCTTTCCGCTGAGGCAATATGCAGCCGGAAGATTATCCCTTCGAGGACGTCCTGTTTGGCTCTTACAAGTTGACTGATTGGAGACCCGACTTGATCACGGAGCTTTTGGGTTACCTGAGACCAGACAACGTCAGAGTATCCGTGGTTGGGAAAAAATTCAAGGCTTTGGCAGACAAAAAAGAAGAATGGTACGGAACAGAATACAAGTTGGAGAAAATAGAACCTTCTGTGATCGAGAGATGGAGCGATGGCAGCTTGAATTCCAAGTTGCATCTACCTGATAAGAATGAATTTATCCCTTCGGATTTTGACCTAGCTCCAAGAGATGAATCACACAAATTTCCTATAATCATCCAAGAAAATGATTTCTGCCGTGCCTGGTACAAGCAAGACGACGAATACTTCCTACCGAAGGCTAACCTTCGTTTCGAGTTTTTGAGTCCTTTGGCGTATCAAGACCCTCTGAATTGTAACTTGACATATATGTTCGTCATTTTATTCAAAGACGCTTTACTCGAGTATGCATACGCAGCGCAGTTAGCTGGTTTACGTTGGGAACTAACCAACACGAAGTACGGCATGGTTCTTGGGATCGGTGGTTACAATCACAAACAGAAAGTCTTTCTTGAGAAAATTATGGACAAAATGGTGAAATTTGAAGTTGATCCTAAAAGATTTGACATTCTCAAAGAAACGTACATTCGAACCTTGAAGAACTTTGATTCCGAGCAGCCCTACCAACATGTCAACTACTACGTTTCCGTGCTTCTGTCAGAACACTCTTGGACGAAAACCGAGCTTTTGGACGCTACTGAGCAACTTAACGTAGAAGTGCTGCGAGAATTCATTAAGAAGCTTTTGTCAAAGATGCACGTCGAGTCGTTTGTCCATGGCAACGTCAACAAGGCTGGATCCTTGGAGCACGTCAGCACCGTGATGGACAGACTGCGCGACAGTGTTGGTTTATGACCATTACTCCCCTGCCAGCTGCTACGAAATAGAGAAATCCAGCTGGTAGATGGGGCCGATTTCGTTTATGAGCTCGAAAATCACGTCCACAAGAGCTCCTGCACTGAAAACTATTATCAGTGCAGCCTTCAGTCGACAGAAAATAATATGCTTCTCGAATTGTTCGCCCAAATCGTTTCTGAGCCATGTTTTAACATTTTACGAACCAAGGAACAACTAGGATACATCGTATTGAGTGGGATGCGACGATCCAATGGAACGCAAGGACTAAGAGTCATCGTGCAATCAGATAAGCACCCGCGAGTTATTGATGAACGAGTAGAAGCTTTCCTCGCCTCAATGGAAAGTTATTTGGAAAACCTCACCGAAAGCGAATTCGAGAACCACAAGGAGGCGCTGGCCGCACATAGATTAGAGAAGCCCAAACAGATGTCAACTCAGTCCGTCGTTTATTGGGCTGAAATCACCTCGCAGCAGTACAATTTCGACCGAGCAAACATAGAAGTCGCTCACCTTCGTACGCTCACCAAACAAGACGTTATCAAATTTTATAAAGACTTGATAAAATCAGGAGCTCCGAGGAGACACAAACTGTCAGTTCACTTCGTCTCAACCGCAGAAGGAGGTGCGGGCGTGGAGGAAGAATCTCCGAAGCCGCCAATCAATGGAGAGCTCATCGAAGACATGACAAAGTTCAAGAGCAGCCAATGTCTTTTCCCCCTCGTCCAGCCATATGTCAACCCCAAGTGTTTATTCAAAGCCAAACTGTAAAATCTCGAGTTATAGTGGAGTAGGGAAACCTTCTGTGATCATTGCTGTATCTACAGGATAGGTGCAGGTGGGATTATATAACTAATAATTTTAAGCGCCTAAATAATTACTTACATAAAACTTTGTTTGATTGAACTCGTTTTCCACTTACATGAATTAACCTATTCATTCACCTATCAACTTTTTAATTAGGTACCTACCTAAGTGCCTTCTTGAAAAAGAAAAATTTCCTTTTTCAATTGCTTTTTCAAATATGTAATAAAAATAGAGGTTTCCCTTTGAAAAAACAAAGTTAGTGTCAATTGCGTGCGCAATATTCCAGTGCTCAAAAATATCATGGTTCAATTCCTCGTAAAAAATTATGAAGATCAACGTTGATCTCGTTCAATAAGTACTTATTGCTTGTTATTTTGATCTTCATTATTCCCTACGTTCCTCCCCCTCAAAATCCACTAGGAATTTCCTTAGCATTAATGGAGTTCTTATTATTTCCAGCGGTCAGGTCCGAATTCTAACTGATCAGCCGGATTATGTTGCTGGAATCCATCGCCCTCCTCAAACTTCTGTTTCGAACCTTGACAATTTTAGCGTAAGTAGTATATTTATACAACTGTACCTATTTCAAAAAAGTATACTGTTGTGTAAACCGCCCTTGTGTGTGTTCCAGTCAAATTCACTTACTTTCTAACCAATTTCAATTTGTTTAAATCTGTCTTATTGATGAGGAAAGTGTGGCACTCGAAAGAGACACCAAATCTTAACCTCATTAGAAAAAACAGTAGGCTATTAGAAAAAACTGTATTGCTGGTTTGGACTATTGTAATTTACTATGATTGAGAAGGAATGAAAGAAAGAAGAGGCAACTATTGACGCTATATTGAGAAAACCAATTATGGAGTTGAGAAACAAATGATTGATGAAAGAAATGAAATTTATTAACCTACCTAGGCATACCGGAAAATTGAACTAAGTACTTAGGTATTCGAAGTGGTGACTGCTGGTTGTAAGATGATACGTGATGATTGATGATGGGTGATAACTGATGATGATGGGTTTTACTGTGGTGAATGTACAAACTGAACACCTCGTGGAGGTAAAATGCCGTCTTGGACGAAATGAAATGGAAAAGCGATGTGCGACAGGTTTGTATGGGAGCTTGAGGACAACTGACTGGAAGACCACACTGTCAGACCGGTGAAGGAACCAACCAAAGATAAGACCACCAAGCCGTGGTCAGTAGGTCACCTGGTCTTCCTCCTTTCATTAATCCGGCTAATCTATTTGCCCAAACACTTATTAAATCAAATTTAGTTTTTCTTCGTTGAAATTTGATTATTTTTCGTTAGAAATTCTTACATTTGAATGATAATAAATTAATGTGTTTGGGTGAAACCAAATTTTATTGAGTAATGCTAAAGAAAACGACCAGAAGTTGCAACGTAACGGGTTTTCTAACCAATCTGACTTCATTGGAGGATCTGTGCCCCTTACGACAGTAGCGCTATCTCTGGAAGCTTACATGAAACTGTAGCTTATGTGGTTGAACTCAGGAGTAGGTGACTGGGGAAGAGAAAAATACCTGACATGGAAGTGACCAAAAGAAGCAATTTTACAACAACTCTATCTGCTGTCGTTATATGGTACAATTTGCTGAAACATCTTTTACGCTTCCCCAGAGTGCACAGCAGTGTGAATCCAGTCAGTTTTTCTGTTGTTGCGGGGTTTGACGTGATCAGTTTCCCTCGATTTTTGTGGTGTTTTTTGACAGAGGCATCAATTGTTTAGGTAATTTTTTCGCCTTGGATATTCCTGGCGTTAAACTTTATTCTAGGGCCCTATTATAGGATTTGACTTGAAATTCCAGAATCTAAAGTTGAGGCAAATTCCCCATTCTTCATCATATAGATTTGAAGGACTTGTAAGATTTCCTTCGTTTAAATTTTGCAATTTATTTTTAATATGAATTAATGTAAGAAAGGACATGTTAACAAGAAATGTTCTTAATGAAATATAAGTTATAAGTTATGAGCATTAAATCGATGAATCAACAACCCTAAGGGTAGGTGAGATTTGCGTTGACCAATCAGTACGTTTCTCCAGTTCTCAGCCTTATCTTTTAGGGTCAGTTTATCAGTCACCAAAGTTAACGGAGGTTTATGTATCCCACTGTTAACTTTAACGATGGGATAAGTTATGGATACTATAAAGGTGCTGTTTATCAGTGCTAAATTAACCCACTGGTAACTATTAACTGGCTGGTAAAATTAACTGTCTGTTAGGCCTGTCTGCATGGAAGAAATACTTCTTCCATGCAATAAAATCTAGCTTCCTCCACATAAAAAATCGTTTTCGCAGTGTGTTTTGCATCAGAAAAAAGAAGAAATTAGAAGAGGATGAAGAATTGTGCTTTGTTTTTTGTGTTTTCTTTTCTCAATCTCGGTACCTATTTCCTTGTTGGCACGGCAGAACCTAGTGTTTTTTGTTGAAAATTGTCTGGTCATGACAAGATCCCGGCCACCGAGCCACTATGTCCAGAATTTTCAAATTTGCAGACGAAATAGTTTGTACGTTTATAGAGAAGTAGGTGTACCTACTACTAAAGGGTACACCCTTTTCGATTTCGAAAATTTTCGGCGTGTGACCCTCCTGGCGACTGAATTTTCACACGCGTGCAGTCCATAGCTCCAGGAAACCTGTTTTTTTTTGTTTTTTAAATAAAATTCCATCCGAGATTGAAATACCTAACACTTCCTCGGTTGCTGGTATTCTGATAAATTGGGGGGATAGCCTGGCAGTTCCCAGGGACACCTGCTTGACAATTTTACAGGCAGAGCTTTTACTGACGCCACTAAAGTCGCCGACAGACACCAACATGGTTTTTTATTCTTTTATCCAATCAAAATCTCATAAAAAAATCGCAATCGTCCCACTTCTCCAAATGGTCAATTCGCGATCTATGTTGCCGCCTTTCTTCCTTCCGCCTTCTTCCCCACTGCAGGAATTCGACCATAAACCCACATCTTCGTCGCTGCTGTCTGAAAAAGAGCCCCACACATCCATTTTCGATTGTAGCATAATTCACTTACAATCAACAACGCAATTTGCAAAAACGAACGTTCTGGGAAACAAAAACACGAGAAGTGACTCTTTGAGGTTAAAAAGCCTTGCATAAATCGAGTTACCCCCCAGTAACTTTTTATCCGGTCCTCGGACGACCAGTTAACTTTAAACTACGGATAACGGCTATCTGGGGACTGATAAACGCGTACGATTGAGTTACCCGATGGCCGTCGGATAAATCTGCTTTACCGGGGGGTAAAATGTGACTGATAAACCGGCCCTTAGTGACCTGCTAGCACCTAATCCCACCTGCCTGGTCAAACCTGTGGACTTTGTGCTACCGTTCATTCTCTCTTCCAGCTTCCAATATTGTATTTTAGTCATTCTTCCTAATTCTTATAGCTTCTGGATATAGAGTTCCCTACGTGTCATGAAAATCTACTGTATTTTTGTATTTGTATTTATGATCATCGTCCCCTTTAACCTTAAATCCAACCCAAACAACACTGTTACTTACTACTCACCTAGACTTCTGCAAAGACCTTCTGGATCTTCTAAAAGAAAAAATCATACTCTAATCAATCCATTATTGTATGCAACAGATCACACAAATCTTAATTGTTTGTGTTTGTTCATTATGATGATTTGTTGTTTGATCATGTATGTTTAGTAATGTAGTGACTGGAGTACGTTCTGTTCTTCTTGAAGATCCAGGTCATTTGTCAATGCTCCGCTGAAAACTATCAGACATGATCATTTATTTATGGACGGTCTTTCGATTGACCTCATCTGCCATTACCGATTCAATCGTTGATAGTTCCATTATTACCAACTGTTACAGAAAACTGAAGTTGCGAAATTCACCGAACATGCCAGTGGCGGGCGAGTTCCTCCATCCATCACTGAAATGCTTCTGAGGAGAGAGGTAGGCATAAATTCTGAATTTCGATATCACACGCTATATTCTTTTCTACTCATTCACACCTTGTTGAGTACAAGGCCGCTGCACCACCTTTGGCAACACTGTACTTGCTTCCCTTTTGTGCTCAATTATGAGACTGTTCCATGTTGCAGGGAGGATGCCTGAGAACTGGTCGAGGTTTCTCAACGAAAGAGAGATGTGGGATCAGCAATCAGAAACTTCCTATCAACATGAAAGTCATTGATAGTTACGAGAGCAAAGCTTTCTGCGGAGTATACAACAAAACTGGAGATCGGCTTCTTACGGCTTCCCAAGGTAACCTGGAATGTAAAAATATAATATTCTGATCGCGTGCTGGCACAATTTTAGGCATCGATATATTTGTGATATGTCCGAAGCTTTCCACTGTATTTTAGGCAAATATGTATTCTTTTCAGATCGTTTCATGAGGCTTTACGACAGTTCTAATGGTCGCTCTTTCCGTCCTATGTCCGAAATACAAGGGCGCGATGTTGGCTGGTCTATCCTTGACGCTGCATTTTCTCCAGATTCAAGCTCGATTGCTTACTCCAGTTGGTCCACTAATTGTAAGTTCTTGCGTTTTTATTCAGTAAAGTAATGTAATCAACCAGTCTGCTTGATAAAACTTACGAATCGCAGTAGTTGAATATAATTAACATGTTTACATGTCAGTGATATTGTGTTTCCAGTGCACTTGGTTGACTTGGATTCTGATTTGACATCTCACACCGCCCTTCCTCTTGTTCCGCTTGAAAGGAAGTTCTGTATCTTTTCTCTCAAATTTTCATCTAGTGGCGATGAAATCCTCTGTGGAGCGAATGACGGTCACATATACATCTACAATCTTGGTGCCAATCGCTGCACCCTCAAGGTTTGTGAATACTAGAGCTTCATATAATTATATATTACGGTTGAAATGATTAAACTAAAATGTTGATTTTTCATAATATGAAAAATTATATTGGGATGTGCTTGTACAGGTTGAGGCGCACGATGAAGATGTCAACACTGTAGCCTTTGCTGATGAAACCTCGAAAATTCTGTTCAGTGGGAGTGATGACGGTCTGGTCAAGGTAAGACAGAGTTACTTAGGGTGTGACAGTCCTGACAGGGGAAACAACATTTGCAACACCTTTTCCAAAATCTGGTATAATTTGACCAGTAAATTGAGAAAATAGACCAAAAATTGACAGGCTGTAGGTTCAACAGTGCCAGTGCAGCTATGTCTACGGACTTACTTTCTGTAGTTAAGCACTCTAACACGAACTATCTTTATGCATATAATTAATATACATTTCTGAATAGGTGTGGGATAGGAGAAGCCTGAACGAGAACTCGCCAAAACCTGTTGGTATTCATGCAGGACATCTGGATGGAGTGGTCTACATAGACTCACGAGAGGACGGCCGCCATCTTATTTCTAATAGCAAAGATCAGTCCATCAAGCTTTGGGACATGAGGAAATTCTCCTCTGAAGATGCTCAGGTGAGTGTGATATGATTATTGTGCCTTTCCACAAGAAAATAGGAAGCTTTTGCGCACACAATATCGTTTTTTTTAGTGAAAAAGTATTGCTTGACTTGATTCTTTCTTTACATACCTTAAGAAAAAAATCATCTGCAAAAATTATGATTAGGTTTAGGTCATCAGTAACATTCACAAATATGGATCAAAATTCCTGCCTTTTAGGAGAATAAAACTGACGTGGTTGTGGTCCAGGATTATGGTGTAGCCATCTAGCGTAATCAGAGTGAATTTCGTGAGCCTTTGGTGTCTACAAGGCAGCGGCGAAAGGTTCGTCACCACAAGATCAATAGGTGTACGAGTACATTAATAGGTGTACATTGAAGAGGAGTACGTTAATTTGCGTGACACAATTCGAAACAAGCTGGCTCCTGCCATCCTTGGGCGAGAGGCAGGAATTTTACAAGAGCTTCTCGAATACCCAACAAAGTTGGGAGGCCTAGCTCTTGAAAATCCCGTCAAAGCGGCTTCAATGGCATACGAGACATCCAGAGAAGCCACAGCGCCACTCTCTGATGCCATAAGGAGGGGCAGAACTTTGGATGTTGCCCAGTACGAAGAGGGTGTGGTGTCAAATTTGCGAGAAGTGGCAACCCAGCGAAAAACTACTGAGCTTGCAGCCAGCGAGCAGCTTTTGACATCACTACCCAGCAGGCAACAGAGGACCATTCGGAGGACTAGGGAGGCATCACAATGGCTCAGCGTCCTACCACTTGCAGCAGACAACTTCGACTTGTCGTCTTCCCAATTCCGTGACGCACTGGCCATTCGGTACGGTTGGGAACCAAGAGGGTTGCGACGGATGCGGGAGTCCCATGGAAATGAACCACGCCCTCAATTGTATGAAAGACGGCCTGATCAAACAGGGACTCGACCTGGTTCGGGACGAGTGCGCCAAAATAGCAAGCCTCGCATGGAACGGTGTTGTCACAGAATCAGTTCTTCGTGAAAGTGCTGATGGCAGCCCTGGCCTGGTGGCAGACATGAAGGTTCATGGTGTGTGGGACCATGAGAGACCTGCGTTTTTTGATACCCGCGTTATAAACGCGACGCAGTCTCTTACACTTCCATGGACTGGCCAACCATCTCTCGCCATGCTGCCCAAGCCAAGCATGCAAAATACGACAGAATAGCCGAAGATCTGAGAGGGTCTTTCACGCCACTCGTAATTTCCTGCGATGGAGCATTGCATAAAGAGTATGACGCTTTTCTCAAGAATGCCTCCCTACGCCTTGCCAACAAATGGTCCAAATCCTACGCTCAATTGATGATGTGGACGCGAGTGAAAACTCAATTCTCCGTCCTTCGAGCGGTTTCCATGAGGCTAATAGGTCCCAGGAAACAAGTCCGAGGACTCGGACTGGAGGACGGAGCAGCAATTTGGCTCCCACCAGACTAACTCCTCACACATATACGCTCGCATGCTCGCAAAAAAAACCCCTTTGGCATAAATCAATTTCAATTTTTGGCAAACTTTTGGCATAGGTACCAATTTGAACTTTTGGCAACTCATTTTGAGCTTTCGGCAAATCCATTACGTTTCGACAACTGCTGGAGTCCTTGTCCACCTTCATTCCTTCTACAATGTTCAATAAAGTGTTTTTTCTCTCTCTAAAAAAAAGAGGTACTACTAACATGCTGTGCTAGCTGGTTTGGTTAAGGAGGCCATAATTTTCCATAGTAGAATTTTTACGAGACGGCTTGCTGGAGGTTTTTTAAATTCATATTTGAACAGTGTGCTTTTCGTAACTAAACTTCTTAGCCTGGGGATCGTCAGATTCGTAACTGATTGAAGTTAGAATCGACTAATTTAAAGGGTCCATAAGTAGCCTAGAAGATGTACTGTTCCATGAGAGAGAAATAGCTGAAAACCCCTGAATATTTTTCAAGGCTCAGAAAATTGAGTTAACCTGAAATTGATGTCTTTGCTGGCCGTTCACTAGCGGTCTTAATGGCTGGAGAAGAACAACGCCGATTCGCTGAACCATTCACTAGTCACGCAGGATTCCAATGCTGTTCTAATCGCCAAAGTATTCAGGTTTTGCACCTTTTTACGATCTTTTGATATGGATGAAGATACCTTGTTGTGGTATTAGGCTGATTGTCTCTATGTCTGAAAGGAGAAACCAAGAAGTGAAAGGGCGAAGCATTGTTCGCTCTTGTGAGCTTGTTTAGTGACTTGGCCGGCGGATTGGAGGATTTATCTGCGGATGGAAGGGGAGTTGTACAAATTCCTACTTCATATGGTAATTCCACTGCTACAAAAGAAAGAAACGAGGATGAGGAGATGCATCGGCCCTTATAAGCAGCTCGTGTTACACCGGTTTTTGGAGGGTTGGCGCTAGTGAGTGGTGAATCCGTATTGGGCGACCTCTAGAATTTTACATTCACTCAAGTTTTGCTGACTCGCCAAACGGAGCGGCGGGGTGGATTTTAAACTGTTCAGATATCCAACCCTTCGGACCGCTCCATCGAAATCGTGACGGTTTTCTCATTCACACCACCACATTGGCGTGCTACCACACCATTTGACTGGTTGGAGGCGCTAGTCAATGGCCACCTTAAGCATGTCTTTCACAGTTGACGTTACCTTTGGTATTTGGAAGTGTCAATGGTTATCTTTTTCTCATTGCCACTTCATCTTATCATTCTAGGAAAAGACGAGGAAAGCTGTTAGCCTTAGCCGATGGGATTACAGATGGCAGACAGCTCCCAGAAAGCGTAAGAACAACCAAAATTCAATAATAAATTTGGATATCAGTACCTAAGTAGCTATGAAATTGTCAATTCACCCTGGAATTCTGTCCATATAAGAACGTCTCCAAAATTAGAAACCTTCCTTGGTTGATTTCTGGTACTTTCAAACTGCATAGCAGAAGTGCAGATAGCAGATAGTGGCTAATCACTACTTAATTGGATACAACAAATGATGTGGATAGCAAGAGGTGCCCACATCCATGTTGTGAAGCACAACTGTTGATTCAACGAAGGGATGGAGCCAAGATCTCCTTTCAACTCCACGCACCTTTCTGTATGATATGGAGTATCCTGTATACTAGGCATACCTATCCACATTTTCTACAAACTCCCTCGACTTTTTCTTTTAGACATTTTTTTTAATAGGGTTAACTTCTTTATTGAAAGTAATTTAATTCCATCAATTTTGTATTTTCCAGTGCTGAATAGAAAGACCAATTTAAAAGGAGACACTTCATTGGCCACCTATCGTGGGCACTCTGTGCTTCAAACGCAAATTCGTTGTCACTTCTCCCCTGCTTTTACTACAGGACAGCGCTACATTTATACTGGATGTGCTTTTGGCTTCGTTGTCAGTAAGTATTTTACCGTGTCAAACTAATATACGTGAAAGACTAACTAATGTTACTTTTGTTAGTTCCTTATGAAACAGATATGCCTACCTGTTCTTAATTTGATTTTCCTTACAGTTTATGATGTCCTAACTGGAGAACAAGTGGCAAAGAACAAAGGGCATTCCTCTGTTGTACGAGACGTCTCCTGGCATCCATTTAGAAATGAAATGGTCAGCGTATCTGTGAGTAGACATTATATCTCTTATCAAAAAAGTCTGCAAAGCTTGGTGGATGTAATGAACTGTTATTTAACTATTTTAGTTCTCCAATGAGGAGATAAGGGGGAACCCCTGATTGAATCATTGAACAGTAGGAAGAGTAAAGTACGGGGTAAACACGTCAGTCTGACGTCACCCCTACTCCCCTACTCTCCTTTCACCTAGTTACCCGTAATATAAAAGGAAGACTCAGGGGTCCTCTCCTTCATGCAATTTACTTCAACAATTCGACTTGATCATTTCTCTGTCTGTCTTCTCTTCTTCTATTTGACCTGGATCATACCGTGTAGTCACTGATCGTTATCACCCCTTTGTCTGTTCTGTTTTGCATAATATGCAGTTATATATTATATAACTGTCTGTATGATTATTGCGCTTTTTTGCTTCTTATCCTTCACCCTGTATTATACTTTCTCTGGATTCAAATATGTGCTCCGCATTCCTGTAGTTTGCTCTGTAATTGTAGTAGTCTGTAAGTCCAAGTCTCATGAATTGTTGTATATCTGTTTCACCAGCAAGGACGTTTACAATAACATTACGAAATTTGGTGCATTGAGTGAGAGTGTGCTCCACTGTTTGTGTCACATTTTCATTGTAGTCATTACATATTGGACTATTGTTGAGTGGCTTCATCCTGTGTTTAAATACATTGTTGTTAGCATGCCCAGATAGTAATAGGTTTACCTCAGTTATTTGTCGGTTGGTGATACTTCGATTGCCTTTGTACCAAGGAGTGTTTGCAGAGTCGTGAAGATACTCCGAGTCCACTCCCCCGCTCCAGTTCCGGACTCAAAGTCCACACTCCACTCTCTCCTCAGTCTGCTCCTGATTTCCAGCTCGCAATCCTTGTAGTTTGTTCTTAGTCCGACAGGCACGTCTTCCATACTATTTACTTGTCAAACGTATCGATCTACTTTCTCATTGCATGGTACTCCCAGGTGTGATGGAGCCCACTGGAAGTGCAGAGTGTAGCCCTCCTGCACTCTATTCCGGAGAAGTTGAGTTAGTCGAAGTAAGTATAGTGGCGGTAGATCGTCCTGTCCAAGATTAGCGAGTGCATCAACAGCTGCTTTAGAGTTGGTGATTATGACTATACGTTTGTTTGTGTCGTGAGCAGAGACGTGTTTCTGAGCCAGAGTGAGCCTCTCCACCTCTGCCTGGTAACTGGAAGATAGTACGTGACGCCTAGCTCCTGATTTGAATCTGTGTTCCTCACACCACACTGCTCCAGCAGCTCCCTCTGCACTTTTCGTTCCGTCTGTATTTAATTTGGTATTGTCAGAGTACTTGGTGTGTAGGTATAGCATGGTTTTTTGCAGCAGTTCGGACGGTATTCCCTCATTCTTCTTAACACCAGGTATACTTGATGATATCATACCGCTCCAGCCTCCCTTATGAACCAATAATTTCAGTTGTTCCTCATTTGGGGTGCGCTTGATCATTTCTCTCTCCTTCGTCTCATATACAAGCCCAAGTTTCTCAGAAGCATCGGTAGCTATCAGGGCGCCGGCCTCTGCTCTTCGACCTTCTCCCCATTAGTCAATGCATTTTTCTGAATTTTAGAAGGAGTTCTTCCTTCTTTTTTTGACATGGGCTTTCTATCTAAGTTTGGCATGTCATGCCTAGGTATTTGGCTTCATTAGCATTCGGAATAACTTTTCCCATGAAATGTATGGAAATATACTCGATTCTCTTGTTAGTGAAATCGACATGTACCGACTTAGTTTCATTTATTTGGATATCCCATTTTGCTGTCCACTTTTGTTTACTGGATATTGATTGATTTAACTTGTTGGTGGATTAAGTGTTACATTCTCCGACTGCCAAAATCCCTGCATCATCTGGGAAGGTGGCTGTGGTGTTCATTCCAATTTCTGGGAGATCACTGGTATAAAGAACATACAAGAGCGGTCCAAGAACACTCCTTTGTGGGACTCCTGCATTGATTAGCTTTTGCTCTGAGTAGGCATCTTCTTGCTTTATTCTGAAGTCGCGATTGGTGAGATAAGGCTGAAGCAGCTCAGCATACTTTATTGGTAGATTTTTGCGCAGCTTGTAGTTGAGTCCCTCATGCCAGACTTTGTCAAACACCTGAGCGACGTCAAGGAAGACGGCTGAGCAGACTTTCTTTTCCTCAAGGGCTTGTTCAATTATGTGTGTTATTCTATGGACTAGATCGATCATAGAATGTTTCTGTCGAAAGCCAAACTGGTGCCTTGGAAACAGCTTACGTTCTTCAATTATGGGTACTAGTCGCTTGAGGATTAGTTTTTCAAATAATTTTGATAATACTGGTAGAAGTGAGATTGGTCTGTACGAACATGGCTCCGTGGGAGGCTTTCCAGGTTTACTAATCTTCTTGATGGCAAAATCAAATATTAACATGAACTTCAACAATTCCTGCAAACAAATCTTTACTTGAAGCAACGCATTTTTTTATCGATAATAATATTCCTGTTAATATGTCGCAGTGGGACTTTTCTGTGATGTCATGGCATCAACTCCAGACTGCATCACCGTACGACGACGAGGAGGTAATGAGCGAAGTCATACAACCAGATCCGCCTGCTGATGGATCCGGCAGCAACTTGGAGGGAACCGTCTGGAACGCTGGCCGTAGGCGTTCCTGCAGGCTAGCCTCAGCACTCCAAAACTGGTTACACGATTGACGCGTTTTGGATCGAATCTGGAACTGCTGCACATCCGTCGGAGGTCGCAATACACCTTCTACGTATCTCACTGTAATATAATTATTCTTATCTCGTATTCCCAAGGTTTTGAACCGTTCACACTTCTGTGACTATTCTAGGTTATATATTGATGGGAAGCTGTTCTACCTTCTTTTTCAATGTTTACAATCGAGTTGAGAAATAGATACGTAGTTTTCATCCGCAGAAACAGGCACAGTTCTAAGAATAAATATATACTTTGATGGTGCACTGGTTGGTTCTCTTAACTCATAGAGGAATTCTCGTGAGTCTAAAAAGTAGACTTTCATACTGGTTTTCCCTTAGCTTGATAATGAATGTCCTCTACAAAATGACATTCATCAAATCAAAATTTTGTATATTATGAGAAGTACCTACAAATGATTAAATGCATCAACGTGCTGAGGAGATTGAGTAAAGAGACTAGAATATTCTGGTCTTCGATACTACACTGCATGAAGTGACAAGTTTTACTGTTGGTAACACTGGGTAACCGAATAATTCTGAAGAGTCAGGTTAGTTTTAACTTTCATGGTGTTTTAGCATTGTTTTGTGGTACACTTGCTTTACCACAGTTCTCCCTGATGTGGGTGGTCTCAATGAAATTTCAAATGCTCACGAAACATTAGGTGATGTGACCTCATTTTGTTATCAACATATAAGTTACAGCAGGTGTTTCAGAATTTTTTTATATTGCATAACTCACTTTTGGTTATATTGTTACTTGAAGTTTTCAGTGTTCTATTATTCTGAATTTTCTTTGGTATTGGAGTGTATACTGTGTACTTATGCAAGAGAGATAGATGTAGGGAAATTCACCTTTGATTCTCTTCATCAAGTTTGTCTGGAAATTACATACAACTGCCTCCATTTATTACTGCTTCATATCTATATTGGTGGTTCTACCGTGTCTTTAATAATCGATTATTATGCATAGCGAACCTAGAAGTAATGAGATGAGCGCTGATACACGGGTGTTGACCATCATTAACTCTTATTAGATGCCTAGTCGTCACACGTTTAAACTGTTTTATTTATTTATTTATTTAGTATTTGATATTAGATTTTTAAACCCGCTTCCTTCATCTTGAATTTGAATGAAGCCATCCTTAGTAGAGGTGTGTTGGTACAGCCATACCGGGACTATGGAACCTTGTAACGGTTCCATGCAGTGACAAAAACTCAGCCCTTACTGGTCCAGTCCCACAGACTGATAAGATATCATGGAATGGCTCTGGACTGGGAAGGGATCTTTTGAACTGGTAAGCATGGAACTTGTCTCCAGTTCCATGTACTGGGAAGGGCCCTTACCGATTCAACGGACCAATAAGATATCATGGAATGCCACTAGACTGGGAAGGGATTTAGACCAGTTAGCATGGTGAGTTTCAGTTCCATTAAGCTATAAGTTCCCTTACCATTTTCATGGACTGAGAAGATGTAGTTACATGGAATGGCTCTGGACCGAGAAGGGATCTTCTGGACTGGTTAAAATGGAAGTTATCTCCAGTATTATTATTCTTACTAGCTGAAAAGCCTACTAAAAGTAGGCAAAAACGATTCCTCCAACTCTCCTCTACCCACGCCCTCCGACTCCTCCCACCCGCAACTCCTACTCCTCACGCCCCCAACTCCTCCCGTCTCTGATTCCACTGACTCTCCCCACTCCCACGACCCCTCCGTACATACGTACGGTTGGCGTTTTATGTACAATGTACATGTTGATGTTATGTTCTTAAACTACAAAAAAAATTATTCTTTCCTTGAATTGTTTGGTCGCTATCATTGTTAATTCTCTCTTTTGTAACACTTGTTCGAATTCCTTCCTTTTGTATTGCTAGTTGAGATCATAAGCATGGAAGAAGGAAGATAGGGATTTGACCGCCCTCGGTAGTTAGTACTGATAATGGAACTATACCAGTAATTTGGAACAGTTACATCTTTGTCGCTGTAACCATTGGAACCGTTCCAGGGAAATACCTGGACCGGCACCCCTCGCTCTTAGCTACATAGAGAGAATAAATACTTTTGTAACTAGGGAATATTTTTTGCTAATCGAAACGTGACATTTGGTCAACTAGTTGACCGCACAGAGAGTCGGGTGTAATCGATTATTTTGAAGCATTTCGATCTATGCCATCACGGTGAAACCACCAATTGATTCAGTATTGTTCACATGATTAATGGAAGGTATTGTTGCGTGCTCTCCTTACCACACCTGATTTTTCGTTGAGGGTTGAAACTGAAAGAAGGGTTATCACTGAAAACACGGAGAAGTAATTGACACCAGACAGTAGGTACGACCGAAGATTGTCAGCTGTTGTGTTTTATGGTTGTAGGTAGAAAATACGCACGAAACAAGGAACATTTGCCTTCAATTTACGTGCAATACAAGTATTTATTATTGTTTTAAAAATACCTACACTATAGGTAACAAACCAATTCTTATTATATTGGACTAATTCGTGGTGATTTGGGATTAACATAATCAAAAAAAGTACGCACCAACACATCTTTCATTTCATCCTGGCCGTCCGTACTACTCCTTTTTATTCTGGTGAAGGAAGCTGAGATTGATCCTCTCTATGTAAATAATACAAAACTGACATACCTTAGTCAACGTACAAAAATATGCATACTTGATCGGTGTCCATTGTCACAACGTAGGTACCTTCATATTCTTGAATCGATCCATGTGCTGTAGTTTCGTCATTAGGCACTCGAGGTCAATGTATACGATTTTGGGAGTCCCCATAGACTTTTCATAGCATACTTACCACCATCCTTATGACCAAGTAGATACCTAACTGTTTTTATTGGTATTCCTTCGTTTTGTACTTCTTGTAGCTAATTCGCTAACTGCGCTCAAGGGGTGCTTGTACTTGTAAATATTGTTATAGGCGTTCATGATAATTATAACTTATTTCGCTATAAAAAGTTGTCCTTTCTTCCTGAGTCAAAAACTACTGTATCTTTATAGAAATGTGGACGGATTCCCACAACTGCTGTGAACTGGGAACAGATTCGTCTGGATTACGCAGAACCATTCGAAGAAAATTAAGCTATTGCAATGGAATCGAAAGATTATGAAATCTTTTCCACTTGTATTCGTTTTGGAAGATTCTGAAGAAATGGAAGCGAAAATTGCAGTTGGAACCACAGGCAATGTACATAGATGTAGGTACCCTAACGATATCAACTATCAATGATATAACAGTTAGACAAGTTATTGATGAGTTTTCAAAAACCATGGATATTACTGAAATCTTAAACTACCGGTTAGCTAGGTAGTGGTGTTAGCACCACTAATTTGTGCGTAAAGTGAAAGAGCATGGTGGCCAGGGTGGGGGAAGCGGAACTTACCGGGAACCCTTGCAAGGCCCCCTGTATGTTCTTCTATTCTCACTGGTTGCAACATGAGCCCCTTCGTATTAAGAATGTTTTTTTTTAATAACACGCCTGGCAGGAATGTCTCTCAAAGCTTGTTTACTCACAAGAAATGTGTCCAAACTACCAACACAGAGCGTCCATGGTGATAAAAACGTGGTTTTCACATAGTTTCATCATCTATACTTCCACAGCAGGTTCGTTTGCGAGGTTTCTGCTTGGGGTTGGTATACAAAAATATTGTCTTTTGGGTAGCATCTTTGTTGCTCGCGCTAGCCTCTTTCGTTTCAACAGAGATGGGCAGCATCGTCGTTGCTCACGGTAGTCTCATCCTAGGCAGGTCTGTCACCGAGGAGCCACTCTGGATGCAAAAACTATTGACATTCGACATTGAACCTAAAATACCGTTCGTAGTGCCATTATAAGAGATTTTTCATGGAAAAGCCTCAATAGGTAGAAAAAGAAAGAAATCCGTCAGTTTTACAGCATGTAAACAACTATATTTTTATGTAAATTTTAGGTAAAATATCAAATCATCTTAGCGTGTTCACATCAAAAATTACTTTCTTACGTAAGAAACTGGTCGTTTTATACTTGGCTATATTAGGAAACAACAGGTCTACTTAAAAATAATTCACGAAACACTCAATTCGGAAATGTAATACCTACTTACAGGTTTTCTTACAGGTATCAATACGGGTAGGGATTTAAACATCAAAATTGGTTACCTTCGACATGTTGATTTATAATTCTTAGGTACATTTAGATATAGCACACAAAGGAAGATTTGACTCAAAAATTGAAATACAGCTTTCCAAGTCAAACTCAGAAGGATGAAAGTAGGTACTACTTATAAACGTTTGTTTTATTGTAAAATTCTGAATTTGATTTGGAAAAACAACATTTCGACAGTGAACTTGCAAAACCATGTAAGTCCGATTTTTTTCAAAAATAAGGTTATTAGCTATTTGGATAGAATGAGACCCCCTTGATCCATCAAACGGAGCCAAACTGGCAAAAACTCGACTATCTCTTCTCTATGCGTCAAAAGCAACAAATATGAACCAACGTGTAAGTCCACTTTGAAGCAAGTTTTTCTCGTTTCCTGTAAAATTTCTGGAAAACGACTTTAGCTATTTGGATAGAATAAGACCCCCTTGATCCATCAAACGGAGCCAAACTGGCAAAAACTCGACTATCTCTTCTCTATGCGTCAAAAGCAACAAATATGAACCAACGTGTTAAGTCCACTTTGAAGCAAGCTTTTCTCGTTTCCTGTAAAATTTCTGGAAAACGACTTACATGGTTTTGCAAGTTCACTGTCGATTTGCTGAGTTTAACGATTTTTTTCTGTATACAATAATAACTACGGTATGAGAATATAAGCACACAATAAGAAATATTACAAGTTATGTTGAATACGCACTTAAAAAACGAAAATTGTACATCTTTGGTCATTCTAAAGAAATATTCTCACTATAACACCTACATAAAGAGCACGGAGCGTTATGGATCAGTCAGAAACAAAATTAAGATAAGGTTATATATAATGTTGGCAAGAGTAGAATCCATACCGTTTGTGCAATTCGATGCAAATGAGGTAAAATATGCCAAGCACCAATTCGTTTGAGCACCTGGCTAAATAAATGAGCAAATAATTAGACGTAAAAAAATCTCTTGGGGTTGTATTATCGAGTTGTTGAAGTTAATGGTTGATGCGGTCCAGCAATATCAGGAAGAGGAATAATCTCGTCAATGTAGATGCATCCCTGATCACGACGCACCTATCGGATCTCAATGCAACTGGTGTGTTAACCCTTATCAATTCATGTGAACTGTAGTTTGCATAATTTTTAACCTTGATCCTGAGTTTAATTTTCGTTGGATTGACACAACAAAGGTATTTATAAGCTCTTCAAGACCAGATCTATCAAGTTGGCACCATTGGAGTCATTCTAGCAGGGAAAGACAGGTTCCTCAGGCACTCCATGGCGCTACTCTCTAAAGGAGCGTTTTCCTGTCGACGGGTTTTATTCCATCGCATCAAATGGAGTATGCTGGCAGGATCCCGTTGGCTGGAGAGAGACTGTACCACGCAGCGTGTAAAGGGGATAGGGGTGAGCTGCACTGGCTACCCCGGCATGTTTGGCTGGCAGTCATTCATTTATGCATACTGCCCTTAATATTACAGAAAAATTTACTCGATTTTTACAGTTTATTACAGATGGAATAGGGTAAGTACCCTTGGTAAAAATTTTCTCCCGGGTAAAGTAGGAAGTTGCGAACAGCTCGTGAACACGGCGCTCAGATTCATCATTTTTCAATCAATAATATGACAAAGAGTTCTTTAGGATTCTCGTTAGGGGCGCAGCAGTCGCTGTCTGATATATCAAGGGCCAGACTCTCCCACACGGGTTCAGATTGAAGTTGGCTACTGGTCCTTGTAATGTCATACATCTGTGTTCAGTAGTTCTCCAATAAAGTGACGTGTAGGAAAACCCAGAGTGGCATGAGTCATCACCAACACAGACAAGGCGAGGAAGGGAAAGAACACGTCATCTGACGTCACCTCTTTTCCACTCTACCCTCACCATAATACTTAACTTGAGTATATAAGCCGCACTCAGGGGTCTTCCTACATGCATTCGTACCTCGTCTATCCGACTTATCATTTCTTGTCTTACCTACAGCCCAGTTCCTCCGAGGAAACGGTTTTTCCCCCAAAAAGGCGCCAAACCTCTAGCTCCCCTTAGGGACCTCTGCAGAACAGTACGCCTGACTAGGTAAATGTTCCGCCTCCCGCCGGTAGGTCTGTGATCAGACGCCGAGGTTAGCGGATAGATTTTATAAGCACTTATCTGGACGGTAGGCCGCGCATGGAGTGCTAAAGCCCTAGGCTTAGGGATCAATCTCTCCATTGAGTAGGATTCAGGCTAGGAACAATTCAGCGCATCGAGAGGACCATCGCCCTCACTCGACTACACGCAGAACATAACAGCCCTGAAGGAATCTGCAGTAAGGTGTTGGACCAAACAATAAATTCAGTACATTTTCCGTTGTTTTGACGATAAATGAAGACCAGAAAACCAGTTCTGCCAAGTCAGGAGTAAACTACAAGACACAAGTGACCATAATCGGATTAACTCATAATTATATAAATCACATGTTTCCAATATGCCGCAAAACATTCGAAATAAAAATGCAGCTGTTTACATGGGACAGTTTGCTTCTACAAGATCAGATTTTGGGTTAAAAGTTGATCTATGTTGTCAATTTTTTAAGATAATCAGGAGAAAAGATTAGAGCTAAGGTTCTCATGACTACTTGGATTTTAAAAAAGTAGCTACTTAACTACTGTCACAAGCAAAGAGATCCGTTAGATTAGAGATGATTGGGATTCAAACTGAATGTTACTCCTCCATACATCTTCCTCTGCAATGTGGGAACAAAGTGTGCCTTGTGAATCGAAATGTATGCGAATAAATTAAAATATTTTACTAATAAATTCTGAGCGCTAGTTTCCTATAAAAATAATTAACCAAGTAATATTATGATGAATGTCTCACGAGGGAACCTAAGCGCTCATTGCGTAATATTGGTTAAAACAAAATAATAAATTCCTCCATTCTAATTGAGTAAGGTAACAATACTTAAATGGCAAAACAACCGTAGTACTTGTAAAAATCCAACTAAACACCATAAAAATCAAGTTTCCATGGTCTGATATTTCAGTACGAGATCGTACAGGCATGGAATCTCTGTTTACTCACTTGAAAGTGAAAAAAAAATACATCAGTAAAAACAAAATAGTGAGCTTTTCTGTTTCAGTCATCACAATTTCTGGTATTTACCGTCAACGATGTTTGGAATTCTGGAAAAGAAGATTATCTACAGCAATAAAGTGACTTTATGTATATCATTTCTTCTTTCACAACGTTCTGTTAAGTCGTTGGAGATTGGAAGTTGAGAAAAATATTCAAAGAACGAGTTTCAGACGATGAGACTTCAGACTGTCTGGTTATGCTACCTTGTGCGACAATCACTGAGAGTAACCTAAAAATACAGACTTTATTCTAATGGATTAGATAGCTCACCAAATACTCGTAGGTACCCATCTAAGACTCTTTTGCTTCTGGTTCAAACAGTTAGCGGAAGCATTGTTTTCACTATTCACGTAGTTGGGACCCTGTTTGGTTCCCTATAAATTTCATTAGAGTTTTTGGAGGCAACGTCAGCTCAATGAGGCCGAGAACGTCTACCTAGAGCGCGCAATCACGTTGCTAACTGCCCCCAGCGAGTAAAGCCAGCTGGAAAAGATGTTGGTCAGTTAACATTGGCGTCCCAAGTCACACAAAGCATGAGCTACGCTTTGTTTATGTTATGTTGCCTTGGTAACGGATGGCAGATGACAATTGACAATAAAAAATGTAGGTACTGTTATAAATAGAAAGGTTAGTCACGGGCCAGCCTAGGGATGGGTATCGTTACAAAAGTGTCGATATTTTGTATCAATACTGTATCGTATCCGAGTATCGATATCCCAAGTATCATTGGGCATGAGTATCGATATTTTAAAATATCGAGTATCGATACTCTAGTGTCACAAACTATCAATGTCATCCAATTTTCTCAAGAAAAATAATTTTTTCAAAAAAATTTTATTCATTTTGACTTTTTCATGTCTTTGCCCTGGCACATAGCACAAAAAACTGTCACGAAATTGCGTAACGAAATTGTGTTACAGTGCCTTTATAATGATTTTCGCTTACAACGACCCCGTTGTTAGGTTTGTTCCTTTTCTACACTTTTTAACCCACAAAAATCGTTCACCACTCGTTGGAAAGCTCTCGATTTAACGAACATTTTCATGTTCTCCATAACATATTGACTATACGAATAGCGGAGCTATGGGCATAACTGTTCTCATATTTTGTTTACAAACTAATGATCGTGAGTGTAGAAGATAATTTAACTATTAAGAGTCCAAGCAGAGTGATTTTTTCCATGATATAAATGTTATTTCTGCAACCAAAGAGTAATGACCCAAAAGCCTCTCTATCTTCTTCATTTTTCAGTCATTATGTTGAATTTTCCGCAAGAACGGTATCGATATTCGATATTTAGAAATATCGGATCCAAAGTATCGATATCCAAAAATATCGGATAGTGCAGTATCGATACTAAAATATCGAGTATCGGTACGAAAGTATCGATATTTTGGAATATCGAGTATCGATACCCATCCCTAGGCCAGCCACGTTCAGGGATTCTAAACAGACTGCCAAAATTGGCAGCTTGATCGTCACCAATTGTCAAAGTTTCGACAAGTTCACGGGTTCCGTGGATACTGCGCTTTGTGAAAAGGTTCCATGGGCACGTTAGTGGCCTACAAAAACTCTCTAATGTCGTCATCAAATTTGGAGGGTAGTATTGGGCGCTTAGAGATTGAAGTTTTGATAATCCATTATGCATTGGATCATCAGTACAATCATATTATGGGGACGAGGAAGCTATGCGCCACACCCACTAGCCAGATTTTTTTTTCAAGGCAGCAGATGGCGTCAATGCTCTGTTCTGCTTCTAGACATTGGCTACCACCGTTAGCTGGTTCAATGAGGTCACCGAAGTTGAGGCCAGTCGGTACGTGTGATTATGTGGATTGGTGACCACTCTTGGTCACCACGCAGGTCCTGATTATTTTTCGAGTTGGGCCGTTGGTGAACACCTCTCCACTTAAAAAAGTGACGGAATAAGTAGCCTCGAGCACAATCATCAGAATCAATTCTGGTCTTCTTGTAAGACAGCTGATGACATCCGAGACGCCAGGAATGGCAGCTGGACGAAAATTCAACCTGAGATGGTTGTTAACTTTTACTTACTGGCATTGCCTACCATCTTCAAAATCACTAACCAAACAAAACTTGACTTGAAGTTAGGATAGAGCGGCAAAACAAGACAGGTACCTGCTGGAGCAGAGACTTGAGGAACCAATTATCAGGCTCCAAGGGATCATCTTCCAAGTATGGGGAGTACCCAACAATTTTTTAAAAGAAAAAGCCCACTATTTCACGAAGTTTTAAGGTGAAAAACCTCTTTAGACCAATTTAAAATACATTCAATGCCTACCCATGGATTAACGGGACTTTAATAAAAAGAAAGAGACCCGGAATTATCACAGAAACGACAGTCGTTTAGGGGATGGGGGAAGAAGAGGTTGGAAAGCTACTCATGTTATGGGAGCGTCGTCATCGACGTTGGCAGCCGTGGAGACGAAGACTGTGTCGTAGCGGCGGACACGAAGCGCATAGAGACGGTCTAGGAGAGCATAGCGGCGGATCAGGAGCGCTAGTGTAGCTGCTAGAGCTGCTATAACGCCGACAGTCCAGAGGAGGACGGTCGCTATACTACCTGTTGAGAACAAATAGTACCAAGTTAAGGAGACAGAGAGAGAGAGGGTATAACAAATCAACCAATTGGAATCTACAATCGTGGCAATGGGGAGCACTTCCAATCTTAATGCTTAAAAATAGATAATAGTACCAGATTGGAGAGGCAGCAGTATAAATTTCTATTCCACAGTTGCATGCCTTTTAATAGCATATTCTTTATAGGAAATTGAATAATTTTAAGGCAGAATTAACTACGTCCAACCTTCCCAAAATAGCTTGTACTACAAGCATAAATATTCGTACTTGAAATCAGTTTGGAAGATAGAAGCATCTGATAGGATGAGTGCTGATCAAGTTTTTTGAGGGGCTAAGACCACAATGACTTCCACAATTTACCAAAATTTCACTTTACTCCACCTACTATCAAGCGATGAATTTTACAGAAGTTGGTTCCTAGGTACTGTCCAGAGACTATCATCTGGGTACCTACCTAAAATAGGTTCCGAGGTCGAAGGCGAGGATATTGGGCTGTTACCGACACAGTCAATTCCCTCTCTGTGGAACCCCGAGAGACAAGTGCACACTCCATGGAACGAGCTGTCATCACTCGTTGCGTCCTGCAAGCAGGTTTCGTGTGCTCCGCATTCGTCCAGATGACCGACACATTTTCCTGCAGAAATAAAAGAGACGATTTGGTTTATTACGTAGTTTTCATACCTACAAAACTGTCTCCATATTGAGCCAGACAAAAGAAATACGGCTACATTAAATGGTTAACTATAGTTAGAGCTTTTTGATGACAAAGTGGCTGGTCATCAGCAACTACTGAAGCTCCCCATACACTATACGTTTTGTCTGCAGGCCGTTACTTGAAGAGGCAAACATCGGGCCAAAATCAGAGAGCGACATACACTATCAGTCAACCGCCTGCAGGTGGACGTACGATGAAGTTCTCGCTTGCACACACACTATACGTCCAGGGCTTGCAGGCGGACTGCCGGCAGCGAGTAGTGGACTGCAGGCGGCTCAAGGCCAATAGTAGCAGTTGGACGGCAGGCCAACAACTGATAATGTGTGGCTGGGAGCCCTCTTGAGATCGTGGACTGACAGTCCCATGCCTGTCGCCAATCTCACGTTCGATCCTCGCCTGCCCTGCTGCGGCCACAAACCTTTAGTTTTCATGGACTGCAGTCCTTGGCCTTCAAATTTAACTGATAATGTGTGAATAACCACGATCTAGTATGGTGTATGGGCGCCTAAGGAATACGCAACTTACCCAGGATTTTGGACAGCATTTAATCAAGTAATAAGGATAATACTGGTTAACAGATCATTATTATTATTATTATTAGATGGGAAATATAAATTGTATTTTAATAGGGTATGCGCATGAGTCGGAAAAACTGTTTATTGTTATTTTCAATCTAAACTAGACCTCATTCTGAGAATTTTGACACCCACCGCAACCTTCTAGCGTGAGAAGACCTTCTTCAAAGTTTCGAATGTTTATGACGTCACAGTGGGGTGGGGGGTCCCGCCCATGTGGGAGGGGCGTGTGACGTCAGAATAATTCGAAACTTTGAAAAATCATAGAAAAAGATATACGGGTCATTTTCCCAGAAAGGGCGAATCGTTGTCCAGAGAAGATTCCGAATGCACATTTATGATTTGGGTGTCAAAAAAAAATTCTCCATAAACTATCAACTTTGTTCTACTTCGGGCAATCAATAAAATATGCACTTATTCACGCTAAAATATAGAAATTAAAGTTTAAACTGCTAAATGTCCAGTAATCTGCCACGTCCGGACCCCTAGGTAGTCAACTTTGCTTGAACACTGTGAATCACCTATGAAAGCAGCGGCCTGAATTTGTAGTGATTCTTTATTGCATATACCTGGACATGAAAAAAATGGATTTGCAGATTTTTTCTGAAGCAAATAAAGCGAGCAGGAGGATAAAATGTGCTTGTCCGGAGGTTTTTGTCTTTAATCTGCCTTTTTTGTGTTTTCGTATTTTGGCAGCTTTTTATCGTGTCCCGCGGTTTTACTACCTCTGTAAGAGGCGAGGGTTGTCGTTAGGTTATCAAAGAAAGCGGCGGGAAACGTATTCCTTCTGTGAGGAAGCGTGCGCAAGTGGAGTCAGTTGCGAAATTGTGGTGTCACAGTCACCGTCTGTCTTTCATCTGTCCTCTGTAAGAACGGCAAGAAATCGAAATTATTTTTTCTTTTTGGTCTCTAGTTCTTGTTTTTACCGAGCTGGTTCCAGCGATATGGTTACACTTCAGCAGAACAGCACCAGAACGCGGGAAAAGCTGAAAAACCTAAGTGCCACCCAGGAATTTTGTGTCTTTTTTTGTGTCTTTCATCTGCCGGTGATGGTGGCTTTTGGAGAGATGAAAGACTTTTTTCAAGTTGTTACGAATTTAATTTGAATTTTCCGTTGCGATTTAAAAACTTGAATTTGTCGACCTCAAAACTGTATTCAGCAACCGTAAAAATCCCCTGGTACCAAGTTTTGGCTCGAAAAACCGATAAATTGAGATTACTTGGTTACTTTCGGACGTTTCTAGGTTGCTATCAGAAAAACCGTGTTCTACGTTGGTTTAACCCTTTTCTACACCTGCGTCCCGCCCTGGTTCAATTTTTGGAATAACTCCCAGTTCTCGCTACTCATGGAGATGGGGTTCCGAGTAGGTATTCCCCTTTACGCGGAAACCACGCCAATAGGTTTCTTTCGATAGGTTTTCTTCTTTAATTTTTAATTAATTAATTAAGCGTCCCACTGTGTGTTCTTTTGTCGAAATTCAATCAGTATGGTGTGAGGTTAATCCCTGATTTTTGGCAGAACTTGAGTCGAACTTTAAGTTTTCTGAAACCTTGGGATACCGATTGTACCTTTCCAGGAAAATGACCCATACTCATCTGCAAAGAGAATGGCTAGTGTCAAAATTCTCAGGATGAGGTCTACTTTCGATTAAAAATCTTTTAAAAAATCATGCGCACACCCAATGGGGTATTTCAGTCAATCTTTAATTTTTTTTCAAAAGAGCATGGGTCAGGAATAACGGGAATTGGATCTGTTCGTCGAGAAAATGTTTAGAAGTAATTCGGGAAGCTAATAAAAGTTGAAGATTTGAATGATGTGACGTAGTAACTTGTTGTGACATATAAACTTGCTGACCTTGGATCGAGACATTCCACTAATCCCATGCGGTCTCGAATACCTCGTGGCCTTGGATACTACAAAATACAGGAGACCCACTATACGGACTGACTGACGCAAACTGGGCTACGTGTACTATTGACAGAAGGAGCTACACCGGCTACTATTTTTAATTCGCTGGAGCTGCCATTTCATGGGAGTCGAGAAAACAGCGGACAGTGGCATTATCGACAGCCGAAGCTGAGTACATGGCGCTGACAGATGCTTCAAAAGAGGCTCTGTACCTCAAGAGACTTTCACAGGACTTGGGAATCGATACAGGAACTGTCGAAATAAAGTGTGACAACCAAGCAACACAGAAACTGGCAAAAAACCCAATTGTAAGCTCGAAGTCAAAACATATATCTCTCCGAGAACACTTCATCCGAGAGAAGATCCAGAACAAAGATGTCCTCGTCACATATTTACAGACGGAAGAGATGACCGCGGACATTTTTATCAAGGGACTTCCCGGACCAAGATTTTCTCATCTCAGGAGTGATCTCGGACTAAACATGCAGCACCCGTGAGGAGGAGTGTTGTAGAGTCGTGATCACGGGTCACTGCAACATTATCATTATTAAATAATGATAATGAACATAAATGTTATGTTTTACCTAATAATGAACATAAATTTTATGTTTTACCTTGGTTTCAACATTCTCGAAATAAAATTTTCACTTGCTTGTGTGATCTCAACGAAAAACACGAATATATTTTTTTCTCTGCGAAGTACGTTTAGGTAGGTACAGTATAAAGTATACTGTTACACTCTGCTACACTATCAATGGGCAAAAAGTTGGGTATAGAGGTTTTCAATGGTGCTGAACCCAAATTTAAGGTCAAAAACCTGAATTTCCGACCCACCCCATTGTACTGAATCAGGGCTCTTGCAAAAATTCTGGTGCAGTTTTTGCCACCTTCAGACCAATTTGTAAGTACTTGGACAGTAGATCCGTTTTGAAGAACATAGGTAGATTTCGGCCACTTTTAAATACCAAAATCCGTACACCTACTCAGGAAATAACGTGCAGTAACGTCCATGTGAAATCATACAACGCCTCAGGAAGAATCTCGTCCTCGACGGGTCGTATCAACCTACCGATTGGAGCAGATTTCAAGAATTAAGATGGGTCTCTGATAAATCATATCGGACGTCACATCAACCAACGTCACCATCTCTTAGGTTTCCAACGAATTCGACAGTTGATGGCCAATTAAGGAACGTGAATACAACCAACATCGTTATTATTAATGATAACATCAACCTACCATGGGTATTTACTGGTCAGAGGCACTAAAATACCTTATTTCTGGCTCAAGAATAATCTTTATGACAGGTGGCTTATGACAGTTCAACTTCAATATTTATTGATGTGTAGACGTATGGACGTACCTACTACTCACAAAGTTGAATGGAAGAATCCGCTATCTCTAAACTGATATTATTTTGATCAAAACTTATTGGAGGGAAAGGAAATTTTATCGACAAGTAATAATGTATTGTTAATAACGATTTATCACATTGCGGACACCAATTTTGTGCCTTCCCAATTCAACAAGAAGTCGATCTATTAAAAGACTCGATTCCTCAACACAAATGGATGAAAATTCTTATTAGTCCGAACCCCCCCTCCCAATTTCGAGGGTGTTAGCGCTCAGAGTTCACAGCAAGAGAAAAGAACGCCAAATTCCTCGCCCTAGACCAAACGGTACGAAACGTACGCGGCACTTTTGCCACTTAGCATTGACCGATTTTGATGAAATTTAGTATGTAGGCTCCATTTGGGGTCTAGTTGTGCCCGGAAGATTTTGGTTGATGTAGGTCACTTCTAAGGGTTCCAAAATCAATTTTGAAATTTTGAAAACGCCCTAACTCAAAAAATGTTGATATAGATGTATTGTTTTTCCTTCAATTTAAGATTCTATAGAATTTTTAGAATTTTTTGAGACCACCCGGAGCTCTGTACGAGAATTTAAAGTTTGGACGTACGATAAATCAGAAACACGAGTGTGAATCGCAAAAGAGGCCTAATCTCCGATCAAATTAAAGCTGACCGAAATACGATCGATGTTTTTCTTCATGTTGGATGGTTGGTTGCTTTGCAGACGAGTGATCTATATAGAAAAATAAAAAATAATAAACCATAGTGTAGTAATTTGCAGCGTTTTTAAACTGTCAGATTTTTTTTAGCCACAGATGCGTTCCACAAAGTTGAGGTAAATTACACTAAAAATCAGATTTTCATCACCCCCTTAACAGCCGCAGAAGTGAAAAACTTTTGGATAATTGAATAGAGATACCAAATAATGAAAATCGTAATATACTGCCTTAGACTGCAGGTAAGTGGAAAAGAAGTGATGAAGGTTCCTGTTTCTGCTCTACGCGTTAGGAATCTCCATTGTTATGTATGTACTCGTAGTTCCGAGAGTTGCCATATCGGTTTATCACTGAGTAAGCAAAGCAATGATCTCGAAACGGGTATTAAATCACATCAGTTCTGAGTAATCTCCGACATTCGCGCAGTTTGGAGTGTGTAATAATATTGTTACACGTGAAATCCAATATTATTATACGTGAAAGTAATAATATTGGATGCTCTTCACATATCATAACAAGAAATGTTAATGGTTTTGGGCATTATTGTTTTACACTACTCGTAGCTCGATTTTCATCCTACGAAAGTTTTAGCACATTTTAAAATGAAAATTAAGCTATTCCGGTGGAATTTAAATTGGAAATCCATTTTAGAGTGAGTATTTAGAAGTTCTACGTTTTTCTTATCTAGATTTCTTGCCCTTTATTAACCTCGAAAAAAAAATCCCTAAAATTTCCAGGTTTTTCAGGGTCAATTTTTGACTTTTTCCAGGGTTCTAAATCGGATGGACACTGAGGAATGGCTATCAGTTACAGGGTGATACTACTACTCATACTCATACTTGCGTCTCTTTGAGAAATTCCTCGACTGAGGTCGCTCAATGCTCACTTGTGCGAATTGACTGCGAATCCTTTGCTTTCTGTCAGAGAAACAGAACTATAATCTTATTCCCAGTTACCATCTTCCCGGTACTTATTGATTACCTCTCATCGTTTTCAAGGCAAATTTCATAAGTCATTTTACCATAATAACTATTCATGTTCTTGTTTTACAATCATGGAAGAATTTTGTGGGTATTCGGGGAATTCTTTGTGTTCGGTGTAGAAGAAGAGGAAAGAATTGAAAATTACACCTTATCTACCAACAGCCAAAATCAAAAAGGTTTATTAGAAAAACGCTGTAAATTATTACACAATGGTTTATTATTTTTCTGTATAGATCACTCGCCTACAAAGCCACCAATCATCCAACATGAAGAAAAACATCGATCGCATTTCGGTCAGCTAAAATTTGAACGGAGATAAGGCCTCTTTTGCGATTCACGCTCGTGTTTCTGATTTATCGTAAGTCCAACCCTTAAATTCTCGTAGGGAACGAACGGTTTGTCCTACAGGGCTCCGCGTGGTCTCAAAAAATTCTATACTATCTTAAATTGATGGAAAAACAATACTTTTGTACTACAATTTTTTGAGTTAGGGCGTTTTCAACATTTCAACCCTTAGAAGTGACCTACATCAACCAAAAGCTTCGGGGCACAACTAGACTCCAAATGGAGCCCACATACCTACCAAATTTCATCAAAATTGGTCAATGCTAACGGAGGAAAATGCCGCGTACGGCGGACGGACGGCCAAATTTTTATTCGATTTTTGGATTCTACGAACCTTGAAACGTAAACCAACAAATTTTGAGGGGGGCTTGAACATTTTTTTTCTTGGTCGATTCCAAAGGCTCATTATTGAAAATAATTAACCAAAAGCTTCAGGGCACAACTAGGCGCCAAATGAAGCCCAAATATTAAATTTCATCGATGTCGGTTCATGGTAACTAAGGAAATGGAAAATTCTCTATGAAAAATTGCACAATAAAACGTCAATTTTTGATCGATAGTGAGGGAGGTGGTGGTAAAACAATTTTTGCTCAATTCCTAAGACTTATTCAAAATAATAAACGAATATGGAAAAGCATTCGGCCTAAATGAAAGTTAAAGTCCGAAAACACCTACGTAAAAAAATCTTGAGCGGAAAATAATACCTAAAATTAGGGCTAAAAATTGTCTAGGGTGTCTGTTGGATCTCTTGATGAAAGTTAGTGGAATCAATTCCTACATAAGGTAGGAATGCATAGTGTTCACGTGTAAGGACTCCGTCATAATAAATGGAGAAGCTGTACTGCCCTTCAAACTTGGCAGTTTCCAGTGGGTACCAACCTACTTCGCTATGATTTTCATCGTGTAATAAAATGAGGTAATATATTGTGGCGTCTAGTTCTGCCCTACCTACGGCTGAACGGATCCATACAATACAACCTTGAGGTCTATTACGATGAACGGCGCAGGACGGGATGCCCAGTTCAGTCTTTGCATCTACCCCCATTGACATTTTACATGACTCACACGCCTACACGGTTATTAGCTTATCAGGGAAAGAACCCAACTTCTGAGAATAGATAGTTAAAATGTTTTGAAGATAAGACCCGTTTAGGTATTTTTCCTGCTTCGACGACACTGGAAGAATAACTGAATGGCTAACTAGCTACCTACGTGTTTAGCGACATTATTAGTGAAACACCGCCGAGGGTAAAAGCTTCCTCTCACGTCTAGACGTCTAGAATTCGGGAATCGATCATTTGAGAACATCCGGACAATTTTTCACTATTTGTGCTACACATAAAAGTTGATTGATTGACTGTTTTTATTCGTAAACCACGGGCAAATTAGAACCTGGTGGTCATATCGACCATCTCCCCTGGGGCAAGTTTTACTATCACCGTGAAATCATAAATTTACATTCGCATATCACAGAAAATACGAATAAAATGATACAATTTTGAAAACTAAAATAAAACAAAACATTGTTAAGTAATGCATGCATTCCAGGGGACGTCTCATTGGATAAGCATTAGGTCAATTTAAACCAGTTGGTAAGCGATAAAACTGTTTCACTCGATGTAATTTATTTAGTATTTTAGGCAAGAAATATTGGTCTCTCTCTACCCCCCCCCCTCACCATTATCCACCATAACATTCCTACTGGTATGGGAGCCTCGAATTTGAAGAGAAATTCAAAATCCATGATCTACCATACCCAACATGCGAATTCGAGTTCGTCTAATTGGATATTTTGTGAATACTATCACTCCTCTCGCCCCCTTCCTCTTGCGAATTTTGATACTTTGGTGAAAAGGTGAGCAATTTGGAAGATGACTGAGTCGAACATAAAAAGGAACATGCAAATCGGTTGGAAATTGAGGCCTGGGCAGACGACACATGACTATGCCCAAAAACGCACGTTTTTATGCATTAACCCCCCCTTTCCCCCCTTTAAAGGCAAAATTCAAATTCCGGCGACGTAGTGCACAACTAGATAGTTTTCCGCGTCGAACATAAAAAGGAACATGCAAATCGGTTGGAAATTGAGGCCTGGGCAGACGACACATGACTATGCCCAAAAACGCACGTTTTTATGCATTAACCCCCCCTTTTCCCCCTTTAAAAGGCAAAACTCGAAATTCCGGCGACCTAGTGCACAACTAGATAGTTTTCCGCGTCGAACATAAAAAGGAACATGCAAATCGGTTGGAAATTGAGGCCTGGGCAGACGACACAAGACTATGCCAAAAAACGCACGTTTTTATGCATTAACCCCCCTTTTCCCCCTTTAAAAGGCAAAACTCGAAATTCCGGCGACGTAGTGCACAACTAGATAGTTTTCCGCGTCGAACATAAAAAGGAACATGCAAATCGGTTGGAAATTGAGGCCTGGGCAGACGGCACAAGACTATGCCCAAAAACGCACGTTTTTATGCATTAACCCCCCCTTTTCCCCCTTTAAAAGGCAAAATTCGAAATTCTGGCGACGTAGTGCACAACGAGATAGTTTTCCGAACTAAAAAACAAAAAAGAACGACGAAAATCGGTTGATAACTGAGGCCTGGGCAGAGTACACAAGTTTTTGAACACACACACACACACTTAACCTATGGTTTTTTTCGCGGATTTTGATTCAGAGTGGTCTAAAACGGATTAGTGTGTGGTAATTTTTTTTCTGTTGAGTGTTGTAAGTAGGTACCTACCTACTATACTTCCTCTCGGGTTTCAACCCCACAAAAGTGAATCGGACAGATGTTGTAGGATAAGAGAAAGATTTGAAAAGACTGGAAAAATATAGAAGATTCCAAGTGTTAAAAGATGTTTCTTTATTCTCTAATTATAAAATTATTAATATCTATATTTATGTAAGCTCTGGTTGCTTACATTGGCGCAGTCGGTAGGACCAGGAATCAGTCGAGTTAATGCTCTTTGTAAGTCCGCTCTAGTTGTACAGTTAACCATTGCAAGTAGCTCCTGTATGTGTTCTGGTAATCCCATCAAAATCATGGTATTCAAAGCTCGCGCTGATAGTTCACCATAAGCTATTTGAAGACGGTGAACTTTCTCATAGTCCATGAGTGGTCCTCCTTCGTAACTGAATTCGTGAGCTCGGTGTGCTAAAAATACACAATTTTCACCGAACGCATTGAGAAAAGATATTCTCCATTCTGACCAAACTTCATGATTGTCTTCCACGGGCACAATACCACTTGTAAGCAATCGAGTACGGCTCAAACAGCCCAACGAGATTTGTTATTTTGAGAGAATCCGTATTCCAGCCGTGTTGAACACAAGCAGGGAAGTGTTGTCCAACTTAACCTCAGATTGATCGCATAAGGAAGCCCAAGTCTTACTATAGGACGTCCTAAAAGGTCTACTATCCAAAAAGAGAACGGCTGGTGTCAAAATTCTCAGAATAAGGTCTACTTTCGATTAAAAATTTTAAAAAAATCAGGCGCACCCCCCCCCCCCCCCCCTTACGAGTTGGATAGGAGTGGATCTCTTGAGGGTATTAATTGTTTCGAAAAAGTATACCAAAAGATTTATAAATTTCAAAATTTTGAATAGCATTACTGCGATGGAGAGTTACGTGAACAACAAATCTTACTGTTGTATTCAGGGCTACTTGTAACTTCCACATTTGCTCGCCATCAAGGTTGCAATAAGCCAGTTAGGACAAAGAGTGCCAGAGCAAGCTGGAATCTAAAATGCCTCGGAAAATCTATGGCTAGCCTTTTTTGAAAACTGATAAACACGTCAAAAATCATGTCCAAAGTTTGGCCATTATTCCGCTAAAACAGGTCAAATAAGAAAATATGGATACCATCATACAAATCAGCGTTAAAAATAATGAAAATTTATCTTGAATTCTTATTTTGCGCAACTTTGAGCGATCACGGAACGGGTTGCGCGCACTAAAAAAAGAGAACCTCCTCCGTCGCGCGCCTACGGCGCTTTGAAGTCGGTCAAAAAACGAATGGGTGGTCGAAACTCATGAAATTTTGCGTAGAATCCAAATCTGCAATAAAAAATGGGGGTTTCCATTTGAAAAACAAAGTTGGTGCTCCAGACTACAGCGAGAAAAAACGACTTTGAGTCTATTGCAATAGCTTTTTTTTTTAAATCCGCTGAAAGGAAGTTACTTCTACCAGGAGCGATAGGTACCAGGTTCTGCCGTTTTCAATGAATTATTAAGTTGTCAATTTAATATCTGCAAACGTTAGAACTTTAATAATAATAAGCTTAATATTTAAAAATGTAGTATTCAGAAGAACAATCTACTTACATTCAAGTGCCAGCCAAGATCACATTCAACGTCTTCCAAGCGTTACAAAATACCTTTTATTTTCAAGTAATTTTGACGCGCAAGATACAATTTTTCTCCAAATACGTAGTTCGTTTACAATAAAGACACAGAATTAGGTAAATCGTCTGGTGCCATTGTTGTTGTCATACCGCAAGGAAAAGTTTTGTTTTTCGTTTTTTAATCAGGCCACTCGTGTTTATCCACACTGTCGAAACCACCTGAGTCACAAGTATATAAATAGAAAGCAATGAACTCAACGACAATCGACATCGGAAAATTACTACACAATACACTGCAATTAGGAAACGATACAAAAATGTATAGTTTTTCACTGAATGTGTTTTTGACATTTTCATGTCTTTGCTTTGGCACATAAACTGAGAAATCGTCACGAAAACTTGCTCACGCGACCAATAAATAAAATAGACTCACTGTGTTGCGTAGAGAACAATCAACTGTTTTCTTATTTTGATGGTTGGATACATGAACTAACAACCTTACTTTCACACACATGAAAATGTCCCAATGTGTTGCAGACTCGTATGCAAGCATTTCGAACTGTTGATTATTATTTTCTTGTCGAGGTATTTTTTTTTATCGTATTTAAAAGCATTCTTCCTTTTTCTTTGAAATGAGTAAAACAAAGTCACCCCGTAGAATCCGCATCTATTATATCGTAAATAATTCGTAAATAATCGTAAATAATTTATTGTCTTCGGCTTCTACTACCTCCAACTTTGGTGGTCAAAAGTGTACGGACTTTTAATGGGCAGTTTTCTCAATTTGTTTCTTGATAAAACAAAAATTGTCCGTGGAAAACCTAAACTTTACATACTTTTTGAAAAAATAGGACAATTAAAAAACATAAGCCATTGAAAGAGGAAAATGACGTAGCAGCTGAATTGGCATCTAAGAGGTCCCTCAAGGGGATGGTTTTTTACTCGACGAGTAAACAACTGTTAATCCGAAACTCAACTTTAGGTTACAGTTTTCTTCTAGAACCTCCATGTATTATCAGAGAAAAACTACTATCTCAAGTTGGATGGGCAGTGAAGCTTCTTTATGTTAAATAACATGGACAAATACGGAGAATTCTCCATTTCTGTGCCATATCTTGCTAACCGAACGTTGGCAATCAAAGCGACCTCTGCAGTTCTGAAGGGCATCTCGGCACTCAAAGATTCCAAAGGCTCCAATGCTGCTCAGAGTGGCCAAGAATTCAAACCGCTCCGTGATAAAAGACGAACCATACATAACATTTCCCCATTCCCCACCGTAGAGAGAAGTGGTTCTTATCACACAAAAGATTTCCAACTTTCAAGATTACGGAACGAACATTTTAAATGCTCCACCCCCACGTCGAAGTCCAAAGATTCGTTGATCAGGCAGCCCAAGTACTTGAATGTTATCGCTCATCTTGGCGGTCATTGTCCCCGCACATCATCAACACGAGGGGATCGACTCAATCAATTTTCCCTCAAAATATTGATTGCCAAACCTGTCTGCATTTGAGAGACCTTTCAAGAGAAGCTGGAGATCATCCAAACTCACAGACAGTATCATCAGCATAATTTTATGGCCGTAATTACTTCCCCGTTCACTCTGATCCCCACCTCAAGATCATCGACCGCTCCCTTAATTATGGAGAATTAGTTTATGTAAAAAGTTATTGATTATTTTGAGCAGCATCTCCGATAGGGAGGAGAGACAGCGGAGTTTGATCTCGTGAGACTCCTGAAGGTGGCGTGTCTTCAGGTTATGTAGGATTTGAACCCACTAAAACACACTTTTTATCACACATACGTGCGTCACACTAGGGGAGTGCGTCACACTAGTTCTGGGTGAGGGACTGGAGCAGATGATGCTCTCTTTCCTCTCTCTCTCCCCCGTTCTAGGCTTCGACATTTTCACCCTCCACCATCTTGCTGAGAACAGCTTCTGGTGTTGATCTTTGGGGTGTCAACCCCAATTCTGGTTGGAGCTAATTTCTTTCAGTAAAAGAAGGTGTGTAGCATCATCTTCTCTGCTCGGGGAGTCCAAACAGGTTGGGGAAGATAACAGCACATGTCCTGTGAAGAACTGCTAAGAAAAGAGTTTACTTCTCCAGGTTTTCTGTTTCCATCTTCCTATTTGTTCTCTCTTCCATATCTATTGGCAGTGTGCCATTGTACGCTCTTTCTTCCTTGGTTATGCAGAACCTGACCCTCGTGGAAACCTTTTGGGAACAGAAAGTTTCTCTGCTTGTTTGAACTTCCTGTAGTTTCACCAAACGGTGATTTCAAAGTAACAGCCAAACTCAGTTCTGAAGTCTGCCAACAGAGGTCAGGCCCTACCGCCCGTTCATGTTCTGATTAAAAGCCATATCCCGACAATGCATTAACTGGAATATAAGAACCAGTATGAGTACATTTTAGTACAATCAAAGAAAACAAGATAGTACAGAACAAGTTCACTTCCTCGAAAGAACTAAATCAGAGCGACATCATTTTGCCCCGTTCAGCCATCTTACATCAGTCTAGACTAAACTGTTACCCCGTTCACCCACCGTTTCATTTTAGTGCTGCTTATCCCGTTCTGTATCGCTTTTTTATCTGTATGATTATACCGATAATTGCTGTACTCATTACACCATATCCCGTCGCATATTCACCGCTCTTATGCTCTGCCTACACAGAAATCTCGTCAGATGTGGGGTGGATTCCTCAACCTGACATACCATTCAAATTCACGATCGCATACGAAGCTCTACAAGGACCCATGGTGGTGTCGTCCCTCCCACAGTCAGCATATAAAATCCAGGCTACAGCCAGAGCCTACTTAAACGACCTTCTTCTGAAGAAGTACGAGGGTAGTTCGGAAAGTAAGAGTACTGGTGCTCTCACGGGATGGGGCAATTTTTTTTCCCTAAGTTAGCTGCACTGCGTTGTAGGGGGGATCTCCTGAAGAAATTGAGAGGTCAACCACCTCGCTAGTACGAAAACTCTGGTATTGGTGAGCGTTTGCGTGAACAATGTCAATTCAAAATCCCGCCAAGTGCGAGGTGCGCGCCGCATTTTGGAGAGATTTGAAGTGGAAGGTGAGGCATTTCTGGACTCCATCGTGACAGGCGATGAAACTTTGGTAGCTCATTACACTCCTGAGACAAAAATACAATCCCAACAGTGGCGCCATACCACTTCACCGTCGACAAAAAAATTCAAAACCCAAATTTCGGCGAAAAAAATCATGGCTTCGGTTTTTTGGGACCGAAAAGGCATCATTTTGATCGAATATTTGCCACATGGAGAAACCATTAATGCGGAACGATACTGTGAAACCTTGAAGAAACTCAGAAGGGCAATTCAGAACAAACGAAGAGGGATGCTGACGAAGGGAGTGTTTTTGCATGACAATGCGCGACCGCACACGGCGAACCTCACCAAGGCTCTTTTGAACTCCTTTGGTTGGGAAATTTTAGACCACCCCCCTTACTCCTCCGACTTGTCGCCTTCTGATTACCATCTGTTTACTTCTCTGAAGATGCACCTTGGTGGGAAACATTTTTCAACCGACCAGGAGGTTCAAAAAGCTGTCACAAACTGGAGCAAGGAGGTGGCGGGAAGTTTTTATGACAAGGGGATTACAAAGCTCATTTCACGGTCGCAAAAGTGCATTGATCGAGAAGGCGATTACGTGGAAAAATAACTTAGATGTATGCCTGTAATACCCTGTTATTTTTTTTTTTAAATAAAATGTTTGCAAAGTCTGGAAAAATCGAGTACTCTTACTTTCCGAACTATCCTCGTATCCGAGTGCCAAATGTTCAATGGATCAGTCAGTCAGAGCGGGGTTGGATGTGCATCTACTCGGCAGAAGCTTATGCTATCAAGGAGGCCCTTCAGTATGTGTTGGACTCCACTGTCTACTGCTCTCACGTTATCATTATTTCTGACTCGCAATCGGTCCTGTACAAAATCAAGAGTGTAAATCCTACCAAAAAAAAAGGGATTTATAGAAAGAGAAAGAATGCGATGAATACACCAAAGCTCGCTGTACATCAACTACCTCCATCTGGATCAGAGGCCACTTTAACATCTATAGCAACACGATAGCGGATTCACTTGCAAAACAAGCGATTTTACTCCCTCGTAGGGAACTCGGCGAGTTTAAGGTTTAACAGAAGAATAGTTGGGATGATTTCCACTCAAATTACGACGCTGGTTTTAAATATAAGAATATGTTTCCCCAACCCAGCTCGAACCCGTGGTTTGCACAAATACCTTCACACCCGAAAACCTTTTACAGGATCATGTCCAGACTCAGGAGTGGCCATTGCGCCACATTGCGACCTACATTTTGCTTATTGGGAGAGCAGAAAGCAACGTCTGCTTGAAAGATGAGGATGCCGAGCATATGATCCTTGTGTGCCCTGTACACAGTAATAAACGTCGGCTTCTTTTTGAGAAGATAGAGGAATTTATACCCCGCCCATTCAACCAGGAATTTGTGCTTGTAACGGAGTTGGAAGTTGTTTACGTCGCGGTGGTGACATTCATTGTGGACAGTGGAATCAAATTATGAGCAATGCAAACAACATAATTTGGTATAGTATGCAATATCCAATGTAAACATGTGGAACGATGTTTTACTTGTGGCAGTAAGGGTTAACTCCTGAAGCCAATTTTTTTTTTTAGACCTGACTTCATCTCTTTTGTAGAAGATTCTTTCCCTCTCTGAAACCATCACCTGGATGGGTATGACACACCTGAGGACTAATATAACGGGTTCTGACACTGTTCGAAGCGCACGCAATCCATAAAGCTCCTCTTTGCTGCAAACTCATTAATCTCTGTCGGAGGTATGCCATATTCAACGTGTCTGCTCACACCTCCATATAGGAGAATTCACATCCTGGTTTAGGGTCATTTATGTTCCTCATAAGATGACAAAGAGATACCCATTTTACACGGCCTTCAGTTCAGTCTAAAAGTTTTCCATTGTCAGAGGAGATAGTTGCAACTTTTGATAGTCTCAAATCTGATATTGCAAACGCTACCATACAAGCAATAGATGACACAGTCCAGTTTCAAGTGGAAACAGATGCATCGGATCACGCTATAGCAGGAATTTTGACTCAAAACGGACGCCCTGTGGCCTTCTTTTCTCGTACATTGAACCACAGTGAACAACAGCACCCAGCCTTCGAAAAGGAGGCTTACGCAATAATTGAATCGATCAAACACTGGAGACACTTTCTTCTTGGGAGACATTTTATACTGCTGACAGATCAAAAATCAGTTGCTTATATGTTTGATATGTCTCACAAAAGTAAGATTAAAAATGAAAGATCATGCGTTGGAGACTGGAACTGTCTTGCTATTCCTTTGACATATTGTTTCGAACAGGCATGGAGAACACAACCGCTGATATGTACTCACGTGATATTGCAGCCAGCATCCCATCAATACAAGATCTAGGAAATATACATAGCGATCTTTGCCACCCTGGCGTTCGACGAATGCTTCATTGGATCAGGAAAAAGAACCTGCCATTCTCTACTGATGAAATACGGCGCGTAACATCATCTTGCTCCACTTGTGCAAAGCTGAAACCTCGATTTCACCGCTTTCAGGGTACGCTCGTGAAGGCAACAGCGCCAATGGAACGCCTCAACATTGACTTTAAAGGACCACTCCCAGTAACGTCAGGTGGAAAGAGATATCTGCTCACCATCCTCGACGAATATTCACGCTTCCCATTTGCCTATCCTTGCGCGGATATGTCTGCAACGACGGTTGTCAAAAACCTACACGAGCTTTTTACAACTTTTGGCCTACCTGCTTATGTTCATTCCGATTGAGGAGCCAACTTCATGTCCTCCGAATTGAAAGATTATTTGCACACTCGTGGAATCGCAACCAGTCGTACAACTGCATATAACCCACAAGGGAATGGCCAGATAGAACGTTTCAACGGTTAATTTGGAAAATCACTGAACTGGCATTAGATACCCATGGTCTGACGCAGACTCAATGGGACATCGTTCTCCAAGATGCACTGCACGCTACACGCTCTTTGCTTTGCACAACGACTAATTCTACTCCCCATGAAAGAATGTTTTCTTATGGCAGACGATCGTCAAATGGCGCCTCACTTTTATCATGGCTAACAGAGCCAGGCAAGATCCTCATGAGAAAACATGTCCGAGGAAATAAATACATGCCAGCAGTCGAAGAAGTTCAACTCATCGAGGCTAACCCCGAATATGCCTTGGTTCGACTACCAGATGGTCGCGAAGAAAATGTGTCTGAGACACCTAGCTCCTTGTGGGAATCGTGAAAACTCACCACCAACCAATGCAGACCATCCTTCTCAGAACTTGGAGCCTATGGACCAGTTACAAGAACCTCTCTTGACAGAGTTGCCGGGCTCGACAGTAGAAGAAGAAGCACCACGGAGAAGCTCAAGAATCAGGTCAAAACCCAGCTATCTGAGTGACTATGTTCTCAATGGGGAATTTGCCTCAATTTTAGATTCTGGAATTTCAAGTCAAATCCTATAATGGGGCCCTAGAATAACGTTTAACACTAGGAATAACCAAGGGGAAAAAATTACCGTAGGAGAAAACGCCTAAACAAGTGAAGCCTCTGATACAAAACACCGCGAAAATCGAGGAATATTGTTGACGTCATACGAAAAAAAACGACGCGAAAACAACTCTGACAACAGACAGAGTTCTAGCACCGCCACATAAAACGATCCAGTGAAATGGCTACTCGAATAATGTGATTCAAATCTTGAAACTAAATAAGAGAAGATGAAGACTAATAATGCTTGATAAACTAGTAGGTAGAATCGTATTGTAAAAAAGTGAGTAATATTGTTTCTTTTGGTCACTTTTGTGTCTGGGTTCTTCCTGCCAGTTCGCGGCGCACTCTTGTGCACACTACTTGTAAGCTAAAAGTTCGTGTATGTTCCGCTTCTGTGGTAAGCGCCACAGATCCTCCTTTGAAGTCAGATTGGTAGAATATCCGTTACATTTCAAACATGGCTGCCTCTTACACATTGCCACCACATTTAAAATTTCCATCTTCCTTAAATTCTATAAATTTTTTGGATGCGTTTTCGAGCAGATCACTATGGTTTTATTCCATAAAAATAAACCCTCATTCGAACGAGAAAAAAAATTGAGGCAAATTCCCCAATGATGGAGGGAAGAATGTGGTGATCATCTCTAGTTGAGAATTTAGTTTATTAATTAAGTATGATTCGTTTCCCATGTTACTATATTGTTTATAACTAGAATTTCTAGATTCCTCACTTTTACGTTGCATTTTGGCTAATAAAGCCTTGATTCCTAAAGGTTTTATCATTTCACCCAGTATGCAAGCAACCCGTGGGGGAGGGGGGGTGAAGGAATAGGGCAGCTAGCGCTGCTGTTTACACTCCAAATTTCGATGGTCAAATCAATACGAGTATGATCGCGATGCTTGTAAAACTCATGTTCTTGGGAAGATAGTAGGAAGGGAAACCAGGTCCTTATCTGCCCTTCGTTAATGAATAAAAGTAGTCAATCTCTTCCTTGTAAGTACCAACAACACACGATTTCATTCACTCGCTTATCAAATCCTAAAAGGTCGTTCATTGAATCGTATTCATTTAAATGAGCTACCCACTAATTAATACAATTAATTAATTTAATTTCAATTAATACAATTAATTGATCTATACCCGCGCTTTATATTGAAGTTTAGAATGCATCAACGCATGTTTTATTAACGTTTAGAACCTTTCAAGATAATGCACATAATATTGACATCATTTGAAGAAATGGAAGAGCATTCTATTTTAATAATGGGGTAACTATATGTATCGTGAAAATGTAGATCTGTCTGCAAAAAATGACAAGCCACATAACTAAGTACTCGTACTTCATGAGAGATGCAGATAGGTTATTCCTACTTTCATCATCCATAAGGAGTGTTTTTACTTTACTATCAATATATCCAGGTGAATCAACCAATTAGTTCCCAGCCTACAAGTGAACAGGTTTTTACTTCCTGAAATCAACAAGTCAAAGCTATCGGTGATGTAATCTACCTACAAATCGTGTAATGCGGCGTTTCAAGTAGGAAGCAAAGGAAAGACAGGTAGGTAATTAATAATAAAACGTAAATCATAGGTAGGTGGTGTAAGTACTTACTCGACTCCTCGGCGAGGGCAGCATACACCACATGAAGAATTGATGAGACCAAAAACATAACTCGGTTGACCGAAGGCATTGCGGCCGGGGGAAAATCGTTCTTTTTCGAGCCGATCGGAGGTAAATCTAGATGTAATTGTGGGTTAACACCTCATGGTAAAAGAAGTAAATCACTTCGCAAGCTCGTCCTGCCGTCGCTCAATACAATTTCCGAGTTCCAATTAACTAATCACTCCCGTAGAACCAGACAGGCCAATGATCTGTCAGCACTCAGCAGTCATCTCAATCACCTGATAAAACGTCGTTATCACCAAAACAAGCACTGCCAACAAAAGCATGAAAAATGCATTGGGTGTAGGATTTGTTAAGTATATAATAAGTTCGGAGAATCATAAATTCTCTAGCAAAATTTAGAAAAAAATTATTATTCCGAAGCCAAGTCACATTCAAGGCAAAGACTACAGAATTATATTAAGCTTACGGATAAATATTAACTTTTACACTTAGCGATTAACGCGCTCTCTACCTTACATAACAATTAACTACCGTTGCCGCCTAAATTACAAAAACGTCCTCCACTTGACCCGCCAAAATGTTGTAAACGGCCGTTTTCGAGGATTCTAGAGATTTGACGGCTTTAAGACAATCAATCGCTAACTTTTGCTAAGGAAATCATGGAAAATATGATAAAATGGAAGAGGGCATACACTGGAAGGGAAAATACGCTGAAGAAGCCAGATAGTAGTGGAATCTCCGGGGAAAGACTGAAGACAGGCATGGGGGCTGAAGTTGCCCCCATGATCAAAGCAAAGCTTAAAGGGGTCTCAGTCGGTCGCCGTTCGTTCCGGGTCAGTATTTCACGAAATCGACGGCGCAAAAACTTGAAGTTGTACCTAAATTTGAAATTTTAAGGGAGTTTAGAAATTCATTAGTGCACGGCCCTAATGAATTTAAAAAAACTGAAATATTGCCGCTAGAATCATCAAAATCGAACTATAATTGCTAGAGAGCTTGTCATGGTGGTATAACTCGGATATTTGGAGAAAATGCCGCGACATTACCTTAATTCCTTGTTATTTGGGTGGAAATGGTTTTTTTAAAACCCAATTTCTAGAATTTCTCTTATCGAGTTTGATGGGTAGTATTGAATTTTTAAATGAAGCAACATCCATACAATGGCTCGATATATTAATATCTTGGCAATGTATGATTGCGATGATCTAAGACAATAATGTTTTAAAAAGAATTTTCCCCTTGTTTTTTATAATCTTTGGCACTTATTTAACCCTAATTGGACCATGGTAGCACTAGTGTCACCGAAAACATCTCAGGATCTCCACAGCTGTCCCAAAGTGTCACCGCAGTAACCAAAATCAAATTGCAATTTAAAATATAATGGACAGCAGAATTTTTGTGGGCCATTGGAAGTATCAAAGAAAAAAACACTTTCAAAATTTTTTGTCATAACATCATTTTTTACTTTCAATAACTTACAAAAAATTCAGCTCTGTCCATTAATTACAAAATTGCAATTTAAATCTAGTTCTGGTACATCTTGTAATAGCTGTGGAATTCCCAAGATGTTTACTAGTCGTTATTGGGAGGCCATCCTGGCTTTGGCGACACTATGGTCCAATGGGGTATTTCGGTGGGTCGGAAATTCAGGTTTTTAACCTCAAATTTGGATTCAGCACCCTTGAAAACCTATTTACTCCAACTATAAGCCCAATGATACTATAACATGTGGCAGAGAAATTAATTAAAGAGATCATATGTTTGAAAAAAAGGCGGGCTGCCATAAATGCACACACACTATGCTGTGCACATGTGCGAGTAGTATTTTGTAGTATCCAAGAGGTCCTCCAAGGGTTTCATCTCTTCTCTGTGCATGGATACCTTTTTCAAAGACAGTTGGCTAGCTACGTCACACCATTCAAATCTTCAACTTTCCTTAGTTTCTCTGATTTTTTAAAAATATTTTCTCGACGAACAGACCCGATTACCGTTATTCCTGAGCTATACTCTTTTGAAAAAAAATTTAAAAAAAAATTGACTGAAATACCCCATTAGGGTTAACACATTCCGAGTCAATGGGGTAATACGACCCCAAGGAGTTTCACAACCCTACGGAATCGTATCAACCTTCCAAATGAGTTCGGTCTGATATCAGGTAACACTGGGGCAGAGTATACCATCTTCAGTTACCTCTCGATAACCATATGGAGAAGTTGGCGGATTTCCCCACTGTCAGTGTCATAATCTGCGAGAAGTTAAAGTTTTTTTTTTTTGAAAGAAGACGTTTTTTGAAAACCCTCATTATTGAAAACGGTGGAGGTCAAGAATAGCTAAGAAAACCTTTTCATAAGAATTTAGCAGTAAAATCGAGATTCTTGAATGATTGTTCCCTTCGATAGGTACAAAGAAAAGCCTACCAAACTTACCCCCTTATTATTAAACTTACTTAACCCCCTTAAGGGGGTTCATGAGTAAAATCGGAAATTTTTCATTTTTATTTTTATAAAAGTTTGCAGGTTTTCCCAGACATTTTGGTATATGAAAATATTAAATTTGAGCTGAGGGAAGCAGAGATATGAATTTTCAAAGATTGAGGAGCCAATCGCTGTTTCCGTGGGATAGCTGTTTCCCGCTCCAGGTTCATAGTTTCTATATTTCTGTAACTAACTACCGTTCTTTCGCTGTTCATATTGATATACAGTGACCTACTCTATGGTTCCAGCTCAGGTTACCATGCCACCAAATAGTACAAAAATAGCATAGCTAAATTAAACTAGCATAGACTAATGAAGAAAACAAGTGAACCAATACTGTATAACCATTATTCTCATCAGTACTACATGATATGAAATACCCTTACCTAACCAGGCAAACACTGATAAGAATCATAGATAAGGAATAATCAGACCTCATTTTCAATTCCTTCAATATGAAATAATTACGAACAATCGATCAAATACCTCGAAAAACGGTAACCTTTCACAAATCGCGGTTTTTCTCCAAATCGGAAAACCCCTGTTTTTGTCACTAAGGTAGGTACCTGTTTCTCGACAGCCAATAGAGCTGGCAACTTGAATTTTTTTTTTATATTGTCGAGAGGGGTTTATTACAGTCATTGAACAAGTTTGGACTGAAAACTCCCAACAGAAACATGGCTAGAATTAAAAAATCATAAGCATGAAAAATATTAAAAAACTGTTTTGCTATCTTGTCTTTAGGTAAAATAATATTTACACAACAGAGTTGAAACTCGCTCAGTGGTTATGTGAAGAGTAGATAAAGAATTTTTAAAAAAGTATGAAGATATCATGAATACATCCAGAGAAACAGGTAAGTGAAAAAGTGTTAAACTAGAACCAACTCATGAACTCCCTTAACCACCTAAAACTTGGTTCAACAGAATAAATTCTCGACAGAGGATGAAAGATCGCGTTATATCACTGTTCATCTAGGCCCCTCTCACAACTTAACCACTCTTCTAGGAGGTTTAACCCTCCGACCTGGGGATTATCTTCGAATTTCTTGTAATGGACAGAATCCTGAACCGCGGATTATCTTCGAATTTCTTGTAACAGTCAGAATCCGCGGTTTTAATTTTAATCCTGGCTCCGAGGTTCATCCACGCTGGTGAAACTATCCATTAATGATCTCCTACTCAGGTTAGGAAAGAGGATAGCAACCTGCGAAGGAATCAGACAGCATGATAAGGTGGGTTACAAAAAAGATCTGGTCTCACGTGACAATTAGCGTATAATTAATTTCAAAATCCTAACACAACATAGTCGGCAAACTGCAAAGAAATTATAGTAAAATTAATGAAACATCAGTACCAACCTACTGTAAAACAAGGCGCAGTTAGGATAACCCTCTAATGATTACCCAAACCTAATGCCTTTACAAATTAAACTATTTCAAAAGTATGATTGCACCGTGCTCTGGTAACTAAATTAATTGAAAGCAAAAAAAAAAAAGAATAATAATAATAATTAAAAATTGTCAAGTGTAATTAAGGATTTTTAGTTTCGAAGTTAGAGCTGCCCTTGACCCTTAGAAGTTAATAATATCGATCGATGTGATGCTTGATTTGAGTACCTAACTCACAACTTAACTTCAAAACATAAGCAAAAATTTATGTTTCCCTCTAAATATTAGACAGTAGGTATTAATCTTTTTCAATCAAACTACACAAAATGAACCGCAACTTACACGCCGAGGACGTAATGATTAACGTTAAGTACCACTAAACTAAGAAACGCGTCAAAAGTGCAGACAACACTAGGAAGCCTATTCCACATCAATCAATGTACAGTAAAGTATGATGTAGTACTTAAATAGTATAAGGTTATAAGTAGTGTTCTTAGTTGAAATTTCAATGTGTTCTCAACACAACCCAAACAACTAAGAGAACAAAACTGTGACCCAACCAGTCACACTGGCGCATAAGTCTTAATTTAAAAAGAAAATAACAAAATAATCACTAGCGACAGCTTTGAAAATGTCTTTCTACTAACATGAACTTATACTACGAAAATTTTCACATTACGCTTTCAAGTCATATTGATCCTACTTACAAGCTAAAATATATATTTTTGTTAAAATAAGAATCTCATCTTTTGTAACTGCAAGTTTTTCATTTATTTTCATTTTGTATATCATTGATCATTTTTCCATATCATTTTTATAATTTATTCCTAAAGGAAGCAGTTTCAAGTTGGATAAAATAGATATCACTTTTCAATCTTCAAAAAGAACACCTATTACGCCTTTTTTTGATAAATCAATAGCACCATGAAAAAACCCCAATACCGGAAGAGAGTTTAAGAAATAGGGGAAAAATTCTTCGTGAGTGATTTTATAATTAAGTGCGCAAGTGTTTACAACACCGGAGAAAAAAATATTTCGAGTGATCTAGCTAATGCATCTATGTAACATCCAATAGGAACAGTCCGACAGGTGTAATCGCGGACTATTCGAAACTGAATGATGAAAAGGTTGTTTTACAGGGTGAAAAAATTGAGGAAATCGGATGGGCGGATGATAACGGAGAAACAGGGGTCGCCACCTCCGACGCAAGGGTGGCCGGAATCAGTCCAGTACAAGCATCGACATGCGCGGCAGAGGGATAGAGTCTCTGCGTAGTCTTCTCGCAATCCATAGTGCCTGGAACGAACAGTGATTTCACAATGAATAGGTATCCGTGAAAAGTCTTCATTAAAATTACTTTTTGATGGACACTATATTAGGTTCTATCCAAAAGGAGGTCTTGGAGTTGGTAGAGGTGTGTCAGTACAACTGTACTGAGGCTGTCGAACCGAGTATCAACTTAGCCCTTACTGGTCCAGTTCCACATACCTGGAAGCGCCCTTGCAGATGACACTGACCGAGAAGATATCGTATCATGGAATGGCTCTGGACCAGGAAGGGATCTTCTGGACTGGTTAGCATGGAGCTTCCCTCCAGTTCAGTTCCATCTACTGGTGTAAGCCAGTAAGGGGCTCACACTGGGAATCGCCCTTTCTGATTCCATGAACCAAGAAGCTATTGAATCATGGAATGGCTCTGGACCAGGAAGGGATCTTCTGGACTGGTTAGCATGGAGCTTCCCTCCAGTTCAGTTCCATCTACTGGTGTAAGCCAGTAAGGGGCTCACACTGGGAATCGCCCTTTCTGATTCCATGAACCAAGAAGCTATTGAATCATGGAATGGCTCTGGACCAGGAAGGGATCTTCTGGACTGGTTAGCATGGAGCTTCCCTCCAGTTCAGTTCCATGTACTGGTGTAAGCCAGTAAGGGCCAGTAAGGGGCTCACACTGGGAATTGCCCTTTCTGATTCCATGAACCGAGAAGCTATTGTATCATGGAATGGCTCTGGACCAGGAAGGGATCTTCTGGACTGGTTAGCACGAACTTCTCTCCAGTTCAGTACCATGTACTGGTGTAAGCCAGTAAGAGGCTCAAACTGGGAATCGCTCTTTCTGATTCCATGAACCGAGAAGCTACTATATCATGGAATGGCTCTGGAACAGGAAGGGATGTTCTGGACTGGTTAGCATTGAACTTCTCTCCAGCTCAGTTCCATGTACTGGTGTAAGCTCTTTACTGGTAATCGCTCTTTCTGATTCCATGGACCGAGAAGCTACTGTATCATGGAATGGCTCTGGACCAGGAAGGGATCTTCTGGACTGGTTAGCATGGAGCTTCTCTCCAGTTCAGTTCCATGTACTGGTGTAAGCCGGTAAGAGGCTCAAACTGGGAATGGCCCTATCTGATTCCATGAACTGAGAAGCTATTGTATCATGGAATGGCTCTGGACCAGGAAGGGATCTTCTAGACTGGTTAGTATGGAGCTTCTCTCCAGTATTTTGTTCTTAGGTAATGATCTTCAACTGCAACGAAAAATTATTCTTTCCTTGAGATGTCACTAATGTCACTATTATCAAAGGATTGTCTGTTTTTAAACATTTGTTTGAATTAGTTCCTTTCGTATTACAAGTAAAGATCATGAGAGTGGGATTTGGCCACTCTACAGTACCAGTAATGGAACTTTACCAATAATTTGGAACAGTTACATCTTTATTACAGTAACCAATGGAACCGTTCCAGGGAAATACCTGAACTGACACACCCCTAGCAGTTGGACAGTAGACAACCACAATCCACACCCTCCTAAATCACCATTAAAATTCAGTCAACAATTCAAAGACACTTTAAGAATGCTACTGTAATACTAGTTATTTAGCGTTATTCAAACTTCCAGGATCTTCAAGAACAATATGAAATCTTTCAGTTAAAGCTATGGTTAAGACAAATACAATGGTGATGGCAATTTCTTCTTGATAAGTGCTATATAGCAATACTTCCAACGCATGGTGTTCATTCTTTCTAAAAGGTAACTGCCAAGTCAATTATGAATGATTGAGCTAACAAGGGGAACCTAGGTGGTGGGTTAGGTTCGTTTGAAATAAGGTCCGAGATAATAAATATGCCTTTCGGAAGGTCAAATAGAGAAACTTGGCCTTGCCTTACTGCTAGAGAGCCTTTGGTTAAAATTCAAGCAACATGGCCGCTTCAGGGTGAATGGGTGGACCCCTGCATGACACTCACCCTCTCCGCAAAACGTTTTCGGGTGGTTACTCCAAGGCTAAAGCATGTTCCATGCTTCAGCCAAAATACCTTTAAATTGATGATTTAATTAAAACATACGATTTTGCTTTGGAGTTATAAATTTTGAGTCCAATGAAATAGCGCCATTTTCTTTAAAACCCAATGAAAGAGGTAGGACCAACCAGGCAAGAAGCTGGACTTGGAAAAATTCACTATAGTGCTCCTCTTCATTCCCTTATGTGGGCAATTGATTACATACATAGGACAGCGTCATCATGGAACAGCCGTTGGTGAAACAGCGGGTTGCTTTTTGTTTGACTGTGGTTCCTCATGAAACGAACATATTATCTAAGAAACAAGGGTTCGTAGGATCCATATTAGGAGAGCCCAAAACCCCTCTTCATGTGAACAGGGTTCAATGAGGAATTTCAACGAATTCTGTTTGAATTTTTCCTGAATAGTTAATGGTGTGGGATAGATGAAAATCGGGCTGATTTCGGAAAATAAGTCTCCTGTTATTTTTAGGAGACAATCAAAATTTTTGATTTCAAAACTAACCGGGAAAACGGACGTGAAGCGGGAACGGTCGCTGATTGGGCTGTTCGGATCGCCGTCTCCTCCCAGTGTTGCTCATTGGGACGACGAAATCGTGTTTTCTAAGAGAAAAGTTATCAAACAAAAACAGGGGAAACCTAATTTTCCCCATCTTGCTTTTTCAATTTTTTTCTTCAGTTTTTCGATTTCGAACTTTATTGTTTCGTGAAATTTTGCATCTGAAGACTATAGATTTCTCGATCTCAGCGCTTCAAGCGGCCATAAATGAACTATTCCAGGATGACGGCATTTTCCCGGTTTTTTTTAAACATTCGTATTTTCTACACTGTTTTTTTTTATTCGTAAATTAGGAAGTTCGGGCTGAAAGTTTGCCTTAGGAGGTTTTTCGAGTAGCTGAATCCGATTTTGGGGTCAAAAATAGGAAATTCCGACATGGTGAAATTCCTCATTGTTCCCAACATATTCAGAAACTCACTTCCTGAGGTAATGGAATGCGTCTTTCCAATCAACCGTTTGCTTCTCCACTTCTGAAGGTAATTTGGCTTCCTCTTGAATTTGCTTCAAGACTCGACGCTCGAAATAGCTCGATACCTGAGCATCTGAGAAGTGGAAAGCAACCAGCTTCTTCCAAATGCGCTGCTCAGAAGTCAGAGGTCCTGCAGTCTCCGGCCAAGCCTCCCTGCACGCTTCAATATCCTTGTGGTCGGATAAACGTAAAAGCACTTCACGAACCACCTCTTCAGGCATGTCTTCGAGTAGTGGTTGACCTTCAGGCTAGGACAAAATATAAATTAAAATAGAATCAAAATAAAGACCACTCAAATACTCCCAGCCTAGGCAAAACGTTATCGAGCAGAAGTTCAGGTACTTGGTAGTACGTAAGATCCTAGTAGGTACTAAAAACTAAATAAGCATAAAAAGGAAAAAAAGAATAAAATTATGAGTTGTTTAAGAAAGACCGCAATTGATGTTTTGAAAAAAAAAATCCGAATCATGAAAAAATTCATGATTTGAAAAAATATGGCCATATTTTTTGATTAGAAAAATATGACCACGGTTTTTGATTTGAAAAAATATGTCCTCTAATTTTGATTGAGAAAAAAATCCTGCAAATTATTACACAGGTAACGGGTTCAATTATTATTTATCTCATATAGCTCACCCGTCCGTAAAGAACAAGGATTTTCCATGAATAGCATCTTCCTAACAAAATGAATCATCACGCAATGTAAACAAGTCTATTTCTACAAAAAATTGAATTGAATACAATTTGTTTTTGGTTGCTAAGGAAGCGCAACTGACTGATACGAAACTACTGAAAGTGATAAAAAAGGACAAAATCACTCCAGCTTCCACTACTCTCACTAACACTGCATTCTAGAGAGCAGAGTGCGAACTAGAACCTTTGAATGATGATCGCTAGGTTCGTGGTGAACCACTATTTCTGATTAATTTCTCAATAGTGTGTGAGAATACATCGGAAAAACTGTTTATTGTTATTTTTAATCTAAACTAGACCTCATTCTGAAAATTTTGACACCAACCGCGACCTTCTAGCATGATAAGACCTTTTTCTATGATTTTTCAAAGTTTCGAATGTTTATGACTGTTAAGGCTTTATAGATTTAAGTACGCCTTTTAACCTTCTAGCGATGGTTGGTAAGATGGGAAAGTTGATCAAGAAAGCTGCAAGTCAAGTTTAACGATATTTTATTTATAACAACGAGTGAATGCAGTGGAAACGTGTTTAGAACAGGTAAGTAGAGAGCAATAATTAGATTTTAATTCGATTTAGTTTTAGTTCTTTGTAGTAGTAGCAATATCCCAATTTTAGGTAGGTATTTAATAGCTCGTAGGTAAAATTCCTTTGTAGAATAGTTTTGAAGAATCAATCGCTTCTTCCGATAGATTGCCGGCGTGTTCGATGTAGGTAGTTGCATAAAATGTCGACTTACGGAGTAGAATGGCGACGCAAAATACCTCTGGTACCGTAGAGCTTCGAAATCACGTAATTTCAGCACAATTACGGGAAGCACGCGGAGAAAAACTGGGTTAAAATCGACGCAGGTTGATTGTGTTGACACTCGACGAGAACTGCCGGTTCAGAGCTTCAGGGAATCGCAATCTGAATTCGCCGAAGGTGGGGTGCGATAAGAAGGTGAAGGCAATGGAAGGACGGGGGAGCTCCAATCGCTGGACTTTGGCGTAAACATGCCGCCGACTAAATTTGCATGCAAATTTCATAAATGAAGAAGTTGATTAGTTGTGTTAGTGAAGAGGTGTGACAGAATCCAGGGCAGTTGAACTTCAGTATGGAGGCTGCTTGAGAGGAAGGAGGGGTGCACACTGATGGACATGTCGGCGGAGCACATTTCCATTTGAGGTACGAAGAGATAACAATCCGAACCAGACCGTCCTTGCCAGGATGGGCCTCCACAACACGAGCAGCAGGCCAGTACAAAGGTGGGCAGTCCTCTTTTAGGATCACCAAATCTCCAATCTCCAAATTGGGCACCTGACGCTGCCATTTGCAGCGAGTTTGCAGAGTTGCCAAGTACTCCAATCTCCAACGTCTCCAGAACTCTTGATGCATTCGCTGGACAAGTTGCCAACGGTCTAAAAGATTCATTCTGAGGTCCAGCAGTGAGGGCTCCGGTATCGCCTGAAGCGGGCCGCCGACCAAGAAATGACCTGGGATCAAGAACACGACATCATCCAAGCTGGTCGACACCGGGCAGAGTGGTCTAGAGTTTAATGAAGCCTCAATCTGAGCAAACAGAGTGGAATACTCCTCATAGGTCAACACTGAATCACCAATTAGTAGTCGGAGACGAGTCTTGACTGATTTTATTCCAGCTTCCCATATACCGCCAACATGTGGTGTCTGTGGTGGGTTAAATTTCCAGTCTATGCCCTGGTTGGTCGCAAAGTGAAGAATGGAATCCCTCGTCGATAGCTCCTTGAGCCAAGCAAACAGCTCTTTCAAGTGACGCGCAGCTCCCACAAAATTTGTCCCGTTGTCGGAGTATACTACGCTGGGGATTCCACGTCTGGCAATAAAGCGCTGTAAGGAGGCAATAAACGCGTCTGTAGTGAGTCTGGTCACGGCCTCCAGGTGAACTGCCTTAGTCACCATGCAGACGTAAAGGCAAAGGTATATTTTCGACGTTTGGGCCTTTCTTCGAGGAGAGTCTCGCATAATCCAAGGTCCTCCAAAGTCTACACCCACATGCTTGAAGGCTTGACCACCCTCAAGACGATATTGTGGAAGTTCGCCCATCATTTGATGAAAAATCTTGCCCTTTGATCGATAGCAGACCATACACAAGAACCCTCGCTTGCGGACGACTCTTCGCAATGATGGTATCCAATATCTCATCTGGATTAGGGCTTGGAGCTGTGAAGGTCCAGGGTGTAGAAATGCCAAGTGATAGTGGTCGATCAAGAGGTATGTGAAATGGGCGTTGTTGGGCAACAGAATCGGATGCTTATGAGTTTCAGACAAGCTCGACTGAGACAAACGGCCGCCAACACGCAGAAGATTCTCTGAATCGAAATACGGAGCAAGATTTGGGAAAATCTTCACAGCAGCTTCTATGGAAGGCTCCCCATCATCGAACAAATGATGTCTCTGAACAGCCTTTATGCACGCTATGGTTGCATCCCGCATCTCCTGAAACGTCAATGGACCAACATTCATTGTGCAACAGCAACATCCAACATGTTTAGTGTTGAACCACCAGCGCTTTATCCAGGCGACAGATCGAATCAAGCGTCCATATGCAGAGAATTTAGACATCCAGGTAATCAGGAAGTTTTCTATTTTGGCAGCAGATAGGGCTACAGAAATTTTCAATTCTGGTAGGTCTTCCATCGGGAATGTAGTAGAATTAGGCCATTCTGTACGTGGAGAAATCAACCAATGTGGACCTTTCCACCAGAGGCTACTATCGATCAAGTCCGAAGGGAACATGCCTCGCGATCCTAATCCGCAGGGTTATCCTCAGACCGTACATGTCGCCACTTGGAGGCTGGAATCCTATCAACAATAGAGGCAACACGGTTCGAAACGAAGGTTTTAAGCTGATATGACGGCGTCCTCACCAGCCCAGTACTATGGTAGAGTCGGAGAAAAATACTGGGGACTCGAGATTGCGCGACAGAGATTCGTAGAATTCGGTTAGTGATTGAAACAAATCCGAGAGCAGTAATGCAGCACACAGTTCAAGTCGGGGAACTGACAGTGTCTTCACTGGCGCCAATCTTGATTTGGCTGATAGAAGGGAGACATGAACCTCGGAGCCGGATTGCAGCCGCAAGTAGATTGCTGCACAGTATGCCTTCGTAGACGCATCAGCAAACCCAACTATTTGATAGGTATAGTTGCCTGTGGTTTTAAGAAAACGTGGAATTCTGACAGTGCGAATAGAGGGCAACTGCTCAACTGATCCCTTCCACAGTTCTCTGAGATGATTCGGAATGGTCATATCCCAGCCTAGTCCCAACTTCCACAATTCCTGGACGAACGTCTTGAGTTGTAGGGTAATTGGAGTTAGAAACCCCAGTGGGTCAAAAATGCGAGCCACCACTGACAAAATAGCTCGCTTTGTGTAGATGATGTCAGGTTCCTTGATGTCATACATGAAGCAATCCATTACTGGGTCCCACTTCAGCCCAAGCACCTTGACTGTATTGTCGTCTCTCTCGCTCAACTGAACAGGTGTGTTTTCGGGAGCAGTAGAAACAGCCTGCCACACCTGGTCGCAATTACTGGCCCATTTACTTAGGGAAAAACCTCCGCTTTTCATGATTCCCACTACTTGCTCCTGAAGTTCCAGAATATCCTCCACAGTATCGGCTCCAGTTGCCAAGTCATCTATGTAGACATCTTCAGAGACTACCTTTGCTGCAAGAGGAAACTTAGGGCCCTCATCAATGCAAAGTTGTTCCTTCGTACGAAGAGCCAGAAACGGTGAACAAGCCATTCCGTATGTCACTGTTTTCAGGAAGAACACATTGATATCAGCATTGGGAGAGGTTCGCCAATATATTGCTTGATACGGCCAATCCGCTTCATCAACCCATATCATGCGGAACATCTTAACTGCGTCAGTCATGAAGACATACCTATGCCTTCGAAACTTCATGAGAATCACTCGGAGATCCTTTTGCAAATTTGGACCTGTCATAACAACATCATTTAGCGATGCTGGGTGAACTCCGACACTAGCGTCAAAGACGACGCGAATCTTGATGTCAGAACCCACTTCACGGGACACACAGTGATGCGGTATGAGGAATTTCGGGATTGAATTTGCAGGAGCCATATGACCCATGGATATATATTCCTCCATGAATTCCTGATATTTAGATTGGATCGGTGGATTTCGTTCCAATTTCCTCTCGAGATTGAAGAACCTCTTGAGAGATACCTTTGAAGAGTCCCCAATGATTGGATTTTCATCCTTGAATGGTATGCGTACGATGTAGCGACCATCTTCAGCACGTCGGTGAGTAGTTTTGTAGAATTCTTCACAGCGAAGATCTTCGGTACTCATGGTAGGAGAGACTACTGGCGGCTCTTCGATTTCCCAGAATCGTTTCAGCTCTTCTCTCAGATCCGAAGTTTCGCCCAACGAGAATAAGACAGTGGGATTGCTGGATGCAGTAACGTCGCCATACCGTCCCATAACTATGTGCCCAAATATCGAAGACAATAGCTTTGGATAACCAGGTTCAAACGCAACAGTACTTCCAGTGCATATCTCAGGGAACAGATCAGCACCTAGTAAAAAATCGATAGCACCAGGTTGCCAGAACTTAGGATCAGCTAGGGTGTACTTGTAGAAGCGAGCTCGCATGTCGTTGGGTAGGCTGACAGTAGGTAGGTATGAGGTGATGCCTGTGACAACAATCGCCTCAGTGTTGAGCTCGGGTTCTTGAGATCCTGTTGGTCTGATCATGACAGCCGTTTTTCCCTTTGCACCTTCAAATATCGTTTGACCGATTCCAGAGATCTTCTTTGGGAATTTCGTAGAGGTGAGACCAAGCCGGTCAAGGCACTTCTTTGTGATGAAGGAATATTGGCTTCCTGAATCCACGACGATGCGAATGGTCTGAAAACGTCCACGAGCATCTTGGATTTCCGCCACAACTGTACCCAAAATGACGTGAGTTTCACTGATAGAAGTCAATGACGATCCGATGAGAGAGCTCCCGGGATTTGTGGATATCTGCCTACTGGATGCTGCATTTGGAGTGACATCATGCTGATGCAAGCTGGCGTGGTGCCTTTCTTTACAGAACCGGCAATGCCAGCGAGATTTGCAATCTGCTACACGGTGATGAGAAGAGAGGCAATTCAAACAGCCAGACCAGTTCCTCAGCATCGCAATTCTTTCGGTGGCTCTGGAAGCATCGTACTTCGGACAGCTGAGAATGTGATGGCGATCTCCATTCTTGCAGACGAAGCATTGTGTAGAACGGTCATCAGGATTGTGAACCTTGTTTTATTTTCCGAAATTTTTGTAGAACCAGCTAAGAGTGCAGTACGCTTGGTAAATTTCGAATTTGATTCACGTCTATGCTGTTTCCAAAGTTGTCCTGCTGTATTCGTCACAGTGGGAGGTGATCGAACCGAACCGCTGGATGCCAATTGTAGAGCCAAACAGCGGTCACGAACAAAACTATCCAGTTCTTGAAAGGTAGGAAACTCGGAATTGCCTGTAGAAATTTCGAACTGCTCGCGAGTACCTGAGTCGAGAGTTTTAGACGCCAGATGAAATAGAATGAATTCCGAGGGGTTTTCGATATTCAATAGCTTGAATGCTGCAATAGAGTCCGATACAGTAGCTCGAAACGACTGTAGAGATTC